>CM042551.1:5452500-6052500 GCA_023630585.1 Cranoglanis bouderius | reverse complement strand
TGTACTTGGTCTGCAACATGTCTGCATTGTTTAGGTAGGTGGTTCGTGTCAAAGTAACATCCACATGAATGCCAGGACCAAAGGTTTCCCAGCAGAACATTGCCCAGTGCATCACACTACCTCAGCCGGCTTACCTTCTTCCCATAGTGCATCCTGGTGCCATCTCGTCCCCAAGCAAGTGATGCACACACTCCCGGCCATCCACATGATGTAAATAAAAACATGATTCATCAGACTAGACCACCTTCATCCATTGTGCCATGGTCCAGTTCCGATGCTCACGTGCCCGTTGTAGGTGTTTTCGTGGTGGACAGGGGTCAGCATGGGCACTGTGACCGGTCTGTGGCTACGAAACTCCATACGCAGCAAGCTGTGATGCACTGTGTTTTCTGACACCTTTCTGTCACAGCCATCATGAACTTTTTCAGCAATTTGTGTTACAGTAGGTCTTCTGTGGTATCGAACCACACGCCTTCGCTCCCCACACGCATCAGTGAGTCTTGGGCACCCATGAACCTATCACCGGTTCATCAGTTGTCCTTCCTTGGACCACTTTTGGTAGGTACACACCACTGCATACCAAGAACACCACAAGACACAATGTGAAAATTGTCTTTATTGTTTTACCTTTTGATCTTTTCTTCATAAAATTCACAAAAATACTCTGCTCTCATGGATATCAAACAATTGCAAACAAAACACAGGTTTATCCCAAAAAAACTTTGTTAAATATAGGTGTGCAACAATTATTGGCACCCTTTTATGCTACCTCCCTTTGCCAAGATAACACCTCTGAGTCTTCTTCTATAATGCCTGATGAGGTTGGAGAATACATGGCAAGGGATCTGAGACCATTCCTCCATACAGAATCTCTCCAGATCCTTCAAATTTCGAGGTCCACGCTGGTGGACTCTCCTCTTCGGTTCACCCCACAGGTTTTCTATGGGGTTCAAGTCAGGGGACTGGGATGGCCAGGGCAGGACCTTGATTTTGTGTTTAGTAAACCATTTTTGTGTTGATTTTGAAGTATATTTTGGATCATTGTCCTGTTGGAAGATCCAACCATGGCCCATTTTAAGCTTTCTGGCAGAGGTAGTCAGGTTTTCATTTAATATCTGTTGGTATTTGATAGAGTCCATCATGCCGTGTATCTTAACAAAATGTCCAGGTCCTCTGGCAGAAAAACAGCCCCAAAACATTAAAGAGCCACCACCATATTTAACTGTGGGCATGAGGTACTTTTCGATTTGGCTACCTCTCTGTGTGCGCCAAAACCACCATTGGTGTTTATTGTCAAAAAGCACTATTGTGGTTTCATCTGACCATAGAACCCGATCCCATTTGAAGTTCCAGTAGTGTCTGGCAAACTGAAGATGCTTGAGTTTATTTTTGGATGAGAGTAGAGGCTTTTTTCTTGAAACCCTTCCAAACAACTTGTGGTGATGTAGGTGACTTTAGATTGTAGTTTTGGAGACTTTCTGACCCCAAGACGCAACTAACTTCTGCAATTCTCCAGCTGTGATCCTTGGAGATTTTTTGGCCACTCGAACCATCCTCTTCACAGTGCGTTGAGACAATATAGACACACGTCCAATTCCAGTTTTCTAATTGAAATTCTTAAGTGAGGCTGAATGGTGGGTGCCAATATTTATAGATATAGATCTGAGTTCAGGTAATTCAGGCAGTAAAATGAGTAAATTCAGGTTTATTTATGTAGTTAATTTTTAAACAGATAATATATTATTACACTCATGGATTCTAAATGTTAAAGTACACAGTTTGCCTATTTGCCATTTGAAATGTGAGAGAGCAAGCGAGTGAGAGAGAGAGAGAGAGAGAGAGAGAGAGAGAGAGAGAGAGAGAGAGAGAGAGAGAGAGAGAGAGAGAGAGAGAGAGAGATGAGTGTAAAGTGTAATTCTGTAATACTGTGACTGGTGGCTGCCATTTGCCCTATATGCATAAGAGCTAGGGCAACTGAGTTAATTAAACCTGTTATTATGGCTAAAATGCACCGCTACACAAATATTAGACTTTTTTTTTTTTTTTTTTTTTTAATTGCAGCGGAGTGAGAATGATTTGCTAAAGTCCTTATCTGTTAAATATGTATTTGATATTAATTAGGATTCAGTGCCCCTTAATGGAGCTTTAATTAACAAGAAATTGCCCCCTTCCTATATGTAATTAAACGCTATTGAACCACTTAATCGCCAGGGTCCTTAAACCATTATCTTTGGTGGGGCACATTTGAATCCGAGTTCTTTGGGGAAAGGTGAGTGATAAAACCACAGCATGTGTGTGTGTAGTGTGTATCATCAAAGGAGCAGGTCAAACCATTTGTCCTTGTATTTCTGCTGAAGCAGTCGATTTGACATCTGTATGACACGTCCTTGTGGAGAGGTGATGCTGTATGAACCATGAACGTCCTCTGCTTACAAGTCCATGGTTCATCAGCCCAAAGAGCAGTGCTGAGGACCTGGTGAAATAAAGCATGAATGTAAACAAGTCAATGTGATCCCATCCAAATTCATGTGTAGAGTAGGACAAAAGTCTAAGCTGTAGGGACACCATTCAAGGCATTACATTATACTGTGTATTTAGTGAGCTTATATAAACTGTGTCATTATATCTTAAGGGAATATTCAAGCATTTTCATCTTTCAGCATCTCTGCCTATTGCAAGTGTATTATTACCACAAGAATTTCAATGTTTTCATATGTCATACTATTTATCCATTTCTAGCTACATTTAAAGTTGCAGAACGTCCGTGAAACTAGTTCGTTCCTGTTACATTATAGCAGCTATAAACAGTCAGTTCTATCACCTTGAAGTTAATAAAACAAAAACAAACAAACAAACAAACAAACAAACAAACAAAACCCATCAGTGTGTCATGTTCCTGAAAAACCGGGAAGCACAAATGTAAGTGTAGAATGTTGAAGTTAATAAAACAAAACAAACAGACAATAACAAATAAACCCGCAGCATGTCATGTTACCAAGAAACCAGAAAGCACAAAGATCTCGGTCAGCTACAAATCTCACCTTCAAGTTAATAAAATTTAATAAAACATGTTAAACGTTAAACACTGAAGTAAAGCAAGCAAACAATGACAAAAAACCCCCCCAAAAAACAAACAAAAAATATGCAAGTTCTCTGTGAGCTATAAGCAATCTTTCCCTTACCATGAAGTTAATAAAACAAAATTTAAAAAACGATAAACGTAAAATCTGAAACATAAAACAGTGAAGTTAATAAAACAAACAAACAACAAAACAATATATATATAAAAAAAAAAAAAAAAACCTTTGCAGTATGTCACATTATGAAAAAACAGAAAGCACAAAGTCTTCTGTCAGCTAGAAACACTAACCTTAAAGTTAATTAAAGGACAAAAAACATTAAATGTAAAGTCCGGAAATTAATAAAAACAAACAAACAAACAAACAAACAAAAAAGCAAACAAAAGAAAAAACGCAGCTTGTCATGTTACTGGGAAACCATACAGTCCTGAATATTGTGATGTGGTGGAAAACTTACAATTGCAAAGCACTGACACTGGAGACTCCTTCCATAAATGTTAATTAAATATATAATGGTTTGCCTCACATCTCCAGGGTTGGGGGTTCGATTCCTGCTGCTGCCCTGTGTGTGCATGGAGTTTGCATGTTTTCCCCGTGATTCGGGGGTTTCCTCCGGGTACTCTGGTTTCCTCCCCCAGTCCAAAGACATGCGTTCTAGGCTGATTGGCATGTGTGATTGTGCCCTGCGATAGGTTGGCACCCCGTCCAGGGTGTCTCGTGCCCCGAGTCCCCTGGGATAGGCTCCAGGCTCCTCGTGACCCTGTGTAGGATAAGCGGTACGGAAAATGGATGGATGTTACTAGTGTATGTTTTCGTTTCGTGTTCAATAACTACATTTTTTAAATTGATTTTATTGATATGGTTCATCTGTGTCCCTGTACATGAGCTGTTACTATAGTAAGTAAAATATTCATGTAATTAGATCGAGCACATTAATATAAACCTGTAATTTGCCTTGAAGCAATTATTATTATTATTATTATTATTATTATTATTATTATTATTATTATTATTATGAGTTTTGAGGAAATAGTTTTCCTGTTCTTTTTTCAGGACAAAATTCTACACACACACACACACACACACACACACACACACACACACACACACACACACACACACACACACACACACACACACACACATACGCTACACTTACAGATGTGCTAAATATCTTATAGTTTTAAAAAACCTATAAGCATATTTCTTTAAATCAGAATCAACAATGGGCCTACATATGTTGACGGGGGAATTAAATATATTCCGGATACTGTATACGGTAATTAAAGCAACTGCACAAACTCCTCAATTACACACACGCTGATGAGCATGCTTGGGTTTTCATGGTCAGTGTAACACACTCGCTCACTTTGAAGACAGATGAGAGAAAGTATTATAATTAGCCCTGTGCCATATGGTCAGCACAGGGATCCTACGTGAAAATATTTACTCAGTCCTCTGTGCTTCTTCTCTTCCTGGAGTTGAGATTATGTCTTTGTATGTGTGTGCCAGCGTGTGCTGTCAGGCCTCGTCAGTGCTCTCCGGGGCTGCAGACCACCATCCAGCACCAGGCTTTAATTAGCGTCTGTGTGGCAGTCATTACTGCAATTAGCGTGGCTGTGTGTGTCTGCCTGGGGTACCTGTGCACAACCACCCTCTCCCCACCAGGAGCTCCACGGGCCCAACAGCTGCTTTTCGCTAGCATGTGTTCATGTCCGCATGTAGAGTGTCTCTCTCTCTGTGTGTGTGTGTGTGTGTGTGTGTGTGTGTGTGTGTGTGTGTGTGTGTGTGTGTGTGTGTAACATTACTTAATTACCCACTCCTTGTTAATTCATTTATTTGCCAGCTCCCCAATATGAAGTTGACAGGCATCTAAGAATCTTTTTTTTTTTTTTTTTGTAAACATTTTTTTATTTCGCAGAGCTGTGATGTTATTTGTAATTCATGGACCTGGAAACTGATTTTCCTCTTGTGTTTACCACAGGGTGTAGTGTAGCAGATATATAGTACAGTATACAATAGCAGGCTGATATTCTCATGAGTGTACAAATTTGACTCTGCTTGAGCACACAGAGTCTTGGATAGTGAGGAATTCAGTTACGACATACAAAAATAAGTCTTCTTCTTGACCTTCATCCTTATTTATAATGATTGGATTTCAAGATCATTCAATTAGCACTCGTCACACACTATAAATATAAAGAAGTATATAGTGTAATGGTGTAATGTAGGTAGCACTGTATTTATTAGTACTTTATTTTAAGGAATGCATGTTAGGGATTAACTAAAGCCTTGTTATTTGTTTAATTAAGCTTTATTAAGGTTTATTTATTTATATACAACGAGAGTCATTTATACAC
The DNA here is from genome assembly GCA_023630585.1 of Cranoglanis bouderius. Taxonomy (NCBI): domain Eukaryota; kingdom Metazoa; phylum Chordata; class Actinopteri; order Siluriformes; family Cranoglanididae; genus Cranoglanis; species Cranoglanis bouderius. The sequence continues at coordinate 6,047,060 of CM042551.1, read as the reverse complement.
AACTGGAGAATTGAGATGTAAAATGACTAATAATTGTATTAGTTGCGATAATGCGCAATAAACACTTCATTAAAATCTTGTTAAACAAACCACTGAGTATGAATTATAACCTAAATTCACATCTGATTACAGTAGGACATTTATGTTTTAGGACGTGTCAAGTGGCTTCTCATGTTTATGGCTTTAAGAGTTAGTAAAAGCTGAATAATTTATTTAAACCTTTTGCCAATATGTGTCTATTTTGCAGCTTCGATCACATTAATTTGCATAGCGCATTTAAAAACTACAGGGTCAGCCAAAGTGCTGCACAGTATATTAGGTAAATAAAATAAAATAATCTACAAAGAATCCTTACGTAATCACAAATTTTGAGATTTTTTAAAACAATTTTGTATTATTTTAAATAATTTGTAGATTTTTTCCTCCCTTCAATTGAATCCATTTCAGTTCCAGGTTACGACACTACAAAATGTGGAACAGTTCAAAGGGTGTGAAGAAATACACTGTAAGCTGTTTCAGTTTTCAAGAAGCCACACATAACAGACCTCATTGTATAACGTAAAAGGTTCCTAAGCAATAAACCAAATGGTTTACCTCTTTATTATTGTGTATTATTTGTTTATTTTTTAAAGTTTCTTGGAAACTGCCAAGTACATGCATCTTGTCCCACAAGCCAGTTGTACTGCTTTAGAGGCTTTTGTAGACATTTCGAAATATTCCTTATTCATTCTAATGTCACAGGCTGGAGTAGGATAAAATACAGGACTAAAAGAAGTTTGTAATAATATAAATAATTTAAAAAATGACCTTGGTCCCTGCATTTCATGTCATTGGTGATAACTAAAAATAATAAGTGATAAGTGCTTCCAGGGTCAAAGTTCAGAAGCATGAGCAGCCATTTCAACCAGCACCAGTAGTTTCCCTTCATACTCTATGATTTATTAATTTACTTGTTAATTCTATTGATTTCTTGTGGATAATATAGATGTGTCATTGGAGTTACACCTTTCAGTCTTCCTGTAAAATAATTTTACGAGAATTAAAAAAAAAAAAAAAAAAGATAGAATAATTTATTGATGCTTGTGTGATTAATGATGTGTGTTGTAGGATGGTCTTGACGAAATCTTGGAAAATACATCTTTAATGGAAGGTTGTCATTGGTGTTAACAACCTGTGCTTATGACACCAGTGACATGAATAACTCCAGTGACTTAAAGTAACAGCACCACATTAAAGATCAAGGATATTGGTCATTCTTTCAAAAAGAATTTCCCAATGGCATTTGAAACCTATCTGGATTAGTGTGCACATGACCTTTAAAACTCATTTGAACCTGAATTTGTTCAGAAAGTACTTTGCGTACTATCCCTGCAGTATTTTTACTCAGTGAAGTGTTTTCTCCCCTGGCTGAGTTGGTTTCAGGAGATAATTGAGTTTACTATCTGGGTCTCAGCTTGGCCCCTGCTTTCCTTTCTTCCTTCCCTTCCTTCTCATATTTTCCTCCTATATCAATTTGTTCCACTATAATGCAGCAGGAAATGACTATGGACAAGATGTAAATCTCAGTAGCATCCAACAAAACTGATATTCCATCAACCCACACATCCATCTTTTATATCCGTCTCTCTCTCTCTAAGTAAAAATCTCAGACTCTTTCAGGATTCGTGTCTGACACAGGGAGGTAATTACTTAAACAATTAGGCAAATATTAAGTTTAATTGACTACGCAGAGAGCAGGGGTCTATGATTACTGTTTTTTAGCTGACACAGTGGGTATATTTGCACAACACACTAGCAGGTAATCCCTGAGATTCTTTGCTGTGACGTGGGCTTCGCCATCAGGACGACAGAAACACGAGAAAACATCTGTCTCCCAAATGCCTCTTCTTAAAATTAGGCATAATTAGGCATTTGTAGGAGGCCTTATTAAAAATAAAGCTGCCCATATCAGTTAGAAAGTATTAAAATTAAAATTGTAAGAGAAAAAAAAATCCATAATACCACTTCTCTTCTTCTTCTTCTTATTCCTCTAATTATTCTTCTTATTTATTTATTTTATTTTTTAAATAATAATACAAATAGAGATCTACACACTTATCTTCCCTAGTGAAATATCAATAATAACTTTTCTGCGAGTTTACATGCCAATGCTTTATAGGTCAAAAGATAAAATAGGCTTTCCAGAATAGCAGTAAAAAAAAAAAATAATTAGAAAAAGTTGTATTATTTCCATATATATGGAAATATGTAACAAAGATTAATTTGACTTTCACCATGACTTTTTGTTTGCATACACATTTGATGATGGACCATAATTCTGCCCTTTACAACTGTATTTCTCAATTAATGTTCTTTTTTTTTTTTTTTTTTTTGGAAGGGTGGAATAATAATATGTGATATTCTGCTTATCCTGCAGCACTGTTCAATTCTTCAATCTGATTGGTGTTGATTTTCCACGAGAACATGATTAGCTCTGAGTAGGTGTGATGGCCTTTCTTTTTTCTCCTGTTGATCCCGTGTTAAGCAACACTTGAGCTATCCAGCAGGTCCCTGACTGTATTGCCTAACCTAATTGATTAGTCACTTGAAAGGAACGTGGTTCATCTAAAACTCAATAACTAGAAAGCAAGTTTAAATGACTTTAATCTAACTGTGATGTTACTATGTTACACAGGGTTTCAAATCTACATCAGGGTGAGTGTAAAGTTCAGGAATAAAAGCTCTAATGCAGTGGTCACCAACCCTGTTCCTGGAGATCTACCTTCTGGAAGACTTTAAGTCTTAAGGCAGTGATTAGGTGATCAGGCAGGCACGGTTATGGTTGGAGCTAAAGTCTTCAGGAAGATAGAGCTCCAGGAACTGGGTTAGTGACCACTGCTTTAATGGCTTGGATATATTAATATGGTGCTATGCATCTGCCTGTTGGTCTTAAAATTAAATCTACACAGTGATCATAAGGGGGTCCTTGGAAATTCTGTTAGCCTAGAAAAGGTCCCTGGTTGCAAAAAGTTTGGGAATCCCCGTTTTAGACCTTCGGGGTACCTTGGCAAGACCGGTAACCAAATACACTCTGGGTATTTAGTTACAGCATGGGTCACCTGGCAGTAGAAATAATGAAAACATGTTGGATCATAGAGTAGTACAGTGGTGCAGCAGGTAGCATGGCCACCTCACATCTCCAGGGTCCCTGGTTCCATCCTGAGCTTTAGGTACTGTCACATGTTGTCTGTGTGGATTTCTCCTTCCACCTCTCAAAAACATCTTGAATTGGTCACTCTAAATTACCCCTAGGTATGAATGAGTGTCTGGTGATAGACTGGCATCCCATCCATGGTGTATTTCTATCTCATACCCAGTGTTCCTAGGATAGACTTTGGATCCAGGATTTAGCTCTTACTGGTTTGGTAGTGCACCATGCCATGCAGCATTCTCTAGTTTTTTTTTTTTTTTTAAAAAGGTGCTACTAGTAAGTAAGTGGGAATTGCTGATGACTAAAGTGTGGGAATAAAAAGTCAAGGAGTTTTTCTTGCCCCTGGTATACACTGCCAAAACTACCCTAAAGAACAGTTTGATGATGAGAAATGAGTACAGCATGGAAGAATGGAAGACCTAATTGATGACACTGATGGCAAAAACCTGGAATTACAAGTAAGATCTGCTCCTGGAACTTTTCCCACTTGTGTCCCAATAGACGTTAGATTACATATATGTGAAAAAAAAAAAGTCCTAGATCTATATCCTAATTTGAGCAAAGCTCTCAGACTGCAGCTTAGCCTTTTTGTCACTGTGGTCTCGAGAGAGCAGCTTTTCTCTGTCGAAGCTTATCAAAACACATCTCGGATCAACAGTGTCACAGCATGAATGGCTGATTGGAGAGCACTAGCTGTCTTTTCCAGTGAAAGTTGCTAGACAAGAAAACAAACTTGTACGGTCAAACTGTGACTTTTGGATGCTTTTGCTCAGTTTCCCCAAAGAGATTATAAACCTGTCAGAATTTAAAAAAAGAAAGCACGTTTTGGACTCCAAGCCAACCACCTCAGGTCTCACTTGGCCAGACGGTGTAGAACCTACATCAGACTGATCTTGTTGCTAATACTGTATGTACATCCTAACATTTTCCAAGCCACAAAATGGGACATCAAATCAAGCACACACACACACTCTCTCACATACACACAGATGTTAAGCGAGCGTGTTCCTCTCCATTTCCCGGTAGCCCCTCAGAGGCTGGACACAAGGCCCCAGAGACACACGCTCATCCATCATGTGCTGTCGGCCCGCCCACGCTACACCGTCCCACTGCCGATGATTTAGCGCTTGACATGCCGAGCCTTCATCTTCCCATAGAGGACAAGCGTAGAGATTTACAGCACACAAACAAAGCTGTACATCACTCACTATCAGGCTCGCAGATGTAAGGCCGTCTAAAGAGCTATCATTTTCCAAACGATACAGTCGAACAAAAAAAAACAAAAGCAGAGCAAAACAACACAATTAACTGTTACATGGTTAATATATAGCAGTACGCATCAGTGTGTTATCAGTGCAGAAATACGTTTGCAATGGTTCCTGCATTTTTTACTCCAGCCCACTGAGTGGTCTCATGGATTATCCCGAAAAATGCACTTTAACACTTTCACTCCAATTTCTCACTTGGTTGATCTAATAAGTAAAAAGCAAATGAATCGACCCTGACACGGTTATTATTTTGCTAATGTGAGATGTTTTTTTTATTTTTATATATACATATATATATATATATATATATATATTTTTTTTTTCCTCCCGAAAAAAAAATCCCATCGACATTCTGACCACACCACAGAGTGGTCCTCTGAAATCGTTTCCGCAAGGTGAGATTAGACGCCCTTCAAATTAATAATCGTTAGCTTCTGACTCAAGAAACCAGCCACTGTGGAGGCTCTTAAGGACCCTCGTTTGCATATTTTACCATGTTTTGTGAAGCCTGTCCACTTCGTGGGTAAGAGCATTATCTTGGGCTCTACGGTTGCCAGATGTTATACCATTATGCATAGACCGCACAAGGCTGATCTGTGTAGCTGTTATATGGCAATGATAGGTTGTTTATTTTAGCCCGGGTGACAGGCAGAATGGCTTTATAAGGATGCTTCACTGTTTGTGTCTGTGTGTGATTACAGCCTTGTTACTATAAAGGATGAGAGAGAAGAAATGAAACCCAGGCCATGTGGCACAAGCAGAAGGAAAGGGGCACTTTGGATGGCTTCAGGACAATGGACTTGTTTTTACTTTATAGTCATCTCTGTCAACACAGCTATTCCTCAATACAAGTGTCTCACTGCATAACGCTATATATTTATAGCCCTCTGATGCAATTATCAACATATCAAGCTTTAAGAAAGTGACAAATGAAATGCTTACCCAGCCAATATTGACTGACTTTGACAGCGCTTAAGTGCCTGCGTCCCAAATACCCAGGATACAGTAGTGGGAATATTCTTTTTAATTTGTCAAATGGAAATCAAACTTAATTAAGGAGAATGGCTGCATCTGTTCCACGTGGAGTTTGCAGGGTCCATCAACCCCCCAGGTGGTCTGATAATTAAAAACATATTTCTTCCTACTTAAATGAAGTTAGGCCCTCGGTGAACATCTGTTTGGAGAGAACTGCCAGGTTTGCGGAATGGGCCGCGTCTCAGGAAAGTGCTGTTTATGAAGAGTTTGGGCGGAAGAGGAAGAATTGCTCAATTTGTTCATTTAGCGTGAAATGTAAACTGTAGCTAGAAATCCATGGATGAATTCTGTAGAAGACTGGAGAGGTTCGCAACCATGAGCTGAGTATTGTTTTGTCAACAGACTAAATGTGGCCAGGAACCGCCTACTTTTACAGGAAGAAGCCGTCTGACTGACATTGCAATTGACCAACCAAAGACATGCACAAACTTGTGAAAATATCATGTTTAATCACTAATTTCACTTTTAATTTTATTTCTATATTATATTCTTTATATTAGAAATCCACATTTAGACCTAGATCCCTAATGGCTGATAATTCTTATGTTACTAACTTCTTCAAACAAAACTCTTGAATAATGTGTGTTATGTTGAATAAGATGTGATACCGTGAACTTTTTTGAATCCGATGACTCACTTAGAGCACACTGAGTCACAGAGCGTCTCTGAAACGTGACAACGCTGCCTACTAAAGGTGAATTCAGAGGAAGGAGGGCATCAAGTCATTCTATGCAGTCAGATGTAAAGAATGCTGCCTTCTGAGGATCTGGCTGATTTTTTGAAGGCAGCATACATGTATCCTTCACTGTTCTACCTACATCCCATAATCCTGTGTTTCAGGTAGCCTGTGAAAAAAAAAAATGCTGGAAAACACAGGGGATGCTCATCTAAATGGCAGTGAAAAGTTGTGTAATTAATGTGATATGGTGAAGTCTTCAGTAAGGGGACGTTTATTTAGTATTTTTGGAAGGAGTCTCCAGGGTCAACGCTTTGTAACAGTCAGAGGTAAAGCTGCACCTTAAAGTTTTCCCACACTGTCATTTCTGTAACGTGACAAGTTTTGCTTTTTTTTGGTTTATTAACTTCAAGACAGAGAAAAAAGAGACAACATTGAGAGAACAACTGTTTATAGCTGCTATAATGTAAGAACAGGATCTCATTTTTATGGATATTCCACATTAAACATAAAACATAACTATAAATGGATAAAAAAAATTATTAAGTGAATTGTTATTCACTTAATTGTTGTTTTCTCTGTGGTCAGGTTAGGTATTTTTCAGCCACATAGTTGGTGGTACATAACTAGCTGGCAAGTATATCAACATTTAAGTTCTTTATAATTAGCTTCAGCTACATTTACGGTGTATCAACTCCACCTTTAAATTGGCGCCATTGTTGCTTTCCGTCTCAACTACGTTTCGAATATCTGCTACACCCGTTGCATCTGACTTTTGGAGTTTGTTCTGAAGCAAGAGCATACTGTGTTTTATAGTTTAGCTTAAAAGAAAATCTAATGAAGCTTGCTAGAAGGTAAAGAAAGTTTTTCACGCTATTACACATCCTATTCATTACAAGAATAATCATATCCCACCATGAAAGCAGAGGCTGTATTATTGATTTAATAAAGTGTAAATGCATTGGATTGAAGCCAAGACTCCTAAAATATCCTGTACAAATCCTGCTCTAAAAAAAAAAAAAAAAAGCCTTGTGTAAATGTAAACAACGCTGTTCCATGGAGCTGTTAGAGACCAAATTGGACAAATGGGGTGTTCTGGTCTGGTCACTGACACAGAAGGAGAGAAGAGCTCAAGATTGTTCTGTTTCTTCTGCACTAATCCTGTGCCAATTAGTTTCAACCCAGGAGGGCTAGGCATAATGGCACAGTACGGAATTATCACACTCCTTTTTCCACCCATTCCTCTGCCATCAAATTAAATATGAGAGGACCCGTGAACAATGTCTTATTAAAATAATAAAAAAAATTGAGTTCCTTTTTTGATAGCACAGCTTGTTCAATTAAACGTATGCGTAGGACAGACTGGTGCCTTACGGGGGAAGTTATCAGGTTCAAGAGTTCTCCTCTCTGCCTGTTGGCACTGATGTGTGCAGTTATGATGATGAAATTTATATCAGACCAAATCCAGTCTGTTTGTGACTCATTAATGCTAAGAGCTCAATCTCTAATATAGAGTGATATGACATGTTTTCATATTTATGACAAAGTTTAAAGCAGAACCTGAACTTTTGGTGGTGAAAGACAGAAATCTGTCGTCTCTTAAATAAATCCACGTGACAGGTTCATGGTAAATGTTTTCTACTGACCCAGGACCAGCTTCTCTGAGCTAACCTCCAAATTATCTGTTATGAAAGAAACTGTGAAACTGCTCCATCAACACCACGGTACAGTAGTGCGATTTTGAAAAGTGGGAGATCTCCGAGGAGCCACGAGGAGAAAGAGGTGTGGAAAAGCAGCCCCAGGAGGAGCAGACGTGAGAGAACACGGCGAGTGTGGCGCAATTGTCTTGCCGTCATTAGGACCTGTCATCTCCATCGGGAACCCCCTCACAAGTTTCAACACTTCAGGCACACGCTTCAGCCGAAGCTCACTGGCCTGGATTTCCACAGCGCACCTGAGAGGAGATTATGTCTTAATATCTCCTTTAAGACGGCTGCTATGATTAAAAATTTTGGTTAGTGTCTCATGAAGATAATAAGTAAAGAATGAAACACATGGGGGTGTGCTGTTTTAGGAAAACAATCAACGATCCTGTGGTGTGATGTGGCCGATTTCGAATAACTATTTTCAAAAAAACACACCATGAATTGTTTTATTCCTCTCACACTATAGCAATTTGTTCTTATTAATTAAAGAACCACACACCATACTTTTTTAAAATTAATTTCTATTTACATTTAATATTGGGGAATGTCCATGAAACAAATTAGTTCCTGTTATCACTTACATATATAAACAGCCATTCCCTCACCAACCTTTCTTTTAGTAATTAATAAGACAAGTACTCCATCCTGAAGACTTTCCATTGCTGCACCCTCCATAAAAAGCTGGAACTACCATGAGAGCTTCTGTTTCATAAAATTAATCAACATCTTCTCATCAACTGGAATCAAGCAGTACTGTGGTATAACTCATACGAAAACTTTTTTCAGAGTACAGCCAGGAAAATATCCACCATTTTACCACCTTTAGAGTTATTTTTCTTATTCCATCACTACTTTCTTTTTTTTTTCTTCTTTCTCTAGACAGATGTTATGAATTCAACATAACTGAGAGCAAAATGTCCTACTTTTCCACAAGCCCTACTGTCTTTCCCCACCCTCTTGGAGGTTGGTGAAATATTGGCTGATTTCCTCTGATTCTTTGGCTGTTCTTTCTGGACCAATCCTTCACGCTGAAGGCTCCAGGGAGATTTACCACTGCTGGCGTCTGAGTTTGCGTCCCAGAGGGAGCGTGGCCCAGGAGCTGTGTAGCAGCCTGGGCCTGGCTTAGGCACGCAACAGAGACTCGGCCAGCGCTGACGAGCTGCCTGCACATACCTCCATCAGGGAATAAGGTCTGTGTTAGCAGCAGAATGGAGAACACACTATGGAAGACTCAGGGGAGGGAGTACAACATCTTGGCAATGCTACAGCTAGATTCCCCAAATGACACATCCATCAGTTCTGCAGGATTGTCTACTCCATCGCTAAAGGTACTGCTGCAGGATGATACATACAGGCAGGGAGTTCTCATTGGCCAGTAAAAGCTCTGCTGGAGTGATTGCAGTTAAACTGTTGCTTGGGGTGATTACAGTCTAAGCACTTGCTCTAAGTTATAAAAGCTGCACTTGCCTTTTTTTTTTTTTTTTTTTTAGCATACATTGTACTGGTTTTAATCCAAGTCTTCAGGATTTCATATTCACTATCAGTACTGTACAGGCACACAATGCAGGCAGGCATTCATTTTGGAGGGGGGTATCCATCATCCATCCATTTTCCATATCGTTTATCCTACACAGGGTCACAGGGGAGCTTGGAGCACATCCCATGGAACGCGGGGCACAAGACAGGGGACAACCTGGATGGGGTGCCAACCCATCACAAGGCACAATTGGACACACATTCCATTCACACATCCATTCACACTCTATAGACAATTTGGAAATGCCAATCAGCCTACAACACATGTCTTTGGGGGAAACCGGAGTACCCAGAGAAAACCCCCAAAGCACGTGGAGAACATGCACGCACACAGGGTGGAGGTAGGATTCGAACCCCTAACCCCGAAGGTGCGAGGCTAACCACTCAGCCACCATGGGAGGGGGATATGCTAAATAAAATAACAATATGATCTGTGCAAGTAGTAGAAGTGGTGGTGGTCTTTGCAATAGGGATGGAACCAACTACAAATGTATTATTCATTATTATAAGCAGATCCAAATACAGATATGAATAGGAGGTGCACATTTCTTTTCTTTCTTTCTTTTTTTTTTTTTTAAAGAGAGCTTACCAGTAAGGTTCTCACAGGTTTACAGGTCATCTGGTTGAGACTAGAGTTGCTCTGAAAATGGGCCGGAGATTTTTACTATAATGCAGGCGTGAGTAGGTTCCATATGAAGCTCTTGGGAGAGTGAAAGACCTTTTATTAACCTGAACATGAAGTGCTGCTTGGTGCATTTACAGCATCCTTAGTGTCTGCCTGGTCAGGGTCGCAGTGCTTTAAATTACTAGTTTATATTAGCGACTAGTTTATATTTTCGGAACTAGAACGAACTAAACATTGCTGACAGGTACAAACAAACAAAAAAAACGGTGTGAATGGGATTAAAAAAAAAAACAGTCCTGCACATATGCCTAAACCCCCAACCCCCCCAACCAACCAACCGACCAACCAACCCCCCCCACCAACCAAAACAGCCCCCCCCCCCCCCAACAGACCAACCAACCAACCAAACACACCAACAAAACACCCTTTTACATTAACCAACACCCACTTCAGGTTTAAATCTAAATAAAGATACTGATACAAATACAGACAATGTGATTGCTTTACATCTCTACTTTGCATATGTATTTGTGTCACAATGCATTCTGATCAAAATGGTGACTGCCAAAATTTGGTTACACTTGGTTTGATTTACATGCATTAACATGCATTTTTTAATTTAAAATTTATTTTTATTTTCCCAATTTGTTCACCTTTCAATTCGCACCCACCATCCACCTCTGTCCTATCATATGGCATCGATCACCCGGGGAGGGTACGAGCTAACACATGCTTTCCCAGGGACACATGGAGCTAGCAAACTGCTGCTCATGCTGCATCACAGGGCAGCATAACACACTCAGAGGAAAGCACTATCCGTCCTCTTTAGAATACATGAGCTCACAGATGGCCAATTGGCTGTGATTGATAAGGGAGAGAGAGTATACCATCCCTCCCAGCTGTACAGCATTATAGGAACTCACAATTAAAAGGATTCATTCATACAGATGAAAATATTTGCATGTGATTCTGCGAATCTTACACAGCTAATTTTCAGATTGTTTATCAGACAACAACTTGCGGTACTGAAAAAAAAAATCTTTAGGTTTGTTGCAGAGTTGGCTGGAAAAGTGCTTATTTTTCATACAGATTATGATATAAACTTCATCTTAGATCACATGGGTGGTCTGAGACTTGTACATTGCAATCTGAAATTTTGCAATTTGAACTGATTGCCTTTGAATAGACAGATGAATAGGAAGAGCGAGTGAGTGTTGAAGCGAAATAGCACCAATAAATATTGTGCTATTAAGCTGCGAAAGTGAGATACTGGCAACAATTTTACTGCTGCAATAAAGACTAATAGAAAAGATCATAAAGTGCTTGAGAAAGTATTTTGAAAAATATATTACAAAGCCATAGAAGGTCTGCTTTTAGGCAACCAGCTTCCAGTAGCAGTTGGCTGTGATTTAGGCCTGAAGGACTTTGGGCTTTAGGATTTCTTTTGCTCATTCATCATTAATGGCAGAAAAATCATCTGTTTAATGTGAAGAATCTTCAGTTTAAAGCTGATGTTATTTATAAATCATCTTGGTGTACCTTACAATAAACCTGTTAGTGAAGTCATAAAGTTTTTTTTCTTAATTAATATGGCACTTCTTACATATTGATCTACTCAGGAGTTAAATTAGAGGAAGCAGATCTTCTGCACCTGAGCTATAATTTGATGAAAATGTAAAACATGGCATGGCATAATGGTGATAATAACGATGATGTAACACAGTGTCACCCCACTTTATTAAGTGTTTCCTGCTGTGTAGATCCATTTAATATCTACAGCTCAATTTTTGTTCATTTTCCCATTTTAACCCTTTAGATGGCTATGGCTGTTCTCCACATTTTTGAGATTTAATATTTCATATAATAATGTGGAATTTATATATATATATATATATATATATATATATATATATATATAATACACATAAAATGATCAGCCATAACATTAAAACCACCTGGCCAATATTGTGTACGTCCCCTTTGTGCCACCAAAACAGGTCTGATCACTTGAGACATGGACCCCACAAGGCTCCTGAAGGTGTGCTGTGGTATCTGGCACCAAGACATTAGCAGCAGTCCTGTAATTTGCAAGGTGGGGCCTCCATGAATCGGACATGTTTGTCCTGCTCATCCCACAAGAAAACATGATTCATTGAACCAGGCCACCTTCTTCCATTGCTCCAGTGGTGCTTTCGGCTGTGGACAGGGGTCAGCATGGGCACTCTGACCGGTCTGCAGCTACGCAGCCCCATACGCAGCAAGCTGTGATGCACTGTGTGTTCTGACACCTTTCTATCATAGCCAGCATTAACTTTTTCAGCAATTTGTGTTACAGTAGCTCTTCTACAGGATCGGACCAGATGGGCTAGCCTTTGCTCCCCACGTACATCAATGAGCCTTGTACCCTGTCCCCGGGTTCACCGGTTGTCCTTCCTTGGACCACTTTTGGTAGGTACTAACCACTGCATACCAGGAACACCCCACAAGACCTGCTATTTTGGAGATGCTCTGACCGAGACGTCTAGCCATCACAATCTGGCCCTTGTCAAAGTTGCTCAGATCCTTATGCTTGCCCATTTTTCCTGTTCACTTGCTACATAATATATCCCACCCGTTGACAAGTGCCTTTCTAATGAGATAATCAGTGTTATTCACTTCACCTGTCAGTGGTTTAATTGTTATGGCTGATCGTTGTAGTTTACAGTTCTGTACGTAGAGCAGTAAAGCAAGATTCATCTAATAACACATTAACTGAAAGGTGATGAAGTAGTTCCTCCAAGAAAGACAATGAAATATCACTTAGGGTTCTAGATTTAACCATGTTTTTTTTTTTTCCAACAGTGTACAATGAGAATTTATGTAATTTGTTGGAATTTATTGGAATTAAGTCAGAGTTATCCAATAACACATGCATTCTCATTGCTAAGTACACTGTTAGAAAAAAAAAGGTTCCTCCTGGTGGATCGCCTTCTTTGGGTCTAGATTTTTTTTAACAGTCCACTTAGCAAAGAGAATTTATGCCAAATTTGCTCATTTGTTCTTTTTGTAACAATCCAATTTTAGAGAAATCCTTTGCAATGCCGTTTTCCACTCTTAAAAACGTTGAGAACTTCCCCTTATTAGATTTTCATTAATCTGTGCTTTAACAGCATCAGTATGCGCATATAAATCTGGGTGTGTGCAGTAGCGAGCCTCACGTCACGCGGGGAGACGAACAAAGGCTTCCACGGCAGTGAGGCCTGTGGAGGGGGGCATCATCTCTGTCTGCCTGAACAAAGAGGACCTGTGGAGTGGTAGGGGCGGCGGCTCTCCTCCAGCGGTGTGCTGGGATACGTTAAAGCCCAATGCCATGGCCAGACATGGAAAGAAACATCACCTCCTGATCTGTGCATTGTGTGTTAATGCCTGGATGTGAGACAGACAGAGACTGAAGCAGTGTGTGTGTGTGTGTGTGTGTGTGTGTGTGTGTGTGTGTGTGTGTGTGTGTGTGTGTGTGTGTGTGTGTGTGTGGATAGGAGGGTTTTCCCCCCCTTTCTTTCTTTTTTTAAATCAAAATGCAACAAATGTATGTAGCATGCAGATATTTTCAGATGTGATGCAAAAAGCATTAGGACTGATGGAGAAATAAGATCTTTCCTATGATATTAGAGAAAAACTAAATGTGGTCTGAGACACAATAGCTCTCTTTCTTTCTCTTCTCTCACACACCCATACGCACTCCTACACCCACAGGCTTCTTCAGTCTAGTGCCCTGAAAAGTGAATGATTTCTTAGGGGTGTGTGTTCGTGTATGAGTGTGTGCGTGCATGTTTTTGCACCTTGGTGGAGACCAAATGTCCTCACAAGGACAGGAATATGTGATAGTTTTGATCATGTGAGGACATTTGGCTGATCCCTGCAAGAAAAACTGCTTATATAACATATAAAATATATATATAAAAAAAAAAAAAATATATATATATATATATATATATATATATATATATATATATATATATATATATATATATATATATATATATATATATATTAAAAAAACTAAAAAATTACTACTACTAATAAAATACAATAAAGAAAATAAAAATAATAATAAAAAGAATCTATTTGAATACAGTACTCAAAAACTCAAAGTGCTTTACATAAAAGATTAAAAATTGAAACAATAAACATTAAACTTTAGAGCAAAATAAATAAATAAAAAAATAAAAGATAAACATTTAAAACTTAAAAATAGAGAAAAAAAAAAAGCTAAACGAGCCAAAAGGTTTCCTTTTGGTTACTGAGGTTAAGGTTAGAGTTAGATTTAGGTATAATATAGCATTTATTAGGTATAGCAGCATTAATAATTATGTCAGTAGAATGTCCTCACAAGGATAGTAAGACAAACGTGTGTGTGTGTGTGTGTGTGTGTGTGTGTGTGTGTGTGTGTGTGTGTGTGTGTGTATGCATTAGTAGGGTTGCTGAGGGCTTGCTGCATGATTGTTGATATCACCGAGGTCCCAGGCCGCAGCTCCCGAGTCTATTTGCCTCTCATAACAAAACCTTTTAGGGCCAGCACTAATCAGGCTTAGCTGGGGAGCGCCGTGGGCTTATCACACACCGTCAGGCCGCGAGTGCTGCCAGCGTGTTCGCTACTGATAGCAACATCAGCAACTAAATTAAATCTAGATTCCAAAAATGAGAAACACCTTCTGTCTCTATGATGAGACCAAGTGCTGCTATAACCCCAGTGTCGTGTCCCCCTTTGCGCACACACACTTTGTAAGATTCTGGAAATAATAGATCTTGGACTAAATATACACACTGACATCCTGACACGAGGCTTGCACAAGGGTTCTAATTCATGCTTGGCCTTCTCTCTTTTTCTCTCTCTCTCTCTCTCTCTCTCTCTCTCTCTCTTTCTCTCTGTTTTTTTTTTTTTTTTTTGATCAACATTCATGCCTGGCCTTTTCCGTCGTGCCTTCCCGAAGAAGTCACGAATACAAGAGGCGATTATATCTAACCCTGCCTCCCTGGTGATTAATTGCTCATTTACTGATCACAGATAGCTTTTCTTTCTTTTCTTTTTTCAAGGAGAAGAAAAATCAGTGGGCTTTATTGTCCGTTAAGCATGTGGCGAGTTTTCTTAAGGTGCAGCGGGCCAGTCTATTGAGAGGATGAATAAGTGCTTCAGGGTCATTTAGACTGGAGAGCTCTTGAGTGTGCGGAGAGCTGAACCAGCAGCGTAATGAACTCCACACACGCACACGCACACACACACACGCACGCACACACACACACACACACACACACACACACACACACACACACACACAAATTCACCCACTCTTGCCAGCCAACAGAGCTTGAATAGGCCAGAAAATTATTAAAAAGGCATTCACGTTTCAGATAGCTTAAGGTGCAGACAGACGCACTGGGCAATTGTAATTTTCCACATATGAAGAGTCTTGAATTACACGTTAACCGATGTCAGTTGTCATCTATGATAATGATGTCAGCTTCGCTGGAAATTACTCAGCCTTAAAGAAGGTGAAGCATCAGGGCTAATAAGCTGCATTGTTCTTCAGTGCTGAATGTATATCCTTGATACAGATATTAACCGCAGCACAAAGCACTAATCCCAAAGCACAGAACGAGAGCACTCTGTTTTCTCAGGGAATACAAAAGGCACGATTAGCCAGATTCCATCATCAAAAATGATTTCATATTTCATACTGATTTCATATTTTTGTTTTCGTGTACTCAAAAATTCTATTATTATTATTATTTTTAAATAGCAAGGCTGATTGTATAGATTGATGTCTGGGTCAATTTTGTTCTATTTAAAATACAGATTAATACTTATCTAAATGCTTTCATAATGATGAATTGATAGACACACTAACCATTAGCACATCAGGAAATAATGAAGTGTATGCAGAGTCATACAGTATATGAATAGTTAAGCATACTGCCACCTTATTAATTCATTATGTTGATTAATATCATGACTTCTAGTATTAAGGTTTGGATTTGCCTAGAGTTAGTGTTAGGAAACTGGTGGCTCAATTTTTAAGGCTTTGAGTTACTGATCTGAAGGTTGTGAGTTCTTGAGCAAGACCCTAAACCCTCAACTGCTCAGTTGTATCCCGTCTCAATGGAAGTCGCTTTGTAAAGTGTCAGCACTAAATGTAAATGTACCTAGGGTTGGTTAGGCTTAGGGTTGGGCTAGGGATCTTTTTTGCCTTGTATTAAAGGGGTCATATCATGATTTTTAATGTTTTCCTTCTGTTTGGGTGTGTAATGTATCTGTTTGTGCATGTATAAGCTCTGCAAAGTCCCAAAGCTCATAGTCTCCCCCAAAGGGATTTATTTTATCTTACAGAGAGCACTGCTCCAGTCCTGCCCGAAACGTGTCGTTCGAAGTCCAGATTTACTTCAGTAATTTCTCTACGTCATAAGTGCACCATCAGCATAATCCCGCCAAAAGGCAGGCGCAGAGAAAGAAGGCGAGGCTTCAGTGAATTCAGGCTCCATGTCGTGGAGACGCTGTGTGCTTCGGTGCGAAAGCAAAACCTCTTTGTTTAGCCTTCCGAAAACGGATGAAATCAGTGGTTACTGTTTATTTAAACCGCTGTTCCTGAGCAGTACTGGACCTGGGAGAGTACAAGGCAGGCTCACACAATCGTATCTGAGAGGTGAGAGAGTTATAAAATAAAAACTTACCGTTGTGAAACGTTCTGCTCAAGTCGTGCTTGCAAACTTGCTTCCGCTTGATCAACCGCATTTGACTTCTGAATTTGAATCGGGCTTGAACTGATACGGTAAAAGCAACGACATGTTGCTTAGGAGCTTTCGTCCAATCGCAACGCAACGGGTCAGCTGGCCAATCAGAGCACTCTGGGCTTTTCGGAAGCAGGGGCTTTGGAGAAATCTGAGCGTTTCAGGCAGCCTGGGAAGAGAGGCACTGCAATAATGTACATTATTTGACAAATAATATGTTGAACATTAAAGCATGTTAATCTATTTTATTACACCCAATAAACAAAATAATTAACGTTTAAAAATGTAAGATTCGCCATGGGTTATGGTTGGACTAGGGATTGGATTTAAATAGTTAGGATAGACTAGGGTGTGTGCTGTATCATATTCATTGGGTTGTATCATTGGGTTGGCATTTGCATAAGCTGACAGTTTGTATAGAGCTAGTTTTTTGTGTGTTTTTTTTAAGGTTGTGCATATCAGACAGTAAGTGGGAACTAACTGCAGGTAGAAACGAAAGTTGTGAGTGGGGAACTGAACGTGCGTCATAGGATTGGTGCGAGGACTCATTTAAGGGAGTCATCTGGATTTATTGCTTTACTGCATTATAAATTATTTGCATAGAATTAAGAAAATCTCATAATCAAGGTTTCATGGAAGGAGCAGATACATTTGTTACAGAAGGCAGAAACACAATGGGCTTGGCAACGCACACACACACACACACACACACACACACACACACACACACACACACACACACACACACACACACACACACACACACACACACACACACACACACACACACACACACACACACTTATCCAGCCAGGACAAAAAGCCTACTACAGTGTAATGAACAGGAAAGGGAGTTTATCAGCTCCTCACTGTCACACTTCTGTTCAAACGTCGATGAGCAATTGACCACGACCTTTGACTCATTGAGGTCACAGGTTCACTGTTGACCCCAAGAGAGTTGAGAAGAGTGCAGAGCATTGTAAAGAGAGAGCACAATGCTGCCAGAGACAGCTCATTAAACAGGAAAGCTTCAGATTTACCTCTTGACCACCGCTAACCCGATGCCTCTGTAATATTCCTAAACAGTTTAGCAGCTAATAAACTTTACTTGCATTGTGCATTGGATTTTACCTGCTTATGATTAATTATCTGAGCATTCACATACTCCAAACACAGACTGCATAGAACAGACAAGGTATTGTTTATTATGTGTTGCACATTCATCAGGTGGAAAACAGCACACAATAACTCAATTTATTACAACCCCAATTCCAAAAAAGTTGGGACGCTGTGCAAAATGTAAATAAAAACAGGATGCAATGATTTGCAAATCTCATAAACCCATATGTTATTGACAATAGAACATAGAAAACATATCAAATGTTTAAACTGAGTAAATGTACCATTTTAAGAAAAAAATAAGGTAATTTTGAATTCGATGGCCGCAACACGTCTCAAAAAAGTTGGGACGGGGCAACAAAAGGCTGAATACCTGAAATTATTATTTTGAGACACGCGAATCCAGCCACCACATCAGGGCAGCTGAACACCTGCAGGAGAGCACTGATTCTTTTTGTTGGGCTACTCAGGAGCCTGTCATTGGCAGTTTTAGCTCAATAAAACAAAAAGCTGCATGATAGTTGAATGATATTGTGGCACCAGTAAATCTTCCATAACATATTGGGTTCCTGAAGTAGCACAATAGAATAGCATTAGGCCTATTGTCGGGAGATAGTCTTTACCAAGCACTTAAATGAACATTAAATGAGCTCCCAGTTCCCATACTAACTTGTCTCTAACATGGTTTTAGCTTGATAGCATTATTAGACCCTGGTCTACTTGTACTAGCATTTGTACTATATAAGCACATAGATTCTTTTTTGTTGTATTGCGAAGTCTTGCCAATACACCCTGTTGCTTAATTCTGAGCCATGTTTTCTGTGACTGCCTTTACAGTGTTGGTGCCTTACTGTCCTCATACTCGGTTTGTTACATTTGATACTTTCAGTTGCAAGATGGCCCTTACTGTAAGTTTCCATGCTGAATTTGGTTTCCATTCTTGCCACTACATCAGGAATACTGAACAGGAACAATATAAAATGATAGCATGCTGACTGTGAGGTAGCAAGAATAGCTTTTCTGCCAGAAAGTACAACATCTCCTGAGTCTGATAACGACCCCAATGAGTACAGTGGAAAACTCAGTTTGATTGGCTGCTTTATGTTTAATCAGATCAAACCAAATTCTGCGGTCAATTAGAGAGTACACTTTCCCTTGTTATACACCACAAACTATAGTAGTCTTTGCTGCTAGCCTTAGCATCACATAGGAAATATTATCACTGCCTCCAGAGAACATATTGTACTTTTTGGGATACTGTTAAGTGAAAGGAAATGGATACAAAGCACTCAAGCAGACTTCTGGATTAGTAGCTGTACTGCACTGTCTGGTGGAAAAGTGCTATTAGAAAGTGAACAATCTTGTGCTCTCATTCTCTCACTCTATCTCTCTTTCTGTCAGTCTCCCAGTCTGGCACCTCTCAGGACGGACGGCAGGTTTCATCAGCACTTTCGGAGGCCCCCGGAGGAGCGAACACATTTCAAACAAACAATCCAGTGTCATCAGCAGAAAAAAGGGGCTGAAAAAAGAGAGAATGAACCTAATTCAGAAAGTCCCAGCACTGCAGAATCAAGAGGAGGTAGAGGGAAGAAGATGGCGTTATCATATTGTATGCAAAGTTCAATCAGCTCTATTGCAGGGCTCAGGCAAATTGGTGGCAGGCCTATATGGAGGGCGGAGTGATGTAAATATAACTTCATATGTCCCAGAGGTACTGAGCAAGCTGGCCCGGGCCCATCGCTGTGTCTGCATGTTCTGGCAGTACTGTAGAGATGAGTTACCACGGAGACTCCAGCATCCCACACAGAGCAGCTGCTGTACCCAGACTACCATCCAAACCCAAAGATCTACTGTGTGTTTATATCACACTTATGTATCAGAATAATGAAGGTTTAGGTTTATGTGGATGGACGGATACTTATATCATTCAATGAAAAAATTCTCTTGATGTCGTTTTTTTCAGTGAAGTGCAAGCAATGACATAGTAGTAGTAAGACAAGGTGACTGGACAAGAAAATGTGATGGCACTAATTTATCATCAGTTCCCAGAAATCTGAAGCTTTGAAATGACATTTTGAGAATGTTCTTTGTATAAAGCCCTATTCGGATGGGATTAAATTTACATGAGCACTTTGAGCAATGACGCTGATTATAGTACGTCCGGAGTGGCCAGAGCTGTTCTCCCGCCTCTCCTGGGAAAATTACAGACCAAATTACCTATTTTTAAAAAAACAAAAAAAACAAATCTGCAGTCATTTGATCCATTTTAGTTCTAGTAATAATTCCACAGACAGATGCTACTTCTTGAGTTGGGGAAAAAAACAAAAAGTTTTTTGACCACTGCTAATCACACGTGCTAGTGCATTCCCTGTAATGTGAAAAGATAAGTGCTTTGGAGGCATCTCTTAAAAACTTACTTGGTATGAGTCGTATAACTTTGTCTCCAGACTGCCTATATTGGGAGCTCATTAGCAGGATAAAGAAGAGCATAATCCTGAAGGATGATTAAGGGGGATATTATAATGACACCCGCAGTTTTTTTTTTTTTTTCGTTTTCTAGAAATTAATGAATGACCAGATGCTGTAACTTCTTTAAACATTCTAAATATTAGATGCTGACAAATAAATAAACATGATCTGACCATGTGTGACACAAACATTGGGGTTCGTAGACAAATCACCGTGGCACAAATTCATTTTCCTGGCGTTTATTTAATTGAGCTGGGACACAAGCGTTTTAGCACTTGTACAGACATCACTCAAATATCCCATCCAGACAGAGCTGTAGATAAAATACTTGTGACTGGAAGAACTAAATCCCTTTTTCACCTACACCTGGATCTTCAAAAAAAAAAAAAAAAAAAAAAAGCACTAATATTGCACATTTACGTGTTTGGCAGGTGGTGTTATGATTTTCAAAAAGCCTATTTGAGCCACAATGACACAAACTAGTCATTGATAGGCTCATTATGCTCATGAAGACTATGCTGAGGCTGTTGTGATGATTAGATTGCGGTCGTTACTCATATGGCAGGAACATTATCTTTTCAGTCTCACATTTCTGCAACTCACTCTACTATAAAATGTGTAGGTGGCTGCTGCGGTGATAAATATAGTTCTCATTTTCGAACATTTCGCTTTTCAGGATAGAACTACTTGTTAGGTGTGTTAGTGGAAGGCAGGAGGCAAGTGCTAGATGTTGTGATAATGATTTTTGGATTTGAAGGCAATCTGGATATCACAGTCAGGGGTCCGAACATAGGTTGACGCTGTTAAACACGTAAAGTGTATACTCGTAAACAGGAAAAGAAAGGCTAAAATCCATCCATCTATTTTCTGTACCACTTATCCTACACAGGTTCGTGGGGAGCCTGGAGCCTATCCCAGGGGACTCAGGGCACAAGGAAGAGGACACCCTGGAGGACACCCACAATCACACACACACACACACACACACACTCACACACCCAATCCCACACTACGGACAATTTAGAGATGCCAATCAGTCTACAATGCACATCCTTGAACTGGGGAGGAAACCCTGAAGCAAAGGGAGAACATGTAAAATCGAACCCCACCATGTCCCCCAGGCTAAGGTCAAATCCAGGAAATGTTATGAACATTGAAACTACATTTTACAGTTACATTTATTCATTTAGCAGACACTTTTATCCAAAGCAACTTTATGAGAAAACCATGACTAAGAAATGTAGGTGATACGTTTGACAAG
Organism: Cranoglanis bouderius; assembly: GCA_023630585.1. NCBI lineage: Eukaryota > Metazoa > Chordata > Actinopteri > Siluriformes > Cranoglanididae > Cranoglanis > Cranoglanis bouderius. The sequence continues at coordinate 6,025,413 of CM042551.1, read as the reverse complement.
CAATGACAGACAGAGATTGGTATATAGAAATTACCCAATGACGGTCTGAGATTTTTTTTTTTTCTTTGCGATGTCTCTATTTAATGAGGCATTGTATATGACAAGATAAGATGAAACCACAGTCATGGGTTTTTCTTCCGTTTTTGCGTGTCAAACTGTATACTGTAACAGTATGCAAACAGTTTTGCATGTAGGAACTAAGGTTGTAAGTGGGGAAGTGAAGGAATGGTAGAGCACACGTGCCATAGGATTGATTTAATGCATCATACCCAATCTGAAAAAAATGCAAAAACAAAATGTTGCATCGTCTCTCTGTTGCTTGCCGCTGTCACTGAAATCATGTATCCGTGTTGCAGATGTACATAGAAATGGCACTTTATCACTTTGTCAATGTCTGAACGCTGGGTAAGGTCACACTAGTGTTCCACATTTTGCTGTTGTGAAAAACGCACGCAAACAGACGAACTATAAAAGCCACACTAAGCAAGATGCCTGGATCTTCAGTGTGCCTGAATAACACTCAGTGCAAAGGTCTTGCAGACAAACCTGTACCACTAAACGTGTGGTCCATCTGTGTGAAAGAGAGCTTCGTCCATTTATACTGCAGCCCCAGAGCCAAGTCAAGCAGGTAAAACTCTTTCTGAGATTTACATGCTAACTTTCAAGCTGCATTGTGTATCTAGCAGAATTTCCGCCTCCTCCTGGGACTACAGCCTAAAGTCAAAGTTAACACATTTTGGCGAGGTGAATGTAGTGCACGAGAGGTGTAGCGTGTGTCCTACGGGGAAATCTGTAACCTGCTTCCTCCTGTTCATTAGCAGAATGAGAAACTGCTAGTGCTGCTGGGAAGAAAGCCGTTCTCACCTGTATGCAGTAGAGAGGGGATAATTGCCTGATTGCAGGTTATTACTTGGCTGGTGAGAACCCCACCGAGGCCATTCAGTCTCCAAACTGAGGCATCATAATACCTCCCTTTTCCCTTCTCGCTGGTGTAACTCTTAAAGATCCGCTGACCGCTGCTGAAATCCAGCATTGTTCAATTCCCGGCCTGTGTTCACTAGCTGTATAACGATTAAGCGATAAACTGGTTAGATAAACTGTTTTTTCTTTTTTTAAATTCCAGCGTAGAGTAGTAATGGTACTTCAGAGTGAGCTGTGTGATTAGCGCTGGTGTTAGGTGAGCTCCTGCCGGTAATGCAAATCAGCACAGCTCAACGTGCCGTTCGAACCATATTTACATCCATTAGCGCTCTCCTTGCTGCCACCCTGCCATCTACAAATGGAGTGTTTAACTTTTCACACACTGAAATGTTAAAGCAACAGCTGGAGTTTGAGACTGAGCTTTGAGATTTTTTGGGGGCAGGAAAAAAACAAACAAACCATCTGGTCAAATTGGTCTTCAGAATAGTCTGGGGTGTATTGTACACTTTTTTGGCCACAAGCATCAGAATCTTGCCAGTTCATTTATCCATTCAAGTGCCTGCTCTTGGATCTGGAGCCTTTCCCAGGGTTACTGAGGCAGGAATGCACGCTTGAATGGGACACCAGTCCATCGCAAGACACCACATTCAAACCTAGGGCAATTTAGCATAGCCAGTCCACCTCCATGCTTATTTCTGGGAGGTGGGAAGAAACCAGAGAGCCCAGAGGACAGAGGAAGAACATGCCAAACTCTGTATAGACAGTAACCCAAGCTCAAGTTTGAACCAGAGTCCCTGGAACTACCCACTGTGCCACGCATCTCGCCAGTCGCCAGTTTCGTTAGCTATCTGCATTTATGGAGAATCAAACCTTTGAACACTAAAAACAATATAGTCGCTGCAAGCTTTGTGAGATTCACAGTATCTTGGTTGCTTCAGAAATCTGGATAGTAAGACTTTTGTAAATTACACTGTTTCCAAGTTGTTGCATGAATGAAATGAGATAATCAATGAGATAATTACCAAGACTGAAGTAGTTGCGACCAGCTAAATGCACAATACTGTGCATAATACTGCATACATCAGACAATACAGTACATCTAGCCAGTATCTGATGATTCATGCCAATTTGAAAAATTCTTTAATGCTCATATGGATAATAATAATAAATAACAATACATGATGGGGCATGCTGTTGAAGGAAAATAATCAGCAACAGGTTGGTGTGATGCCAACTATTTCCTATAACAGCACACCATGTTTTGTCTTATTCCTCTTATAACACTATAATTCACCAATGACTGCTGTTTTTTTTTTTTTTTTATTTATAAAAGAATGACACCTCATACTTTTTATCATTGGAGACTCCTTCAATAAGTGCCAAATAAACATCTCCTCACAGAAAACTTCACCATATCAATAATAACACTTTTTAAATGTTGACACCATTTTTGATTTGAATTACAGCCAGCACTACTGCCAGTGCTGCTATGACAGAAAATGAACCAATACCTTCTCGCGCACCATACAGTACATATTTAGTATTTTTCATCATTTTTCATCATTTTTATCATTCTCAGGAAGTTTTTCCTCACCACTGTGTCCTCTGGCCTGTTCATTAAGGATCTAAGTCCACATCTGGAATTTTGTAAAGCTGTTTTGTGACAATGTCTATAGTTAAACGCACTATACAAGAAAATTGTAGTGCGAATCAAATTACTTATTGATCAATGGATCTGATCAATGGCTCAATCTCAGTCTCAAAAAGGTGATCTTAGAGATGACTACAAAAAAGTTAGAATGACTAGATTACACACTTTATTGTCATTTTTTTTTTAGTGTGTGAAAGAGTACTGTGAAACTCTAGGGCAGCACAAAGTGCATCATGGGAGCATCCGTATCTGGGCCAAGCCAGGATAAACTCCCACAGGCGGGAGCAGAAGTTTAGCACCTGTCAGTTCTCAGCACCTCTTCTGCTTTTTCCCCACAATCCCATACCTACACACACACACACACACACACACACACACACACACACACACACACACACACACACACACACACACACATACACACACACACCTCCAAACCCCAACCTCAATGCCCCCTATCCAGCTGAATGTCCTCGATCAAGGGCAAAAGGGATAAAGGAAGTAAATTTACACTGAACAGTTAAACGTCTCCATTTGCTGGCACAGTTACATCGAGCAGAGGAAGGGAGGCAGTGTGTGCAGCAGAGATGCATCGATTAGAGGGCAAAGCAAGCGCAGGTTTGAGCAGGTCCCCTCCCTCTGGAGTGGCGCGGGCTGCAACAATGAGCGCTTGGTGAGGCCAGTTTCAATACGGCCCACAGGCTGCTTATTCAGCCGTCTGAATGGGAGACACGGTGAGGGGGCGAGCAAACGGGAACCGGGGAAAAAAGAAATGGTGAAAAAGCCACAAGAGGGGCCAATTGATGCTGCTAGCAGGTGGATGGTTCTCCTTTCAGGCCAAACTGGCGAGGGGGAGGGGGAGAGAACCGGCGCATTTCCTCTTTCAAGGGGATCACTTATCTCAAATCAGCAGCCTATTGAAATGGGTCCCCTCTCTTCTACTCTCACTCTCCCTCTTTTTGCCTCTCTCGGGCTCCATCTCTCTCTCTCTACACACACACACACACATAGACACACACTGCTCTCGCGGCATCTGACAGCATGCCTTCCCATCCAGCAGCACCTGCCTCTTTGCACAGTGGGGTGATGAGCTCAATAGCGGCAGAGCGAGGCGGTTAAGCGTCATTATATCTGTGTTTGAGCGCAAGCAGAGCCCACACACATACACACACACACACACACACACTTGCACACACACCAGCACCATTAACTTAGCCTGGACACATACACACACTGATATACACACACAGGACAGAAAGCCTACAGAGGTTTCTGACTGCCTTCAGCGTTGTGCATTTTTCGGCCTCCCACCTTCCTGCCTATTTGTGGTGTGGAATATCCTGTTGCTTTTGAAATTGGCCTCAGTTTGAGATGATCATATTCCATAATGGGAGGGGTGCATGTGTATCTGTGTGTGAGTGCGTGTAGTATTGTTCTCATGCACCGAAGCAAAAAGTACTCAATTCTCAAATAGCACTCAGTGGTGTTAAAGAGTAAATACTGACGTGAGCGTGCCTCCTCCCCTGTCTGTTTAAGTTCCAGTGCTTCTTCTTTTTTTATTTTATTTATTTATTTATTTATTTATTTTTACATGCAATGGGTTCGGTTCTTCATATGTTGATAAATGCCAAGCTGTAAATTACCAAGCATGTTCATGGCAAAACTGATTTTTGTTTATTGATGCTCACAAAACTCCATAAAAGGCCAAGAGAGCAGAAAATGATAAAATGGCCACCAAATGGTGAAAGTGCATCTCCTAAACACGATGTGTGCTAAATCTTCCAGTAATGCAGCTCAGCTACTATAACATGCCAGCGTTCTGAGATGCTTTTCTTCTCACCACGGTTGTAAAGAGTAGTTATTTCTCTCACTACCCGCAGAACTTTGTTTTTCATGCCATTCTGTTTAAATCGCAGGAGATCAGCAGTTTCGGATAGGCTCTGGATCAGAGTGAGAAAGTTTGACCGATAGTTCTTTGATGTTAAAGATTTTGAAGTGTATGGATATGTCAGGATGTCGGGATGAACTAAAGGTTTAAGATATACTACTGTAGATACACACTCTTCCTCAATTTATAGGCCATCATTACTTTTATTGTAATTAAAAGGCTAGTTTTCTTCGTCTTAACGTATGGATTTGTTTTGGGTTGCTTTCTTTCAGGTCATTAATATGAAATGACAGAGTTTCCCCCAAATTGGCACCGAATTTGTGTGTAATTTAAAAAAAATTAAGCTATTTAACTCATCACCAAATATGTGATTTGAAGCTGATCAATTGAGTCTCCTTAAACATAAATTTACAAAGTAAATTTCTTTTAGGATAAAAAAATATATATTTTTTTAACTAACCAGATTTTCATGAATACTGAATTTCTTGTGGAAATGCTCTTGCGAACGATTTATAAATACATGTGTATATCTACAGCTTGATAAATGAGGCCCGTTGTTGTTGTACATTCTTTCAAAGTGTAACAAGTAGATAACCTTATCTCAGCATGCTAAGAGTGTTTTCAATCGTAGTATTTTTAGTTCTTAAATAATCAGGTCAGCAAAGCATGGGCTTCTCCAAATTGTCCTAAATAAATACAAAACCAAGATGAATAATTTTTGACGAGTCCTTCGTCATTGTGCTTCGAAATATTAGTTGGACACCCATCACTAACCTCGCAATTATTTTTAAAATCTGTTCAAATTTGTAACATGAACTTTGTTTCCTCAGAGGACTGATTATTTTACTTTTATTTTACTATTTTATGGATATTTTACTTTTATTATTTTATTTTTATGGATAACAAAAACTGAATGTTGCAAAAACAAAGGCATGAAAAAACAAATAAACAAACAAAAAAAAAAACAACATTATCCATCATACCAGTTCCTTACAACACATACACACAATTTAACTTCAAAATTCTGTAACAACCTCTAGGAATACATTCTTATAATGCACTCATAAGGAATTATATATGATGTAATGATTCATGAAAATGCATTATAATATATCTAGATTTATTACGCATTATGAATTGTTGAATTATGAATTAAGAGCTTGAGAATTACTGACACCTGGAGAGACTGGATAAAGATCAGGTGATGTTTTTCCAATCTTTTTCCAAACTGTCCAGTTTCGGTGATCCTGTGGCCAGTGAAGCATCAGATTCCTGTTCTCTATGTGGTCTTCTGCTGTTGTAGCCCATCTGCCTCAAGGTTTGATGTGTTGTGCATTCTGAGATGCTTTTCTTCTGACCACGATTGTAAAGAGTAGCTATTTCCTTCACTGCCCACAGAACTGCCACTCAGTGGATGTTTTTCGTTTTTCATGCCATTCTGTTTAAATCCCAGGAAATCAGCAGTTTCAGATAGGCTCCAGATCAGAATAAGAAAGGGTTACCCATAGTTCTTTGATAGGAAGGATTCTGAAGTGTAACATGTCAGGATGAACTAATTGTTTAAAATGTACTATAAATTAATTACGAAGTGAAATTCAATTATCAGTACTCTCTAATGAACTCTTATTCATCTTAATTTGACCAGATACACCACAGAGCTTGTATTTAGCTGTGTTTGTACTCTACGGCCTCATAGATTTTGTCTGATTAGTGGTTTGGTGGTTAGTTTTGCTTCTTTATCTTCATCCACAGATTGAGCCTCCATTGTGACTGAATAAGTTTAGTGTCTAAATGAAGGTCACATTTGGGAGCTTCCAGTCTGCTTTGGCTTAACCATAAACCTCATGAGTGGATCATCTGTGAAACCTCACCAATTATACAGCCTATTACTAATGGTCATGGCGGGGGCAGCGCATGTGTGTGTGTGTCTGTGTGTATTTAGATGTTTAGTGCACAGAGACCGTCTGCTGCTATCAAGGTGCCTGTTAAAGAGATCACATGGGGATACGGGCCGGGCCATCGGGAGCACGGCATATGCTAATCAACGCTGTTAATGTAGCAATGAATTAGGAGTTTAGACGTCACGGGAGGGTTAACGCAGCTGATCCAGAGCAGTCTTGTGATCTCCCAGACCAGCCTCGTATGGGGGCTAATTACGGCAAATTGGAAAAGTATCGGTCGGCGGCAGCGCACGTGGGGACCTCCCCCGGCGTGTGTCACTTCCTGCCGTCAGGGTCTGATGGCGGCCACCCAAACCACACCTGCTCCTCACTGTGATAGATGGTAGGCGTATGAGGCTCAATTACAATTCCCCCCTTCACCAAAATGCACCCCGACTGCCCCACCCTGCCCTATATTGATGGGCAGCGAGGGGGCCACAGGCTTCACGAGCGCTGATCATCTGCTGGAAATTGCGTCTTGGCCCCTGTAGCACCTGCGCTGGCCGATGGGCAGGTGAGCATCAATCGACAGGGTGCCTTTGGGATCAGTTTTTGGAAGCGACCCCCACTCCACCGCATCTCCGCCCCCCAGTCCCTCAATTGCAAAATGCAGCAACCCCAAACCTTCAAACCCACGAGATAAATTGGAGTGGGTGTAGAACGAACAGGCCTGCGGGGGGTTTCTGTAGCGAGGGGCATCGGCCCAGCACATGTGTCTTGCCTCCTCTCTTTATTATTCAGTAATTAGCCCTTTGGCTGTCGGCTGAAGGATAGCTCAGCTGCGCCCCCCAGCACCACCCTGCCACCCTTCAAGAGCCGTCTGTGTTGACACACACATGCAGACCCGGCAAAACAAACAAATGCAAAATTGTACGACTTTTCTAACGAGTGACAGGATTTCCTTGCATTTTATCACGAATACGAATTCGTCACCATGTTGCCCGCATTTACTGATCACTCCTAAATAGCAGAACCAAGATTCCCAGAGTAGGCGAGCAAACACGATCATTCCCTGCGGCGATTCAGCCACTTCTGAGCGAGACGCCTTCATGCATGGCGTGTCTGCAGGAAGAGCTCATCGTCTGAAAGTTTCTTCAGCGTGCAGGCAGACTGAGCGCTGCTTAACCAGCTGGTGCTCAATCAGCGCACACCTCTAATGATGTTTCATCCTGTAACAATTTATGAAATCGCTGTTCAACATCTACTAATGGGATGTTGTCGTGGCGCAGATTCCAGTCTGTTTGTCAATAGAAGAAGTAGTCGTCCCATATGATGGAGGGGGGGTGGGGTGGTCGTGCTGTGTTTTTATGTTAGATGTGTTTTTCCAGTATGTGCTTGGAACAGCTCACTTACATGCTGTATGTTTGGCAGGAAAGACAAAGAAGACAGTACAGCTTCTTTTAAAAAATTGTTCTCGTCAAGTTATTCTTGACGCATTTTCATGCAGTCAATATCTGTCTCGACAGATGTCTGGCTCCCCAAGAAAACATTCAACTCTGCATTGATGTCATTGTAGCTGAAGTTTGAGTGGATGAATAAGAGACAGTGATGACTGATGGAGAAGATGTTTTGAGAATGTCAAGCACACACTGTATTCACTATATCCACACGTTATGACTTGACTGAAGTAAAGATGGTTTTAGATTTTTACTTGTCACATGGTACTAGATGATCCTAATAAAATGTCACCGGAATTCTATAATAGACTGCGCAATAACCTGTCATATTATACAATGAAGATCCACTAATGATAGACCTGTGATTAAAGAAAAATTATACTTGCATGAACAGGAACATTCTTCAAAGTGAGCTTGAGGTTATAAGGATATTTTCTCTGTCCATTATCATGTTTTGTTTACGTTTCACCATTTGTAGTTGCCATATTTGTAGATGTCTCATGAATTTTCCATCATCCTTTTGCCTCCTATTGGTGGCTTTAGATGAGTCTCGTAGCAGCACTCACACTCTGAGATTTCAATAAAAAAAATGTTTTGGCCAGAAATTTGCCTTTGGTTTCAATGGCACTAAATGAGCTGGCAATGAGTATGTTACATTATGTTTTCTAATACCGTCAACCTCAACTCACGACTAAATATTTTTATTTATGATGTGATACAGTGTAATCGCACTGGCTTAACACATACAATTACAGGATGTTCTTGGTGATGTTCTATACATATGCCATTGTTTTGCCTCCCATCCTCCATGAATCTCCACATCACTATGTGTGTGTGTGTGTGTGTGTATGTGTGTGTGTGTGTGTTTGTGTGTTCTCCCTGTTATGCCTCGAGCTAAACTTGGCTGCTCAGCTGAGAAACCAGGTGCCACTTCAGTGCTGATGCAGTTCTGCAGCCATTTTTTAAGACAGCTAAACATACATACACACACACACACACACACACACACACACACACAGCGCCACACAAAGCACGCTCTGCAGTGGAAAGAGAAGCTGCCGATCTGTTTGAGTTAGCAGGACAAATCTGGCTCTGTAACTCTCACACTGCCAGAGACAAACACAAGAAAAGGACAGTGCTTATGGCCAGAGGAGGCATGAATGAAACATAATAAGACTGAAGCTTCATTATCCAGGTTTCCGAGTTTGAAAGAGATGTTTTTTTTGTTTTTTTTACTTAATTAAAAAAATTAAGTTGCGTGTTGCGTCATGCCTCTGCCCCGTTTCCTCATTGGTTCGCCTTGTAATTTGTGATCATGAGTTTCAGGTGTCATTTATTTGGCATTTCTTTGTGTGTGTTTAAATACGCCGCTCCGTTTCCGCTTCGGCGCAGAGTATTAGCCTTAATTTAGATTAGAGTCAAAAAAGTGAACTGGTTCAAGCTCGTTGTTTGTGGTTCCCAAACCACCTCCTTGCCTCGCGAGTTTTTCTTATGTTTTTGTTTACTCGGCGTTCCCGGGTTCTTGGATTTATGTCTCGTTACTTCCTGGATTTTTGCCCTGTAAGGCTTTGGATTACTGTTTCAAGATTTCCTGGATTTTTGCCCTGTAAGTGTTTGGATAAGTGACTAACCTGTTTGGAATTACTGCCCTAGTGTGTTTTGGGATCTTTGTCATGATTAATTTTGGACTTTTGTGTGACTGTCCCCTTTCTTTTGAATGTTCCTTTTATTTGAACTGTGCCTAATAAACTGACCACTTTCCTCTGCGAGTGCATCCTGATTCCTTCTAACCCCCGTGTCGTAACAACAGGAAGAACATGAGAAACTCTGCAGAGACAGTAACCCAAGGTCAAGATCGAACCAGCTACGTACTGCAACACCATGCTGCCCATGATCCATATAAACTAAGTCTACTAATAAATGGATTAAAAACATGCTGTTATTTAACAAAGAAAAATATATATTGTTGATATGATGCAGCTTTCTTTAAGTCAATGTTTATTTAACATTTATGGTTTCAGGTGTCAGCGCTTTGTAATAGTCAGAGGTAAAGTTGTCCTTACAAGTTTTCCACCACAGGAAAGTCTTCAGGACAGAGAATTTTTCACGTTCCTGCTTCTCAGAAACATGACAAGCTGCTTTTTTTCATGAGACAGAAAAAAGACAGAGTTTTGCTGCTACAAATTAAGTGATAACAGAAACTTAACTTGTTTCGTGGATGTTCCACTGGTGTAACTATAAACGAATACAAAGTACAATGTATCGTTCTTTAATTAATGTAAAAAAAAAACAGTTTGTGCTATAGGGCTGTCCTATGGTTACAATTCATGTTGTTGCATATCTGCGGAAAATGTGCGATTAAATGGGCTAAGTCACCATACACTGTGATTTGTTTTTCTTTATTGAGGATTCATCGGTTTATACATGTGTAATAATAAAACACATTGCCTTTTAACCCCACTTGTCGGCCGCCCTCCCTGCGCTTACCGTGAGATAAACAAATGGTAGAAAACAACACCCGCAATAAAAAGACAGAGAGCTGTATACTAATAGGATTGCACTGTGTTTCATTATGAATATGTGAACCTCTGGGGCACATTCCAGAACAAATGAAATGCAAATCGCCTTTTGAAGACAACCGCTTGGTGTAACACCCAAGAAGGGCTTCATTTACACACGAAAAACAAACAAAACAAACAAACGTCCCTTTGGCCCGCTGCCCACTGACGACGTGGAGTGCTGCAATAGAGCTGCGTCAAGTTTCACGCGGGGAAAAACAAACAGCAGTCACTCAGATTTATCATTTCAACACATCTACAATTGGTTGCAGGTGAATTGGCTTGAATAGTAATGGAAGAATTATAGCACGGTTTGATATCTAGGTGATTCCACTGTGCCATTTATGTCCCACTTGAGATCTCATTTACAAATATGTAAATAAAATACACTTAAAAATAAATCCCCTATAACTACACTTTACCTTGAAATATAATCACTTAAATACTATTAAAATCATAATCATTTTTTACATTTATGTGTGGAACCATTTAACATCTCATACGTTTTCATGAGTCGTCCATTATAGGTTATAGTAATTTGCACTTTAGTCCTGCTCAACCCTGTTACATGAACACATGTACAGTACATGAACATGAAGTCACATGTTCAACAAGAAGCTGCATCATCTGAATTTTCTAAAGATCATGGGAAGAAGAAAAGTAAAGTAAATTTTCACTCTGCTTTTTTTTTTAAAAAATATATATATTTTCAATAATTTTGGTCACTTTGAAAGTACAACCCTGTTATACAAATTATAGATTGATAATACATAAATAATTAGAATGTCATTAATGTGCTCATACCATTAGCATGAATTCTAGTTTTCTAGTTTTTAAGTATTTGCTAATTATATAATTGCTAAAGTCAACTCTGTAACTTTCAACCCTGTTACTTATTTAAGAGACTAAATGAAGCAATTATCAGCAAAGAAACCTAGAAATTGATTTGTTGTTGTGTGAGATGGTTTAATACATTTTTGAATGGTTAAATGGTTAAGTTTACTTTTTAAGAGTTACACGGGCTAAATTGCACCCAATCATGGAATATTAGCCTACTCAAGTACTGGACATGGAATTAACTTAAATCATGATTTTCATGACATGAATCTTGACCTGGACGTGGATTTTGTAGTAAAAAATAGTGTAAATATGCTAAATTATGGTTACTCAACATTACACAAGCTACTAAAGCCACCCCAACCCACACTTATGATTCAGGACACTTGAATGATGGATTTGAATTGGAAGTGATGGTGTGGTGACATGACGCTTTTACATCTATTAGCGAGTCATAATCAAAGCGAAATTGATACTTTTGGTTCATTTGCTATTTGGTTTGGTTCCACACTACACACAATTACAGCAATCAAAATGCAAAAAAAAAAAAAAAATGGCCGAGGGGTGTGTAGGGCTGAAAATATCCATTATTCGTTGGTCAGAAATATGACAATAGAAAAATAGAAACAAAAATCACCCAAGCATTGAGAAGACCGAGTTGGTGCTAAAGAAATGATAAATACAGTTGCGATCAAAATTATTCAACCCCCATTTCAAATCAGGTTTATTGTCAAAATTTACAGACTTTCAGCTGTTTGCAATGAACAAATCAAACAAAAGCAAATGAAATAGTTCAACACAATGAATGCTTCAAGTGGTTTCCCCAAATTCAACTGAAAATGCAACTTATAATGACTTTTCCAGTCTCAAAATTATTCAATCCCTTCATGGCAAGCATCTTTAGTACTTTTGCTGTTATGACCTGCTGCTAATGAGATGCACAGACCAGCTTCTGGCAGCATTCCTGAGGAATCTTAGCCCATTCCTCATGAGCAATGTCCTCCAGCATTCAATATTCTTGGGTTTGCGTGCTGCAACCTCCTTCTTCAAATCCCACCAGAGATTTTCTATGGGGTTTAAGTCAGGTGTCTGTGATGGCCCTGTAGAATCTTCCAGGACTTCTTCTGCAACCAAGCCTTGGTGGAATTTGAGGTATGCTTGGGATCATTGTCCTGTTGGAAGGTCGGATGAAGCCCAAGCTTCAGCTTCCTCACAGACGGCATGATGTTTTCTCCTAGGATTTCCTGATACTTTAATGAATCCATCTTGCCTTCCACATGCTGCAGGTTTCCAGTGCCAGAGGATGGAAAGCAGCCCCAGAGCATCACCGAGCCACCACCATGCCAGACTGTGGACAGAGTGTTCTTTCTTCATTCTTCTTTCTCCAGACATACCACTGACCCATCATGCCAAAAAGTTCCAGTTTTGTTTCATCGCTCCACAGAACAGAATCCCAAAACTTCTGTGGCTTATTTAGATGATTTTGAGCCGACCTTTCATGTACTTTTGGGTCAGTAGTGGTGTACATCTTGGAGTTCTGGCATGGAAACCTTCTGTATTTAGTATGCGCCATACTGTGCTCACTGAAACCTCAGTGCCTGTTGCCACCAAGTCTTGCTGCAGGTCTTTTTCAGTCACTCGAGGGTTTTTCACAACCTGCCTTCTCAGTAATCTGGTTGCAGCTGTTGATAGCTTCCCTTTTCTGCCCCATCCAGGTATTTCATGTATTTTCTGCCTCTAGCCAGTTCAGGTATTTCATGTGTTCCAGTTCAAGCACACCTGGTGCAACTAATGAAGCCCTTGATATTTGTGCTATTGTGAGGGATTCTATTCAGGTGGTTGAATAATTTTGAGACTGGAGAAGTCATTATAAGTTGCATTTTCAGTTGAATTTGGGGAAACCACTTGAAGCGTTTGTCGTGTGGAACTATTTCAATTGCTTTTGTTTGATTTGTTCATTGCAAACAGCTGAAAGTCTGTAAATTTTGACAATAAACCTGACTTGCAGTGGGGGTTGCATAATTTTGATTGCAACTGTAGGTAGGTAGGTAGGTAGGTAGGTAGGTAGGTAGATAGATAGATAGCTAGATAGCTAGATAGATAGATAGATAGATAGATAGATAGATAGATAGATAGATAAGAAAGTAGTTTAAAACATTATATGTATGCATCCAGTGTTTATTTTCTCTTTTATTATCAGTCTAAATCTTCAGAACACAGAGCTGTAGTTCACAGTTCTGTCCTTTTGGCTCAGTTTGCACTTTGTGGCTCATTTTAGCAGCTCACGTCTCCAAAAAAAAAGCTGCAACCCAAAATACATGGTGTGTTCACTCAGGTCACTCCCTGCAGTCAGGTTGATTCAGAGTTAAATCACTTTCGTACTGCAATCAAACCTCTCTAGAGATGACTTAGAGATGTAAGTGGACTGTGACCACCTCACCGAGACACTCTCAGACTGGTTGATTTGGTCCACACCCGAATTTGATTGCTCTGTTCATACCTGCCTAAAAAACAGCACTGAGAGAGAAAACATACCAGGATTTGATTCAAACAGACTAAACACTGAATATGTGAAAGCGCTCAATTTGAATTTTGTTGACTCTACTGAAACACTGACATTATTATTAAAATATGAACAAGGTTAAAATCTTTTGAATCAGGCCTCTCTGGACCCCAACAATTATACATGTCTCACAGTGGCATGTGTCGGAGGCGTGTTTGCTTTGTGTTTGAAGCAGCAGTGTTAGCAAGCTGGGTCTTAGCAGGAGGACTGCAGGCTGCCCAGACTGGGGTGATTAATCTGAGCCTGTCATGTCACTGCAGATGTTTACATAGCGATATTCAGGGTGCATATGTCTGACGGAGTGTCCCCCCCTTCATGTCCTCTCCTTAGTCACAACACACACACACACACACTCATGCACAAACTCAGCCAACATCACCTGAGCCATCTGGAAGATGAAAGAGAGGGGGGGTCCGGCACACACACATATGCCCATGCACAAGCACACATGCATACAGAATGTCACCGCCAGCCAACAGCCATGTCTGTAATCTGTCCTGTGCTTTTCTGCCTTTATCCTCTTTGATTCCTCCATCTCAATTGTCACACATAGGCCATGTAGAAAAAAAAAAACGCGACGCCACCCTGATGCAGTTAGTGATAAAACAGAAACCAAACTTGCCGTGCAATGCCAGCTTTCTATCAAACACCATTCCCAGTTTATGTGCATGACTGTGACCTTACATGCCATCAGCGCTGCGGTCTTTAAACCTGAGCTCCAGATGGCTGACTGGCCAGTGGTCAATGGCTCCGTTTGAAGATTCACAGAGGATCCAGGCTTTGTCATTGCGTGAGTTGCTAAAAAAGTGCATGCCGCACAGTGGCTGTGCAGCCTCACTGCTTCAGGCATGTACACTGCATCCAAATCACTGATTAAAGCATGAAGACTCGCTCCACAGGGAACCAGGGGTGATACAGAACTACACAATAGCAGGCGCCCCAAAGCACTCCAAAGGCATTGCAGTATAGGAAAAAGAGCCCAAAGCCCTTTATCCTGTTTGTGCACAGACTTCAAAAAAACACTCAGATGTATGAACGTAAACACGCACCCATGCCAAAGATAACACCTTACACAAGACACAGCATTAACCACTGAGATACAGTCTGCACCCTAAACAAACTGCACCAAGGAGTACCTTGGAGACCCAGGAGTGCAATTTATTTAGATGAAGCATTGACCTTTTTTTTTTTTAGACTTGAGAGCTTCTCACTTCAGACTCGATCAAAACATGGATATTATTAGTGGCCAAAGGTACAAAGCTGGTCCTCTCACTAATCAACATCTGTCTGCTGTCTCAGTTTACCATTCTAGCATACATGTGCAAAGTAGAAACTTATATAGACCCTCCAACAAATGGCATCCATCATATTTTCATCTTAACAAATGAACCAAGACTCAGTTTGTTTGAGATATGTTAATATTTTCTATAAGCCTCCTGGTCAGTCACTTCCCAACTGTCTTGATTTCATGAAAGATGGTAACAACACTGGAAACTGGGATTTTGGATTTGCAAAAGTCTGGCATTGTTTGCAACAGTACCTGGTACAAAACCAGGATAAACCATGCATGTGGATGTGAGGTGCCCTACAAGGTACAAATGGAGGATCAATGGATTTGGGTAAAAGTTTTAAGTTGAAAGAAACTCAAAAGTAAAAGAAACATAAAGTTAAGCCATGGGCAAATGGCTTTGTTAGCTCACTGCTACTAATGTTAGCTAGCTATATGAATTGAGTCAGGACAAAAGACAGGTAATAGCATGTATCCATGCTGGCAAACAAAAAGTCCATGGGGTGGAGTTGGACCTGATCCAGCTCCTCCTACCAGGGTGGAGCTGGGCGCAGTGAATCAAAAAGTCCAGTGGGTGCAGTGTTTTTTCCGCTGGATAATTGTCTTTATTACGTTGGTTCGTGTTGTAAAGAATTGTGTGGGTTAAGGTTTCGGCTTATACTGTAGGAAGACTTGGATCAGATACAGGTCTACCACCTGGACTTTTGGTTCTGCAGCAGGGACCACTTTGCTAATAGGGATGGACATGGATTGTAACAATGTCTGTGTTTTCTGATATAATTATTTGCCTGGCTAATTTAGCCAAGTAGGTAACAGGTATTACGAATTCTTCCTCTCGTTATGTGGTGCGGTTCAAAGTGTGACAAGTGTCTTGTTCATGTTTTGTTTAGAGTTCTCTACATGTGTCTTTGTTCTGGTCATGTCTCCACCCCATCCTGTCATTGGTGTGTTTCCTGATTGTGTCCAGGCGTTCAGACTTCATCCCTTGATTAGTTTCTCTTTATATACACTCATGTTCCTTTGTCTGGATGTGAAGTCTTGTTCATTGTTAATGTGTATTAATGAGGCTTAGTTTCTTTGTTTTCCCTGTTTCTATGTTTCTAGCTATGCTTCCTTGTTTAGACCTGCGCCTGTATTCTTGTTTATGATTATGGATCATCTTGATCCTGTCTGCCTGGAATTATGACTACAATTGTTGGTTTTCCCCAAATAAATAACATGCCAATTTTACTCCCTTGCATAATTCCTCATCATCACACATTACAATGTGCTAGTTATGTTAATTTGAATTTAGCTATATCTGTTGCATACAGGAATTAACTAAATTAGCTATACTCAGGAAAGGACACTGCACTCTGACAAGACAGGACAACATAACGATATTTTATATTGGCTTATATGATGTAGGTGAGGAAGAGCTGAACATAGTTGCACAGATGAATTGCCATAGTAGGATATGACTAAAAAATGCTGCAAACATTTTTTCTCTGAACTGTGCACTAGGTAAATTGTCCCAATAGCAGTGGGATGGTGGCAGTGTCCAACAGAGTCTGGCATGGATTGTTGGCATGGATGTTCCAATGCCTTCTACCAGATGCAGAGGGTGTAGTGTCCATGAGAGGGGTGGGACGAGTCATCCACAATGCTGGTGGCTTTGTGGATGCAGCACCTGTGGTAGAATGTATCAGTGGTGGGTAGAGATGATGTTCATGGCTGCTCTTACAATCCTCTGTTCTGGAGTCTGATGTGGTGCAGTCCCAATACTAATCAGTCGGACAGGTGGTCAGGAAACCTTTTTTGATATTGTCCTTGGTGAGAATGGAGAAGAGTGGTTTGAAGATGCAGCTGGACTTTTTTGGCTAGGTCGGTGGTGTTGAGGGTCCAGGTGAGGTGCTCTATATTGTGAACACCAAGGAACTTGGAGCTTTTGGCACTATTGATGTGCAGTGGGCTGAGATACCTGCAGGACCTCTCTTGTTTTATCAACACTAAGAAATAGATTATTGTCTTAGTTGGCACCCAATAAAGTTGGCATCTCCTGAAGCTTTGCTACAATCTGTAGTGTAGTATGAAGTGCCTTGCCCTTGTGACACATCCTGGGAAATCTAATCTTTTTCAAGGACAAGAGGGTCGACTAGAAGATGAGTAGACACAGGTGGTTCGATAATTGCCTCCAAGTCAATTTCAAGTGATCTTTCATTGGACCAGAAGAAGCATTGTGCAATGTTGTAAGGCTTGTCACATCTAACAGGCCTCATTATCTACATACTTTAATAGGATGCTATGCGCTGAGTCAGTGCAGTGGTGTCACATTTCAGTCGGGCACTAATAAGAGAAAGACTGCATAGCGGCGCAATCAACACATCAGAGCATCGTCCCTAAATGAGAGAGCAAGAGAAAGAGTGGAGGAGGAGGAGGAGGAGGAAAAGGAGGAGGACAGAGGAGGAAAAAAACAAGACATGGAGAGGGAGGGGAAGAGAAAAGGCAAGGGGTTATCTGTTCTGAGAACTACAAACGCCCCCATTCCTCTGTACCTGATGTTGGTCTCTTGACGCTGATAGACTCTGCTTCTCCCATTTAGAGGATAATGAGATTGCTCTCTCCACACAAACCTGTGCAGACTACAGAATAGTGATGTGCAATCCATCGACAGGCTATCCATTGACAAACCTATCTGATACACACACGCACACAACTGGCACCTGATACAAAAATCTGCTTATAAAGAAATTGAGAAAAGGCAAGTGAGTGAACTGCACGTTTGATTGGCTGAGCCCGTGCCGGCTCTTAATAGAATTCCACATAGCAACTTCCTCAGGTGGTAAAAGGATGCAATAAGGCTGGAAGGGAAGCACTGACTAATTGAAAAGAGCCCAGCAGAGAAGAATCTGATACATGGCCACTCCTCAGAGCCCTCAGCAGACGTCTCTGATCTAACACACACATACACACACAGAGACACATACGCACATACAAAGGAGGCGAAGAGCGTAGACTGGTCCTCCCACACTGGTGCACTGAGTACAGTTCACAGCAGTCATCCCATACTGCGACCGCAGCGTGTGGGTGTGTGTGTTTGTATTGAGAGGAGGTTGAGACATGGCGGGTAGCTGCTGGCTATCAAGAGAAAACACACAGCAGATTGACTCACCGCTGAGTCTACAGTGAGGCTGCATGGTTTTAATATGCAGGCAAATACACACCAGGGAATTGCTATGAGATGTGCCATAGAGATTGTTCTTCCATGTTATTCTTTCATAATGACTATATACCATTAGGAATGATCAGTATCCCACCTGATCGCTAGTCATCCGTGGGCATGCACATTGTACATGATCACATTTTGTCTAAACAAAACAAACAGGCGCACAGGTGCACATACAAACAGGCCTGAGCTTGGGGATGTGCCAGGGGCGAGGTGCCATCATTGGCACGTCTGCGAGGCAGAGGGACAGGTGACACTCCAGCACCAGAAAGGGAACGGAGAACTCAGCCTGCCAGAGCAGCCGGATAGGGGGGAGGGTTGAAGAGAGTTGGGGTGGATTGGAGGGGGTGGGGGGTCTTGGGGTTGTGGGGCCCTCTTGTTCTCTGCCACGCAATAAAAATGCTAATCTAGCCAATTCCCCTGTTGATCGGCTCTATGGAAAACAGGTTAGAGTTCCTCGCTCCACATGTGTACCCTCAATTTACCAGTTGGCCTTTTCTTTATTTTAATCTCTTATGGTGTTCTTCATTAAAAGCCAGTGGCCTGGATGTTTTCACACCTCCATTTGTCTGCTAATGGCAGCGAATGGCAAAGCTTTGACGAAGACAAAAGCAGTGGCAATATAAACCCAATTAAAGGTCATGCAGTGGAGGCGGTTTAAAAACTGGTCCTCAGATCTCACAGAGGGCCATTCGACTGGCTGCTTCAGACTGTTGGTTAGCTTTTGGAGTTAGTCTGGAGTGTGTTTGTGCATACTAGCGCTTTAGCATTCTCTATGGGCTTTGATACCTTTGAAACTGATTTTAAATGCAAGGTGAACTTCCATGAATGGCTCTACCGTTCAAGAATCTCAATTGCTTTTCTCACCGTCCGCCTCCTGCAATGTTCCTAACGATAATCAAGTTCAACAATGCGCAATACACTGTAATTAGCCAGGTGATGACTCCATAAGAACGGAGCTGGCAGACCTGTCTACGATCAGTGAGCCAAAGCAGCTTCATCTGCCTGGCTCGGCCTCCCTAATCGCCTCATGCAAGGACTGAGAAAAGGCAGAGAAGAAAAGGAAGGGAGGGGTGGGTA
This sequence comes from Cranoglanis bouderius, assembly GCA_023630585.1. Classification (NCBI taxonomy): domain Eukaryota; kingdom Metazoa; phylum Chordata; class Actinopteri; order Siluriformes; family Cranoglanididae; genus Cranoglanis; species Cranoglanis bouderius. The sequence goes on along the minus strand of CM042551.1, from coordinate 6,006,085 downwards.
CAAAGGAGTGCAAATGAAAATCAAACAGGAATCTGCATAATATCGTCTTTGTTCCCATTTTGGCCTCTTTAACTTTCACATCAAATTAGCTTCAGGGAGTGTGTTTGGGGAGATATGGGGCCTCCAAACCCCTCATCCCCCAGCTGGGTATAGGGGTCGGCCCGGTGCGGTCCACTCCCCAGAGACTGGTTACGACAAATAAGATTAATGTCTCTCAAGTCTGGAGAGGCGCACAGATTAGGGTGATAGGTAATTTTCTCAAGAGAAGACCCACATGTGAGCGATGCATGTGTTTGTCAGAGTGTAAGGAGGGATAAAGGGGTTGGGGACCCCGCAGAGTCTTCATCTTCCCCCTGTCCTAATGACCACTGGAGCATGGGGGGTCAGAAGGGCAAGGGTCAGGGGTGGTCCCTATCTTCAGGAGCAGTGGAGCGGAGGATGAGGAGAGGAACTGAGCAGATCCCTCATAAACCAGGAGTGTAAAACTCCATTAGCATTAACACTCAGAACAAAGGACATTCCAAGTGGGATCAAATATTTCATTATCACTTGTTTATTCTTGTATCAGGAATATATATGATCATTTGGGAGTGTATTCAGTCAAGTGTATGCTGTGAGGTTTTAATACATTAATTGTACACTGGTATTCAGACCTCAGGTGTAACTGCTGAGGTATGTCTCTGTAAAATGTGTTTCTGACCTTGGACTTAAGTGCATTTTTGTTGCATGATATCATCTAAAGTGTGGAGCCACTGTCTGACAGTATGATGTAATCATAATACATCATGCTAAAATGTATTTTTTGGGCTGTATGTAAATGCACTCAAAGAATTATGAAATGCCATTTAAGGCCAATATTAAGTACATGAACATGACACTATTAATTAATTAATTAATTCAAAGTATTGCCCATTTACAATCTACACATTGTGATTTCAGGACCTCAATTTAGTATCCATTGGCTACATGAAGTGGTGTGCCCAAATAAACTGTCAGTGCATGATATAAAACAATGAAGTGTTAAGTAATAGGATGTGTGTGTCATGTCAACACCGGAATTGGTGTCTAACTGCAATTCCCAGATGTTAGTGTGGCCTATATAAAGGCCACACCCATCCACCACAGACTCTCTCACGATTACATTCTCCTGATTACTGATCACATACACCTTGACTCAATCACACACTCAAAGTATTTAAGGACTCTCATTCACTCACTTCAAAGTAAACGCTCTGTGTTTCTGTACCAGTCTCTACCGAGCTATTGTTTATTGACTGTCTTCCTGGTTTTGTCTGCCCTAGTTCACGTTGTTTGTTCGTTGCCTTGGATTATGCCTCTGTTTTGTTTGCCATTCTTAATAAAACATTCAGTAGCTGCACTTGTTTCCATACCTGCATCGTGACAAAGTGCTGGATCAAGTGCTATTTTATGAGCTGTTATGAGCTCATGCATAATGAGGGTGGAAGCCATATGGTTTAATTAAACCAAATTTACGGTGAATAATGGAATAATTACAGCTCTGACTATTCATGCGGCTAATATCAGGTGTTTATTTCAATTCTTTGCCTCTTCTCATTTATTTATCATCATATTAGTCATTTTATCTTTCATTTTAAATGGTCTCTTGCTACATTTGATGGTCTCATGGTTTCAGATGGTCTGATGGTCTCAAATTTTGTCAAAGACAAAACTTGACAAATTTCTTCTTTAGTCTAGATTTTCTATGCCTGATTTTTCAATGTTAAAATGCTTATGTTTACAAATGGTGCCCTAGATGCCCTAAAAAAAAAAAAAAAAAACCTGTTTGGGAGGCTACTTTTATCTACTTTAAAAAAATCTGGCAACCTTAGAAGAGACTGTCCAGAAAATCAACTTTTGTAACCTAAATACGTATAACTTTCCCTGGTGTAAATATTGATGCAAATTTTGGACTTCATTTGACAACTTTGAATACGGCTCATAGTTAGCAAACCCAAAGTAAGGCATGCTAATTTATTCTCAATGCAGTTTGATTCTCATTCATTGGCTTGCAACATCCCAGCTCCAGAATGGAGCTCTACAATCAGCCATATTGCTGGAGTTAGCGGTGTCGGCTAATTACGGTATATTACTCTCATCCTATCACTAGATCTAATAAGTAGTACTAACAGACTGTGAAGCTGCAGTTTATTCAGATCTGTAGGGCCATCAGCATCACATTTAATCCTTTTCTATTTCGGAAACTGCCTCCATGCATATGCATCGAGGTGCTAGAGAAAACACAGGCTTCAGTGAAACCACGAGCGATGAATAGTGTCACTTCAGGAGAAGAGATCAATTCTGTGGTGTTCTGATCCTAAATCTCTTCCGCCCGCTTCACTCCACACAGACAAAATGTACAATATGAGTGATGGACTGCATCTTCAGATGGACTGAGGTGTATAATGAAAAATGGTTTTCTACACAAGACCACTAACATGGATTAAGTTTCCTAAAACTAGGGTTATTTTATAAGTGTTTGGTGTTGATATTGATAGTGTTGCACTCACAGCATGTCAGTATTTGTTAGACTGCTGAAAGAAAATCAATTGAAGCTATATGAAATAAAGCACTGTGTATATATAGGCTCCAGTGTATATAACTGGATGTTGTGTGGATATCTCTCTCTAGATACAAATACAGATATGAATAGGAGACACATTTTTATTTATTTATTTAAAATCCTACCGCGAATGTTCGCACAGCATCAAGTTGAAAATACAGGTGTTTTCCTACATCTACAACAGGAAATGAGTTCTCATTATCAGCATCATCCACATCAGTCTCTGTCTCATCACCTGGGGTAAATGTCACTCGCACCATTTAAACACGAGCCTCATCATCGTCACTTCAGTCCACTGATCTCTGTTCATGCTAATGTCGGTGAGGAAATAATCTCTGATTCATTCACTCACTTCTATTCTGTTGGCTAAATGTCGTTTTATTGATCATTTAAACATTTCAAAACTTAATTACTGTCGTCAGTCTTGTATATGCACTCTTCTCTGTTTTGGTGATGATGTGATGCTACAGGAGCATTGTGGACATTGTCACAGCTGATATCTGATTTCAAAATGAATTGATTAGACTTATATTGGTTTCGCTATGACATGTACCTATCCAACAACTTCATCAAAGTCTGACTTTTACTATGTGAGCTAAATCACACTTAGCTAGCAAAGTTTTAGATATCTTTAGGCAGGTCGACTGGTCTTAACGCTACATTTGTTAAACTTGTTCCTAGTTACACAACGCGATCTTTTCAGGCAGACACCAAGGCAAGGTTAGAAAGTCTAATCAGTCCGTACAGGATTTCGCCGAATTTTTTTTTTACGATTGTTGTGGCCAAAAATGCTTAATTTAGCTGTGGATTATTTTCAAAATTTGTAATCCAACTTGCTGAGTTTTTTGTGCTTCTTTTGCGGAAAACTACTTGAATTGGCAAAATTGCAATTGCGCAAAATTGTTTTGCACAGTCTTTAACAAGTGATGTTTGTTGGTAAATGGCAAAACAGACAGCTCATTTAATAGGGGAAACATTTGTTTGCAGTGGTGACTAATTTCATCCCAAGTTAATATAGGTCTAGGAATTTTTAACAAACAAGGAATATGTGGATGAGATTAGTTTTAATTAACTCTAAACATAACCTTATTTTCTTTTCCTAGATATGTACTGTATATACAGTGCTGTGAAAAAATGAAAACGTTTTTAAATGATAATGTTATTTATTGAAGCAAAAAAGTTATCCAATACCAACTGGGCCTGTGTGAAAATGTATTTGCCCCCATAGTTACTAATTCCCTAAATCTATGAAACTGCATTCACAATGGGGTTCAGCTGGACTAGACACAACCAGGCCTGATTACTGCAAACCCTGTTCAATCAAATCAACACTTAAATAGAACTTTAAGTATGAAGTTGGTTAAAAGGTCTCACCCAGTAACACACAATGCCAAAATTGAAAGAAATTCCAGAAATGATGAGGAAGAAGGTGATTGAAATACATCAGTCTGGGAAGGGTTACAAAGCTATTTCAAAGGCTCTGGGACTCCAAAAGACCACAGTGAGAGCCATTATCTCCAAATGGAAAAACTCGGCACAGTAGTGAACGTTCTCAGAAGTGGCCGACCTTCCAATATTCCTCCAAGAGCACAGCAACTACTCATCCAGAAAGTCACAAAAGAGCCAAGGACAATATCAAAGGACCTAAAGGCCTCTCTTACATCAATAAAGGTGACTGTTCATGACTGTTCACTATCAGAACGACACTGGGCAAAAATGGCATCCAGTGGCGAGGCGAAAACCACTGCTAACCCAGAAGAATATTATGGCTCGTCTGAATTTTGCCAAAACACACCCTGATGATCCTCAAACCTTTTGGGAAAATGTTCTATGCATTGATGAGTCGAAAGTGGAACTGTTTGGAAGACAGGAGTCCCGTTACATCTGGCAGAAACCAAACACTGAATTCCACAAAAAGAACATCATACCTACTGTCAAGCATGGTGGTGGAAGTGTGATGGTGTGGGGATGCTTTGCTGCTTCAGGGCCTGGGCAACTTGCAATAATTGAGGGAAACATGAATTCTGCTCTCTACCAGAAAATCCTAAAGGAGAATGTCCGGTCTTCAGTTCGTTGAACGGAGTTGAAACTCAAACGCAACTGGATTATGCAGCAAGTCAATGATCCAAAGCATAGGAGTAAATCCTAGTCCTAAAAGTAAGTGAAAGACTGATGTCCAGTTATCGAAAGCTTTTGGTTACAGTTATTGCTGCTAAAGGTGGCACAACCAGATTCTAAGATTAAAGGGGCAATTAGTTTTTCACATTGTTGATAGGTGTTGGATAACTTTTTTAAAAAAAAAGTTAAAAAATAATAATAATAATAATAAAAACTGTATTGTGTGTTTACTCAGGTTGCCTTTGTTTTATGTTGTATTTTGTTTGAAGATCTAAAACTATTTAATATGAGATATACACAAAAACAGCACTGGACTACTTATTAGTAGTAGTGGTCTCACTGGAAATTTGTTTTGGTGATTTCCTAATATTGCTTAAGAAACAAACTATCAAGCTAGCTATCATCTGATGTTCACTGAACCACTATGTTCCGTCTAATATCACATCACATCATACCAGGAACACCCCAAATCACATCATTTTCTAGAGAGAGGTGTGTTGCTTAAATTGTTGCTACATGACTAAATCCTTTCTCTCTTTGCTTTGCACAGGACTGAATAAGCACTTCCTAAGCAGTTATGCACTATAGTGTGCCCTCTCTGGGATTTCTCATAACTTTTCATAACAAAATAGGCTGTAATGATCTGAGAGCTGGAGCACTTAAAAAAAAAAGAAAGAAAAAGCCTCCTACACATCGTTTAACAGAGCCTAACATTACATTCACAGCTTTAAAGTGGCATATCAAATAGCTACAGGCATTTATGCCTTACTGTGTCTAATTTACAAATGTGAATTAGATATGACACTTGCATCCAATCCATCTGTCAGAACATGCAAATGTATACCGTGCAAAGTACACAAAAACATCTACAATCACCAGACACTTTATTAGGAACACCAATCATGTGACAGCAGTGCAAGGTGAAGAGATTCAGACATCAGAATGGGGAAATGGGATCTCAGTGACATTATTGGTAACAGACTGGCTGGTTTGAGCATTTCAAACTCAAACTGGGATTTTCACACACAACAGCCAGAACAAACTGAAAAATCTTCAGTGCGCAGCAGTTTTGAAAGCAGAAATATTTTGAGAAAGGACAGAAGAGCATGGCCAGACTGGTTCAAGCTGACAGGAAGGCTACAGTAACTTAAGTAACCACTCTTTACAACCGTGGTGAGCAGAAAAGAATCTCAGACACCAAATCTTGACGCACGTGTGCTACAAAGCAGAAGACCACATCACGTTTCACTCCTGTCAGTCAAGAACAGGAATCTGAGGTTACAGTGCGCACAGACTCACTTCAAGATTGAAAAAAGAGCAGGGACTGCATGAATGAGCAGGGGTGTTCCTATTAAAGCAGCCATTGAGTGTATATTCTGAAACCTTATGTAAAGCCTGTTTAAGAGGACAATGAGGGCATTTGTGCATGCTTTTATATATAAAAGCCCGGATTACAAGCACATGAGAGAGTGCGGGTGCTAGCATGGCCTGCCTGCAGTCCTGACCTGTCTCCGATTGAGAATGTGTGGTGCATTCTAGGGCAAAATAAGGCAACGAAGGCCCCGTACAGTTGCGCAGCTGAAGAAATGCATAATGGATGAATGGGGGAAAATTCCGCTTGCTAAACTTAACCAACTGGTGTCTTCAATCTGTTTATTATTTATATTGTAAGATTATATCGATCATCTGCCATATAATTTCCTGCATACATTCCTGCGCAAGTTGCCCTGTGATGGATGGTGTTCCATCCAGGGTTTCTTCCTGCCTCACGCAGTGCTCCTGGGAAAGGCTCCAGATCCACCATGACCTTGACCAGGATAAAGTGCTTACTGAAGATGACTGAATGAACGAATAAATGAATGAATGAATGAACTTCACGCACTGGAAGCAGCAAACATTGACTCGAGGAGTGAAATTACACTGCTGCTAAACATCGAACAGTTTGTAATCTTCTGGTATACTTTACATAGTCTCACAATCTGCTACTAAATGTTGCCAAGAACCACCTACTTTAACAGGAACACAACATTTGAGTGAAATTTCCAAACGGCTAAACAAAACATTCAAAGACGTGATACTATTATGATACAGTTTTCTTTCACTTCAGTCTTAGCTTCTTAAAAAGGTCTTGTTTGGATCCTCTTCTGATATGGGAAACTGTGCATGGTTACATATGTAAGGAATTAAAAAAACGTGCAGGTGTGCTGTTACAGGAAATTAATCAATGACTGGGTGGTGTGATGTGACTAGACACAAAGTGGAGTTGCTGTTACAATCTAAAAGTTTATTCTTTTCTAATAATAGCATGTCCCAAAGGGTTTTATTCATCTTCTACCACAGTAATTTGTTAATATTTTTAAATTTATTACTAAATGACATGTTGTAATGATCCGTTTATAGTTTTATATGAACCGATCAGCCATAACATTAAAACCACCTGCCTAATATTGTGTAGGTCTCCCTTGTGTCACCAAAACAGCTCTGACCCATCGAGTCATGGACTCCAAAAAACCTCTGAAGGTGTGCTGTGGTATCTGGCACCAAGACGTTAGCAGCAGATCCTTTAAGTCCTGCATGTTGCGAGGTGGGGCCTCTATGGATCGGACTTGTTTGTCCAGCACATCCCACAGATGCTTGATTGGACTGAGATCTGGGGAATTTGGAGGCCTTCGGTCCTCACATGCATCAATGAGCCTTGGGCTCCCATGACTCTAGTGGTATTAACCACTGCATACCAGGAACACCCCATAAGACCTGCTGTTTTGGAGATACTCTGACCCAGTCATCTAGCCATCACAATTTACGCTTGCCCATTTTTCCTACTTCCAACACATCAACCTTGAGAACTGACTGTTCACTTGCTATATCCCAGCCCTTGACAGGCGCCATCGTAATGAGATAATCAATGTTATTCACTTCACCTCTCAGTGGTTTTAAGGTTATGGCTGATCCATGTATAATGTTATGGAACATCCACAAGACAAACTAGTTCATGTTATCACTTTATACGAGCTATAAAGTTGTTCCCTCACCTGTTTCTCTTGATTTATCTAGTTAATAACAAAAAAAACACAGCTTGTCATGATACCAAGAAACACCGGAAAGATGTCCTAAATGCTCACTGTTACAAAACACTGACACTAGAGAACGTTCCATGCCAACTGTCACCTCTGGCTTGTTCATTAGGGATCTAAATCTACATCCAGAATTCTGTAAAGCTGCTCTGTGACAATGCAGATTGTTACAAACAAAATCTGAACCTGATGAATCAGTCTGTTTATATTAAACGCACCCAAACAGATGAGAACAGATGAAGAGCCTTGTTCACAGAGCAACACGCTGATCTGAATACGTGTTCCTGAAAACGCAACGCACTGGAATTAAATGTCAGCGGCTTTATTTGATTCGGACCTCGACAAGTCGCCTCGGAGTTCCGGTACACAGAGGACTATTATTATGCAAATGCGACGAGTCTCTCTCTCTCTCTCTCTCTCTCTCTCTCTCTCTCTCTCTCTCTCTCTGTGTGTGTGTGTGTGTGTGTGTGTGTGTGTTTCAGCTGAACTCAGCACTTTGCTCGAGAACACTCGTGCGTCCTTCTCCCTCATCCGGTCGCCGCGCGCTGTTGCCGCTTTCCTCGAGCTTTCCAAAGCGCGCACCTGAGCCATAAGCGGGTGCACGAGCTGTTAGTTCATACCTGCTTCGTGCATTAGACCTGAAGTATATAAGTCTGTAAACAAAGCAGACACGTGTGACTGAATTTGTCATTTTGGTCCAATGCTTCTCGTTCATTTTTTTTAATTTTTTTTTTTAGCCAAATTTCTTTCCAAGGGTTTTGCTCAGTAAACGACAAAACAACATCTTGCACTGCATACAAGACACCAATCCATGAAAGCGCTAACTCCGCACTTCCTTTGCAAATCCTTTACAACTTTAACCTTGCAAGGTGACGCTCTTAGGCTCCTGCTCATCTGTTCATGCACAGTGCAATAAAACCTACTCGACCAAACGCAGCAACAATTAGCCAGGCAGCGAAGAAGAAAGAATTTGATTGAGGACCGAGGTTATAATCAAGTGCATGATGGTGTAACATAGGGCATGCAGCTTTACAGCATCAGTAAATGTAGAATCAGCAGTTAATGCGGAACAGAATAGAATGTTTTTTGGGAAGCCAGGAGGCTGCAACGTGCGTCCTGTTGTAGGACTAAACAATGAAAAACATGATGGACAACAGAAAGGACTCTCTCTCTCTCTCTCTCTCTCTCTCTCTCTCTCTCTCTCTCTCTCTCTCTCTCTCCTCCTGATCGCTTAATTGCGCACATATGGCTTCTACAGGAATCACTGAGGATGCGGACCTTCTGGTACTCGGTTTGTGCTATTTGCATGAGAAGAAAGCCATTGGTTTATGGGCTGTGATGTAAGACAATGACCTGGGAGCCTGGGGCCACAGCCGGCGGCTGATCTCTTGGTTGGCGCGTGTTGCTTTTACAGAAACGTGCTACGCGGGAGGGAGGATTTATTTAATGCACGTTGAAACAGTGAAAAAAAAAAAGTGAACACTGCCACTATGCATCCCATAATAGTTTCTGTGAATACAGTAACACCAACTAGATGTATTGAACAACCCATTTATCTAAATTAATGCATAAATGTCATGCACCATGTGTGTAAAATGCTACCTATAGAAATGTGTCACATCAGTGTAAAAACCGTTATGACATGTGGTTAAGATTAAGAGTAACGTTAACAAAGGACATATAAAAAAGTATAGTTTTACCATATTCCTGTCTTGCTCTGTTATCCAGGAACTTTCCTTCAGGGGGTAAAAATGGCGAAAGCGTTGACGTGTCATAGCGTCATTAAATCATCTAGTTCAATGTTAGTCCCAGGAGATTTTTTATGGATTAAATTAAGCACTTCCATCTTCATTCCCACCTGATCACAGCTATATAAATCCCAACAGCTGATCAACACACTTCAGAAAGCGCGACGCCTTCAGACCGTGCGGCTCGCGGACGCGTGCAGACCTGCTTACCAGTTTCGGACTTTTTTTTTTTTTTTTTTTTTTTTTTTAAACGAGTGAGATTTATTTTTTTTTTTGCGATTTGCCCAAATGTTTATGTAAAAGGAACAAAGACAAAAAGTCTTCTGGATAAAAAAAAAAAAAACCAAACAAACAAAAAAAAAAAACTGGAAGTAACGACCACCAGGCTGCAGATTTCAGGTTGCGAGGAGAGAGTAGCGCGAGCAGCGAGGAGAGACGTGAGCTGTCCGGTGCTGCATGCGTGTGCGCGAACCAGGAGATAGGAGCTATCCGGTGCTGAAGTTGCATTTCCGCCGAGAGCGACGCGACGCGACGGCACGAGAAGCTCACTAACGGGGGCGAGGTGCCTGCCGTCACCCCGTGCCTGTGTCTGAGCAAAGGAGAACCTGTGCAAAAAAAAAAAAAAAAAAAAAAGAACAACAAATCAGATAACAATAAAACAAACAAATAAACAACAAAACGGGGTTTTGCCTCGGCGGTGCATGAAGATCAAGAGACCTGACCGAGCGGGCGGACGGACGAGTGGTGTGTTTTTTGCTGCAACGTGAAACATGCCAAGGTCTTTCCTGGTCAAAAAGGTTAAGCTCGATGATTTCTCGTCTGCTGACCTCGAGAGCTCTTATGGCAGATCCAGAGCGGACCTCAGCCTCCGATTTCACGAGAAAGGTAAAATGACGGAATGAGCAGTGCGCTGCTGTAGTGCGGGTGATGAATAGGCGACCTGTAGGACGATAAGGGATAGAAAGATATCATTTACACTACATTTTATTTATTGCATGATAACGTGGGTTGTTTCAGGGTAATCCGTGCTCACGGATCCACGCGCGTGCTGATCCACCATTACCATTATTATTTTATCCTTCTCAAAACCGTTACATATATATATTTTTTTGTCGAGTCTGCACATTTTGGCATCGGCAATTTCATGTGTTGCGCTTTGCTCACTCGCAGCAAGACTCCATAATCAAGAGGATGATTGCAAACATATAAGAAACACTGGACACGCGTATTACTTGACACTGATCCATAAGTTATTATCTTTTATCTTGGGTTTTTATACAGTCAGAGAACCGTGTCATGAAATTATTCACACTTGCACTCAACACACACACACACACACACACACACACACACACACACACACACACACACACACACACACACACACACACACACACACACACACACACGCACGCTTTGTGTGTATTAAAGGAATGCTTGATCGTGTTTGCGGCCATTATGTCCGCTCTATATAATACACACAACACTCTCCAAATCATTTTTGTCGGCAAATGCATTTCCACACATGAATGTGCGTGCCTCATGGAAGGTGTCTCGTGCATGTGCAGATCGACCTATTTCTGCTCTGATCTTTGTCACAAGTACAAATGCAATTTTGACTGAAGCGAGACCAGCCGCCTCTGTCCTTAAACGGGTTATCCCGCTAATTGAAATGGAGAGGTATTGATTTCTCATTGGGAGTGTTGCAGAGATTGAGATAATACAGTATATTCACGAGAAGTCTGCTACTGAATGCAACCCGTGGAAAAAAAAAGAGAGAGATTAGCAGAAATAGACTGTTGCATGTAAGAATGTAGCACCTGACTCATTGCTTCCTCTCGAGTCGAGTCGCGCTGCTTAAACTGTTGCTTTTTCTTTTCTTTCCCTCCCAGCGGCAGGTTACATCAGCGACTACATAACCCCGTCTGTGTATGAAGCAGAGAATGAAAATGGCATCAAAGTGCCGTCTCCGGGACCCATCTACGAGAGCCTGCACAGCGATTACGGCGCGCCGGACTCGGACCAGCCCGACAGCCCGCGCTCTGAGATCTCGAGCGGGTATATCAACGGAGACAATGCGGTTAGCGAGGGCTACACGGTGGACGCCTTCTTCATCACGGACGGCCGCTCGCGCAGGAGGGCTGTGGGCAACGCGAGGAGCGCGCAACGTCACACGTGCAACGAGTGCGGCAAGAGCTATGCCACGTCGTCCAACCTGAGCCGCCACAAGCAGACGCACCGCAGCATGGACAGCAAGATGGCCAAGAAGTGCCCGACGTGCGGCAAGGTGTACGTGTCCATGCCGGCCATGGCCATGCACCTGCTCACGCACGACCTCAAGCACAAATGCGACGTGTGCGGCAAGGCGTTCAGCCGCCCCTGGCTCCTGCAGGGCCACATGCGCTCGCACACGGGCGAGAAGCCGTTCGGGTGCGCACACTGCGGGAAGGCCTTTGCCGACCGCTCTAACCTGCGCGCTCACATGCAGACGCACTCGGCCTTCAAGCACTACAAGTGCAAGCGCTGCAACAAGACCTTCGCGCTCAAGTCGTACCTGAACAAGCACTACGAATCGGCGTGCTTCAAGGGAGCCTTTTCGCCGCTCAGACCCGATTCATGAAAGAGCCACGGGAGTCAAAGTGCGCCCACAACTTTCCTTTTCTCTCCTGCAACAACAGAACTGAGGAAAACTTGGATTATTCGCATGTAACTTTTCTTTTCCAAGCTTAAACATCTAATCCCCCACCCCCCAGCCGTTTGCCTACTCCAAGCAGAAAATAGCAACCTATTTTGCCAAAAAAAAAGTAAAAAAGAAAGAAAGAAAGAAAAGAAAACAAACTCAGAGGACATTGAAAATGTCTAACTCTTTCAATTAAAAGGTCAAACCTTTTCTAAGTATTGGATCACATTATACTGCTGCCAGTGGCCACAAAAGTGTTCAGCGTCGAGGTAAAACTATTATTTATGTACTTATTTATTATTTTATACAAGTCGTGTAAAACGTTTTTTTTTTGCACTTTAATTTATTATTCTTTTGCCAAGCTTTTCCTTCGCCAGTAATATGCCAAAGCATTTGCCACTTTTTCACTTTTTCTGTTGTTATTCATTTGTTTGCCACTTTATAAATTTGTTGCATGCAAAAAAAAAAAAAAAACAAAAACAAAAAAAAAATGATGGAATCTATGCCAATTTTATCAAGCTTTGGATTTTGATTTATTTTCTGTTTTTGTTTTGCGAAAATCTAGTTAGAATCAGTCTGCAATATTTCTCGGGAGTCATTAAAAATTAATAGAGCAATAATGCATGGTATTTTTTAAAACAAACAAACAAAAAAAGTAATAAACAAATAATAGCTATAACATTTGTAATCACGATTTTAATCCAATACCGTTAGTAGTCGTGCAGAAGAAGAAGAAGCTCAATATCAGGGAAATGCCAGTGTAGTATTAGTGGATATAGACCATGGGCTGGGGGTTAGTCATGGTGGGGGTAAGTGGGTGGGGTGTGGTGGGGTAAGTGGGTGGGGTGTGGTGGGGCGGCGGGTGGGGTTGGGGGATATTAGGGGGGTCTTTTCTAAGCGGTTATGCACTGCCTGCCTCTTATTTAGAGTAGTTGTAGAGTCGTAGTGACGTGGTGCGGCCGCGACCCTTTTTTCCCCCCAGGTGCACGAGGGTCGAGCGGCGCTTCTAACCCTGTGTCTGAAATGGCACCCTAGTCCCTACAGCCTACTCCCTACTCCCTATTCCCTGCACCCTACAGAATGAACTGCAAAGTGCATTATGTAATGGATGTTCTGCATCCCCTAGGTTTGGGACACTAATCTAATCGAGTGCAGAGCATTGTGGGATTTCGGGAGTGTTCTGGATGTGCTACACTCAATTTGAAACACCCTAAGTAGTGCACTATATAGTGAATAGGGTGTGGTTTCGGACACACAGAGGGTAAACTTCCATTGCTCACGTGCACGGCATTGTGTCACGTGACAGAGAGACGGATAGATCGATATAAAAGCACTTCTTTGAGAACACTTCCAAGTTTTTTTTTTTTTTAATATATGGTTTGAGGAATAACTAAAACAAATAGTAGCACAAACTTTAGAGATTCAGGTAGACTGGCCTTGTATTAGCTGAACCTCTGCTTTTGTATTACAAGTGAATAAAAAGGGAGCTGTTTATTGCTTGTAAATAATTCTTTGGAATTAAACATTTCTACAAAACTGTATTATAGCATCAAATGACCTTATTTCTGAAGATTCTTTCCACTCCGTCTAGGGGTTTCTTTTTTATTTATTTATTTATTTATTTATTTATTTCTTTTTGCCCAATGTTTGAACAATGTAAAAGCACAATGACACCGGGCATTTTGATTCTCTTCCTAAATAAAGAACGGACAAGTAACTCACCTGGTGGTTGTGTTTCTGTGGACAGGAAACTCGCCTGTGGCTTGAAACTTTAGCCAAGTAATCATTTTAACTTTGCATTCATGTAGAGTGTAACATAGCTTATGGTTGCTGTTAGCACCAATGTAGTGTAATGGGAAGGGGGAATGCTTGCTTAAATACTTAACCATATGTTGCATAAGCACTGATTAATCCAAATTTTGGCTTTTGGCTGTTTGCAGACCTGAAATGGCGTCAAATGTCAAGATGGCCGAATTGATGGTTTTATGCACAAATAGGATCTTTTCGCTGATCTTGCGTCATTTGGATGTTACTCATTGGGCAGGATGTAATTGCGTCTGCTCCAAATTGGAGTTCTCGAGCTTTTTCTAAAAGACTCTTTTGCTGCTTTAGACACAAATAAACCAGTATATATTAAAAACAGGACAAACTATGTCTTGAAGGTATTCATCTTTCAATTTTACTATAATGGTTAAAATGGTTTGATGATTCATCCTGTGCTTGTCCAAATTGTGTCCTATTAAATGCTCTCTGGAATGCCTATGTCCTGCCCCCGATAAACAAATTGCAGTTATCACTCTACAGTAGCTGCTAGCTACAGTAGCGCCATTCATGTTGTTTTGGTCTTACTTTAATTCTTCTTCTAACCCATCCTCTATGTGATTAAAAAAATTGGTGAAGTTTATATATGCGCCGGTGCTCATTCCCTCTCCAGAATTTCGATCTCAGCTTAAACATGTATGACATCACTCGTAAAACATCACAAATTGTACTGTGTGTGTGTCTGAGAGAAACAGGGAGAAAGTTTTGCAGTAAGCTTTTTTCTCAATAGTTCTGTTGAACAGCAGTTGTCAAATTGCATCATGTTAAAAATTTGTTTTTCGCCTTTCTCACTGCCACAGGGAAAAGGTAAAAGAATGCTGCGGGGTGGGAACAAACGAGCCATGGTCCGGCACCAAACTGAGGCACTCTGGTTGGAAATTTTTGCTCTATCATAGTGAAAAATATAATGTCACAATGGACAAACTGGGTGTGAGAATTTCTATATAGTTGAAAACAAGCTTGAATTAAACTCTCACCAACTTTAATTAGCTGGTTAACTTTAGATTCAGTACGAGGCGGGGTGTATTTCAAATGCTCAGATCAGTCATGTTCCCTTCAGGACATCCTTTTTCTGTACCACTTATCCTACACAGGGTCACTGGAAGCCTGGAGCCTATCCCAGGGAACTTGGGGCACAAGGCAGGGGACATCCTGAACAGGGTGCAGAATCAAATCATAACTCTTGAGCCATTTCATGGACACTTTATGATTTGGTGTCAATGTCTTTTTGTAAAATGTCAATTAGGGATGATTCCAGCTAGCTTTTACATAGCCATCTATTCATTTTTGATGAATTGTCTAACATAAACTGAGCACTTGATTGGCATCATTCATGCACATGACTGAGTTTTATCTTTGCTGTCTTTATACACAGATCTTGAATGACCCCCCCCCTTGCAAAGACCCCCCCCCCCAAACACTGCCTGTGTACTACTTTCCTCACAAAATGCACCTAAAAGCATCTACTGATATTTTGTTTTATTTTTGTTATTTCAATGCTTTTTAAGCTCAGTTTCATTTGAACTAGAACTAATAACCATCCAAATAACCCTTAATAACCACCAGCTTAGCTTCCTAAAAGAGATGTAGTTTTGGATCCCTTCTGTATGAACCTTAAAGGGTTTCCCCAAAGAAGTGACCAAATAAGCCTTAAGGGTTCTAGATTAGATTTTTTTTTCTTTTATTTAAAAGACTGTACTATTAAGGTTACATTTACATTGATTGTACCTTAGGGAACAAAAACGAACCTGTATAGTCTTCAAAAAAAAGGGCTCTTTGGATAGTTGATTCTTATTCTTAGCTTTTAGTTAAAACCACAATTAAGTACAACTTTTTTATGATGTTGCACATTCACACATTGTTAAAAAATGTCATGAGATAAGGGGTTTTACCACTTGGGACTCCTTTCTGGAAGTGAAACCGTTTGTTGCAAGGTTCTGAACTGACGTATTAAAAGAAAAAACTGAAGCACACCATAGGGTTCTAGATATAAAGTTTTTTCTCCCTAAGAGTGCACGGTTATTATTCATCCCACTTGGCAGTTCTGAGTGAAGAAACTTCCCTGCAGATGTTTTAAAGCAGATCTTGGCATCAGACAAACCCTCACAGTGCCCTTTTGGCCTTCCTCACTCCATTAATGACCGTATCTCACACAGAGCTCAAGCTCCTCTTCCTCAGCATTTATGTTCTCTAACCATGGACCGACTTCAGAAAATTCAACAAATGGTACTAGTTACATTTTCACTGCAGTTAAGCCTGCTGTTGAGGGAAGAACACTTAGTGCGGCTTAGTGCGGCCACGTCTCAAATAACCTTGAGTGGGAATTCTGTTGAATAATAATATAGGATGCCAATTTGCTATGGTTTGAGTTGAAGACCATGTGAATTTCCCTGTCAGTGTGTTATACTCACTCTCTCTCTCTCTCTCTCTCTCTCTCATGTCTGTAGAGCAGAAATTGTCCTGCTCTAATTTGGTGCATGGTAGGGAGGCAGACTCAACTGTTGTGTAAGACCGAAACATCCACATTAACTGTCCAGTAATGAACCTGTTGTTCGCTCTCATTCAGCAGGGGATGCTTTGAGGCTCAAAACCTCTGATAGGGGCTTCTACAGAGAGCTGCTCGGCTCAAGGTTAACGCCGAAAACCCCCTGCCATGGCCAAGCGAGGCTGCGCTCAGAAAACAGTGAAATAGCAAAACCCTATAACATCAATAAGTGCTTTTAAGTGCTTTTGTGGGGAAGTAGTACACAGCCAAAGTTAGGGGTGCAGCTCAGCTTTCAAAATCTGTGCAAAAACACAATATACAGTAGATAATGTTTGACCATGTACTGTAGAGTGATGAAGAACCCTACAATAAATAACTCTTAGTATTAATGTTAAATCTAGAACCTTCAAGCATTCCTTGTTTTGTTCCTTTAGCAGAGGCATTCTCTCTAAGTGCTTCAATATGTTCAATATGTTCTGTGTATAGTTAAGTAGAACTCTTTCAGAAACTCTTTAAGAATTAACCATCCAAGGTACCTTTGAAAAAGAGTGTACACTGTTAGAAAAGGGTACTTAAAGGGTTCTTCAATAAGATCTATATATAGTCAAGGGTCTGGAACCCTTTTCTTAGAGTTATACAAGAATCTTCATGGGTTTCACTAAAGGAGCAACTAAAGAAACCTTAAGGGTTCTAAATTTTTAACTTTTAGAAAAAAGTGTACCATTGAGGGTAAACTTAAATTGTTTGTAATCTATGGATAGTTAGTAGAATGAGTAGAACAAGTAGAAAGCTAGATCCATTAAGCATTCAAAAAACCTTTGAAGAAGAGTGGACAGTCTTAGAAAAAGGGTACTTCCATAAGTTCTTTGTATAGTTAAGTGTTCTTAGCTTCCTAAAAGAGTTCTAGTCTGGAACCCTTTTCTTTAAGTTTCAACATAAAACCTTTATGGGCTCCACCAAAGGAGCAACCAAAGAAACCTTAAGGGTGCTAGATTTTAATGTCTTTCTAAGAGTGTAAAATGGTGGTTAAATTTACATTATTTGTACTTTGGGGAACACATAATGTATCTGTACACTGTCTGTGGAAGAACAAGGTTCTTCAATATGTTCTATGTATAGTTAGCTAGAACCATTAACCAATCAAAGGAGCTATGAAGAAGAGTCTACAGTCTTAGAAAAAGGGTACTTCAAGGATTCTTCTATAAGTTCTTTTTATAGTTGATGGGTCTCAGCTTCCAAAAAATGTTCTAGTTTGGAACCCTTTTCTTGGGGTTCTACAGAATCATTAAGTTCTGTGCCAAATGGGCAACCAAAGAACCCTTAAACAAGATGAACCTTTTCCTGAACCTTTTCAGATAGTGTGTGATTGATGTTATATTTACATTGTTTGTACCTTGGCAAACAAAAACCAAACATTTACTCTGTATACTCTGTTAAAAAAAGGGGTTCTTCAGTGGTTCTTCAA
The DNA here is from genome assembly GCA_023630585.1 of Cranoglanis bouderius. Lineage (NCBI taxonomy): Eukaryota > Metazoa > Chordata > Actinopteri > Siluriformes > Cranoglanididae > Cranoglanis > Cranoglanis bouderius. The sequence goes on along the minus strand of CM042551.1, from coordinate 5,988,113 downwards.
ACATTCTTTGGACTGTTAAAAATTCTAAGCATACTTAAATTTTTAATTTTTTTATTTTATGACTTCTATATTATCAAGTCAGTACAAAAAATATTTTAGATTCCCAAACATTTGTTTTCTAGCACAAAATTAAATGTTACAAAAATGTTTGTATGTCATTAAAGAAAGCAGCGTATTACGTAAGAGACACTTTTCAGACAAAAAACACAAAGAAGGCTGCTGGGTTTCGCTGCAAAAATAAGAAGCAATTGCGAAAGTAAAAGTCTCCAGAAGAACTGTGTCTGGTTCTGCAAGATGCTCAATAAAACTTACCAGCTCATTTCCTTATAAAACTGCACAAATTGTACCGGAGACTACTATTTTTATTTTTTTGTCACACCAAATATTGACTTTGTTTCATTTACTACTGTTTGCTGCTCTTTATAGTATTTCTTTTATGTAGAAACATTTTAATTTCATTATTTTGAAGGCATCTTTGCCCTATAGCATTTCTTTACATGTGCCTAAAACGTTTGCACAGTACTGTATATTCTTCAAATATTAAAAATGAACATATTGAAAATGTTCCAAGTACTTTTAACAGTTCTTCATTTTGTGCCTCTTGGAGAACCCTTAAGAGTTTTATGTGGAAGCTTAAAATGGTGTTTCCATATAAGAGAGGGTCCCAAGCAAAGAACCCTTTGAGGAATCTTGTTTCTAAGAGTGTAACTATGCATGAGTAATGGTAAAGGTGGTTGTTTTGTTGTTGTTGTTGGTGTGTGTGTGTGTGTGTCTGTGTGCGAGTTGATTGTAAGACTGGCACTTTGATTAAACTGGCCGTGATGGTGAGATTATTAGTTCCGGCTCCGTTCCTATGCCGTTTGTAAAGTTATTACTAATCACCAAACTCCTGCACATGTGGTGGTACATGCCATTTCCCTCTCCCGTGAAAAGCCGTGATTAATGAAACGATTCATCGCGCTGGCGAGATGATGGAAATTAATCCATTAATTCTTGTAAATCATCTGTCCAGACGGTGGACGAGTGTGTGTGTGTGTGTGTGTGTGTGTGTGTGTGTGTGTGTGTGTGTGTGTATGTGTGTGTGTGCGCGCGCTTGCGTACAGGGAGGAGGCTCATATCAATTTCACTATAACTCCAAAGGGGATTTTATAGAGTGCCAATCAAAATGCAGGTTGTTTTGTGTCTTTTATCTCCTTTTCAACATTCTGTGTGAGTCCAAGCAGGTTCATGGCAAATCATCTTCATCATCATCTTCATCATCATCATCATCAGTACACAGGTTTTTGTACTTAAAAAATAAAACCCTGGCATCAGCAGAATCCACTACTTACCCAGCAGACAGGAGCATGCAGGCTGCGTGTGAACGTGGGTCTGACATCACAGGGTTTGATGCATATGCTCCTGAACCGCTTCTCTTGCTCCTCGGCATTCCATCACTTCCTGCCGTGAGACCTGCGTATGAGAGGGCGCCGCTGTCACACTCACCTTGGGAGAAATGCCAGGCTGACAGCGGGTGCTCATCTTCTCCACACATCAGCTCGGGAGTGTGTTATACAATCAGCGTCTGGAAGTCATATGGTGGGGTTTTTTTTGTCAGAAATCATTTATGGAGTGTGAAAGTGAAACGAGGTTTAGAGCATAAAAAGACCCGAAGTCAGGGAGTGTGAGCAGGAGTCTGTTTGGAAAGTGTGTTTATTTGGCTTATAGCTTATGAACGAGGGAAGTGTGTGAAGGTTACATTACAGTTGCGACAGAAGCTCGGTGACAGTCATCCTCTCTGACACATACACACACACACACAACTTTTCTTCTTCTCACTGTCAATCTCTCCATCTATACACAAACACACTGCAAGACAAGTCAAGTCTCTGTATATTGGATGGTACCTTTTATACCACATTGCTGTTGAATTCTTGATCCTGATTGGTCAGAAAGTGTCGATTCATTTTCTATAACAATCAGGCAATCAGATTTATATTAATGCGCTCGTTCTCACACATTACTGTTTCTATAGTAACAGCTAATACCCAGTCTTATCTCATAGAATTGTTGATCTGATGAAGTTTTCTGAAAGGAGACATTAATTTAACATTTATAGAAGGAGTCTCCAGTGTCAGTGCATTAAGTTTTATGCTATGGGAAGGTCTTCAACAGTCAAGTTTACACTTTCCAGATTCTCGCTAACAAATTAAACGTAAAGTAAATGCTGTTTGATTGGTAAAATGAATAAAACTGTAAGCATTGGCACATTGCTGTTGTATAAGAGGAATATGACGTCAGAACATGCTGTGACTGGAAAATAATTACCTTCTGGGTGGTAACAGTATCAGTGCTTTGAGTCGAGCCACATCACACCACACCTTCACTGATTACACCGCCCTGCATCTAGAAAAAAAGTTTATGCTGTTTTGCATATCACACTTGTTTTTACCTATTTTGGTCATGCTGAGTTCAAATATGCCACTGAAAATTCCCTATCACATACTGTTTTCCCACAAAATAAGAATGAAGTTTTATTTAAATTGGTAGAAGCTGTCAAATTTCACTATTATTATTTATTAATTACAACAATAGGCACACAAAACATAACACTTGTTTACAACATGAACAGCAGACAAATAGTCTGTGAAATGTTTGTGAAAATCTCTAAATAAAGCTATTTCAAAAGATGAACATTATAATAATATGCTGAGTGCTTAAGGAGTGAACTTCCTTTTTAAGGGATTTTCTGGAATGGTTTACATAACATAACAATAACATAACAATCAATACATAACAATCTCTCTGAAGGCACCAGCAGTAGTCAGCCATCATGTTCACATTCCATCTACCATGGTTTGTCCTGGTCACCCAGCTTCATTCCAAATAATGCACAATATGCCTTTTTTACAAAGTCTATAATTTTCTGCCGTTGTTTGGTTGTTGCAAAACACCCACAGATGTAGCAGAAATCATCTGGGCTATGCTCGCATTTCCGTCTTTCTCTGGTCATTATAAATCCCTGAAATCAGGAGTTTTGTGTGCATGTAAGTGTGCCTAGCATTCATATAAGGGCTAATCAGAGGAAAAGTGATAAATGTTGCTCACCTATTGTACATAAACACAGTGTTTCCTGTGTTGGTGGCAGTGTATCTGGCAATAGCTCTAACGTTTATGGTCCATCTTATGCAAAAAAGCTCTACACTGGACATCAGGCTTTGTGAAAAGTTGTGATGCTCTAGAGCAAAACTAACACCATATCTGGACTCAGCATCTAAGTATTAGTAAGAAACAACTATCAGATCCTATTCAGTAAATCTGATGCAGGGCGGTGTTATCTTCCTATAACAGCACACCCCTAAGTGTTTTATTCCTTACTTAAGCTCTAATAGTGCCATAGACATAAAACAGGCAATTAAGAAAGGAGAAATACTAAACAGCAGCTACAGTAAAGAAATATTTAACTAGTGTAATGATATCGTATTGCGATAACTAGACATGATGCATGATAAATATCGTGACATTCTCTTTTGTCCGAAAAATATAGTCTTTAAAAAAATGATGTAAGTTTAGCTTTTTTTAAATCAACATTTAGAAACAATTTGTTTCTTTAAAGAAAAAGAGGAAAGGTGAAATGATTGGGACAGTTGAACACTGAATCAGTTAACTGTTAACATCAGAACCTGAGAACACAGAGGATACTCAGAAAAGTGCATCATGATGATAATATACCATCCATTTTCCATACTACTTATCCTACACAGGGTCGTGACAGAGCCTGGACTCTATCCCAGGGAACTCGGGGTACAATCAGGGAACACCCCGGACAGGGAGCCATCCCACTGCAGGGCACAACCAATCAACCTACAACACGTCTTTGGACTGGGGGAGGAAACCGGAGTACCAGGAGGAAAACCCTGAAGCACGGGAAGAACATGCAAACTCCACGCACATAGCGCGGAGGCGGGATTCGAACCCCCAGCCCTGGAGGTGTGATGCAAATGTGCTAACCACTAAGTCACCGTTTCCCCCGATAATGTATAAATATACTGATTTCTTTTTCCAGTAAGTCAGTTAAAATTCCATTCTTCAAAAAATGACTCCTACAACAGAGAGTTTCCCTATAAGAAAAGGATTTAAATAGGACCTCTTTAGAAAGGGAAGAACCCTTAAAAAAACATTTTTGTCTTAGTGTGTATAGATAAAAGATTCAGAGGCTTTACTGCGGCTAAATGGAGGACAAATATAAATATATATGATGAAGATCTGGGCTTTTTTCCATTTAGATTACTTCTGATAGATAGATAGATAGATAGAGAGACAGAGAGAGCGAGAGAGAGAGAGAGAGAGAGAGAGAGAGAGAGAGAGAGAGAGAGAGAGAGAGAGAGAGAGAGGGAGAATCTCTCAGTCCACATATTTTCATATTGTCTAATTAAACATTAAGCATAAATGCTAAAATGGCGTGTTCACAATCAACGTGTGTAGCAACGTACACACATATAAACCTATACACACATGTGTTGCATGCTATCATATGCAGGTTAACACCTCTGACACCTCTAACACCTCTCACACCTCCAGTCATGCAATAATAACCCAAAGGAAACACACGAAACATTCTTCGAGTGTGATTTCATCAACCAGTGAGCAGCCATGACTTATTCAGCCTTCCAATAACAAGTGCTGGAGCTGGGTATGTTTTTACAAACAGATAAGAAAAGCTTCTACTAGGGCTGGAACGAGAGAGTCTGTGTGTCATGTGAGTGTGTGCACACATGTATCTGTGTGTGTGTGTGTGTGTGTGTGTGTGTGTGTGTGTGGAGGGGGTGGTGCTGACCCACTTTGGCTGACGTGCTGTTAGAGCAGCTTGCCAGGCAGACTGGGGCCTGTGTCTGTGCGCGAGTGTGTGTGTGTGTGTGCTTTTGCCGTGTGTTTCGCCTTGTGTTTGCACGCAGACGAGGGGGCGATGGCTCTCGGCTCCACTCTTCACCCAGGGAGCTGAACTGCAAACAGTACTGTGAGCCAGGCCTCCGATTGGCTATGCGCCGCTCTGAGTAAGGCTTTTCAATTAGCCTGTGGCTCGCATGCTAAATCAGACCCAAGCAGAAGCCTCACATCTCACTGACAGCCGCAGTGTGTGTGTATGTGTGTGTGTGTGTGTGTCCAGTGATGACCCTGTTGCTGTGCTGAGTGTAAAAATGTAATATCTAAAGAATAAAACATGACAGGGTGTGCTGCTAAAGGAAAATAATCAATTATGAGACGCTGTGATGCATCCCAATGTGAAGCAGATTTACTTTTACCACCCAAAAGTTGATTATTTTCCATTAACGGCACACCCCAAAGTCTTTTATTCCTTTTATACCACGGCAGTTCACCAATAATGACTATTTCTGATTTACTTAAGTGACACACTGTACACTTTATCCATTTATTGTTACATTTAAGGGGGGGCACAGTGACTTAGTGGTTTCTCACCTCCGGGGTTGGGGATTCGAATCCCACCTCTGACCTGTGTACGCGGAGTTCGCATGTTCTCCCAGTGCTTGGGGGGTTTCCTCCGGGTACTCTGGTTTCTTCCCCCAGTCCAAAGATGCACCCATGTTTTAGGCTGACTGGCATTTCCAAATTGTCCAGGGTGTGTGAATGACACCCCATCCAAGGTGTCCCTGCCTCATCCCCAGAGTTCCCTGGAATAGGCTCCAGGCTCCTTGCGACACTGTGTAGGATAAGCGGTATAGAAAATGGATGGATGGATGTTACCTTAAATGTTGCAGGACATCTGCGAAACAAGTTCGTTTCAAGACTTTCGAGTGTTGGAAAAGTTACTGATTCCTTCAACAACAAGAAAAATGTTTATGTTGAATATCCACCATACAAGTCCCTGTGCATGCTGTTACTATAGAAATTATAAAATATTTGAATGAGCACATTATTATAAACCTGTGATTCGCCTTGTGAGTCTGTTAGAGAAAATGAATCTCCTCCTGACTGGGTAACGAGGAGGCAGCTGGGCAGGGTAACGTGGGGGCAGCTGGGCAGGGTAACGTGGGGGCAGCCGGGCAGGGTAACATGGGGGCAGCCGGGCAGGGTAACGTGGGGGCAGCTGGGCAGGGTAACATGGGGGCAGCTGGGCAGGGTAACGAGGGGGCAGCTGGGCAGGGTAACATGGGGGCAGCTGGGCAGGGTAACGGGGGGGCAGCTGGGCAGGGATTTAGGATTCAACTGTGCTGTAGTATAAAATGAAATACAAAAATTTCTAGCTAGTTTGATCATGTAACTAGTTAACTACTGTCACTTTTAATAAGATAAGTAAGTATTAACATTGATATGGTCTTCAGGAGGCTGTTAGTACGCCAGGTTTCCATCGTGGCAGTAGTTATATAACCGAGTTAGTAGCGTATTCGGATCCTTAAGGGTCTAAGGAGAACTTTAGGGTCAGTACTCTGGGTCTAGTACTGAAAAATGTTTAAAAGGAGTGTCTCCTATTTAAAAGTGAGTTGATTTATGGGCTTAAAGCCTAGCAGACAGACCCAAACACACTTAAATGTCTTTCTTCATTTGAGGAGTGTAAGCAGTCATGGTTTTCTCTGTGTGTGTGTGTGTGTGTGTGTGTGTGTGTGTGTGTGTATGTGTGTGTGTGCGAGATATGATTTGCTGTGCTTTTCGGTTTTGCATTGCCATAATATGCTTTACTCGACTCAGCTCTCCCATGCAGGTTGCAGGGGTCAGTGGACTTTCACAGGTGCTGTGAGTGTGTTGTATCATTGAGCAGCCTACTCCAGCTGGATAAACAGATAATGTGCTGTATACACTCCCTGCCTCCCTCTCACTCATAACACACACACACACACACACATACACAGAGCATGATGAACAGAGTGAGTGAGAAGGCTGAATGTGGAAGTGCAGAGCCACTCGGTGACTCATCACGAAGGTAAAATAAGCTGGATGCGCTGAGCTCCCTCTCCTCCCTCTCTGCACATGTGATGAACATTATGAATATTCAGCGAGCTCAAAGAGCATAGACATGCAACAACCGGCTTTGATGTGACTCACACAGAGAGTCGAGGATCCTTCTCTGAGAGAGGAGAGGGAGAGCAAGAGACACGAGGACCACACGTGGTTTTACGGCTTCTCTTTTTAACTTCTGTGTGGGGATCTTAGTGTGTGTGTGTGTGTGTGTGTGTGTGTGTGTGTGTGTGTGTGTGTGTGTGTGTGTGGTATAGCATCAGTGGTGATCTCGCAAGTTTTACATGGGGTGATGAAGTGTGTTTCTAGCTAGCAAGCTAGTTCACTGACACGGGCTTATGCATGCATGCCTGTCTAACTTTATTTCCATTCTTTATTTCTAACTTTAACCCTTTCAGCCCCTGCAAACATTGTAAGGTACAGTATGTACAGTACGTCACAGGACTGAGGAACTTTTCTTTCATTATAATGCAAACTTGATATACAAATAGGGTCACGAGTTAAATCCACAGTATTCTCTTTTGTTTCATTCATTTATTTTATTAATATTGAAAAATATAGAATAAAAAAAAAACCCCAAAAAACATATAGACCGGTCAAGGCTTGGGATCACAAAAAATTCATAACGTCCATTTGGGGTTAGAAAGGGGTTAGAAAGGTGAGAAATCCCTGGTTTAAATGTACGATGAAAAAAAATCTAGAAAGAACAGATCAGAAGAGGTTCAATTAGGCTACTGATCTGTTTAGATTTTGGAAATTAGAACCAACAAGAAAATATCATAGGCAGGGAAAAACAAAAATGAGTGGGATAAAAGAAAAACAGTCCCGCATCCATCTCTAGAGACCAGCTTGAGTGATGGATACGAGTTTGAGGAACTTTTCACATTCGATTGCTGACATTTCTACCACAGCGTAGACCACAGTGTTTTTCCTTCTATGTTTCCAGGAGCAACAAACAACCGAGAAGGTCCTGGCTGTAGCCTGCAGAATTGGGCGGGGCTGCACTTTTGGGTGGGGCTACATGTGTCGCTCCGCGCATAACTGGTCTTATTGGTTAGTGGCAATGTAATGACGTCGACCCCTACCCCTAATCTTAACCCTAACCATAACCCCTAACTCTTATGGGTGGAGCGACACAAGTCGCACCCAAAAGTGCAGCCCCGCCTGTTCTGCAAGCTGCAGCCAGGTCTACTTGAAACAGCCTTCCAGTGTAGGCTACGCCCACTTTGGGTTTAAATTCGAATACAGATAGTGGGATTGTGTTACAAACCTACAGCAGTGACATCCGATGGGCTTTCTCAGACCGCCATATACATTTTTTTTTTAGCAGTGCCATGGCTGTATTAGACATAGTGGAACTAAGCGGATTGTAATGATGAGTTCAGGGCAGTTTTGTACAACTCTGACCTTGGCCATTAAACTGATATCTAGCAAGTATCAGGCTCACTCACTCCCTCACTCACTCAGACACACACACATAGTCGCAGTGAGACATTTTTGTATTCTAGGCACACCGCTGAACCCCTGGGCTATTTAGTTAGTGAAGAGCTAATGCTCTGTGGCAGTCACAGGGCAGCTCAGGTGGCCTGATGCAAACTGACGTGAGCAGACAAACTGTTTAAACTCCTTTTTTGGATTTCAGCTCATTACATCATTCACGGCTCCCGCCGCACTACAGCTCTATTTAAGGCACGTGACTCTGGGCTTCTCTCTGTCTTGTGAAACAACGTGGTGATTACCTGAGGCACGCACAAGGCACTGTTGCTCTGCATGCAGATCTACTTCCCTTTCATTCACCGACACGCCGGCGTGATAACACACTTACGCACTCAATACACCAAAATGTGTTTACTGTGAATTAACCTATTAATAAATAGCTAATGTGAAAAATTAATCACATTTTGAGAGCCCACCGACGATGACCTTCACCATGCCATGTGATTGCAGAAAATGGTCTTGTGAAATGGCTTTTTTTTTTGTTATGTCAAAGTTAAAGCTCCCTATTTTCAGTTACATTGGAAAATGGTAGATTTGTATTATTGCCTATAAAAAAAATAAAATAAAAAAAAACTGGAGCTAAATTTATTGTTGCCATATGGCAACATCATGCAGTAAATGGTTAAGAGATTATAACAGAACAAATGTAAGATTATTAATCCCACTCCTAGACATATTTTACTTTATTTTGTGAAGTTGTCGAGTTCTATTAGCAGCTGTAATTTTGCTTACACCTCAGAGTTGTTAAACTCTCCATTCTGATTGGTCAGAAGGTATTGATTCATTTTCTATAACAGCAGCTCTGAGAGTAGTTCCAGCTACAAGACTTGCATTAAAGCGCTCATTTTAATATGTAATCGTTTACATAGCTACAACTTACCCAGGGACTTGTACGACAAACAAACAACATAATCAAAAACTAATAATGAACAAAGATCAGTTGATATGGTGACGCTTTCCGTATGATGTTTAGTGAACATTTATGGAAGGAGTCTCCAGTGTCAGTGCTTCATAACAGCAGAAGGATGAAGCATTTTGCATTTTAAGATGACAAGCTGCAATTTTTTTTTCTGTGTATTTGCTATTGACCCTGTTAATCATTTAAAGGCAAAACAAAGCCATTGTCAGCAAATCAACCTGAGATTGTTTCCTAAGATTCACTTTGTTGAACGGTTAAATGCACGTTTTTCTTAGATTCGATGTCAAAAATTGTTAAACAAAGCTTAATTTTAAGCATTACAAGAGCTAAATGGCATCCCAGTTGTAGAGTCTATTATATCTAGAAGTAGTTCAACAGCTCATTCTCTTTCCGAGGCTTATTGTTCTTCTACTCAAGGTTGTTTCAACAAATCTGTGTGGTATGTCTCAGTGAATGGAGTGTCAGTGCTGTTAGCCTTTACATTTTGGACTACGCTTTTCCTCGACTGCTGAGCTTTGTGCGTCAATTTCTAAAAATCCGACTGCCGTATGTAATAGCGACGCCAAGTCTGCCATCTGTTGCTGTGTGCTGCGTCACCACACAAATTAATTAAAGGCAGAATGTGAGCTATTTGAATCGGCTCTTCCTGGCTGCTGAAAGACTTCATGTCAAGCTTGGCCTCTGACTTAGCGCTGCTTTTAGACTGAGTGCAGTCATTTAAAGACATGAACGCTCCCTCTTTCTCATTCAGCTCTCCCTCGCTCTGGATTAATAAGTGAGAATGGAGCATCAGAGGAAGACAGAAAGCCTTATGCCAGCCATTAGGAAGACTAATGACAGTTAACGTTGTAATCTGCTGCAAATGCAGCTCTCTAACTCAGGGCTCCTTGGCTCATTCTGATTTACATGATAGCATGTTGGCAGGATTTTACACTGTTCAAATTGGATGGCAAATTGCCTGTGACTAGCAGCACATTCCCACATACACACCCCAAACACACACTGTATAAACCAGGAGTATTTAGCTATAATTTGTGAAGGTCCAGTGACATAAAATGTACCTTTTAGGGGCATTGTCCAAATATGACTGTGTTCAAATGTCTATTTTTTTAATATTCTAATTAGAAATTGTGACTGCAGTGAAAGTATTTTATTAATGAATGAACACTATTCTTAATCTTTAACGTGGTGCTATTACTTTACGTCACTGGGGTTAATAATGAATTAACACCAGTGACAGTAACCCCATTGACAAATTTCCATTAAAGATGTATTTTCCAAAATGGCACCTCAAAACACACATCATTAATCACACCAGCATCAATAAATTATTCTATAAATTCTATTATTAAATGCCCTTTTTTTTCTGTAAAAATAATAATAATAATAATTTTATACTAAATTTGAAAGGTGTAAAAATAGAATTTACAACTATTTTAATAACTTATAGAGTGTGGAAGGAAACTCACTTGGTGCTGGATAAAATGGCTGCTCATTCTTCTGAACTTTGACCCTGGAAGTACTTTTTTTTTTGTGATTTCAAAATACGAGAGTAGAAACAAGCTAAAACCAGTGACATGAAATGCAGGAAAAAAGGTTCTTTTTTTATTTTTAACATTACTAAAAACATTTTATTCTGCTAAGTTACATATTTCATCTTACTTATGTTCAGCCTGTGACATTAAAATGAATATTTTTATGTCAGCAAAAGCTTGTAACTGGTTTGGAGTTAGCTAAAAAAAAATATAAATAAATAAAAAATTTAAAAAAAGATAATAATAATAATAATAATAATAATAATAATAATAATAATAATAATAATAATAAGCCATTGTTTGGGAACCTTTAAAGATGTGGGGCTTCTTAAAAATATTTTTCATCTAGGTCATGACCACTAAGTTAAGACACAGGATTGTCACCAAATTCTGAGAATGACTCCAGACCTCCTCCTGATCTGTGCTTGTGCTGAACTGAGACTGGTTCATGGGAGAAACAATCGATGGTGTATCTATCTTTGGCAGCACCAATCGAATTCTACTATATTTGCACTTAGCAGGGAAAATGTTGCAGTCAAGGATTTTAGAGCTCAAGTCACACCACTGTTGTGAGTTGTAAGAGAAGACACAATACAAGTATAATCTCTGGTTAAATGGAAACAGTTGTATAAGAATTTGGATATCTACACTGAGGGTTTGGTAATAAATTTAATCTTGTTCACAAAGTAACAGTAGTTTATAAATGATGAGAAGTCTATAATAAGGACCAGCTTGCTAACAACATGAAATAAACATCTAAACCAATGTGTCTGTGTTGTTTTTTTTTTAAATCAGGAATGTTTGTCCGCTTCGTTCTTTTTAAGACTTCCCTATGTTGTGAAACTTAAAGGTATAGCTTTATCTCTGCTGAGACAAAGCATTGAAACTTATCATTAGTTTTTATACATTTATTGGGATACATTTAAAAGGGATGAATTTAAATATAAATAAAAATTTTAGATCTGGATTTCTATAAAGCTGCTTTGTTACTATATTGTGCTATATAAATAAAATTGAATTGAATCGGCTATATTAACGATTACACATGTTTTTAGTCCGTTTATATAGAGCGTCCACCGTAAAATCCTTGTGTAAATAGAAACTATAACACATTAGACTGGGTGCATTGACATGAATTTTGCAGCTGGCACTACTATCGAAGCTGCAACACTTTCTGACCAATCAGATTTAATAATTCAACAGTGCTGTGGTATAAGTTCATACGTTCATGATAAGGGTGGATGCATCTCACGGTTGGCAGTATGTCTGTAATCTCAGCAAAAAGGGAATTAAGACCGAAATGTATTGTGCATTTGATTAGAGATTCAAAGGCGCCTCTTGTTTGGTGATTTCAGTCTGTTTAATCAGATAATTCTCTGAACAATCATCATTGGCTGTCAATGCCCTATAAAGCATATTATAAAGCATATTAACCAAATGCAGTAGCTCAGTAGATACGTTTGTGGTGAAAGTACAGCTGTAACACTGATCCCTGCGTATTACATCTCCTACCCTGAGTTCCTTCTCATTACAGTAAAAATCTCTGAGAGACAGGTTGGCTCTGCTGTCAAAGCCATTTGAGCTCAGAGCCATCACGTCAATATGTAGAGGCAGGCAGACTGCGAGTGACTGCTGGAGGACTGTGGGCTCAGCAGATAAACAGGCACCCTGCACGTGTTATCACCGAGCAAAGATTAGTCATTATCTGCAGAGGAGACAGTATCCTCAGCATAGAGGCTTCTCTTAATGACCTGATCCTTATCACGCCGGCAATCAGATACGGGTGTTATTCATAGCCTCGGATTGTTTTCAAAATCGCTTCCATCCAGTGCTACTTTTCCAAAACAAACACAATGTGAAGTTCTTAGTTAAGTCTGGAAATACAGCAGTTGATAAAAGATTCATTCCAGATATGATTTTTCGTCACCGTATTTCTGGTTTTGTTTCACAACGCCAATGAGGTGAAAGAATGAAACGAATAAATGGTACACTGACAAAGCAAATAAAATAGGTGGTCATCCTTATTTACCACCCCTGAACTGCAGACCCAGAAACCACATACCTTACCAAATTTGTGTTTTCTGATATATACTGCATTTATCTCATCCACAACCCCTTTCACTATTCTAGAGTGCTGCAATGCATTTAAGGGTGTTTTCACATATATTTCTTTTTCAGTGGATCACACTCGGTCCTGTTAAAGTGTACCTGAAAGGGAACAAGCTGCAAATGCGCTCAGTGCTTTTGGTCTTCACAATACAAATGGGCTCATTCTGGAAATTGTAGCATTGATGAGATCTTAGACCACTTGTTCACACCATGGCTCTTTTACCATAGTGTAATAGCTGTGTAACACTGAAGTGTCATTCAAAATGGCTGCTTTAAAAAATTTAATCTCCTTAATTTGTTATGAATGAATGAGGAAACAGGCCACACCTGGCTATGAAACTGCTTACCAGTCAATTGTCCAATTACTTTTGAGTCTGTGAAAATGGAGAAACTCTAAAAAAATTCTGTAATTCCTAAATGGGTAATGCAATATATCTGTTAAACCACTTGGATTAAAGTCTACACTTCAATAACATCTTGATTGCTTCATTTCAAATACATTGTGGTGGTGTACAGAAGCAAAATTACGAAAATGGTGTCACTGTCCAAATACTTATGGACAGTGACATAGAGAGTGGACATTAATGCAGAGTGGCTCTGTATAACACATACTAGTATTATATTGTTTCTGTCACTGGCACAGTGCTATTATTACTGCTGCCTACCAACTTAAGCTCTATAGCATGATTGCTAGTGCCACAATGGCTCTATTAGCCCATCTGTCATGTTGCAACCTAACATGCTGACCTCGTTGAGGGACCACCCGACCCAGCGGAAATCCATTTGAGTTGTTTTTCTGTTAGGTGAACGGAAACTGGAGTTTGTACAGCAACCCGCAAGGCCTTTATCTCTAAAGCAAAATGTGAAGTGGATGGAGACCACTTTGTTTTCACAATGCACAAATCAAGTGGACAAGGTATGGATTGCTTGTGGGTCACTTCATAGGGGTCTAAGTTCATTTGTTGTGTTCACATAGGCAAAAAAATAAAAAAATAAAAAAGTAAAAAATGCTAAGTCATCGTTCGGACACCACTTAGAACACTGAAAAGGAACAAGTATGAAAACTCTGAAGAGCTCTGGAGAGTACCAAATATTTACATCTCGGTGGTAAAGAATCTCATCAGGACGGAGAAAGATTCTTTAATTCTTTGTCATTATGGTGATTGTATGTCAATATCAGCTACAGTAACTAATTAACTTTTGCTAATGTTAGCAGTATTTGCTGCCATGACAAACTTCCTAGTTGTCCCATAATAAATAACATACAGTACCTGGGTAAACTCATCGGTTTGTGGAGATTTATATGTTTGAATGGAGAAACACAAATGTTAAAGAAAGTTAATGACTAAATACCAGAAGGTTCAGAACATAACGTTTCGTTTCAACAGACGTGGTTAACAAGAACCACAACTCCAGCTCTGAAGCCTGCTGCACAGCTGATATAACTAATGTTAGTGTCATTGACAAAGCAATAACATTAGCTAATGTAGGATAGCATTAGGTAGCTAGCAGTGCTCATTCACTTTTTATGAGAGTAAAATAAGATGTTACTCCCTTGCTATCTTTATTGCAACCAGTAGCATAGCATATGAAGTGCATCTCATTAGCGCAGTCAGTCCTTAAAATGGCAGCAATTATACAGTGTGATGTAACATGAAATGCTAGTCTCGTGAGGTGTCTATGTGTGTGCGTCTAGAAGCAAAAAGAGTTTTGGAGCTACAGTAGATAGAGTCAAGATAGAATTATTTGGTGAGACCACGTCTCTCAGACCTTTTAGCGTTTTCCCACCAAGCTAACCAGCACTATTTGTTTACCCCTGGCTTGATAATGTTGTCTGGTTGTAAAATGGTTGCAGTTGATTTGAACTCGCGATCGCCAGAAGATAAGGCGAATGTTTTTCTTTTCCACCACTCCAATTTTCCAATTCAAATTTATGTTTACTTACTTTTTTTTAAAGTACTCAATACAATCCTTTGTTTGTAACTACAAAGCACACTCTAACAGTAGTAGACAGCTTTGTATAAATTAGTTTTTCTACCTTTTTCTGTCGCAGGCCAGGCTTTTTGCCTCCAGTGTTTCGATGATGTCGTCAGTCCTTGCAAACAGGACATTTAAAAAAGGCCTTTAGACAGGAGTTAAAAGCTTACTATATGAGAGTTGCTCTCTTCCAATAATGCAATGCTTTAATAGAGTCTCTCCCAGCTGTAACATCGCTCTATTATTATCCCACTCCAGGCTCATTAAGGAGTATCTGATTGGTTTGGCCAAAGTGGGACTACTCTTGAAAGTGTGTGTGGATGTATGTGTGTGTGTGTGTGTGTCCCTACGCACCAACATGATGGTGAAGGAGCAAGCACCAGATGCTTCTATACGTGATGTATTCATCTGTTCTCTCATCTAGTGCATACATTTTAGAAATCTGGTTCTTGCACTGCATATTTGTCAGGATTGTTTGACCAAAGACTACAATTTAATGTATATGTTCCGGCTGTACAATGCGATCAACACACCATGACAGCGGGTGCCTACACTGTATGTAAAGTGATCCCAAGTAAGTTTTGTCTGTTAAAAAAATTGGCTTCGTAGATCTGTCAGAGAGAGAGAGAGAGAGAGAGAGAGAGAGAGAGAGAGAGAGAGAGAGAGAGAGAGAGAGAGTGCATAGTGAAATCATCCCTCACAATCAGCTTGGGTTATAAGGCAAGTGGTTCCTGCCAACATTTTCCCCATTGCTGCAGGTCATAGTAGGATGATGAAGAAATTTCATATGTTACTGTCATGGCTTGAACAACTTCATCTCAACTTACTTGTCCTCATGCTCCCTAATTGCCATTCTGTTGCCATTCTGTTGACATTCTATACTGAGAAGTATACTGTATATCTGATGCTGCCCTCAAATTTGGCTAAAATAAGGAATTCCAGAAGGTATCCTCCTTGCAAATGCTGCCAAAAATGGCTGCCTACTATAAATGTAACTGCATATGAATACATGATTTGGAATGAAGAGATAATGTGCTCTAAAGTAATACAAATGGAGATATGAAAATGGGGCCCACTATTATTTTTTTTATAGAAAGCTTGGCAGAAAGTTTCATGGCCCATCTGAATCTGATTGAGACTAAAGGTGTGTACTGAGACCCCATGGGATGCAGCATAAAAGCAACAGATTTTTACGTTCATCCTTGAGCAAATGAGTGGCCAGATGACGCTAAAAGGACAAGGAAAGTCCACAATCATTACATGTTGCATTTATTGTGGTTATTCATGCATCCTTAGTAACTGCCTGGTCAAGGTCGCAGTAGTTTGAATGAGACAAGTTTGTTTATATTTTGGGAACTCAATTCAGGTACAAACGAAAATAACATTCATTTCTACCTCTGGGTCCCCCCCCCCCCCCCAGTGTTTCTAGTGCATAATTGTAGCACTGATATATAATTTAAAAAACTTAGACCACACCCACAGATATTGGGAGTACTAAATAGACACAGATAGAGATAGTGGCATTATGTTATACCCCTACTGCTTTGAGGAGACCACTCACACTGCAAGACATGCCAGGAATTAATCTGATCATCCAATATATCAATCAGAGATTGTTAATCTGGCATCACTCCATTCTTCACACATAACCAGGATGGATTTAAATAAAGCTGAAATTCCTTCCAATTCTGAGCCAAGTCGGATTTTAAATCTGGCTCAAATCGTATACTCCAATGCCCAGCACTAGAGGTCCAGTACCTCCTTCTAACTGATATGGGGTAAGGAAAGAAAGAGGAGGAGACAGAAAGAAATAGAGCAGAGGAAAGGTGGAAAGGTTCCCTGTTGCTATTTCAGCACTTTCTATTCCAATCGATCCCACAGTCCCTGAGATAGGAGAGATCATGTACATTGTGCTCATAGATGGAATCCATGCACACAGAAAAACACACACACACACACACACACAAAAAAAAACAAAAAAACAAAAAAAAAAAAACACATTCACTCTAGGCTGTAGGTTACATCATTCAAAATCCATGCCATGCTGGAAAGGAAGTTGCTGGCTAGCAAGCTTTTCTGTGTAAAATCGTAGTACATTTGCTTGATTAGTATTATTATTTTGAAAAAATAATAAAATATGCAGTTTTGCTACATTTAATGTTGATAACTGCTACAATGTAAAAAAAAAAAAAAATGACAATGCATTTAAGCCAATTAAAAGACTATGTGCAAAATGTAAATAATTCTATTTCAGGACCCAATCAAAATAAAGCAGTTAAAGTCTGAGACAGTGGAGACAGGTGAGCATCCACGATCAAATTTATCGGCTATCTTCAGTTTTAAATTTTTCAAAGGAAACAGCACGATAATGATATGCAAATTATGCGAGTCAAAACCAGTGGGGATATTGGCATTTCACAGCCCACCATCCAACCTGTGGAAACATGTACAGTAAGCCATCAGCAAGCTGAGTGAGCTAGACTAGCTGGCCAGATCTTTTGATGTTTTACAGTATGAAAGCACTGTACTAAATTTAAGATGTTAGTTCGATGTTTCATAGTGATTGCCTGTTGTGTTAAATATACAGTAAGTGCTGCTATAGGATAATGTGTAAGGGGTGTCTTTGCTATTGTGTGAATTAACATGAGATAGCTAGTTAGTAAAAAACCCCAAAAATGAACAAGCTATTGAAGCTGCCACAGGATTTGGCTAAGTTAGCTAGCAAGCTAACGTTATCGTTCTTTAGATATTATTGATAAACCAGAAGGTGTACACTTCAGTATAGCTCACTTGGTTAGTTAACAAAATTGTTCGAAAATGCATTCCTCTGTTATACAGCATTTTTGGATTAGTTGTGTCAAGTGTAGACATGAAAAAGTAAATCCTAAAGTAATTACTCAGGTGGTTTTTCACCAGACGACTTATTTACTCTTGCCTGAGTAATCTTCCTGATCACTACTTTTACTTTTACTCAAGTGAATTATTACTCCAGTTGCAGTACTTTTACTCAAGTCAGTGTGTTGACAACATCTACGTTTCCCATTGTTACAACAAGTCCAAAGCGATAATCAAGGACCCAAACCATCCAAGCTGTAAACTGTTCTATCTGTGAGTGTCTGGTAGGAGATATCAAAGCATAAAAGCACGCACTAGCAGATTAAAGGACAGTTTTTACCCTCAGGCAGTCTGCATCTTGAATAGCTCATTATTGAACACTATGTATATGTAGCTCGCTTTTGCATATCATACTCCACATTATGCTGCTACACTTAATATTGTGCATACTGGTTTACTTAATTATGTTGCTTTTCAGAATAATGCTGCACATTATTTAATATTTGATTATATTTATATTCCAACATGTTTTGATATTTGACGTTTCTAGATATTGCTTTTTTATTTTTAAAACAAATTTTTTACACACGCCCTGTGTTTGTATTGTTTGTAGTAACTGGGAAAGCTGAAACGACTAAGACTCCCAATGCACTTGGTGCAAATGGCCACGAATCCTGAATCTCGGTCAAGTCGCGGCTAAGTGGTTAGCACATTTGCCTTGCAACTCCAGGGTTGAGGGTTCGATTCCTGCCTCTGTCCTGTGTGAGTGTGGAGTTTGTATGTTCTCCCTGTGCTTTGGGAATTTCCTCCCTGAGTCCAAAGACATGTGTTGTAGGATGATTGGCATCTCTGAATTGTCCATAGTGTGTGAATGGGTGTGTGCAATTGTGCCCTGTGATTGATTGGTACCCTGTCTAGGGTGTCCCCTGCCTTGTGCCCCAAGTCCAATGGATGGATGTTAAATAAAAGAAGTCAACTTTAAATAAAAAGAGTCAAATGCCACCTACCTAAATAGCCCCCTTATCAAATGGGACACAACGGCAAGCAGCATTTCACCCTGCACTAAAACACTTGCCTGTTTCTTTAACTTCTTGACCTTCAGGGTCGAAAGCCAAATGCTGTTGGAGTCTCTGAAACTCTCCAAACTCCTCCTGCTCCTCGGAGGAAGACAGATGGTGCTGTTCAGGACTAGGCAGGGAGGCCCGGGCAGACGTGGATCACTGGACCTCGTCCACAGGTCAACTCCAAATCTCTGTGCCAAAGGACACTGCAATACACCTGCACTACAGTCCACATCTACTCCAGTCTACATCTACGTGACCTCCATTCAGGACCCGTGTGTTTTCTGTATAAGCATGCAGCCAGGGTGCCCAACAAGTGTCTTTTTTACTTTCTGTCTGCAAAAAGAGTTTGATTATATGGACAGAAAGAAGCTGAAAAAATTAGTGTTGTCCGATACACTCTCAGAAATAATGGTACCAATGGTAGTTTGCCTTGATGCTGGAGTGATTCCATTAAGGGTGCATCACTTGTATCTTTAGTATGTATTGTTAATCTGGGAAGGTGCATGTGGTATAGCTTTTAGAGTAAAGCTTTAAAGGTACTTAGTGGCACTTAGTCCAATTATGTACCTTAAGTTATTTTAAATTCCCATTTTCAGGTTAAAAAAATGTGTACATACTAAAGATACATACTAAAAGATGTACCCTTGATGGTACCACTCTAGCAGCTAGCGGAAATTCAATTTGGTACCTTTATTTCAGAGAGTGTAGTGCATTAATCTGATTTGTCAGAAAAAGTCTAAAAGAAATGTCACACTGTGGGATCTGCAAAAATGGCAGTCTCTCCTAGACCTGCCATAGAGTAAAATAAGATCTTAAGAGAAGCCGTAAAAAAGGCTGTTAAGCTCCATATAAATCACTGCCACTGCAGACTATGGTATACTGTTTATGTCTTCTGCTTCAATAACCAAGCTCCCAGAGTGCACTGCAGTCCTAAGCAGGGCTCATACTCATAGTGTGGAGTGCATTAGGACACACTGTGGATGGATGCAATGCTGTCGACTCTTCCTGCACTTTCTGTAACTCGAGACATATGCATTAGAGTCGGTTGTCATCTCCTAAGTGACGTCGACATGACCTGCACCGCTACTGCTGGTTAGAGTCATCGATCTTTCAGGCCTTTCTTCCATCTACCACTTGTAGGGTGTAGGATAAAAAACAGTATCTTAAAAAAGTAAGGACGATACCAAGGTGTGGTTTAATGTAATACAACAACCAGAAACTGGTTCGTCAGACCACCATGGTCTCAACCATTTTCATAAACATATCTAGAGATGGGTGGCACATTAAAGCATAACCAACTTAAAGTGTGTGTATGACGTTTTGGGCCGCCATGAGCCTCCAGAACAGCTTCAGTGCACCATTCTTCCAAAAGATATTCTGTCAGTTGATGCTTGAGATGGAGTCTAGCACAACTCTCCAAAATCTCTTAAAGATACTCAAATAGGTTGGTGGCTGTGAGGGTGATAGAATATATATATATATATATATATATATATATATATATATATATATATATATATATATATATATATATATATATATATATATATATAATTTTCATCCTTATCTAACCCTGATGAATGAGTGGACGGGGGTGGAGTCATGCTAGAAATGACCACACCCAACAGGATAAAAATGTTTTTTCATAAGATCTTATTGGGAGTCAAAAGATATTGATGCGAGGATTGGATTGGTCATATTCAGTCACACGAACACATCACTAATATACAGCAGAAGTTAGGTAACAAGACTGACAGTTATTTCATACACATGTAATCTCAGACGTCATGACAGTTAATTTGCAGTTGTATAGCAGGGTCATGTTACCACTACCAGTAATGCTAGTTGTTATTATGTTTAATGTTATGGCTGTCTGCTGTTGTTCTGCTATTACCCTATATTTTATTATATATTTTATGTAAGAAATAAAAAAAAAATACAATGGGGATTGCTGTTATAGGAAAATAAGCAATGATGGAGTAGTGTGATACAGCAAAGAAGAGTTTCTACCCTGGTACCACCCCAAAGTTGATCATTTTCGTATATACAAAAGCACATCTCAGAGTGTTTCATTCCACGACTAAAATGTTTTATTTATTTATCTAACCCTAACCCTAACCCAAGAACTTCATGTTGTACTACTTCCCAGCTTTCAGTTGTGGTTTCATAATGTTGTGGAAAGTTTGCAAGACAAGTTCCTCATATCACTCAAAATCAAAATGCAGCACGTCATGTTACAGAGAATCCACTAAGCACTTATAGTCACAGCTTTAGCTTTGACTATTACAAAGCACTGACACTGGAGACTCATTCCATAAATACTGAAATATTGGGGCAGTGGTAGCTCAGTAGTTAAGTCATTGGCCTATTGCTCAGAAGGTCGCAAGTTCAGTGTTGGGCCCTTAAGCAAGGCCCTTAAACCTTAACTGCTCATATGTATAAATGTAAGTCACTCAGGATATGCCATAAAATGTTAAATAAATGTCTCATTGCAAAAAAAATAATCATAACAACAATCAATTACATGTTTTCCTTTGTGAAATACCATCCCATTTTTAAAAAAAATCCATTTTTAAGTGTTATATGTAGCGTCCATCGTACAAGTCCCTGAGAATCGGCTGTTACTATAGTAACGAAAACGTATAAGAATGAGTGCATTGATATTCAACAGCGCTGTTATAAAATAGACTGTGACACGTACTAATAACAGTCATAATGATGTGCTACATCCACTCTGACTTCACAAAAAATTGCGCTTGACATATGGCATTTTTCACATAAAATTTATGAAATGTTGATACTAAGTACGGGAGTATCATAAAATGCTTGTCATGACACATACAGTATAAGCTGCCTGGACTAAAACTTGTAAATGAGAATGTCATGTGTAAGAGTTTATGCCCCCCAAAAAGTTGTGGGAAATAGAAAGCAGCAGAGGCAGATAAGTGTAGTTATTTTCTGATTAAATAATAATCAAAACAGTTCCGTGTGATGTTGTCTTAAAACAATTCCTTTCTGGGAAAATCCATGTCATTTATATTCTCATTTCCATGACAGCAGTTTTAAAAGCCAAACAGATCTAGCCAAACAAGCAAAGTCTCTATCTCATGTGGCATAAGTGCATTTAAACATGCATAACAAAGATGTCAGATTAAACCACTTTAGGAACATTAAGGCATTAAGCGTGTGTGTGTGTGTGTGTGTGTGTGTGTGTGTGTGTGTGTGTGTGTTTTATCCCACAA
Organism: Cranoglanis bouderius; assembly: GCA_023630585.1. Lineage (NCBI taxonomy): Eukaryota > Metazoa > Chordata > Actinopteri > Siluriformes > Cranoglanididae > Cranoglanis > Cranoglanis bouderius. Next base: position 5,965,984 of record CM042551.1, on the reverse strand, counting down.
GGCTCTTATTCAGACCCATTCTGTGTTACGCCAGAGCCCGTCTTTATAAACTGCTTAAGAGCGTGTTAAAGAGACAGAGGAAGGGCTGCTGAGTGGCATTGAATGGCTGTTTAACAGTAAGGTGTGTCATTATGCAGACAGTCTTGCTCAATCACGGCTCTGTTAGGCCGGTTCTTAGAGGAGAGCCACTACACACTGAGTGCACTCTGGAGTTCAACAGATGATAACAGAGGTGCCAATTGGATTTGCTAACCAGAAAATCCCAGCAGACAGAGAGAGAGAAAAAAAACAACAGAATTTTACCACAAAAATCCTCGCGCATGTCGATGGACGAAACATCTTTATGCTAACAGTATAAATGATAAAGAGCACAAATGATAAACAGCACATTCTACCCCATCTTAACCCTAACCCGACCAAAGCTCACAGTCTCGCCTTCTCGTTTTTATTGGCTTGTGATTTCACAGGTCAAATTTCACCTAGGTAATGTCAAAATAACCTCCACCAGATGCAAATGTGAGCCATGTGTCCTTTCCCCTTCAGTGAACTGGTTTGTCTGCCACATTTGGTTTGATCGCTGCTTCAGCTGGGGGAAAAAAAAAACAAAACAAAAAAAAAAAACAGTTGCCATAGCAAGGGGTCAAATTTTGTAAATGCTAACATAGATGTTGGCACCTCTGCAATAAGCATACGCACGAAAACACTTGTACAAAATTTTAACGAAGGAAACACACATTTTATCTGTTCTATAAATGATGACACAAGCAATTTCTTAGCTAGTGGATCACAAAACGATGTCCGGAATATTACGTGGTCTAGATCACACCGATACAGCTTATGTTTCAGCTCACACCACACCAACATCCTTTGCGTAAATATATTTTCACAATTTCCCACATACTCCACAATCATCATCATCCAAGACAACTTTGCTGCTGAAAAAAAAAAAAAACAATAGAAACCATCACAGGAATTCTAATGGTTTCCACTAAAAATACCATTACAAACCATCAGCTAACCATTAAAACCCACAGGGACTGTTAGAGTTTCCATTAAAACCCAATACAATTCCCATTATAAGCACTAAAACCATTACAAATTCTATGAGGGTTTCTATTGTTTTTTTGTTTGTTTGTTTTCAGCAGGGTTTATGTTCATCCAATGTTTCTGTCTTATGTTTTACACTGTAGTTGTGTCTATATAAATAAAGTCCATCTTAGCCATAATTATATATATATATAATCTTTATTTATAAAACTTTATTTGTCACATACATAACAATACATAGCATGACATGCAGTGAAATGCTTTTTTACAACTGCACCGATATATACAGACAATAAAAATAAATATAAAATATAAAATAAAATATAATAGATAAGAGTATAGTAGGAAAAAGGAAAATATAATATAATAGAGAATAAAACTAGAATGTGTGAAAACATTTACATTTTAGAATATAATACAAAAAATTACAGTTACATATAGTAAAAAGTAAAAATTACAAGAACAAAAAGTAAAAATTACAAGAACTATTATATATTAGTCTCACACTGCATCCAAAATGAACAAAACTTTACTGCAGATGCACACTGCAACGTTGTTTGGACTACTTTTCCTCAAAACAATTTGCTATCAGTCTGCACTGCACTTTATACTTTTATTTAATAAATGTCTACGTCAAATGAAATTATGTATCGTAGGAATGTCTTTTGAAGCAAGGATATAAAAATTTGTTTGTGTTAATGCAAAAGATTTTGGGTGAGATAGACTTCCATTACTTGTTTGCTACATTATCCTTGAAAAGTGCAAATGTTGAAGACCAGGACTTCAATGATTAACCATGCTTGCTCATTCAGAAATGAGAATATACACTTGTGCTCATACATTTACATACCCCTTGCAGAATCGGCAAAACGTTAATAATTAAAAAAATAATAATAATAATAAGAGGGATCGTTAAAATTGCATTTTGTTTGAACAGGATGCTCGATGTTAATTGTTATCATTTTGTTTAAAGATCTTATTTGTTTCATTTAGTACCGCCCTTCAGAAGCTACATAAGATATGTACATGTTTCCCAGGAGACAAAGAATAAGAATAAGAATTTACACCGATCACCCTGTTTAAAAGTTTACACCCCACTAGCTCTTAATGTATCGTGTTGCTTTCTTGAGCATCAGTGAATGTTTGCACCTTTTGTAATAGTTGTGTACGAGTCCCTCAGTTGTCCTCAGTGTGAAAAGATGGATCTCAACATCCTTTGGAAAGGGGTCAAATATGCAGAAGATGCTGGAAAAGCAAAGAATGTGCAGGACCTGGAGGATTTTTCTGAGGAACAGTGGACAAACAAGGGACTCATGAACAACTATCACAAAACATAAAAACAGTCGCTGATCATCCAGGTAACGACACACAGGATTAAGAATCAAGCGAATGCAAACTTTTGAACTGGTTGATTTGTGTAAATTCAGTTATTACTGTGTCTTGTGGACTATATGTAAACATCCGTTATGTGAAATAGCTCATTCAGGGCAGAACTAAATAAAAAACAAAATGCAATTTTAATAATCCCTCTTTTTGTTTAATTATTAACATTGTGCAGATTCTGTAAGGGGTATGTAAACTTATGAGCACAACTGTCAATATAAATATAAATGCAAATGAAATTTCCCTGAACTAATTCATCAACACTGGAAATTTAGAATAAACAGAGACTTGTTCACCCATAGACATTACTGAGCAGTGAGCAGCTTTATACTTTTTTTTTTTTTTTTTTTTTTTACTTCCAAGAGTGTGAGCAAACATCACAGACACTTAAAATGCTAATGAGCTCATCTAGTGTTTGATGCTGCAGGTGGACGTATTAGGCGGCGTTTTCAATAGGTCGTCGTTTGGCCTGCAGCCAACAAAACAAAGCGCATCTCGCTTTCTTTAATCCTGTCGGTCTGTCTGCAATGCCTTTTAGCTCTGCGTTTTCAGGCGACCACATTTCACAGCCACTTATACCCCCCCCCCATCCCCCATCCACACGTTCCTGACTGAGACACTTCGCCTGCTCTCCTGTGAGCCGTGACCCTGCAGCAGGCAGCTCTTCCTACTACCTAATCAGAACATTTACAGTCAAGTAGCTAGAGCTAATTTACGTTAATAGTGTGTCAATAGCATTTTTCCACAGGATACATCCTCTGATTCGGCTTATGGTTTGAGTGCAGATTAATACCTCTTGCCTGTAGAAAGAAAGAGGCAATGAGGTACTGACAAATGGATATCACACGCAATATTGTGCACTCATTCATTCATTCATTCATCCATTCATCTTCAGTAACTGCTTTATCCTGATCCGAGTCGTGGTGGATCCTGGGAATACACCCTGAATGGAGCAGGACACCAGTGCATTGATAGCAACCATGCAGGCACCCTTTCACACCTAGAGGCAATTTAGTGTCGCTCATCCATCTACTGGAATTTTAGGGAAACCGGAGAACCTGGAGGAACCCCATGAGAGCATAACCTGAGCACATGGTCAAACCAGGCAATGTGGAGGTGTGAGGTGGCAGTGCTACCCACTGTGCACTCACCATTTCTTAATTATTATTCAAAAAGAAGAGAAGACAGGGTGAAATCAAATGTTTGGTTTTTTTCAAAGCATCAATAGACAGGACAGTGGTAGATAAGCAGGTTTGTGCCAGTGACAGGATGGTTGTATAAGGGTTTAACCCCTTAAGCTTCCTGGACCTGCTCCTGGGACTGGACGAATAAATTAATTGTATGCTCTCATGTAAGTCAGTCTAACAGCTTCAGGGTCCCTGGTTCAATCCTGAGCTCGGGTTACTGTCTGTACAGAGTTCCCCGTGTGCGTGGTACCCAGAGTGTATTCCTGCCTCACGCCAAGGCCTGGGTTTGGCTGCTGCTCCTACATGACCCTGACCAGGATAAAGCAGTTACTGAAGATGAATGAATGAGAAAAAATGTGGATTGTTTCCGTTACTTTCTGAGAAAGTATATCTATATCTATCTTGAAATATTCTCTTTCTAGAACTTTTTCTCTCTGTTGTTCTCATTAATCAAAGCAACAATTACCCACTGTTTAAACTCATGTGTTCAGAGTGGCTGCTTGCCAGTTTTAACAATTGTTAACAAGCCATTTTCAATTCTGCATTTTCTCATTTTCTTATTCAAGCTCCACCATAAGCAAAAACATTTACATATTTTGCTTCAAAACTGATTACAGTCGAAACTAAATCATCAGTAGTTTGAATATAAGCTCTTTGGATTGTTAAACACCAAAAATTATTTAATTCAATTCATTTTTATTTGTATAGCACTTTTAATAATGAATATCATCGCAAAGCAGCTTTATAGAAATCTGGATGTAGATTTAATGAATCCATAATGAACAAGCTGGAGGCGATAGCGGCAAAAACTCCCTGAGATGACATGAGGAAGAAACATTGAGAGGAACCAGACTCAAAAGGGAACTTTTTCTTCTGGGTGACAATGGCTAAGCGTTACAGTGTACAAGTGTAGAAGCGTAAAGACAAACAGTATTGAATGTACAGGATGTTCAGTATGAGCAGATTGTGAATAAGAGTCCTGGGATGAGCACAGGACAGTCTTGATGATTAGTTATGACATCTACAGTATCCAGGTGAGATTATCCATGAAGAAAGTGTGAGACTTTGGCATAAACTACAATGAAATAGCTAAAATAAATAAAAATAAATATATATATATATATATATATATATATATATATATATATATATATATATATATATATATATATATATATATATATATATATATATGTGTGTGTGTATATAGGAAATCACTGGATTTCATGAACTAGGCATGGTTATCACGAACAATTAGGACTTACATAAATTTTAATATTACTCTCTGCTCACCCTATTTTGCATATGATTCTTCTTTCTAAATTACCCACAATAAACCCACTAATTCTTTTTTCAATGTATCACACCAATTAACCTCTTAATTTGGTATCTTAATAAATGCTTGTTTTAGTGATCTCTCACATATCCCTTTGTGAACACAGACTGTGTCATTTTTCTGTGTATTTGAACTACCAATCAGAAAATAATGTGCTAATGAATAAAAACACATCTCACCTGTGTCAACACATTCCCTGTGATTAGCTATAATTATCAACTCACTTGTCTCAAATATATAATATCACACACTGGCTCAGGAAAATTAACTCCAATGCAACAAAAAACCAAAAAACAAACAAGCAAAAAAAAAAAAAAAAAACCCCAGAAAAAGTAAAAAAAAATATTTTGAATGAAAGTTTATGCTCATTGATACAAGCCTTAGGGAAGCTAGAGAGTGACAGCGGTCACATTTGAGATGTTATACCATGGGTGAAATTATTAATACCATTCAAATGAAGGACAGGTTGGATTTTTAGTAGCACATTTTATCTTTTCTATGATGGAAGACATAGTTTATCCAAGCTGCCACTGCTGGGCTCTTGAGCAAGGCCCTTAACCCTTAACTGCTCAGTTGTATAAAAAATGAGATAATTTTAAGCCGCTCTGGATAAGGGCATCTGTCAAATGCCATAAATGTAAATCTAAAATGTAATTTAGTATTCACTGTGTTATGGTTACTGTTTCTACATGGTTATGTCTTCATTTCAAGAATAACTTGATGCAAGTACTGTTCCACTGGAATATGTGTATGTTGACTTGCCTGACCTCAATTTGACTAAAAACCAAGGAACATCATAGGATAAAAAGCATTGCTTGAGGTCTCCAACAAAGCAGAGTACATAACCCCCTGTGCTGTTATCAGAATACACAGGGTTGTCCATCACCATGTCACCACTGACCCGTAACAACACAGCTATCTTCAGACTCCGCAATGGAACCTGACATTTTGTTTCTACTCTCAGAATAAAGAATAAAGCACCAGAAGATACTATCTATGTGGGGATAATGCCAAATTTTGTAATGTTTCACTGTCAACTTACATATACATTATATTCCTTCTACCATATTCCATTCTCTAAAAATTGAGGATTTTATCATAAGACCGATGATGTAAGGTGTGTGATTTTTTTTTTCTTTTTGTTCGTACAATACATGGAGCCTGTAAAGATATGACTTATGGGTAAAATCAAGGATGGATTTATAATACAAGGTTTTACATTTCCCACTGTTTGAGGACCACATTATTATTATTATTATTATTATTATTATTATTATTATTATTATTATTATTATTATTATTATTATTATTATCGTAGTAGGTAACACTATAACAACTTTCATTATACCACATAATTCCTTATTTACATAATTACTGTGCATCTTATGCTTAATTAATCATTATGAACATCGTTAGTTAAATTAAATGTTTATAAATGCACTTTCAGTTGCTTGAAAATCAAGTTCTAACACTATAAACAGGCGAAATTCGCCTTATACTGATTTATGAGAATGGTCAAGAGTACCTTGGCTGTCCTGTTTTTCTTTGTAATGAGGTCTTACGAGCTTTAAGCTCCAGTATTAGCATGATAGCATCATTAAGCTACATGTTGTCACACTATAAATATTTGAAGCTCGGTTCATACTGATTTATGAGGATGGTCATGAATGCATTCGTTGTCCTGTTTTCCTTTGTAATGAGGTCTTATGAGCTCTAAGCTATGGTATAAGCATGATAGCATCACTATCTAAAAGATTGAATTCAGAACTTCATACAGATTGTGTTTACATATCTGTCGAATAACAACACAGCTAATATAAACTAAATAATAAACTAATTCTGCATCCAACTGCCCCCATCTTGGAAAAATGCTCCCAAAATTTATTCTGTTTTTTTGAAGCACAGCAAGTTTTTGTTTTTGTTTTTTGGTTTGTTTCTTTGGCTTGGATGAGAATTATCTGGCTGCACTGGGACGATATAAAAAAAAATGACTAACAAAAGGTCCATCCAAACATGAACAAGCACTTCCAAACAGGTTTCATCAACCACATACTATATTTGTGCCTAGGCCATGGCTTAAAAATGTATTTTTAACCTATTCTACATATTTTCTAGGTTAAATGTACAAGTAAGTAATTTGAAAAATGACTATAAATACCTTTGATCTTTAACAGCGATGCTCAAAGGACTACTTATTTATAATTGAAACATGAACAACATTATAAATGACAATATGGTTGGTCATGTGTGTATACGCTGTTACTGAATAATAGATATTCACAGTTTAAAAGCTGTTACTGTAGTGAGATGAGCAGTGAGACTCTGCAGTGATTTACACCTTGTATCCTGTCAATATTCATGCTCTTTATGTGTGGGTGTGTTCACTGTGGCGTGTCTGATCTAGAGGGTCGCAGTGTGTGCAGTGTGATTTAGTGGTGTGTGTTGGTTGTTGGCTATCACACCTTCTGATTTGCGATTGTGGTTGGAGATCTAACCTGTAAATCAGGTCAGCAAGGCAAGTGAAAACTCTCTCTGTCTTCCTCTGTCTCTGTACAAAGAAGGCCACCATGAAGGAGCATTAAAGATCATTCCTGGACCTTTAGAAGCTTGTGTATGAGTGTGTTTGTGCATTTAATGATCCCAGAGTAGTAAATGAATATTTGTTTATACTCTACATGATCATAGTTTAATATGGATGTGATTTACTGCTCATTGCTATTTGTCTTATGGGAGATATTACAGTGTTCGCTCTGTATGCTTTTGCAAAACCAGAGTAGTGTATTTACACATTTATGACAACAGAGTCACAATTTGCAAGCTTGGCGGGATGCTGGAGCGTCTCCAAGGGCAACCTGGCGATTCATCATGTGACACTGAGGCATATTAGTGTAATATCCACATTGATTCGTTTGGACTGTTAGCTCATTAAGTCATATATCTTTTACCATAAGTCTCTCATAGGAACTTTAATTCACAGTGCTGATGCAGCTAGAGCACATTAGGAAAGAAAGTGTTGATAGTGCTTGGCTTTAAAGGTCAATTATGTAGGCATTTCCGTTAAAATGGAAGTTTGTTAACTTTGCTCTTAAAGTTGGTTGTTGCCTGAGTTGCCTCAGCAAATCTGATAAGATTTTCCATTTAACATTTAATTTAACCAGGCAGGTCATTAAAAAAAAATTACAGTGGTTTTCTGGCAAGCAGCAAAAGCCACTTTTGACACACATGTCGTACAGGTGCAGCTCAATAAATTAGAATGTCGTGGAAAAGTTCATTTATTTCAGTAATTCAACTCAAATTGTGAAACTTGTGTATTAAATAAATTCAATGCACACAGACTGAAGTAGTTTAAGTCTTTGGTTCTTTTAATTGTGATGATTTTGGCTCACATTTAACAAAAACCCACCAATTCACTATCTCAACAAATTAGAATACTTCATAAGACCAATAAAAAACATTTTTAGTGAATTATTGGCCTTCTGGAAAGTATGTTCATTTACTGTACATGTACTCAATACTTGGTAGGGGCTCCTTTTGCTTCAATTACTGCCTCAGTTCGGCGTGGCATGGAGGTGATCAGTTTGTGGCACTGCTGAGGTGGTATGGAAGCCCAGGTTTCTTTGACAGTGGTCTTCAGCTCATCTGCATTTTTTGATCTCTTTTTTCTCATTTTCCTCTTGACAATACCCCATAGATTCTCTGTAGGGTTCAGGTGTGGTGAGTTTGCTGGCCAGTCAAGCACACCAACACCATGGTCATTTAACCAACTTTTGGTGCTTTTGACAGTGTGGGCAGGTGCCAAATCCTACTGGATAATGAAGTCAGCATCTTCAAAAAGCTGGTCAGCAGAAGGAAGCATGAAGTGCTCCAAAATTTCTTGGTAAACGGATACAGTGACTTTGGCTTTCAAAAAACACAATGGACCAACACCAGCAGATGACATTGCACCCCAAATCATCACAGACTGTGGAAACTTAACACTGGACTTCAAGCAACTTGGGCTATGAGCTTCTCCACCCTTCCTCCAGACTCTAGGACCTTGGTTTCCAAATGAAATACAAAACTTGCTCTCATCTGAAAAGAGGACTTTGGACCACTGGGCAACAGTCCAGTTCTTCTTCTCGTTAGCCCAGGTAAGACGCCTCTGATGTTGTCTGTGGTTCAGGAGTGGCTTAACAAGAGGAATACGACAACTGTAGCCAAATTCCTTGACACGTCTGTGTGTGGTGGCTCTTGATGCCTTGACCCCAGCCTCAGTCCATTCCTTGTGAAGTTCACTCAAATTCTTGAATTGATTTTGCTTGACAATCCTCATAAGGCTGCGGTTCTCTCGGTTGGTTGTGCATCTTTTTCTTCCACACTTTTTCCTTCCACTCAACTTTCTGTTAACATGCTTGGATACAGCACTCTGTGAACAGCCAGCTTCTTTGGCAATGAATGTTTGTGGCTTACCTAGTGAACCAAACTGAGAGACCATTTTGAAGGCTCAGGAAACCTTTGCAGGTGTTTTGAGTTGATTAGCTGATTGGCATGTCACCATATTCTAATTTGTTGAGATAGTGAATTGGTGGGTTTTTGTTAAATGTAAACCAAAATCATCACAATTAAAAGAACCAAAGACTTAAACTACTTCAGTCTGTGTGCATTGAATTTATTTAATACACGAGTTTCACAATTTGAGTTGAATTACTGAAATAAATGAACTTTTCCACGACATTCTAATTTATTGAGATGCACCTGTAGAAATATAAAAGTGAAACAAACAACAAGCACAATAAAACAAGAGGAAAAGCAAGAACTGGGTCAGGACTACTTTGTTAAAAGTTTTGCTTTCCTATCACTCTTGTTTCTGTTCGGTTGACAGAAATTTAATCCTGCAGAACTTGTGCTTTGGGATTTACGAGTCTGGAGTCTACTTCTACTTCTTTCATGGGTGGCAACAATGTGGAATCACTTCTGTTTAACTTGTGTTAGAAATATAACACTGTTAAAACTGCCATTGTAGGAAAATAATCAGTGACAGGTTGGTGTGATGTAGCCTGATGTGAAGCGTTGTGTGATGTAACCTGATGTGAGTTACTGTTGCCACCTTGAAGTGTTTTATTCTTCTTATGCCACAGCAAATTGCCAGTGATTACAATTTTGATCTATTCTTAAAGAATGACACATTGCAGTCTGTTTATAGTGAAACGTCCATGAATCAACTTATACCAACACATAATGTAAATGACAAGATAGTCTCTCTATATTCTCTCTTTTTCTCTCTCCTGAAGTTAATAAGACAAAAACAATGCAGCTTTTCATGTTATAGAGATACTGCAAAGACTTTCCCTAATCAGAGGGATTTTCCCTGTTTACGTGGAACGTCCTCCCAATGGATGCGCTGTTACTATAAACAATAATGTATTAGACTGACTGCAGTAATATAAACCTGTAATTTGAATTGCAGGTGGAACTAATGTTAGAACTGTTATCGTAGAAAATTGCTCAGTCAACACTGTCTGAATCAGAATCAAGAATTCAACAGCGCTACATGTAAATGACAGAGAAAAGCTTTTAATGTAGCAAACTGACCATTTTAATGATGAAATGATAATATACGTAGGAGTTAACACTAAAAGAACAACTCCTGGTTAAAGGAAAGAAAAAAAGGCTGTTTGAACCTGCATTATAGTATTGTCATTATTATTATTATTATTATTATTATTATTATTATTATTATTATTATTATTATTATTATTATTATTATCACCATTGTGCCATGCAATGATTTACATTTTCATCAGATGATAGTAGTAGAGCATCACTCTGCTTGCCAGTCACATATACCAAATGTAGGAAGCACAATTTACAGTTTACCCCTGACTGTCGCTCCTTGACAGCTCTGTGTTTAGACTGTGTTTATCCTCCCTCACCTCTGAGTCACTTTGAACAAAAGCCCCTGCCACATAAATAAATGCAAATGTATTAGAGTACCGTATTTGCCAATGCAGTCTTTAAACCATGTAATGCCAGTGTTGTTTGTGGTCTTGAAGAATTAGTACGTAGGCATGTTGCAGGGGCTCAAATCCCTGCAGGAGCAATAAAACATGCCGTTTCTAAAAAAAAAAAAAAAAATATATATATATATATATATATATATATATATATATATATATATATATATATATATATATATATATATATATATATATATATATATATATATATATATATATACATACACATATGTGTGTGTGTGTGTGTGTGTGTGTGTGTGTGTGTGTGTGTGTGTATGCGTGTGTGTATGTATTCACAGGACTGGGACTATTTGCTCTTTAATACCACAGAGAAGTGCTTTACATGCAAAAAAAATGGCAATATTGGGGCACTAGTAATGGCCAATTTGCTAAGATTCCCCTAATGTGGTATGTTGTAATGTGTGTGTGTGTGTGTGTGTGTGTGTATAAGTGTGTGTTCCTGCTTACTTCTGTGGAAATATGCTGGCAAGTAATATCCTTGTTTTTAGAGGATGGTTCTGCGGAACCTGGAATCGATTAGTGGCCATGCGATGAGCAATGTTCCTCACATGAAACTGCTGCATTCCCTCAGGTCCTTGTGCTCTCTCTCTCTCTCTCTCTCACACACACACACACACACACACACACACACACACACACACACACACACACACACACACACACACTCAAAACAGCTGAGTCGGCACATCTTCCCAAAGCAAGGGGATCGGAGGATCCCTTCCTCTCTCTATCTTTCTCAGCTTTCTCTCTGTCATCTTTTCTTTCTTTCTTTCTTTCTTTCTTTCTTTCTTTCTTTCTTTCTCTGCAAACTAAAAAAAAAAAAAAAAACAGGTTATACCAGCTCATTTCACAGGCCTCTCATAAACACATAGTGAAATTACAGTGTTTACTACATGAAAAACCCTAATTTATGACCAGCTTTTATTTATTTTCAGACATCTTAGTAAGGGGTATAAAATTGACCAGAAAAAGTAGGTTGTAGACAAACAGCAATATAAAAACAAAAATCTAGGTAATTAAATGAGAAGAACGAGAATTACTATATGTCCATGACATAAATAGGGTTTGTTATTACACACATTTTTCACTCAATTATCTTTAGTATCTGCTTTATCACTCTTGACAAGACTCAAGTCCACTGTAGGGCATCACACACATACCCACACTTTCACACACACTTACTCACACCTAGTGGCCAAAACACCTATGTTAAAGGACACCAGAGAATCTGGAGAAAGCCAACTGAACCAGGCTCAGACTATAAGGCACATGAACATTATAAAACAAAAATTTGAACAGGGATCATGTTGTGTATTTTCTGATACTCAATACACAAAATCAATTTCTTGTTCATTACAACAGCTGTTCCCCCCCCCTTTTCATTACATGTAATAAATTCTGCATAACCAATGTTCTGATTTCTACAAATAAAGAATCTATAACTCTGAAAAATTGCATTCCCTGAGGAACTTGTGCCACTTATCTCACTGTGTATTAATAAAGGATTACTGATTTCTACATTCTTTCTTCTAAAAAAGAGGAGAAAATGGAGATTAACTTAGAGGAGATCCTACACTGTGTTTATTTAAATATTTTTCAGCTTAGAGGTGGATGACATGAGTCATCCACATAGGAGTCACAGACAAGAACCATCCACATAGGAGTCACAGACAAGAGCCATCCACATAGGAGTCACAGACAAGAGCCATCCACATAGGAGTCACAGACAAGAGCCATCCACATAGGAGTCACAGACATAAGAGTCATCCACATAGGAGTCACAGACAAGAACCATCCACATAGGAGTCACAGACAAGAACCATCCACATAGGAGTCACAGACAAGAACCATCCACATAGGAGTCACAGACAAGAACCATCAACATAGGAGTCACAGACAAGAGCCATCCACATAGGAGTCACAGACAAGAACCATCCACATAGGAGTCACAGACAAGAACCATCCACATAGGAGTCACAGACAAGAACCATCCACATAGGAGTCACAGACATAAGAGTCATCCACATAGGAGTCACAGACAAGAACCATCCACATAGGAGTCACAGACATAAGAGTCATCCACATAGGAGTCACAAACAAGAACCATCCACTTAGGAGTCACAGACATAACAGTCACCCACATAGGAGTCACAGACATAAGAGTCATCCACATAGGAGTCACAGACAAGAACCATCCACATAAGAGTCACTGACATAAGAGTCATCCACATAGGAGTCGTAGACATGGGAGTCATAAAGACAGGAGTCATACACACGAGTTATATATGTGCATGGGTGCTATACACAGGAGTCATATATGCATATATGCACATGTATAGGGATGATAGACATAGGGGTTATACACTTAGGAATCATAGATATAGGAGTCATAAGCATCGGAGTCTTAAATACAGGAGTTATACATGCACAGGTCATATACATACATTGGAGTCATACACACAGGCTCATACAGATAGGAGTCATAAAAATAGGAGTAATACTCATAAGAGTCATAAACATAGGAGTCATACACACAGGAGTCATAGACATAGAATTTATCCGCATAGGAGTCATACCCATAGGAGTCCTATACATACTGTATAAAATAGTTCTTTATAGATCTAGTGTTTATTTAATTTCCTGGATGATAGACAGATGTGAGAAGGGATGAACATCTGAATAAAGAGACAAAATAAGATTAAAAGTCAATGTTAAAAGGCATCGTTATTTTGTATATATCATGCCATGTGAATATACTGTACTGTATATTTAAAAAAAATTGAACTAAAACAATTGTGTTCAGATATAAAATTTTTTATACATATATGTAGATACAGAGTTTTGAAGGAATTATTAAACAGGTTTGGAATATTTAAATAGGTTTGTAACAAACATTACCCTCATGCTGCACAGCAGAGTTCAGCTCAGTCAAGGTGAATGGTGATGGATGCTTCGGCTTAGCCGCACTACCAACGTGTCTATTACAGTTCATCACACAAATCTCTACTCACACAGATGCCAAATCAGATCTTTCGCTCCATTGTACACAACATTTTTCCTCTTTTCCTCTTTCATTCTTTTCTCCCACTGCTCTGAGGTGCCCAATTTAAAACCTGTGCAGCTGAGAAATGAGGAGATGCTACAGAGACGAATGGGAGCTGTCACAGAGTCTGAGTGCTTGCCAGTTTTACTTTATACTGTTCGGTGTAATGTTGGCCTGGTCGTTGTGTAGAAAAGCTGAGGAAGCTGTTAAGAGTCGAGTAAAGCTGATAATCAGTAATGCAATTTTAGAATAACATTCACAGTATTATTATTCTAGAAATTACAACTAGAATTCTCATGACACAACTTACAAATGCGCAAATGGGCAACTTACACTCCATACACATACATACACTGATCAGCCATAACATTAAAACCACCTGCCTAATATTGTGTAGGTCCCCATAGTGCCCCCAAAACAGCTCTGGCCTGTCGACTCATGGACTCCACAAGACCTCTGAAGGTGTGCTTTGGTATCTGGGACCAAGACGTTTGCAGCAGATCCTTCATGTATGTTGCGAGGTGGGGCCTCCATGGATCGGACTTGTTTGTCCAGCACATCCCACAGATGCTCGATCAGATTGAGATCTGGGGAATTTGGAGGCCAAGTCAACACCTTGAACTCTTTGTCACATCCCAAAAAGACCTGCCATTCGGAGATGCTCCGACCCAGTCGTGTAGCCATCACAATTTGGCCCTTGTCAAAGTCACTCAGAGCCTTACACTTGCCCATTTTTCCTGCTTCCAGCACATCAACTTCAAGACAGGTGCCATTGTAACGAGATAATTAATGTTAATCACGTCACCTGTCAGTGGTTTTAATGTTATGGCTGGTCGGTGTATACTCCAATGCACCACATGTTGGAAAAAACATTAGCCATATCAAAACCCAGACGAATACACCTTCAGCAAACCATTTAACCAAATCTATATAACAGCCATACAGCAAAAAGAGAGAAAAGAGAAAACCTACACACTGAGTTTGATTATAGAAGTTATAATGGCAGAAATATCTCAAACTTAAAATCTCATAACTATTTGAACATATCCTCTGCCTCGGAAACAGTTATAAGATACTGCTGCCTTTTATTACATAATGCTGTTATGATTCTGAATGGTCAGGAGGAGATTCATTTTCTATAAACACAGCCATGATGGTAGTTCCAGCTACCAGGCAAATCACTGATTTATATTAATGCGTTATTGTTTCTATAGTAACTAATTTACAGGGACTTATATGGGAGACACTCAATAATCTAGGAGTAATAATCCATCCCTCCATTTTCCATACTGCTTATCCTACACAGGGCCACGGGGGAGCCTGGAGCCTATCGTAGGGAACGAGGGCACAAGGCTGGGACACCCTGGATAGGGTGCCAACCCATCGGAGGGCACAATCACACACACATACTATGGACAATTTGGAAATGCCACTCAGCCTGCAAAGCATGTCTTTAGACTGGGGGAGGAAACTGTAATACCTGGAGAAAACACCCGAAGCAGGAGAACATGCAAGCTCCGTGTACACAGGGTGGGGGCAGGATTCAAACCCCCAACCCTGGAGGCGCAAGACAAATGTGCTAACCACTAAGCCACCGCGGCCTCCTTCTAAGAAATATCCAAAAAATGCATTATTACTTAAGAAATGTATAACATATAATCATTGCTATGGTTTTCTGTAAGGGGTTTATGGAAGGAGTCTCCAATGTCAGTGCTTTGTAGCAGTCAGTCAGTTTTTCACCAGGGAAAATCTTCAGGACAGAGGAACTTTCGTGCTTTCCAATTTCTCTGTAACAAGAAAAGTTGCGTTTTTGGTGTCTTAATAGCTTCAAGAGAGAAAAAAAGAAAGAGTGGGAAAAGAGGGAATGTGTGTTTATAGCTGCTATAACATAAACGATAACTGGAACTAACTCAGATATTTCTGAGGTTTCTCAGATGCTCCACGACATTAAATGTAACTATACACCTATTTTTTATATATATATATATATATATATATATATATATATATATATATATATATATATATATATATATATATATATATGGATATGTATGGATATATTTGGAAAATAATCAACCTCAAGCTGGTAACAGTAACTCTGCTTCATCACGCCACCCCATCACTGATTATTTTCCTATAGCAGCACACCCTGTTGTGTTTTTTTCCTTATAAAAACCCCAGATCTTCAGATTGACTTCTTTACTTATTTTGTTAGATGTTGTCTGCCTACTAGCCATAATCCGCTCACACACACACACACACACACACACACACACACAAACACACACACAGACCTCCAGCACTACTCTATGTTTGCTCATGGAAGCCTCTTAGACTGCAGATAAATCAAACTGGATACACTGCTTGGAGGGTCCAGTGCTGACAGGAAGAAGTACTTTATCAGCAAGCTTCTTTCTGACTTTTGACCTTTCTAAATCTACTCTCTAATCCTAAAGCTTTTTTTTTTATACCCCCCAAAGATAAAGCCATGAAAGGCATTATGAGGTTGGGAAGACCTTGGGCAAAGGTGGTAACACTTCTAGATTACGTTTTAAGCCATTTGTATGTTGTTTCTGTAAGCTAAATGCTACGTGCTAGTCATTTGACTCATTGTCTGTTTACACATGTGGTGTGAGATGGTAGATTAGCAGCATATATCTTCATTAAGTACTGTCATCTTATGCCATTAAGTGACTCGAGATCAGCTTAAGCACAAATTAATGACTGACTAGTGGGGTGTTGTTAATTCCATATTCTCGACCTCAGTTATGGCTGAAGATACTTTTATCTCGGTATTTTTCATTTATCTATCAAACAAGCGTGTGTTATTGATGTTACTGTGAGTTCTTAATCTTGTGATGGGCTCAATAAGCGAACAGCACAACTAGTACAGATGATTTGTATTGATTTATTAGTAGGGTGGGCATGCTATCAATTATATCATTCACAGTAAGTCACTAATGATTAGCACCAAAATAAAGATATTTAAATATGAGATAATGCATTTGGTTTTATAAATGTGGACTAAAGTGGCGCAGTCAACTGTCACTTCCTCAAGTCTGAGCATTCATATTTTAAACCAAAAGTTATATTCCTGAAAAGTACTGTCTGCCATGTCCACTGATGATGTCGCTAACTCTACTGTAGTAACGGTTTCGAACTAGGAAGTGGAATTTTACGTGGCGAAAAAAGACGAAGTGGAGTGATACACACAGTGAAACATCCCAGTGCGATTATAGGAAATATTGGCACTCGTGGAACGCTGCTCGACCAATCAAATTAGTGGACCAGACTAACTGTTGTGGAAAAGCAAGTAATCGAAATCCAATTAAAATCTAATCAATTTTGGCAAACAAAGGCAAAACAAAGTGTAAGAGCGGACAGTGTGTCAATGATGGACAGAATCATTTTTGTTGTGAGACGCTTTTGACGTTCGTTAGCAAAGATTGGGATCCATATCAGGCAATGATAAAAATCAGAAATGCGTGCGCACCATGGTGAACTTGTTTCCCCATGCAAATACAAATGCCTCTTCCTTTTTCAGTGCCTGAACTTTTTGGGGCTAGTTTCAGATCTATTGTGTGGTTTTTGAGATTGTATGAAATTGAAAATTTGACATTTAACTCAAACCTGGCAACTCTGCTTATTACATATCTTTATCTACATAGAGGTTTTCCCTGCTTTGAAAAAGACACAATATTTCCAAAGATGACTGGCAGGCAAGTGAGTGGATAGAAGACACAGATTTATTTTGAAGGATATTGCTATTGAGTGTTATTGAAAAAGAATTTTCTTGTTATTTCCTCCTGGACAGTCTCTCACAGTTGTGGGACTCACCTGCAGATGAAGCTAGTGTTCAGAGGTGCGAGCCAGGCCTGAGGAGAGCGTATGCGGTTTGTCCGGGCGCCGACGCTTGTGTGACGAGAGGTGTAAATAGCAGATCACACTCATTCACTGACGGCGAAAGCGTACCAAGCTTTCAGTAACCCCATTCTGCCTCCAGCTCCACTTCCTATAGCTGGAATGCGGATGACATGGTTCAGGGAGACACTGAAAGCACGCACATGTATATTTCAGCAGTTTAGAGACTTGGCCATAGGGGCAGCGGAAGAGGAAAAACACACACATTGCCGAGCAGCAGGGAGAGCGAGGCATTCACAAGTACAAGAAAGGAAGAAAACATGTGAGGCGTAGTCTTTTTGGGATGTAAATTCAGGCATCCAGATGCTTGCTGTTGATTCTAATTTGTCAGAACATCTTCCCCAAGAGCTTTGGAAAGGTCGACAGTGTGTAGTTTCTCTGCTGCACTGTTTTTCTGCCTGCTGGGGCTAGCGGATTATGTACTGTGCAAGCGCTATGCTCCTCAAGAAAAGTCAAGCATATGGCTGTGTAGAGAGAGAAGTGCTTTCTCACCGAACCTGTTCTCTCTAACAGCACATGGAAAGCCTAAAAATGTTGCATGACTTCTGTACTGTTGGCCTGATTCAGTGAAAAAGAATTTTCTACAAAATTTTGTGGCATTCTACAATCATCTAGAAGCATCTACAATAATTCTTCTACTATGATCTACAAGAATCTGTAAGGAGCTACAAATAAACATCTACCATGATCCACAAGCAGACCAAAGATGGATTTACCGTAATCTAGAAGTAAAAGCATCTATACTGATCAACAAGTAAATAACCCCCAAATAAACCTTGTCACTGGTCTACTAAACAAACATTTACAGTGATCAGATCTCTACAATAATGGATCTATGATGACCTACAAGTAAATATCTATATTGATGGAGTAAACTGCTGCAATGATGGATCTGTGATGACTTACAACTAAACCTCTAGAATGATATACAGTATATGTTGACCTACAGTATATGTTGACCTACATCTATATACATCTAGACTGGTATATAGTATATAATAACCTACAAGTCAGAGTAACCTCTAAAGTGCTACAATAACCTACAATAATCTACAAGTATGTCTCTGCAGTGACCTAAAAGTAAACCACTACAGTATATAATATATACAGTATACAGTCATGTGAAAAAATAAGTACACCCCATGGAAATTTATTTATTTATTTATTTTTTTTAAATATTTGGACAAGCAAACGTTTGATCCTCTTTGAAACAGTGCCTATTAATAAAGTTGACACACTCTATCAAATGGCACATACAATTGACATTTAGTAGTAATTTTTACAATTTAAATGAACAAAAACAGATCAGTCACATGGAAAAAGTAAGTACACCCCAACATTTATCACACCTTCAAATCCATAAAATTAGAATCAAGTGTTCAAGATTGGGTGCCAGTGATTAGAACCTGCTTAGGGAGTGCAGGTGGAACCTGTCTTATTTATACCCCTCTCATATCTAGTGTCTGGTGTTCCCTTTGTTATTAAGGTGTCACCATGCCAAGATCTAAAGAGTTCTATAAGGCCTTCAGAAAAAAAAGGTTGTGGGTGCCTATGAGTCTGGGAAGGGATTTAAATAGATCCCCAAGTTATTTGAAATACATCATTCCACTGTAAGGGAAATAATCTATAAATGGCGCAGATTTCAAATGAATGCCAATTCATCCAGCACTGGCTGTCCCAGCAAATTCAGCCCAAGAACAGACAATCTGATGCAAAAAGAAGTCACCAAGAACCCCAAAATTTCATCACAGGATCTGCTAGTAAGTCTTGCAACTGTTGGTGTCAAAGTGCATGCTTCTACAACGAATCAAATCAGAAAGAGATTCAGAAAGAGATTCAGACGAATCAAAGATTGAATTATTAGGCCACAGTAACAGCACACATGTTTGGCGCAGACCAAAGACAGCTTTTTAGGAGAAGCACCTCATATCAACTGTGAAGCACGGTTGTGGAAATGTTATGGTTTGGGGTTGCTTCGCTGCCTCAGGGACTGGACAGCTTGCATTCACTGATTCAACTATGAATTCTGCCTCATATCAAAGAGTGCTTGAAGATAATGTGAGGCCATCTGTCCGAAAGTTGAAGTTGAACCGAAAGTGGACCTTTCAACAGGATAATGATCCTAGCAAATCCACCAAGGAATGGCTCAAAAAGAAGTAATGGAGGGTTATGGAATGGCCTAGTCAAAGCCCGGATTTGAATCCCATTTAAATGTTGCGTTGGGATTTGAATCGGCCAGTACATGCAAGAAAACCTCTTGTAAACCTCTACGATAAGTGATATAGTTAAGTTAAGTGATTAAACTTCTACAATGATCTACAAGTAAACATTTTCACAGTCACTCAGTATTCAGAAATAGCACGGTGTTGCATATGTTTAATGTAATTTTGTGTTGTGTAAATCAGCTCGCAAGCTCGTAAATATCCGAGGCTAATGATCTATAGATCTCATTAATATTATTATCAATTAGAATATGAAAGACAAAACTTTTCAGTTGATCTGCTCTCTAACTTGAAGACGTTTGGAACATTAACTGGGCAAACACTGGTCATGCTTTTTTCCTCTAATGACGGTATTTATAATGCGTCAGCGAGGGCAAATTAAAGAATCATTCATGAGTCTAGTGAGCTGTTGCACCTATGACATCACTTAAACAAGGAAACTGGGGTTTACGGTTTACTCGTTCTCTCTCTCTCTCTCTCTCTCTCTCTCTCTCTCTCTCTCTCTCTCTCTCTCTCTCTCTCTTTCTCTCTCTCTCTATCTTCTATGTGTGATTAGCAGCAGTAATAACTGTGCGTGGGAGTCTGGCCTGTGTGAAATATTGAGCAGGGAACCAGGGCGGCTCCTGATGAATCTTTCAGATGCGTTCTGAGGCTCAGGCTAACGCAGAAAGCACTCCACAGCATCAGGAGCCCTCTTCACTCCCCCGCTTCACCCGCCCAGCCGCATGTCTGCCCCATGGCCATGAAAATCTGCTCTGCTGCGGAACGACGGGGAGAGAACACTGGTGGAAATACTGGACTTTATTACGTGCTAAACATTTAGATGACACATTACTGTTTAGCTACTCGTGATGAAATATATTACGTGAATATACTGTATGTTTAGCTGGTGAGCTCGTTGTGCTGCCTCACCTAACACCAAACTGGTTCCAGGTCAGTGTGAGATCTGAGTTGCCAAACGTTACGCAAGCCAGAAACTCACTTAAGTGATTAATAAAACAGTTGGAGGCATGCTGTTATAGGAACATAATCAACGAATGAGTGTTTCAATACAAAGTCATTATTTTCACTGATCTATCGATTAACAGCACAAGTGTTTCATTCTGTTTATACAACAGAAATTTGACACGTTGTACTTTTTATCCATTTATAGTTGCATTTAATGTTGTGGAATGTCCTTTACATTATAGCAGCTAGCAGTTAGCATCTCCCTCACTTTCTATATAACTTGATAAAACAAACAACAAAAAAAATGCAAATGAAGACTTTCCTGTTGTGGAAAAGTTACTGACTGTTACAAAGTGCTGACACTGGAGACTATAATAGGTTTTTCCTTCTTAAAGGACAACATACACTAATCAGCCATAACATTAAAACCACCTGCTTAGACTGGCTTAGACTTTTTTGCTTTGACACGATGATATAGCGGTCAGTAGTCAGTTCACAAATAAAATCCCCCTAGTGAACAGTTCACTTGAACGAGAAAGAAAACATGGCCAAAAAGATACATTTGCCAAAACAAAATGGAGGAAGTGTTAATTATTAAATAGCAGTCAGACTGGATGTTTGCGGTGCTATTTTCTTCACATTGCTTGAATTAAAAAGTCACAAAATTAGTGACCTAGCCGCAGCATATCACTGCGTCTTTCTTGCTCGGAAGACACCTTTTTTTAATTTTAATTTTTTAAATCTAAACTGCTTTTTTCATTTATATTTGGTTATGATGTGAACAGACCTGATACAAAGCTGTGAGCGGGAACTTTTCCTGGCAGACCCCACTGACTCAGACCTCGGAGAGTGAAGATTAATACACCTGTTCCCTGCACACATTCATCACACACACACACACACACACACACACACACACACACACACACACACACACACACACACACACACACACTGTGAATCGACTGTGAATCAACTGCAGCGCTGTCCAGTACAAGGACGGGTCACATGCTAGGAGGGATGCTGAGTTAGCCACTGGAGCACAACAACAAGGTTTACACTCACACACATATACACACATACACACAAAGGATTCTGTATACACACACACACACACACACACACACACACACACACACACACACACACACACTCTGTCACGCTCCATGAAGCCCAGCTCATGCTGAGTAAAAAGTGCTCTCACTCCAGGAACCCCTTCAGGTGACAGACAGCAAAAGGAGGTATTTCTTTGTGAGTGTAGAAAGAGTGTGTGTGTCTGTGTGCGCATATGTGTGTGTGTGTGTGTGTGTGTATGTGTGTGTGAGCTTAATCCAATGTCTGAATGCAAGAACCATGTTTTATTGTTAATGTTTATCCGTATGGACACACTTATTAGGATTTGTACAGTATCCTGTATTTCCTCACTGTCTCTCACTGCCGTGTTTATTCCTCCTTTGTCATATAACACGAGTGTCCCTAAGTAGTGCACACACTCCAGCTAGTGCTCACGCTTACAGCCTCAAACACTGCATCCCCGCCAGTGCATGCACAGCTGCAGCTGTAGGTTCCTTCATTAGCTCACACACACACACACACACACACATGCACACGCAAGGGAGCATCAAGCACACTCAGCTGATTCTAAAGATGGGAGGACTGCAGTGCATTGTGGGTAAGTGCTCAAATACAATATGCAATGCAGATGACCTGAACGTTTTCTGCTGACATTTCTAGGAAGTGGATGAGACTCAAAAATAAAACTGGGTTTGTGCAAATATCACACGGATATACCGCAGGAGGCGGACCATCAGAACCATCAGAACCATCTGAACGTATTCCAAAGTGAGACAATGAATGTCAAAAATGAAAGTGAAACTGAAAGTCATCAGATAACCAAAATATACGCCCAAACATAGATAGTGATAAAATGAAATATCTGAACCCAAATGCAACAAGTGTGAAGTGTGAAATATACAGAAAGTAAATTTAATAAAGTTTAAAGTTCAAAGTCAATAACATTAATAACTAATAAAGATGTATACTCTTAAAAATAAATAAATAAATAAACAGCTAAATATGATCACAGTAATATTAAATCCATTTTAACAAAATATCTGATCTATTCCATTTCAGTCTCTGTTCTGTTCTATTCCCTTCTAGGAAATTTTATTCTAGTGTATTTTGTCCTATTCTATTTTCTTACATTCTATTCTGTTCTATTGACCTCAGTTTTATACTGTTATATTCTGTTGAACTCTATTCAGTGCTTTCCTTCTTTTGCTTTCTATTCTAGTTTTCCCTATTCTACTTAATTCTTATTTATTTTTTATTTTTTTTTACATATGGATTCTATTCTATTTAATGTTGTTCCATATTCTTTTTCATTCTATTTTATTTCATTGGATTCTATTGTGTTCTATTCTATGGAAACTATGTTTCCATTTCCATTCTGTTCTTTTCCATTCCACTGAATTCTATTATTTTTTCCATCATTGGATTCTATTCTATTACATTTATTCAATTTCACTGGATTTAATTATATACTTTTCCATTTCATTCTATTCTCTTCCATTTCACTGAATTCTGTTCTGTTCTATTCCAGTTTATTCTAATGTAATATGTCCAATTCTGTTTTTTTTTACATTGATTTCTATTCTATTCCATTCTATTCTATTCTGTTCTATTCTGTTCTACTGACTTCTATTGTGTTTTATTCTATTTAATTCTATTCAATGCTTTCCTGCTTTCCCATTCTATTCTATTCCACATTATCTATTCAATTTCATTATATAATTTACTGAAAGGTGTGGGTTTTTTTTTTTTTTTTTTTTTTTTTTTTTTTTACATTTGACTGGATTCTATTCTATTACATTGTATTTTATTCTACTCCATTGGATCCTATTCTATTCTATTCTATTCTGTTTAATGTTGTTCCATTCTATTCTATTTCATTCTATTCTACTTTCCCATTTCATTGGTTTCTATTCTATTCCAATTCAGTGAATTATATTCTTTTCCCATCCTATTGGATTCTATTATGTTCTGCTCCAGGTTTTTATTCTACTTCATTATATTATGAGGTTATTATGAGGTATTTCACTGGATTCTATTCTATTACATTTATTCAATTTCACTGGATTTAATTATATACTTTTCCACTTCATTCTATTCTATTCCATTTCATTGTATTCTGCTCTGTTCTATTCCAGTTTTTCTATTCAGTTTAATTCTGTTCTGTTTTTTCTCATCCCAGTTCATTCTAAATCTGAGAGTAATAGTGAGACACTGGTGTTTTCTCACATGCTAGCTGCATCCCCCCCAACTTTCCATCCTTTTTATAATTCTCTCTCTCTCTCTCTCTCTCTCTCTCTCTCTCTCTCTCTCTCTCTCTCTCTCTCTCTCTCTCTCTCTCTCTCTCTCTGGAGTTTTGGTATTAAGAGGATAGAGGATAAATGATCATCTGAAGATTGTGAGTGTTTTGCCTGCTGGTGAGCATTGGGCAAACTGCCCAAGCAATTAAAGCTTGATGTAACGGGTCCGTCTGCAACAGGAAATAAACAAACGCTATGAAATCTTTGATTAAACACTGATCTGCCCTTTGGGGCTTCAAAGCACCACTTTCAGCACAGAGCACTGGCGAGTTCTCTTGTGGCAGAACAACAGGAAGTTTATGTGGAATTTTCCCCAGTCTGTAATGTTTTACGTGTGTGTGGAAGAGAAAAGCTGGGGTTCTTTTCTCATGCACATGTATATGTCTGATCCTGTTAGATTGTGTCTCTCTCTCACACACAAGCTTTTAAATAATTGTTAAGCTCCAGAGCAGTTGGGTGCACTTTAGAAGCTTTTTCTCCTACAATATTTAAGGCTTTGGCAACAGTTCTGCTGGCCTGTTTGAATGCTCTTGTGGAAGAGTGCAGGATGAATGAGTCTTTCTCACACCCTGAACTCCCAAATGACTCATATTCCCCACAATTTATTCTGATAATGGGTTTGATGAGGCATGATAAGGCTGATAAGGCAGAGTTCAATCTTGCACCTTACAGGACTTAGGGTTATTCATATGTAACATATACAGTATGTTGTATTTATGTAAGGAGCTATATGTAATAAGAATTTTCTAAACCTAATCCTAAATCTAAGCCTAATCTTGTTACGATGTCAGGAGAAGGCTGGACACAGTTGCGGTGAAAAGCTTCGACACTTTATTCAGCATACATATGAAAAGGAAACAGGGCAAACAACAGGTTTTTAGAAGGCTTCGAGTCTTCGCTGGATATAGAAGCAGAGCTTGTACACACTCTCAAAAGTATTAGCGCTAGCAGTACAAAAAACACACACTAAACCACGGAAGGAAAAAACGAACAAAAACAGCATCCAGCAATGAACCTTCACAACAAAAGAGTGGTAATAACAAAAGGTGTGCAAACTACTAGCGCTAACAGAAAATCAAACACTTGTGCAAGTAACCCTATCACAGAGATGTGTAAAATAGGAAGAGGGCTAGAGCGGAAATCGGAATCCAGGGTACTTAGCTGAATGTCAAATGCCGTGAACATCAGTCCAGAGTTTAATCGCTCGGCACAGTGAGATTCGGGAGGAAACGGACATTCGACATAAGGAAGTGGTTTGGGAACCACAAACACGGAGCTTCGGACATCTAAATTAGAACAACGGAATCAAGAACTACGGAAATCGGACTCCGCGCTACGGAACTAGAAACATTTCTATACTTCAAAGTGAAACTCCGTTAAACTGAACTACAAACTAATAATCCGCCCCGAGTGGAAGAAAACAGGGCTTTTTAAACACACAGAAAACATACATGAAATCAAAGGCACCTGGAAATGATAATCACATAACATGGAGAACCAATACGAAACAAGGAGGCGGGGACAGAGACATGACGCAAGACAATAACAAAAGCGCACATGGCCGAGGTAAACAAAACGAGAGTCCTTCTGAATGGAGCTGGAATGCGGAAGTAAGCTACTCCATTCGCTGCGAGAGAGGGAACATAACAGAGCCCCCCCCTTAAGGCGCGGCTCCCGAAGCGCCGCAAGCTTTGTCCGTTGTGGCGGACCCGGACCCCTGGGCAAGATTAGCACATCTGCCCCCCTGGAACCGAGGCTGGTGCAATTTAATGTCCCGCAGCCAGAGTCGACCGGGTCGTGACGAGGACTTGGACGAGGACTTGGACGAGGACTTGGACGAGGACTTGGACGAGGACTTGGACGAGGACTTGGACGAGGACTCATGCTCGGCCTGGATCGTGGAGTAGCGCGTGACCTGATGCTCGGCCTGGATCGTGGAGTAGCGCGTGACCTGATGCTCGGCCTGGATCGTGGAGTAGCGCGTGACCTGATGCTCGGCCTGGATCGTGGAGTAGCGCGTGACCTGATGCTCGGCCTGGATCGTGGAGTAGCGCGTGACCTGATGCTCGGCCTGGATCGTGGAGTAGCGCGTGACCTGATGCTCGGCCTGGATCGTGGAGTAGCGCGTGACCTGATGCTCGGCCTGGGTCTCGGGGTTGCGCGTGACCTGGTGCTGGACCCGGATCTCCGAGCTGCGCGTGACCTGGTGCTGGACCCGGATCTCCGAGCTGCGCGTGACCTGGTGCTCTGCCTGGAACCTGCTTCAGCTCCTGGATTAGAGATAGTGGAGTGAGTAGGGTAGGAAACAGAGGAGGAGATAGTGGAGTGAGTTGGGTTGGAAATAGTGGAGGAGACAGGGCTGGGGACGGAGGAGGAGACAGGGCTGGGGACGGAGAAGGAGACAGGGCTGGGGACGGAGAAGGAGACAGGGCTGGGGACGGAGGAGGAGACAGGGCTGGGGACGGAGGAGGAGACAGGGCTGGGGACGGAGGAGGAGACAGGGCTGGGGACGGAGGAGGAGACAGGGCTGGAGACTGAGGAGTGAGCTGGGTTATGAGTGGAGCTGGGAGTGAAAACACCCTCTGCACTGAGGAGGAGGGCTAACACCCATCCCGAAATTAAACCCATGTAGCCCTCATAAAAATCAAAAACTGGACTTGGGAAATGATTGGAAATGGGGCTTGGAACCGGATTGAGAACGGGGCTTGGAGCCGGACTGGGAGCAGGATTGAGAACCGGAGTAGGAACCGGATTGGGAGCCAGGGTGAGAACTGGATTGGGAGCAGGACTGAGAACTGGATTGGGAGCAGGATTGAGAACCGGAGTAGGACCCGGATTGGGAGCAGGGCTAAGAACAGGATCGGGAACCGGAGTAGGAACCGGACTGGGAACAGGATCGGGAACCAGAGTAGGAACCGGACTGGGAACAGGATCGGGAACCAGAGTAGGAACCGGACTGGGAACAGGATCGGGAACCAGAGTAGGAACCGGACTGGGAACAGGATCGGGAACCAGAGTAGGAACCGGACTGGGAACAGGATCGGGAACCAGAGTAGGAACCGGACTGGGAACAGGATCGGGAACCAGAGTAGGAACCGGACTGGGAACAGGATCGAGGACTGGATTGGGAGCAGGACTGAGAACAGGATTGGGAACCGGAGTAGGAACCAGACTGGGGACCAGGGTGAGAACTGGATTGAGAGCAGGAGTGATATCTGGACATGGGCTTGGAGTGGAGGTTTCTTCTAGAACCTCTGAGACGAGCAGGCCAGGAGAGGTTTCCCCTCTATTCGCTGGCTGCTGCTTGGGGCTGGAGGTCACCTGGTTAACCTCCAGTTGCAGCTCCGCTGGGGAGACCTCCTGCTGGGTCTCCTGCTGGAGCTCGGGGCTGGAGGTCGCCATGTTAACCTCCAGTTGCAGCTCTGCTGGGGAGACCTCCTGCTGGGTCTCCTGCTGGAGCTCGGGGCTGGAGGTCGCCTGGTTAACCTCCAGTTGCAGCTCCGCTGAGAAGACCTCCTGCTGGGTCTCCTGCTGGAGCTCGGGGCTGGAGGTCGCCAAGTTAACCTCCAGTTGCAGCTCTGCTGAGAAGACCTCCTGCTGGGTCTCCTGCTGGAGCTCGGGGCTGGAGGTCGCCAGGTTAACCTCCAGTTGCAGCTCTGCTGAGAAGACCTCCTGCTGGGTCTCCTGCTGGAGCTCGGGGCTGGAGGTCGCCTGGTTAACCTCCAGTTGCAGCTCTGCTGAGAAGACCTCCTGCTGGGTCTCCTGCTGGAGCTCGGGGCTGGAGGTCGCCTGGTTAACCTCCAGTTGCAGCTCTGCTGAGAAGACCTCCTGCTGGGTCTCCTGCTGGAGCTCGGGGCTGGAGGTCGCCAGGTTAACCTCCAGTTGCAGCTCTGCTGAGAAGACCTCCTGCTGGGTCTCCTGCTGGAGCTCGGGGCTGGAGGTCGCCAGGTTAACCTCCAGTTGCAGCTCTGCTGAGAAGACCTCCTGCTGGGTCTCCTGCTGGAGCTCGGGGCTGGAGGTCGCCTGGTTAACCTCCAGTTGCAGCTCTGCTGAGAAGACCTCCTGCTGGGTCTCCTGCTGGAGCTCGGGGCTGGAGGTCGCCTGGTTAACCTCCAGTTGCAGCTCTGCTGAGAAGACCTCCTGCTGGGTCTCCTGCTGGAGCTCGGGGCTGGAGGTCGCCTGGTTAACCTCCCGTTGCAGCTCTGCTGAGAAGACCTCCTGCTGGGTCTCCTGCTGGAGCTCGGGGCTGGAGGTCGCCTGGTTAACCTCCAGTTGCAGCTCCGCTGAGAAGACCTCCTGCTTGGTCTCCTGCTGGTGGAGCCGCTTATGCACCCGCCAGCTGCCCTTGAAGCAGTTTTGGGAGCAGAAGAAGCTGCTCCTTAATCCCTGGTTCCTGCAGGTGGGGCACTGCAGGACGGCCGGGCGGGTGCATCCCTCGGTGGAACACTCCTGGCTTTGGGGGTCTGAGGAGCAGGCCGCCACGTTAGCCCGCTTACCCCCATAATATTCCAGGAATGAGCGGTTAGGTCGGTCGCCCAGACGGTCCTTCCCCAAAAAGGTCCAGAGGTCGGGTTGGAAGTCTGGGCTTCCGAACACCTGAACCAGTAGATCCACAAAGCCCAAAACTGTTTTGAACTTCATGGATCCACTGGCAAGGTGAAGCTCTGCCCATTGGCGAGCAGAGCCGACCAAACGAGAGAGGAGGAACCTCACCCACTGTTCCTCGTCGGGCTTGGGGTCCTCCAAACTCAGGAAATAAATTTGTGCCTGCAAACAGAAACACTGTGGCCAGGTGGAAAAGCCATCAAACTCATCGGGGGGATAAACAAACGTCCATTGGGGAAAAAAAATTGAATTGTTTGCAGGCATTTTAACTGTGGCGTGGCGTGGCATGGCGTGGTGTGGCATGGCGCGGCGTGCCCTTACTTTTCCCGCTGCATCCATCTTTAGGGCGGATTATTCTGTTACGATGTCAGGAGAAGGCTGGACACAGTTGCGGTGAAAAGCTTCGACACTTTATTCAGCATACATATGAAAAGGAAACAGGGCAAACAACAGGTTTTTAGAAGGCTTCGAGTCTTCGCTGGATATAGAAGCAGAGCTTGTACACACTCTCAAAAGTATTAGCGCTAGCAGTACAAAAAACACACACTAAACCACGGAAGGAAAAAACGAACAAAAACAGCATCCAGCAATGAACCTTCACAACAAAAGAGTGGTAATAACAAAAGGTGTGCAAACTACTAGCGCTAACAGAAAATCAAACACTTGTGCAAGTAACCCTATCACAGAGATGTGTAAAATAGGAAGAGGGCTAGAGCGGAAATCGGAATCCAGGGTACTTAGCTGAATGTCAAATGCCGTGAACATCAGTCCAGAGTTTAATCGCTCGGCACAGTGAGATTCGGGAGGAAACGGACATTCGACATAAGGAAGTGGTTTGGGAACCACAAACACGGAGCTTCGGACATCTAAATTAGAACAACGGAATCAAGAACTACGGAAATCGGACTCCGCGCTACGGAACTAGAAACATTTCTATACTTCAAAGTGAAACTCCGTTAAACTGAACTACAAACTAATAATCCGCCCCGAGTGGAAGAAAACAGGGCTTTTTAAACACACAGAAAACATACATGAAATCAAAGGCACCTGGAAATGATAATCACATAACATGGAGAACCAATACGAAACAAGGAGGCGGGGACAGAGACATGACGCAAGACAATAACAAAAGCGCACATGGCCGAGGTAAACAAAACGAGAGTCCTTCTGAATGGAGCTGGAATGCGGAAGTAAGCTACTCCATTCGCTGCGAGAGAGGGAACATAACAAATCTTAAACTCAGTAACCACAAAGAAAATGTGAAACTATTTTGAAAGAGGCATATACAGTAGTTTTTACATTTAAAAAAAAAAAAACAAAAAACAAAAAAAAAACACAGACTTCATGGACTTTCTAGTAGTAGGTTCCTCCTGTGTTACACACACACACACACACACACACACACACAAACACACACACACAGAGAGAGAGAGAGAGAGAGAGAAAGAGAGAGAGAGAGAGAAAGAGAGAGAGCTTTATTATTATTATTATTATTATTATTATTATTATTATTATTATTATTATTATTATTATATTTTTGTATCATTTGCATTGACAGCATTTGACAGATGCCTTCATCCAGGGTGACATTAAATACTCTATTTAAACACTTTAAATTATTCGGATTGAATTATTTCTTATTTTATATCATATTCATTTTTTTAGTAAATTATACTTGAATTGTTTATAATATTCTATACTAAGAAAAATATATTTGTTTTTCTTATTGAGATATAAATCGAGAAATGTTTTTGACTTTTCAGTTTATTGGAAAAGTCTTGATCTAATTGGAAAAACCCTCAGATCTTGATCAATCCACAAGTAACAAACAGCATATATATATTTTACAAAATTTTGTACACCTTTGAAATTATTAAACCATCTAGACATTTCATGTGAGTTTGTTTTAAGAAAGAAATTAAGAAAATGGTGAAAAAGTCTATGAGATGATAATGATTTCTCAATATGATGTTCTGTAAATGCAGACATCTATTACTTGCCTCTTGGGACTTTTGCAGGCTTCATTCTTTTTTTTTTTTTTTGTAGCATCTTCATGTTTGTGTTTCCTCCGTTTCTGAGTGATGATGGCCTATCTAAAGACTATGATATATTTTTATCATCTTCTTTAGCTCTGTAAAAATGTCAGTATATTCTGTTCCAGGTCTTGTGAGAGCTGATTATCTGACTCCCACTGACTTTTACCCCAACTGCTTACAGCAACCTCTGTGAGAGTTCGAGCCTGTTTAAATGTTTCAGGCCTTAAATGAGACTGAACGGTGTAAATACATGTTGACTGTTTTAAGACATTTGACATCTTAATGAGGCACATTGAAATAAATTATTTAGAGTCGGTACCTGAAACTACTAACCCGAAGGGTTGGAATCAGAATCCTTCAAGTCGCTGAAGGTATGATTCTTTTTGCTTAAGGATTGTGCAAGGCTGATGAGATGTTTAGGAGTGCGGTATTGGCTTGCAGGGGTCTGCATTTAGCACTTGGGCCATGCACGGCCGGACAAAGTGCGTCATCTGTTCATAGCACCAGCAACGTGTTACACAATCCATCACATTATCTACAACTCACGTCAACAAGCTCTGAATGAAATCCCTGCACTGTAGAGAAGTGAATTCCAAAACCACTGGAGCTTTTTGCGAAGGAACAGTGCTGTGGGTTCCATAAAACTATCCATTTCTACTCTGGGGGTCAATACTTTAAGAATGGCTGCCACGGCATCTGCAAGCTAGCATTGGGGTCTGAAAACTGAAAAACTGAAAGGTCATTATCAGACTGGATCCATCACCCAGACACGACTGATGATGTAGCATCCTTGTGCTCCTCTGATGAGGAACGGAAAGGATGACCAGTCATCGGACTATATAGAGGGTTCTCTTCAAGACAAGGGATGTTTGAGCCAGATTCTACATTCTGAAAATGGTCAATACCAATGCAGTAAGCACATAGCTGGTACCCATCTTTGACTAATGTGGGGTTCAGGCACCAGCTGCACAAGTGCGAGCCTTGCAGTATAACATCATGGGGAAAAAAACAGGAGAAAACAGATCCCATAGATGTGTATTAGAGGGAATTTAGCAGAAAACCTAGCCTACTCAGCAGTGAGTAACTCATCATATGGTGAGGGAAAATGACTCAACCTTGCTAGCTGCACGTAGCCACAGGTCCGATGGTTGGCTAGACTGAAAGTGACGTTGAATACTCTAATGAGATCAAGCAAACTCTAGCGATGATAATAAGGGAAAGCCGACTTGAAACTAAGTGAGGTCATGGGAGTGGACAGGTTTTACTCTGAAGCAGCTAGGAGACAGAAAGAAAGGCCACGTTCAATAACATAAGAACAAAACAAAAATTTTATCTGTAGGACTGGGCAGGATTGGTCAAACTTCCTTCAGGAGTGGGTGGAATTGGGATTAAAAAAAAGTATAGTCCTGCGTATATCTCAAGAACAGGGTACTTGTAGCTCAGACTAGCTGCTAAGCAAATATCTCCATTCTGTGAACAAGTGGTCTGATGTGTGTATGAGCCAAGAAGAAGAAAAGTGAAGATGACTGTATGACAGCAGTGTCTATTGCCAATAAGTGTCTTACATCACTTTGTGACTTTGTTCGAGGGTCTCGGCAAACACGCTGGCCAGTCATCAGGTGATTCTCACCTCCTCTGGTGGTTATGAAGTGTGAAATACAACTAAATTAATAGAAACTAAATTCCTATAACATCCATTTGAAATGGTCTCGAACGATCTCAAACGGTTATGTTACCTGATGATTCTGCGTTAGCGCTCATGGGGCTTTTTGGCCTATTGATTGTCGTAGCTCATGGAGGAAACTTTGGTTAAATCTCTGTCATCAAGCAATAAAACTATGAGTGCAGACAAATATCGTTTCTAATATGAGCGAATTACTCAAATAGTCCCGTGTGGTCAGGACGCTGTTTAAAAAATAAATAAAATGAGATGGTGATGTAAATGATATTGCATTTTTTTCTCTCCTGTTATGACAGGTTGGTTCAAAATCAACAAATTGCTAAGAAGTGTTCGGTGATAGGTTTACTAAAATGGAGTGAGCTTTCTGTTTTTTCCCCCCCAATCCCTCATGGCAGCATGCCTAGGAAGATAATTTGTTATTATTAGCAAAACCAGAATTGTGTTTTAGTGGTGTTTTCATGTCACATAAAACCTGGAATTGCCTTTGGGGCTGAGGTTGCAATAAAGATAAATTAGAAATAGATTGCAGAAACTGTTTCCATCCATAACTGTGACTTTTTATTTCATTCTATACTGTTTCAGAGAGTCTTCAATGGTCGAAATGGAGTCTCTCTCTCGCTCTCTCTCTCTCTCTCTCTCTCTCTCTCTCTCTCTCTCTCTCTCTCTCTCTCTCGCTGCAGTGGATGATCCCACTTTTCCAGTGGGCTCTGTCAGGCCTGACTTTGCTCCAGCTGTTTGTCACATTAATCAACCTCCCTGGAGTGCACACGTACACACACCTACACACACAGGTGTGTTTCTGCTGCTGCGTCACATATACACACACACACACACACACACACACACACACACACACACCGGTTCTCCCAGTGCTCCTACTTAAACCATGCCTAAATCCCAATGCATCCTACTTCCTATTGAGCACGATATAAAATACACCCTATGTAGCGTAATGAGTACTTTGAGATTCAACACAAACATCTACGATGAATCACAGTTTGCCTTCTATCTCTATATATGCACCACTTGACCAAAGCAGTCAACAAGGAGCTTTCGTTAGGCATAGGGGGAAAGGAGGAGGAGGAAGAGGTTCCTCTATGGTCACGTGATATTGCTCTAGGACGCTGGAGGACACTGGGAAGGACTGCGAGCGAGTGCGCCCATCTGGGGAGCAGGGATAAAAATACTGCGCTGACAAGCCAATTAATCAGCTTTCAGGACTCTGCAGTGCAGGGCGGAGCATCCTCATAAGGGCACCATGGTGCTGTCTCTTTAAAACATAGGCTGTGTCCTAATCCATGTACCAAATACTGTGTGAACTTACAGTAATGTAGTATATATTGAAATATATTTAATAGGAAATGTTATTTTATTTTTATATAGCACTGCTTAATTCCAGTTAAGGGAAAAAACAGGTTTGCTAACAACTTTACCTCTTATTCTCCCTTATTCATCACAGTTCTGCCCTTTTAGTGGAGAAAATTTGATGCACAAAGCAAAATAAGGAAGTGTGGGGTGGCTATAAGCAATTCTGTCACTAGAATTAATTACCTGCTCAGATTGAGGCCGAACAGCAGAAGGGGGAGGAGGAGAAACGTCCTGCTAAAAAATAATAATAAACCCAGGGTGTGTTTGAAACTGGAAAATGATACCTACTCACGCAGTGAGAAACTACTGAGAAATATGGAAACTACTGAAACTACTGAGAAATGGATGCCTATCTGCTGTGTTGGATGCAAGTCAGACCCGTCAGAAATTAGTGTGATTCCAAATCCTGAAATGTAGAGACCTGAAAACAGAAAAGTTCATGGTGCAAAGGACAGCAGAGACAAGCCCGTGTAAGATATTACAGCGGATTATTTTGGTTTAAAATGTTGTTAGTTATAACATATATTAATTAGGCATTAGGTGACTGTGGCTCATGTGAGCGGGTTGTCCACTAATCGTAGGGTTGGCGGTTTGATTCCCGGCCCACATGACTCCATGTGCCGAAGTGTCCTTGGGCAAGACACTGAACCCCAAGTTGCTACCAGGCAGGCAAGTGCCTTGCATGATAGCTCTGCTGCCATTGGTGTGTGTGTGAATGAGACAGTGTGAGATGGTTTGTTGAACTGCTAAGGTTAAAAGGTGTTATATAAGTGCAGACCATTTACCATTATTGCTTCCAGATCACCATGAATGTTTAGAACTGGATATATACAGTTTTTATTATATATATATATATATATATATATATATATATATATATATATATATATATATATATATATATATATATATATATATATATATATATATATATATATATATATATATATATAGAGAGAGAGAGAGAGAGAGAGAGAGAGAGAGAGAGAGAGAGAGAGAGAGAGAGAGAGAGAGTATGTATTGACAAGAAGGGGTTGGGATGGAAACCGGATATCAGATGATGGGAAGGAGAATTAGGGTTGTATACAATTCTTTGCCCATGTTTCACTTCACGTTCCACTATACCATTATTTCTGTTTTACTCAACTTCACTTTATTTAATTGAAATTCAACTTCAGGACAACTTAAAGCAATAAATGATCATAGGTTTGATATAAAGCTTGTGGGGACGCATAAAAACAGGCCTTCAATAGGAAATAATGGAATAATGGATATGAATAGTTTCTGTTAACCTTTCTTTTTCCAAGAAACATCTCATTTTTTAAAAAGCGTGTTAATCAATAGAGTAGATAATAATACGTTAAAAAATTAAAAACCTTAGTTCATGGCTTTTCAAATGCTCACAAAAATGGTGACGTTGCCAGGACAGTTTAACGTCATTATTTAAAGCAGTGGTCACCAACCCTGCTCGTTGAGATCTACCTTCCTGCAGGTTTCATCTCCAACCAAAATCTAACACACCTCTTTTAGTTGATCAAGAACTTCTTAAGGCAATGGTTAAATGATCAGGTGGGCATGATTATGGTTGGAGCTAAAGTCTTCAAGAAGGTAGATCTCCAGGAACAGGGTTGGTGACCACTTCTCTAAAGTAATGTTTCCGTTTACTTTTGAATCACGCTCATTTCTCCATTCACGTTTCAGTAAAATTTAAGCTGAGTTTTATTTGTGTTCGCTCTCTCTCATTCCCTCCTTGTTGCAATGAGTATCCTAAATGATGCAGTTGAAATCGATTGGTCTGTTTCTTGTGGTAATAAAAAGTAATCCCTCTGTACAGTGTTTAAATCGCTTATTTTGTGGAGAATAATCATATCCGGGTTTATTAAATTATCACATTCTGTGGAACTGGATCAATATTGTTTATTATAGAATATTCCAAACAGAAATAACCGCAGAAGTCACATGGACAGCTCCATTGTAGGCTAACAGGTGACATTAATCACAGATGTCAACTGTCTGTGTCCTGGCAAGGTTGAAAACATGCCTTGGAAGGTCATGAGTCCAATAATATTCCTTTTCGAGGACGTAGAAAAACGCTGGCTCTAAAGACACTGACTCATTAGAGAGCAAGGCAGTAGGCAGGCTCCGGTTTCAAACGCACCCGCTGTTTGCAGGGCCGATGCCGTCTCGACAGATTCGCTGTCACCGGTGCTCCCTGAAGCCGGGGAAATAAATTAGAGGGGGTTCCGCTCTGCTGACTGTTACTGCTCTCACTCCCTGGGAAGCTTTCATGGCACTTTTCTTTTCCTTAATGGACAATTTGTGGCACTGCCCTTCAAGTGCAGATCACATGCAGGTGAATCCACAGGTCACAACAATAAAACGAATCACTACAGCAGCTATAAAGTTGGCCATGACCACAACTGTAAAAGCGGGGATTTAATAGCAGAAATAATGTGTGTTCCTTAGACAAACATTACTGAAGGTATATGACAGCAGTATATGTTTATATGTGTTTTAACCTTTATTGAAATGGAGTTTTTACATTGGAACGTTGTGCAAGGCTGCTGTGTGTGTCATAGGAAGCCTTGAGCTATGAGTGGTGGTCAAGGACACAATTCAAAGCCAAGAGCTAAATGGGATTTAATCAAGGACAGAAAAAAACACTGCGCTCGAGTCCACAGCTCTCTAGGCACTGATCAACTGGTTATTACGTGCCTATTAAGACTGTACATCACTACTGAAATCATTGTATATGATTACATATGAGACGTGTAAGGAATAAAACACTTGCGTTGTACTGTTATAGGAAAATAATCAACGATAGGGTTGTGTGATGAGGCCCGATGCAAAGCAGAGTAACTGTTACCATGTTTTTTTTCCCTTTTATACCACAGCAATTTGCCTCCATTTGCAATTTTTTATTTATTAAAGAACAACATGTTCTTTAATATACATCCATTTATGCTTATATTTATGTTGTGGAATGTCCATAAAACAAGTAAGTTCCTGTTAACACTCATTTTTTCCTCACCAACCTCTCATCTATTCTCTCTCTTGAAGTTAATAAGACAAAAAATGCAGCTTGTCATGTTACCAAGAAAACGCAAAAAAAAAAAAGCCCTCCAGTCTGAATATTTTCCTGTCAAGAAACTTAAAATTATTTTACAAACTCCCACTTTCAGTGTGCTGTTCAATTCCTAGAGCAGCGAGTGTTGCTTCAGCTTGTTCAATGTTCTCTATGTACCTTTGTTATGGCTCTAGTCCTCACTCTGATGCTTGTCCTGTAATTGGTTGGTTGCCCTACTGTGTTCACCTGTTCTGTGTTAAGTCCTTTATTAGTTTGTCTATTTATGTTTACACTGTTGTACCTTAATATCTTTCAAGATCAAATATCTATATTTGGTTTTTTTTCTCCGTTTCTCGTGTTTTCTAGTTTTCTGACTCATGCCTTTATTCTCACTGCTAGATATTGGATTATCCTAGGGTAACTTTGCCTACCTGTGTTTTGACCCACGCTACAGACATTGATGATGATTTCAGCATTTGCCAAAGTAAAGCCCATGCTGAATTTACGCACTTGTGTCCTACATCATTCTTTAGCGTGTTTCAAATTACTGACACTGGAGACTCCTTCCATAAATGTTTAAATTAAAAAAATATCCTTGCAGGAAACACGCACATTAATATAAACCTTGTAGCCAGAACTACTGGCAGAGGTGCTGTTATAAGAAATTAATCAACACCTTTTGACCAATCAGAATCAAGAATTCAACAGCACTGTAGCATCAACATGTTTATTAGAGGTGTATGTACTGTACCTTATTAACATGTGTACTCATGGTTGCTCTAATAAATCCGAATCCCCCTGGGACTTGATCGAGCATCGTGCTGGTTCCTGAGACACTATCACCCCCAGTAAATATGATAATAAGCAGTCGTCTAAGGAAATCTAAATTTATGTTTATCCCTCGCATTAGTGGGTTCTGTGTGTCATACTTGTCAAGCCCAAGGCCCAGAGGCAGGATCCAGCTCACAAAGCATTTTAATTTGCTCTCGTAATGATTTATGTTTCCATCTGAACGTGGCCCACGGCTGCCTTCACTTCAATTCCCAAAAAGCAGTCAGGTCACCAGCATGTTATGCTGTACACCCACCGGTTGAAGACAAACCTAAAAAAAAAAAAAAAAAAAACCTCAACCAAGCATATTTGGTTTATGCTGCAAATGGTGCAATATTTTTTTTTTAATAAAGAAAGTAAATCTATGTAAATTTCATGCAATAAGTTAGCGGTAAAATGAGATTAGACATTATGTGCTTAAATGAACACAGCAGCATTGGTTTTGTTATTATTCATAAAATCACAATTACTGGGTCTCACTGCAATAATTTTGCTGGTGTCTTTTTGAGTATACTTATTAGCCTGCTACAAATATAACAAATATAAACTAATTACAACCTCATCTCTTTTTTTTCTCTCCGTTAGCAGCTTTTTAGTCGTTGCATTAATTTTGTTTCGTGTCCCGTAGCAGTTGGTGTCCTCTGCTCACTCTCATGCATGGATCTGGGCTGGAAACTGGCCAGGTCTTGTTCCAGCACTAATTGCACACGGAGCGTTTGAGTAATTAGGCAATTGGAGTATCCACTAGTTTTAAATAAGGCAAAGGATCTAATCCTCGCCACCAGGCAGCCAGACACTGATAGACGATTGGCAGGAGCTGCTATTTCTCAGTGCACTTCCCTGGACTGGACTTCCTCTAGAGGTTTGGGACAGAGAACGGATTGCTTTGATTGATGTTCGCTTTCCTGCAGAGCTTGTTATCAGGTATCAGGCTGATGCCATTGTTTTAATAGCAAATGCGATACACACTTGTGTAAACAGATCATTGTGTACTGATATCTCCCACAGTTCAGTCCGTGAGCCTAAGGTGTTGGCGCTAATTATACTGTAGATTTTTTTGTTTAAAAAGTAATGATGATTACTTTTCAGAATACCAATCCAAAGTCTGTTGGACAAGATTCAGAGCTGATGTAATTACACTGAGTTTGAACGCGCCAGTGGAAATGAGATACGGGACTTACCGCTGATTGGCTGCTGGAAAATAATGTTTGTTTACAATGCGCTTCTTAAAGACATAAATAATTTCCACATCTACCTTTCTGTAAAGCTGATTTGTGACAATGTCTTTTTTTCAAAACCGCTATTGCCAGTCCCCTCTGAAACTACTGGAAAGGCAAGGTCAATTGTATTGTTTTTCCTATACACTGAAGACATTTGGGTTTGAGATCAAAAGACGAATATGAGACAATATTTCTGAATTTCAGCTTTAATTTCCTGATATTTACAGGTGCATCTCAATAAATTAGAATGTCGTGGAAAAGTTCATTTATTTCAGTAATTCAACTCAAATTGTGAAACTCGTGTATTAAATAAATTCAATGCACACAGACTGATGTAGTTTAAGTATTTGGTTCTTTTAATTGTGATGATTTTGGCTCACATTTAACAAAAACCCACCAATTCACTATCTCAACAAATTAGAATACTTCATAAGACCAATAAAAAACATTTTTAGTGAATTGCTGGCCTTCTGGAAAGTATGTTCATTTAACTCTACATGTACTCAATACTTGGTAGGGGCTCCTTTTGCTTTAATTACTGCCTCAATTCGGCGTGGCATGGAGGTGATCAGTTTGTGGCACTGCTGAGGTGGTATGGAAGCCAAGGTTTCTTTGACAGTGGCCTTCAGCTCATCTGCATTTTTTGGTCTCTTGTTTCTCATTTTCCTCTTGACAATACCCCAGAGATTCTCTATGGGGTTCAGGTGTGGTGAGTTTGCTGGCCAGTCAAGCACACCAACACCATGGTCATTTAACCAACTTTTGGTGCTTTTGGCAGTGTGGGCAGGTGCCAAATCCTGCTGGAAAATGAAATCAGCATCTTCAAAAAGCTGGTCAGCAGAAGGAAGCATGAAGTGCTCCAAAATTTCTTGGTAAACGGGTACAGTGACTTTGGTTTTCAAAAAACACAATGGACCAACACCAGCAGATGACATTGCACCCCAAATCATCACAGACTGTGGAAACTTAACACTGAACTTCAAGCAACTTGGGCTATGAGCTTCTCCACCCTTCCTCCAGACCTTGGTTTACAAATGAAATACAAAACTTGCTCTCATCTGAAAAGAGGACTTTGGACCACTGGGCAACAGTCCAGTTCTTCTTCTCCTTAGCCCAGGTAAGACGCCTCTGACATTGTCTGTGGTTCAGGAGTGGCTTAACAAGAGGAATACGACAACTGTAGCCAAATTCCTTGGCACGTGTGTGTGTGGTGGCTCTTGATGCCTTGACCCCAGCCTCAGTCCATTCCTTGTGAAGTCCACTCAAATTCTTGAATTGATTTTTCTTGACAATCCTCATAAGGCTGCGGTTCTCTCGGTTGGTTGTGCGTCTTTTTCTTCCACACTTTTTCCTTCCACTCAACTTTCTGTTAACATGCTTGGATACAGCACTCTGTGAACAGCCAGCTTCTTTGGCAATGAATGTTTGTGGCTTACCTAGTGAACCAAACTGAGAGACCATTTTGAAGCCTCAGGAAACCTTTGCAGGTGTTTTGAGTTAATTAGCCGACGGGCATGTCACCATATTCTAATTTGTTGAGATAGTGAATTGGTGGGTTTTTGTTAAATGTGAGCCAAAATAATCACAATTAAAAGAACCAAAGACTTAAACTACTTCAGTCTGTGTGCATTGAATTTATTTAATACACGAGTTTCACAATTTGAGTTGAATTACTGAAATAAATGAACTTTTCCACAACATTCTAATTTATTTAGATGCACCTGTACATCTAGATGTCTTAAACGACTTAGAACATGGCATAGTCCAAGGATAAGCCAACATGAAGACCAGAGAGCTGTCTATGGGAGAAAAGCAAGCCATTTCGAAGCTGAGAAAAGAGAGAAAATCAATCAGAGCCACAGCACAAGCACTGGGCATAGCCAATACAACAATTTGGAATGTCCTGAAAAAGTAAGAAACCACTAGTGTACTAACAAACAGATACTGAACAGGTCAAAACAAACAACAACTAAAATAAGCTGCAGTACAAGCCTGGAAAAGCATCAAAAAAGAAATAGGCTTGATTAAGTTTAAATGTTTATTACACCTCAATTATTATAAGCTGTATTTTATGAGGAATACTTTATTATGCATTCTGTTGAATGTATTGTTCGATATGCTGGCATATCCAATCAAGAACCTTGTAACAAACTATACAATACAACATGATATGTTGTTACACCCCTAGTAAGCAAGTATAGTTTTTATTCAATTTGAATATTCATAAACAGTATATCCTTCAATGAGAATAATACCACTCAAGTAAATGTTTCTGACAGTGATGTTAGAGTGTTTATAAATAAATAAACAATCCTGCTATACACACTTTCTTCTTCTGTGTTACCTGTTTTTTCTTCAAGACCTTGCAAGGAGGTTGTGGAGCTGGTTCTACAGTCTCTTGAGCCTTTTAATCTTATCCCAGAGCAGCAAGATGGGGTTAAGGTTGGGTCACTGAACAGGTCATTATCCACAGCACTGCATGCTTTCTCTTCAAACATCTCTTGAACAGCTTTGAGGTTTGTTTGGAGGTCACTGGAAATCAAACACTGAACAGAAAATTAAAAAACAAACAAAAAAAAAAAAAAACGTCTATTTAGCTGGACCACAAGGTGCCAGTTAAACATTTGGGAAGTCGTTCATATCACC
Organism: Cranoglanis bouderius; assembly: GCA_023630585.1. Taxonomy (NCBI): domain Eukaryota; kingdom Metazoa; phylum Chordata; class Actinopteri; order Siluriformes; family Cranoglanididae; genus Cranoglanis; species Cranoglanis bouderius. The sequence goes on along the minus strand of CM042551.1, from coordinate 5,924,052 downwards.
AAAGCAACCGCAACAAAACAGTGAAAGTCGAGAAGCACTTGAGATGTGTACATTTTTATACAATCCTATTCTGAAGCTGGTTTTGCTGAATTTCCATTTTACAGACAATCTGGCTTTTCACTTGTCTGATCATCAGTAAGAACTATTAGCCATTCCTAATAATGGAGGAGGTGGAAATAATTGTAATGGGTTGGAAAACATATGGAGGATGAGGAGAGCCTTACAACCTTTCTTCTCTGAGTTTAATGATTGATTGCTGGTCCATGATCCATGTGAACACTTTGTGGCATTTTCCATTTTAACAATTAGAATCATTCAATCAGTCAGTACAGCCGGAGCAATCAGCAATGTGTAAGGAAGAAAACACTTAGAAACATGTTGTAATAGGAAAATAATCAGTGACAGGGTGGTGTAATGTGGCCTGACATGAAGTAGACTTATCTGTTACCACCCCAAAGTGATTATTTTCCCATAACAGCACATCCTGAAATGTTTTATTCCTCGTTTACCTCAGCAATTTGACAACTATTACCATTTTTAATTTATTAAACGATGACAAGCCTTACTTTTTATCCATTTATAGTTACTTTTAATGTTGCAGAACATCTGCTAAAACAGGTTCCTGTTATCAGAATCAGAATCGGTTATATCATTATACCAGTTTTAAACAGTCATTCCCTCACCAGCCTCTTTTTTCAATGAAGAGATGCTTATTTGACATTTCCGGAAGGAGTCTCCAGTGTCAGCGCTTTGTAACAGTTTTGTAATTTATAGTTTTCCATCATGAAGACTCTTCCATGCTGGAAAACTAAAAGTTACAAAACTGTTACAAAGCGCTGACACTGGAGACTCCTTACGGGAAATGTCAAATAAGCATCTCTTCATTGAAAACTTCACCATATCGATAATTATTTTTCAAATCTATTTATGTTGAGCATCTGACCTACAAATCCCTGTATGATAGTTGTTATTATAGAAACAGTAACATCTTAGAACAAATACATTAACAAAAATCTGTAATTTGCCAATCAGATTTGAGCATTGAACAGCAATGTGCTTTAAATATGACTAAATGTATTTATGATTTGATATCCATTACATGCAGCATGGGGAACTAAAAAAAAACCCCACATATTTAAACCTTTTGAAAATCCAAAATCACTCTGATACACACTCCTAGCCAGCACTTGACATGCATGCTAAGAGCTAATTATGAATTATGGGGATTTATTTACCTGGAAAAGCTATTACCCTCTTAACACCTTCAATCTTCCTCATCAGTGCGTTTAGTTAAGTGTGTGGTTGGGGGAGGGAGGAGGAGGAGGTGAGGGCTCCATGAGGCGTGACTGCTCCAGGTACCCGGGCCAGGAGCCTCCTGACAGGGCCATTAACTCTGATCCAGCAGCCTAGCCACCACCGCTGAGGTGGGAGGAACAGGAAAGAGAGAGAGAGAAAGAGAGAGAGAGAGTTTTGGAAAATTTAACCGGCTATACTGGTCTCACTCCTGGACCTAACTGATTCCTTCCCTGGCCGAACAGGTCTGTCAGAAACCCTTTGGCACTAGCGGTGATGCTGAGACGATCGATTTCCCATGGAAGCTGGAGGTGCCAACCCTCAGCACCACTTAGAGCTCGTGTGCGGATGAACGGCGTCTCACCTGTAACCTTGATGTCATAGTGGGAGTGAAGGCGCACTGCTGAGTAAAGACGAGGACATGACACTGAGAGGCTTCAATATGTAGCCAATAACGGAGCACCTGCCTGGATTATTCTGAGATGTGTGTGTGGGGCCTGTCAGTGTGAACACCTCCTGCATATCACTCTTTTGTGTGAGTGTGTGAGACAGAACAGGGTGAGAATATCACAGCATGCAGATGCAAAATTCAACCACCTTCTTTTTTTTTTTTTTTTTTAGTTTCTCTTCCAATGCTTCTATCAATCCCTCTTGGTTATAGGACCAGGCTGTTCCTTTTCTTGGAGACCCAAGTGTTTAATAAGGAATTGGATGCATTATGTTTAAAAATGTTTCCTCTTTTACCACAGCACATTTCAAACAATTAAAATTTTTATCAATTAAAGACACAGTACTTTTTATCTATTTATAGTTACATGTAATGTTGTGGATCATCCGTGAAACAAGTTCCTATTATCACTTATATTTATAGTCATTCCCTCACCAGCCCCTCTTTTTTCTTTTTTTCCTCTACCGAAGTTAATAAGACAAAAAAAAAAAAAAAAAAAAACTCAGAATGTCATGTTAGGAACCCGAAAGAAGTCCTGAAGTTTTTCCTGTAGTGGAAAATGTCCTGACTGTTATAAAGCACTGAACATGGAGACTCCTTCCATAAATACTGAATAAACATCTCCTCACAGAAAACTTAACCACATCAACTATTACTGTATATGTTTTTCTTTATTAAATAACACATTTGTTAATCTGTTTATTATCAGACTTAGATTATGTGGCGCCTTCGCTATACAAGTCACTATCCATGAGCTGTTACTATGGAAAATTAATCAATACATTCTGACCAATCAGAATTGAGAATTTAACAGCGTTGTGTGTTTTGGTTTTTTTTGTTTGTTTTTTTTGCAGTTTGGAAGTAAACTTATGTTGGAGTGGTTCTTTCTCATCTATTTTTATATTTTTATACTAATAGATACTAATGCAATTCGGTCCATAAATAAGCTTTTAGATAAATTATTCTTTCACTTTCCAAAATAACATCTGTCTTCCACGGAGAAACTCTAAGTCCATATGTGTGGGGTTGTGTGAGAGAGAGAGACTGTCTGGTAAGATGTGAGAACGTCTGACGGAGCATGCGACTTTGTAGATAGAAACATCTCACACACAGACACACACACACACACACACACACACACACACACACACACACACACACCGAGCATTTAGTTAGACCCTTCTGATTGCATTTGATCTCACACACACAGTTGAGGATTTGTCAGATGAAAGCCTGATGCACTACAGGGCTACTCTCTTTTCTTTATCTAGACCCAAATCTCATCTCCAAAATGCCTCAGTAAATATTTGATTCCTTCTGAAAAAGACTTTTTTTTTCTTCTAAAGGAAGCGGTTTGCGTGTTAGAGAGTGAGACTGAAAGGGAGAGAGAGAGAGAGAGAGAGAGAGAGAGAGAGAGAGAGGGGCCAGGTTACATCCTCTGGGCCAAGCAATTCAAGCTAAAAGCTAAGCACTAAAAAAGACATACAAAAAAAAACAGGGTTATGAATTGGGGATCAGGGCCAGAGCACATGTACATTCACAAAGGGCGTTTATTTTCTGCCGCACTCCCTGGCTGACATTCACAAACAGCTACAGCATGGCATATGTAGCACCATCTCTCCATGCTCTCTCTCCCTCTCTCACTCACACACACACACACACACACACACACACACACACAGACTCTCTCTCTCTCTCTCTCTCTCTCTCTCTCTCTCTCTCTCACAAGTGCTTTTTCACTCCTACATGCTCTCTCAAAGATAAGGCAATATATGCTGTAAAGTTATTTTAAATATATACACATTACTTGATGGACGTCTCTCTCACACACACACACAAACACACACACACACACACCCACACACATACTGAACAGACTGTTCCCCCATTATTGCCATTACACACTCACTCATATTATTCCATAACCTAATAAATGACATGTGGGAGCTCTAATAGGAAACGAGCAGCATTTCTCCACAGCACACCAACAATAAAAGAATAAATCATTTATACTCCAGGATTTTCACCCTGTGTAGAGCGAACAAGAATCTCGACACGTTTCCACGTCCTGCGAAAACCTGTTTACTCAAAACTCACTTATAACGGCCGTCTAATGGCAGTTAAATGCGTTAAAGAACAAGAAACTGCCTGATAGTTCAAATCAGACTAATACAACAAAAAAGGACATGCCAGTGATGTATAGTTAACGCAGAACTGTCCACCGTGTACTGTATATTTGAAGAAAGACTTTAGTTAAAGGTGTATGTAAATGAAGGCTGGACATGCAGCGCGTAGCGCCACGTCACGTCACATCGTGTCAAGACCTCATCTAATTCCATTTTAACAAACGTTTCAGTTCACACCGGTCATATTAGAGGCACATCAAATCCCAGCCTGCATGCTGCACTACTCTTGTTTTATGCTCCATACTGTATCTATTGTTTTTCACTCACGCACAAGAGTGAAGCATAAAGTCGTATGAATCTCCACCGATATTCATTAAAATCTCAAAACCACAATCGTAAATGCTGCACATTTTATTTAAAATTATAATCTACAAAGATGTCATGATCGTGCAACCTGTAGCCGCATAGCTACAAATGCTGTTTATGCTGGTTGTTTTTACGCATTTTACACCAACATGGTGAAACAAATATACCATTTTTTTTTTTTATTTTTTTTTTTACTTTCACACTTTCACATATTCTTAGAATCTGCTCAATCCTATATGATTTATTAGCTTACAATTGATATGTGACCAAATTTGTTCAGAATCTGGGCTAGGCTTACTGTTTATTCATGAATAATGCTGACATAGACCAGGACTATTTCAAGTATCAGAGTTACAGGCAAATCACCAAGGTAAACTTATTAACTCATTTGCACATCAGTTTCATTCAATTATAGTCAATTATCAACTTTTTACCATATGGGCTCTTATATTTAAAGGACTCCTCTAGTGTTTTCCAAACCAAATCACTGATACTTTATCACTAGGTCATGTATGCTTATAGCTGGCAATGATTTCATCAATTTCCTGTTACTCAGGAAATAAAGAAACACCTGTTTACTCCAAACTTATTTATAATGGAAGTTTAATGGCAGTTGTTCGGGCCTCAAAGAAATTGTGGTGAGAAACATATTTTTCTAGAACATGTCCATGAATTGTTTAAACAAAGATCTGTCTATCTGTGAAACTCTAAATCTGTCAAATCTGTTCTTTCTGATATGGGACTACTTTTTCTAAGGGAAGAATTTGTGGTTATGTTGTTTTTTTTCCAGTGCACTTGGATAAGATAAAAATCCATAAAACAGCTTTGGTAAGACTTTCACCTCACAAGATTTTTAAAGTGTAAGTGTTTGAAATTGTGTAATATAGTCAACTGCCCTTGCATTACAAGTGAATGATGTGTAAACAGGTTGTCCATTTTTTTCGTTTTCACAGTCACCACACTTATGCTACAGTTACTGTGGAAATTAGGTTGTAAACCGTTAGAGTATTCCTTTAATATGTAGGATCAGTGTGAATCCCACTGTGCTCATTTCAAGCCTGTTTCCTTCCTCAATGACCTGGAAACAAGCCACGAGTCGGTGACCTTACCACAGCCGAGGCTGCACTGGGGCTATATTTCTTGTCTTCTCTTCATCCTCGTCCCTGGAGGAGCTGTAAACATGCCCTAGCGACCAGGACGAAAGAGACAGGAATGAATGTGTGGACGGCTGATATTTCCTGGGCTTGTGTTTGTTGTTGTGACATGCTGAGCAGCTTGTCTTTTGATGTCCTCCGCTCAGCTTTTGCCGCTGGACATGTGGGTTTGTGGTAAGCGGCGGTCACTGGGACGATGTCGAGTGTGATCCACTTCAATACCGAGGTGCCGCAGGACCACCACACTCTCCCATAAATAAATGCAGCCGAGCAGAACGAGAGGCTTCCAGTGCAGAGGAATAGACACCCCTTTTTCCCTTTTAGCTGCTGTGTGTGTGTGTGTGTGTGTGTGTGTGTGTGTGTGTGTGTGTGTGTGTGTCTTTTCTTTAAAACTGTACATGTGCTTTTTATAAGATTTTTTATGTGCTGTAAGTCTGAGACGCTTAAACCCACAGTTACAAGACCATTATAGCCATCGCTGCAGGACTCTAACATAACACCCCTCACCCCCGCCCATTGCCTGTCTATCTCTCTGTCTCTCTTTTTCTCACTTTCTATCTATCTGTCTCTCTCTTTCTTTGTCTTTCTCTTACTCTCTCTCTCCTACGTTTCTTTTCTTTCTCTTATCTTCATCTATTCTCTTGTACATATTTCATCTTGCCCCTTTTTACTTCATCCATCCATCAGTCTGTCTGTCTGTCTGTCTGTCCTTTTGTCTGTCTGTCTGTCTGTCTATATATCCGTCTGTGCTTCTTTCGTCTATCTATCTATCTATCTATCTATCTATCTATCTATCTATCTATCTATCTATCTATCTATCTATCTGTCTGTCTGTCTGTCCACATATCAGCCTGTGCTTCTGTCATCTGTTTGTCTGTCTGTCTGTCTATCTATCTACAGTATATATCCATCTGTCTGTCTCTCTCTCGCTCTGTCTGTCTGTCTGTCTATCTATCTATCTATCTCAACATGCCTCTGTCAGATTGTCTGTGTCTGTGTGCATGTCTGTCTCTCTGTCTGTCTGTCTGTCTATCTATCTATCTATCTATCTATCTATCTATCTATCTATCTATCTGTCTGTCTGTCTGTCTGTATGTCTGTGTGTCTGTCTCTGCTGTCCTGTCTGAAAATCTATTTTCTCTTTTTTTACCTCATTGTGTTTTATTTCAAGTCTGCATCATGTGACACAGTGATGATGTAATCTCTGTGTCTAAGCATGTTATCTAACACACCTCACATTATGCATTCACACATCTGTGAATAAACGAGTGTATTTAGACTACAGGTCGTCTTCTAGCTTCACACTGATCTATCACATGTGTTTCTGCTGTAGCCACCTCGCAGTCCTATCGATCTGAAGCAGCTCAATAACAACGGCACAACAGCAAGAGTGATTTTCTACAGATTAGCATCAGTCTCATAGACGCTTAGTAAAACCATCAGCCAAGCAGAGATCATCAGCAGTTCAGCAGAGGCCTGAGATGAATCTGTAGCAGGAGCCTGGTGCTGATGAGCGGATGGCGCTCCTGTCATAGCTCTTAGAGATGGCATCTCTTCTTTTCCTTTCGGCTGTTCCCTTCAGAGGTCGCCACAGCGAATCATCTGCCTCCATCTAGCCCTATCCCCTGTATCCTCTTCTCTCAGACTGACTACCTTCATGTCCTCCTTCACTACATCCATAAACCTCCTCTTTGGTCTTCCTCTCGGCCTCCTGCCTGGCAGCTCTAACCTCAGCATCCTTTTACCGATATATTCACTCTCCCTCCTCTGAACATGTCCAAACCATCTCAACCTGGCCTCTCTAACTTTGTCTCCAAAACATCTCACATGTGCTGTCCCCCTGATGTACTCATTCATGATCCTATCCATCCTCGTCACTCCCAAAGAGAACCTCAACATCTTCAGCTCTGCAACCTCTAACTCTTCCTCCTGTCTTTTCCTCAGTGCAACTGTCTCCAAACCATACAACATCGCTGGTCTCACTACTGTCCTGTACACCTTTCCTTTCATTCTTGCTGGTACTCTTTTATCACACAACAGACCTGACACTTTTCTCCACCCATTCCAACCTGCCTGCACACGCTTCTTCACCTCTTTTCCACACTCCCCGTTGCTCTGGACTGTTGACCCTAAGTACTTAAAATCCTGCACCTTCTTTATCTCTTCTCCCTGTAACCTCACTGTTCCACTTTCCACTGGATCCCTCTCATTCACACACATGTATTCTGTCTTGCTGCAACTAACCTTCATTCCTCTTCTCTCCAGAGCAGACCTCCACCTTTCTAGACTTTCCTCCACCTGCTCCCTGCTCTCACTACAGATCACAATGTCATCCGCAAACATCATAGTCCATGGAGATTCCTGTCTGACCTCATCTGTCAGCCTGTCCATCACCACTGCAAACAAGAAGGGGCTCAGAGCCGATCCTTGATGCAGTCTCACCTTCACCGTGAACTCCTCTGTCACACCTACCGCACACCTTACCACTGTCCTACTGCTCTCATACATATCCTGCACCACTCTAACATACTTCTCTGCCACTCCAGACCTCCTCATACAATACCACAGCTCCTCTCTTGGCACCCTGTCATACGCTTTCTCTAAATCTACAAAGACACAATGCAGCTCTTTCGGACCCTCTCTGTACTTCGCCATCAACATTCTCAAAGCAAATATTGCATCTGTAGTGCTCTTTCTTGGCATGAAACCATACTGCTGCTCACAAATGCTCACTTCTCCCCTTAACCTTGCTTCCACTACTCTTTCCCACAACTTCATTGTATGGCTCATCAGCTTAATACCTCTGTAGTTTCCACAATTCTGCACATCTCCCTTGTTCTTAAAAATTGGCACCAAAACACTTCTCCTCCATTCCTCAGGCATCCTCTCACTCTCTAAGACCTTGTTGAACAACCTAGTTAAAAACTCTACTGCCATCTCTCCTAGACACTTCCATACCTCCACTGGTATGTCATCAGAACCAACCGCCTTTCCTCTCTTCATCCTCTTCAAAGCTCTCCTAACTTCACCCTTGCTAATCCTTTCTACTTCCTGCTCAACAATATTTGCCTCTACTACTCTTCTCTCTCTGTCATTTTCCTTATTCATCAGTTCCTCAAAGTACTCCTTCCATCTTTCCCTCACCCTCCTGTCACCTATCAACACATTTCCATCTCTATCTTTAATCACTCTAACCTGCTGCACATCCTTACCATCTCTATCCCTCTGCCTCGCCAACCGATACAAATCCCTCTCACCTTCTTTACTATCTAACCTTGCATACATGTCCTCATAAGCTTTCTGTTTGGCCTTTGCCACCTTTATCTTAACCTCACGCTGCATCTCCCTGTATTCCTGTCTACTTTCCTCCGTCCTCTCACTGTCCCACTTCTTCCTAGCTAACCTCTTCCTCTGGATACTCTCCTGAACTTCCTCATTCCACCACAAAGTCTCCTTGTCTTCTTTCCTCCTTCCAGATGACACACCTAGCACCTTCCTACCTGTCTCCCTGATCACTTTGGCTGTAGTAGTCCAGTCATCTGGAAGCACTTCCTGACCACCTAAAGCCTGTCTCAACTCCTCTCCGAAAACCACACAGCACTCTTACTTTTCCAACTTCCACCACTTTGTCTTCTGCTCTGCCTTTGCTCTCTTCATCTTCCTCACCACCAGAGTCATCTTACACACCACCATCCTGTGCTGTCTAGCTACACTCTCTCCTACCACTACTTTGCAATTGCTAATCTCCGTCAGATTACAGTGTCTACATAAGATATAGTCCACCTGTGTGCTCCTGCCACCACTCTTATATGTCACCCTGTGTTCCTGCCTCTTCTGAAAGTACGTGCTCACCACAGCCATCTCCATACTTTTAGCAAAGTCTACCAACCTCTGTCCTTCTGGGTTCCTTACCTGAAGGCCAAACCTGCCCATCACTTCCTCATCCCCACTATTCCCTTCACCAACATGTCCATTAAAGTCTGCCCCTATCACCACTCTCTCACATCTGGGAACACTCTGCATCACTTCCTCAAGCTCGCTCCAGAATCTGTCTTTCTCCTCTTGCTCACAACCTACTTGTGGAGCGTAAGCATTAACAACATTCAACATCACACCTTCAATTTCCAGCTTCAGACTCATCAACCTGACACTCTCTTTACCTCCAGAACATTCTTCACAAACTCCTCCTTCAGGATCACTCCTACTCCATGTCTGTTCCTGTCCACACCATGATAAAACAGTTTAAACCCTGCTCCAATGCTTCTAGCCTTGCTCCCTTTCCACCTGGTCTCCTGGACACACAGAATGTCGACTTTCCTCCTCTGCATCATATCTACCAGCTCTCTGCCTTTACCTGTCATCGTACCAACATTCAAAGTCCCTACTTTCAGTCCTAAACTCCTGCCTTTCCTCTTCTCTCTCTGCCTATGGACACGCCTTCCTCCTCTAACACACCTTCCTCCTCTCCTTCTTCGACCAACAGTAGCCCAATTTCCACCAGTGCCCTGTAGGTCAACGGCACCGATGGCGGTCGTTGTTAACCCGGGCCCCGACCGATCCGGTATGGAAGTCATGTTAGTGATTCGCATATTGAATTTGGCAAACGTTTTACGTCGGATGCCCTTCCTGACACAACCCTCTCAATTTATCCGGGCTTGGGACCGGCACAAAAAGTACACTGGCTTGTGATCTCCTGTGGCTAGATTGCTCTTAGAGATGGCATCTGACATCTTTAATCATCTCCAGTCTCCATCTCTGTCTGTCTGTCTGGCTGGCTGGCTGTCTGTCTCTCTCTATCTGTCCCTGTCTCTCTTTCTCTCTGTGCCACGCTAACAGGTGAGCTAACAAGTGTACAGGCCAGAGTGTGCAGCCGAGAGATCTGGCCCCCAGCAGAATCTCTAGCAGAGGACTTACAGCTGCCAGACACACACACACACACACACACACACACACACACACACACACACACACACACACTGCAATACTACTCCTGGTGCCTGTAAGCCCACAGCTTCCTTCCAGGGAGGACAAGGACTGAATGAGAACTCTGTAATTAGAGTGACCCAGGACTCTCTCTCTCTCTCTCTCTCCCTCCCCCTCTTTCTCTCGTTGTCTCAGATAGACTGTCAAACCCCAGACTCCCCTTGCTCATTTGCCGATGCACATGACTGTGTCCAAGAGGTAGCGGCACTTGAGACACAACCAAATTGGTAGAGCTGCTTCAAAGTGCAAGTGTTTCTGTGTGTGTGTGTGTGTGTGTGTGTGTGTGTGTGTGTGTGTGTGTGTGTGTGTGTGTGTGTGTGTGTGTGTGTGTGTGTGTGTGTGTGTGTGTGTGTGTGTAAATCAAGCTTCATTTATCAGCGAACATGCCACATTTGACACTAGCAAAAACAAATTGCATACCTCATGTGTGGGAAATGACATTCCACCAGAGGGGAATCTTTTGGAACTTCAGAAACTTCAGATTTTTAGGAACTAAAACTAAAAATATATAATAAATAAAGAAATAAAATCTATAACATTTCTATATTTTCTTACATGCTTGTACAGAGATAGATAGATAGATAGATAGATAGATAGATAGATAGATAGATAGATAGATAGATAGAACCCCAATTCTAAAATCGTTGGGACGCTGAGTTAAATGTAAACAAAAACAGAATGCAATGATTTGCAAATCTCATAAACCCATATGTTATTCACAGTAGAACATAGAAAACATATCAAATGATTAAACTGAGGAAATGTACCATTTTAAGAAAAAAATAAGGTCATTTTGAATTTGATGGCAGCAACACATCTCAAAAAAGTTGGGACAGGGCCATGTTTACCACTGTGTAGCAATGGATAAAGTGGCAGTGCAGTATTCTGTTGTAGACTGTTGTGTGAGAAACAGATGATCAGCAGTTTCTGAAATACTCATACCAGCCCATCAGGCACCAACATCCATGCTATGGTGAAAGTCACTGAGATGACATTTTTCGCCCATTCTGATGTTTGACGTGAACATTAACTGAAGCTCTTGACCTGTAGCTGTATGATTTTGTGCATTGCGCTGATGCCACATGATTGGCTGATTGGATAATTGCATGAAATGATAATTGTGTGTACATTTATTCACTTGGTAGACAATTGTACCCAAAGTGACTTAGGACTGGAGTAAGATGGGGTAAAATCCTTACAGGCAGCTGAGCCATTGTAGGTTAACAGCTTTGCTCAGAAGGTGGTTTTTATGGCAGTCGTACGATTTTAAACTCACTGGATCAACAAGGTTCTTAGCACTAGCCAACACACCGTGAATACAACTTTGTAAAGATTTGCAATCTTATTAGACATCATCACCACAATTAAGTCTCATCCGTCTCTAATTTCCTGTTCAGTCTAGAGAATCAGCCTTCACACACCAGACACGACGCACTACTGCCCATATGTCCTTCCCAAAACAGTTCTTTGTAAGCTGCAAGCTGTGTATGACTAAGAAGGAGAGTAATGGGCACTCTGTCTGCATGGCTTTATATGTGTGTGTGTGTGTGTGTGTGTGTGTGTGTGTGTGTGTGTGTGTGTGTGTGTGTGAAAGAGAATCTGTCAGGAGCCTGCTGGTGACACTCTTGTTATAGACCACCTGTTCCATCTGCCTCACACTCCGTCGTCATGTTCCTGGAGTGGGAAAACGGAAATACATTGCTTCTTTCACTTTGTGCGGTTCGAAAGCTTCGTCTTCATGCGTGCTTTTCTTGTCAGGAAGAGAAACTAAGCGGTCCAAATTTTTTTCTGCATCTTGTAAAAGCCGTATGTCCCCAATGTGCCGGTCTGGTTTTATTGTATTTATTCTAGAGCATCCATCATCATGAATAAATTCTTCACAGTGACTGTAAATTTTCAGCTTGTTGGCTTGCTGTTTCACATCATGTATATTTATACAGTATCTAAACATTTTTCAGTGTAGAGAAGCATGGGCTATGCTAACAAAAAAAAAAACATATCAGTAAAATGTTCAGTAAAATATCAGACATGTAGGTGATTGTGTGGTGACTGGGAAAACCTTTCATGTGGTGAGATTTTGACATTTTTGACCGCAGACGCTCCTGAACTGAAATATGGTGCTCTTTTGAGAAGGAAAGTGAAAAGGGAGAAAGATTTCATTTGGATTCCAGCACAGAAGAACCTAAGACAATCTGACAGCTAGAATCGTAGACTACTTTGCTAGCACAATCCTTTACAAATCTCCAGTTTCATATTTTGTTTTCCAAATTTTTATCTTTTTTTTTTTTAAAAGAGAGACCAGTTAGACCAATTCGCTACCATTAATTTTGTTTTTCATATTTTTTTTCCAATGTTATCAAATGGTGTCATGTGTTCACCATGTCCAACCATCCATCCATTTTCCGTACCGCTTATCCTGAACAGGGTTGCAAGGAGCCTGGAGCCTAGAAAACTGGGGCACATGGCAGGGGACACCCTGGACAGGGTGCCAACCCATCGTAGGACACAATCGCACACACGTTGACACATTACGGACAATTTGGAAATGCCAATCAGCCTACAGTGCATGTCTTTGGCCTGGGGGAGAAAACCGGAGTACCCGAAGGAAACTCCCGAAGTACAGGGAGGTGTTCGCTATGTTGATGAGAAAATTCCACATGAGCGATGCAGTCTTGTGCTGTTCACCCCTTAGTGTTCCGAGTAGTTCCGAGTTCATGAGTGGCGATGCAACATCCTGGATTGTGAATTGCATTCCAGGTGAAAATATCTTGAATATAATCAAATGTATCTAGTATTTCCTACTAAGATACTTCTAAGATTACAAGAACCAAATATTAGATTATTAAGCCTATTTCTATTTATTTTAACAATTTGACAATTCCAAGCGTAAAAATTTCCTATTCTATACGCAGATAATCCATTTTCCATACCACTTATCCTACACAGGGTTGCAGGGAGCCTGGAGCCTATCCCAGGGGACTCGGGGCACAAGACGGGGGACACCCTGGACAGGGTGTCAACCCATCATAGGGCACAATCACACACACATTCACACACTACAGACAATTTGGAAATGCCAGTAAGACTACAATGCATGTCTTCGTACAGGGGGAGGAAACCATAGTACCTGGAGGAAACCCCCGAAAGACAGGGAGAACATGCAAACTCTGTGCACACAGGGAAGAGGCGAGATTCGAGCCCTGAACCCCAGTGGTGCGGGTCAAACCTGCTAACCACTAACCACCATGCCTCCATATTTAAGCATGAAATGAGTAAAAATGTCTTGAAATAGGATAAATATTCTAATATTTGGTTTCTTGTAATCTTATGATAGGAAATACTAGATACATTTGACTATATTCAAGATATTTTCACTTGAATGAAAATTACAAATTGATGAATTACATGTATATATATTAGAAATTATATTAGAAATTCTACAATAAAGTTGTATGGAAGACTTAATGGCTATGTGCTAGCTAGTGAAATTATTAGCCTCAGGCATTATCTAGTTCATGAATGACTTGAATCTACTTTTCCTAGTTGCCTAGCAACATATTCTTACAACTTTAACCACTTGAGACGCAAATGTTCGTCATTCCACGCTTAGGGGCCTTTGTTTTACAGTGCGATATTTATTGTTATATGATTCATTTGTTCTTTTATTGACTGACCAGGAATACTGATCAATGAAGACAGAAAATAATATCAGTGTGACGGCAGTCTCTGATACCTGAAGCTACCTGTGTGTCCTGTTCTGGTTTCTTGTCTGCCCTCATAAGGGCTATAAGAAGCCACAGAGCCGGAACTGTCATCTCCTCTTCCCCACTACATCTCCATCTCTGCATGAGTGCAGAACAGGAGTGATGGAAACGAAATGAATTCCTCTTCACCCTTAGTGTTAAAATGTCACAGAGTGCAACTGGTTAGCAGCGACAGTACTGGCTCCTCACACCTGCTAATTGAAATCCAATGAGGTGTGAAAGAGCCCTTTCAAAAGTCCCAATCAACAGGAACGTCGTGTCGCCACCGCAGTGCGCTGCGTAATTTAATTTTGACATCTTTCGCTCTCGTTATGGATCTATCGTGGCCAATTATGGCACGAGATTGGGTTTCACAGACCTAGCTGAATTCCAGAGAAAGAGAGGCACTAATCACTCCTACCCGTGCCGAAAGCGGCGGTTAGCTAGTCGAATCATATCAGCGCTTACATCTGGACTGCTTTAGAGAGGACCTCTGGGAATGAGAGCCTGGATGTTGGAGGAAGCTTCACCTGAGATTAGATCTTCACACATGCTAGAGACTGCAGGGGATTCAGCTATCAAGCAGCATATTTAGAGGGTGCCTTGAAGATGAACAGCAGCAAACTCTGGGCCTCATTTTATTCATGTTTTTAGTAATGTTGTGTGTAAATGTTTTTGTAGGTCAAACAGAACAAAAGAAAAATCCCTGCTAGAGTTACAAAAGTTTCAGTAATGCTGATTGTCTTTGTAATCACGTACAGTATCTCACAAAAGTGAGTACACCCCTCACATTTTTGTAAATATCTTATTATATCTTTTCATGGGACAACACTGACGAAATGACACTTTGCTACAATGTAAAGTAGTGAGTGTACAGCTTGTATAACAGTGTAAATTTGCTGTCCCCTCAAAATAACTCAACACACAGCCATTAATGTCTAAACCGCTGGCAACAAAAGTGAGTACACCCCTAAGTGAAAATGTCCAAAATGGGCCCAAAGTTGTCATGTGACTAATTAGTGTTACAAGGTCTCAGGTGTGAATGGGGAGCAGATATGTTAAGTTTGGTGTTATCGCTCTCACACTCTCTCATACTGGTCACTGGAAGTTCAACATGGCACCTCACGGCAAAGAACTCTCTGAGGATCTGAAAAAAAGAATTGTTGCTCTAAAGAAAGATGGCCTAGGCTATAAGAAGATTGCCAACACCCTGAAACTGAGCTGCAGCACGGTGGCCAAGACCATACAGTGGTTTAACAGGATAGGTTCCACTCAGAAAAGGCCTCGCCATGGTCGACCAAAAAAGTTGTGTGCACATGCTCAGCATCATATCCAGAGGTTGGCTTTGCAGAATAGACGTATGAGTGCTGCCAGCATTGCTGCAGAGGTTGAAGGGGTGGGGGGGTCAGCCTGTCAGTGCTCAGACCATACGCCGCACACTGCATCAAATTGGTCTGCATGGCTGTCGTCACAGAAGGAAGCCTCTTCTAAAGATGATGCACAAGAAAGCCCACAAACAGTTTGCTGAAGACAAGCAGACTAAGGACATGGATTACTGGAACCATGTCCTGTGGTCTGATGAGACCAAGATAAACTTATTTGGTTCAGATGGTGTCAAGTGTGTGTGGCGGCAACCAGGTGAGGAGTACAAAGACAAGTGTGTCTTGCCTACAGTCAAGCATGGTGGTGGTAGTGTCATGGTCTGGGGCTGCATGAGTGCTGCCGGCACTGGGGAGCTAATGCCAACATGTACTGTGACATACTGAAGCAGAGCATGATCCCCTCCCTTTGGAAACTGGGCTGCAGGGCAGTATTCCAACATGATAACGACCCCAAACACACCTCCAAGATGACCACTGCCTTGATAAAGAATCTGAGGGTAAAGGTGATGGACTGGCCAAGCATGTCTCCAGACCTAAACCCTAATGAGCATCTGTGGGGCATCCTCAAACAGAAGGTGGAGGAGCGCAAGTTCTCTAACATCCACCAGCTCTGTAATGTAGTCATGGGGGAGTGGAAGAGGACTCCAGTGGCAACCTGTGAAGCTCTGGTGAACTCCATGCCCAACAGGGTTAAGGCAGTGCAGGAAAATAATGGTGGCCACACAAAATATTGACACTTTGGGCCCAATTTGGACATGTGTTGAGTTATTTTGAGGGGACAGCAAATTTACACTGTTATACAAGCTGTACACTCACTACTTTACATTGTAGCAAAGTGTCATTTCTTCAATGTTGTCCCATGAAAAGATATAATAAAATATTTACAAAAATGTAAGGGGTGTACTCACTTTTGTGAGATACTGTGTGTTGATGAATGTTATTAGTAACATGGCCGGGGGCATGGTGGCCTAGTGGTTAGCATGCTTGCCTGTACTAAAGTTTGCATGTATTCCCCGTGCCTTGGGGGTTTCCTCCGAGTAATCCAGCCTCCTCCCCAGTCCAAAGAGGTAGGTTGAGTGGTACCTCCAAATTGTGAATGTGTGTGCGATTGTGCCCTGTGATGGGCTTGCACCCCATCCAGGGTGTCCCTCACCTTGTGCCCTGAGTTCACCGGGATAGGCTCCAGGCTCCCCATGACCCTGTACAGGATAAGTCGTATGGCTCATTGGTTTACATTTAGTGACACCCAAAAATGTCATTAATATGAAACAACTTAGTTCATGACTTATTTACATTAAATTTGTGTGCCATTTAAATAAATGCGTGACTTAAACCTACATTCATACGACAAGTTGCTTGTAGTTTGTCCCTTGAAGGTGTGTACTGTCCAACATTCTGACGAGAAACATATATATATAGTAGCTTCTAAAGCTAACTAGTAAAACACAAATTAAATAATGCACTAAGCAGCATGAAAATTGGCTGTTTGACTTCGTACTAGTACTTCGTACTTACGTTATGTGCTCAGCTTCGTACTAGATTCGCTGGCAGATTAGCAAAGCAAGCTAACTCTACTAGCTACATACACTCAACAGAGGCACCAACAACCTCTGCTACTTCCTTCCCAGCTTTATTTTCTTCATCTTGTCGCTATACACATTTAATGAGAGGTCTTGTTTAACCGGATAAAATGAAACCACAGTTATAAGCGTTTCTTCAATTTTTGCAATAAAAGTAAATGCAATAAAAGCGAAATGCAGGTAGAAGCTAAAGTTGTGAGTGGGGAACTGAGGAAAGGTTGGTCCATATAATGTGCCGTATAATTGCTCCAAGGAATCATTTGAGACAATCAAGTAGATTTTACTGCATACCTACTTTGCATAGAATTTAGAAAATCTCATTTCACTTGTTGCTCTGTCACTGAAATCGTGGATCCGTGTCGCACACGTACACAGAAAATAAATGATCGGCTGTCGATTAGTTGCTTGCTAGTGTGAACTCTCATAGGATAGGAACGTTTTCCCAGCTAACTGGATATTCAGATTTCTTGGAGAGATGCTCCTGTGAACGATTTACAAATAAAATCCGTTCATATTCAGCTTGATAAATGAGGCGCTACACACCACACTGAATGCACAATGTACTGTAGTGGAGATGATTTTTGGATATGCAGCACAGGCTCCTGTTTCTCCTCTCGTTCTTGTTGTTGACTCACAATGGCATGTGGTTCCTAGCTTGTTTTGTCCCCGTGTGCGACTCGGCTTTATTTACTCCATGTAAATAAACCCACAGGGCGGCATCTCCATACAGCACTGATTAGGGTGTATGCATGCTAAAAGTGCCTGGCTGTGATTTAACTCTATAGGACTTGGCTGACTGAATGGATCTTGTCACGTCACATAACGCGGTAGTGTTATAATGTTCATTCAGCATGAGGAGAAGAAGATGTGAATGACTTCTGTAGTTTAGAGGCTCTGGGAAAGAGACCGAGAAGCACACTGTGTTCTGAGGGTGCTTTCGTACTTGCTTTTTTCTTTCTTTCTTCTTCTTAAATGCCAGTGCACGTTTTATAGGTCATTTAATGGGAAGTGGGCACAAGGTGTGCAGAAGGTGTTCACCTTTAAAAAGGCACTATTGTCTGTTGTTTTTTTTTTTTATGACATTGAAACTTTTCATCAAGTGTGTTGACATCAAGTGCTTTTTTTTTTTTTTTTTTTTTTTTAACTTCTCGACTAATCACAAATTGGAGGGGCAAACTTGCAACCTGGTGTGAATCACAACAATGTCCGATTGTTTGCGCGAACACAAACAATGTCCTCTTCAAGCAGAGTTAAACCAACCTTTAACCGATACTAGCTAGAACTGATAAGAGTGTTGTTATGGTTATAGTGTGTCATATGAACTAGCCAATGGTTTTGCTTGGAAAACAGATTAATGTGAAACCAGACTGATTAATCACAAATACTAGTCATTGGTAACAAGCTCTTGTGATGAGTCAAAGACTGATGCCACTGCAATGAGTGACCCTGAATATGATCTATTTAAACCCAGGATATTATTTACTTAAATCTCAGAATAGGAGTGCTGATCAAGCATCTGATTTTGTGGTCAAGATCAATATGAAGAGTGGACGCAATCTGATCCTACATGTCAGCATGGCTATTCTGAGATTCTAATGGTTCCATATTAAAGCACATTTGAGTAAGGTGAATTTGGTTAAACAATAAATTAAATGTTTTTGGTTTTTTTGTAATTCAATTTACTTTCCAGTTCGGTAGTAGACGGAAACTGTTGGCGACTGTACTATAGTCCATTAGAGAACCTCTATGACGTTACAAGCAGCTCAAAAAACAATTTGCTAGCATATCTGATTTGAGCAGGAATCTTTTCTGCAGTCTGAATGAAACCTCAAACCTCGCTAACCTGACTTGGTGATGCAAGGCTGCAAGAAGGATCTGGCCATTTCTCTCCACAGAGGTCATCTTGAGATTGGACTCTTGCAGCTCCCTCCTGGTAGGTCTTCTCCTTCTCTGCATGCCATCTGAACCCCTGCAACTGATCCAGAATGCAGCTGCAAGAACCTTCCCAAGTTTCCTAAAATCACCCCCATTGCTGTGTTTCCTTCACTGGCTTCCTCTAGCTGCTGTGTCAGATTTAAAACAGTGATGCTCACCTAAAAAGCCAAAAACAGTCCCCCATCTACCTGAAGGTACTTTTCAAACCACGTTCTGCACCATGTTCCCTTTGAGTCTCTTGCATGGCTTGACTTGGCCCACCATACATCAAGATCCAAGAAAGATGTGCATCAAGACTTGCACCTCCAGGGTTGGGGGTTCGAATCCTGCCTCTGTCCTGCAAAGTCCTCCATCGTAAAGTCCGCAAAGTCCTCCATCGTGAAGTCCGCAAAATCCTCCATCCTGAAGACTTTGCCATTTTGGAAAACTTAAAGTTATAGCTTTAACTCTGACTGATACAAAGCACTGAGACTGGAGACTCCTTCCAACAATTACACAGAACATCCACCATACAAGTCCCAGTGTAAGTTACTATACATAGAAATGAAAATTCATTTGATCAAAAGAATTAATATAAACTTTTGATTTGCAGTTTCACTATTGTTAGAGCTGCTGTTATAGAAAATTAATCAACTTTTGGCCAATCAGATTTTAACATTCCGCAGTGGAATAAATATACTATATCACACAATTTACTATGTATCAATGTATATCAATAGCCAGTAGTGGCATCACTGAGAATTGTGACATCACTGAAAACAGTGATAATAATTTATAGTAGTTTGTTTCGATTTCTAGATTTATTTGTTTTAATAAACTTTGAGGTTCTAATACTAATAAATGCCTTAATTTTTCAATACGAATTCTTTTTAAATAAGGTGCCTACTTCACAGAGTTGCTCTCATTACCATAATCCTCTGTGCAGGTTTTTCATTGACTCTGTAGTAAATGAATTTGAAATGCTGGGGGGAAAAAAATACCTGCTTCACTGCTAATGTGAATGCACCATTACTGTTACTGTGTTTTCTTTAATGGTAATGTACCATTGCCTGTCTATGGTCTCTGCTTATTTGGATTGTCTTCATGGCTCTGTTTATTGGTTTTGACTCATTGCCTGGCTCACTGTGTGATTATGGATTGACAACTTTTAATAAAAACCCTCAGTGACTGTATCTAACCATGCTCACGCGTTTAGTCAGTGTGCAATACAGAGCCTCAGTGTAAAGATCAGATCCATTTCCTGAACAACGTCTATTTTACTTATCAGACTCAGAGCAATATTCTGACCGCAATTGCTTGCTATTCTACCCATGAATAGAGTCTTTTGAGAGGCTTTATTCGTTTTTGTTTTATTATCCTAATCAGTAAGCAGCTACATTTGCTGACTGTAACGTTCCCATGGAGAGGAAGCTCGATAAACTAATTAATAAGATGTTCAAGCCATATCAAACATTTCCAAGCAGGCAGAAGCTGTAACTGATACAATTGTGTTTGTGGGGCAATAATCAGCCGAGCGTTTCGCAATTAATTCAATGAGATTTCCACCAAAATGGAATATTTCAAATAAAGGTTGCATTAGGCGCTCCGCTGCACTCCATAGATTGCCATTTTGCCAGTGAAATGTGCTAACGCTATAGGCTGAATTCAGCTCCCGTTAGTGGCAGATCAATCGGGTGAGCGTCGGGCAAAAACATTTGAAACACAACTGCCGCAGCACTACAAGATCTTCCCCCTGAGAGAACGCAGGCAAGATAGAGATGGGGTAGGATTTATGGCTCTTGGCAGTAACTGGCTTTTTGTATTCTAATGCTTGTAATGACAATTAATTTTATTAGACTTGTAATGTGATTAAACACACTGTTGAGAAACAAGGTTTGATAGTAAATTCAGAGTTCCTCAGCGTGTGAGGTGTGACAGATCCACCATGCACACTCTGAAGGACAAGGACCTGATGGGTGACAACAAGTATATGGTGACCCTGAACCTCAATCCACCATTGAGGTCTTAATATCATTCTTTTGCTCAGTAACAGAAAATAAATATTTTGGCTCTTTTAGTTTTTCAATTAAATTCTGCATTTGGTCCCATCCAGCGTGTATTCTCACCTCCTTCGTGGAATATGCTCTGAATTCACCATAACCCCATCCATGATAAAGGACTTACTGAAGATTGAAAAGTTTTGAGGTAAGAAAAACACTTTTCAGGGGGCACGGTGGCTTCATGGTTAGCACATTTGCCTAGCACCTCTGGGGTTGGGGGTTTGAATCACGCCTCCGCCCTGTGTGTGCATGTTCTCCCTGTGCTTCGAGGGTTTCCTCCAGATGCTCCGGTTTCCTCCCCCAGTTCAAAGACTTGCGTTGTAGGCTGGTTGGCATTTCCAAATTGTCCGTAGTGTGTGAATGTGTGTGCAATTGAGCCCTGTGATCGGCTGTCCAGGGTGTCCCCTGCCTTGTTCCCTGGGATATGTTCCAGGCTCCCTGTGACCTTGTGTAGGATAATTGGTACAGAAAATGGATGGAGAAACACTTTTCCTCATGTGTGCTGATAAAATGTCGTCACACTGTCAACATTGTTATGTATTCCTATTACAATGGAATAAATACATATGCACATGTATAGACAGTAAACAGACTGAAACACACCCATATAGAATAAGAACAAACACACAAACTGAGAAGAAACGGACTCTTTTCTCGGGTGCAGTGAGATGGCACAGCACCCTGTGTGTGTGTGTTTATTGAACAGAGCTTAGCTGGAGGCAGATGTCTGTGGGATTGCTGTGTCTCCTGCGTGGCACTTTGACGCACAGCGACTGCAGAGAGGCTCAGAGATGCACAGATGGTGGAAATCTGAAGCGGTTTGATCAGGCACCGCGGCAGGTAGCAACGCTACAGGTGCTGCAAGCACATGGGGAGAGATTTGTCCTCTCTCTCTCTCTCTCTCTCTCTCTCTCTCCCTCTCTCTCTCTCTCTCAATTACTTGTTTTCTTTTCAACTTGGCTTGCTTGTCCTGATTAAAGAAAGAAATAAAGTTCTCACTCTTTTTTGTTTGCTTTCCTTCCATCTCTCCTCTATTGCTTGTGAGTACCTGAAGTAGTCTTGCCTTCTGCTGTCGCTCCTCATCCAGACTCCATTTCACACCCACAGCTGGAAAACAAGCCCAACAAGGAAGTCTGAGTTAAGATTCCCATTTCCCTATTTCTCTGCCATGTGAGAACGTAGGAGTGTGACAGGCTCAGCCGGAGCGTGGCGTCCTAGTCACAGCCCTGCTCTCTGTGCATTAAAAAGGTGAGTGAACAGCCAGCTCTCAGACATGCACTTGATCGATGCAGATGGACGAGAGTGTGATCGATCCAGGCCGTGCAACTTACATCCATTATGGAACTTGGAACTTGACTTGTAGATGACCTGAGGTGGCTCGAGGATGCACAAGATCACCCGATAGTGGTAAGAACAGATAGCACTGAAATAACCTAAGCCCTTGAGCCCTAGGTTAATATCTAAAACTTGTGCAGAAGTGAAAGGCAGCCTATAACATAACAGAACCAACTAAAAGTTCTCAAGCATAGTTTTTCCTATCAGACACTCAAGGTCACTGTTATTCCCCAGCCAGAGTAGATAAAATACACCTACAGTCGTAACAGTTCTGAGTAAGACATATCAACTGGCTGTGACCCGCCAGAGCAAAAGATTTTAAAATGGATATATACAGTATACACAGACAGCAAGTGCTAACAAAGAACCAGGCAGCAGTATAAGCTATTTTTGACCATTTTTAGTACTAATATTCAAAGCTGTTTGATACTGTCAAGTCCAAGACCAAAGCTAGCCAAAATCGAGTCAAAACCCAGTCTTAAAATCAAGGCCTTAATGAGCCTAAATGAGTCAAGATTGAGAACAAAAAACATCAAATCCTTTTGAGACCCAGCCCTCATTTAACTAGTTGGCTTCATTTGTGCATTTTGCCAAAGATTAGGTTTTCTACAGGAAGGAATTACTAAATCTTGTCAAAAGACAAAATGATTTTTTTTTTTTTTTTTTTTTTTTTTTTTTTACAAACTCAGTTGACCAAGATCATATTTAGCAAGACCAATGCTCAAGACTGAGACTAGTCAAGTACAAAAGTCAATATGTCTGAGACCAAGTCCAAGTCAATACAGAAAACATCTTGAGACCAGACTACAGCCCTAGGGCCCCATTTACTCCTGCTCATTTCATGAACTTTGTATCTAGATTGTATTTTGATAAGATTTTAACCACCATAATCAAATCTAAATTTGTTTTGTGCTATTCCATTATAGATTTGCTAAATTCCATTTTTTTTTATTTTAAAAAATTTCTTCCACCGCATTGTCATATTGTTTATTAGTTGGTCTTATTTCTCTAGACTCATGGAAAACATGCTGCATCTCTCTCACAAAAGATATTGACAAGCACTGATGCTCTAAAGAAAATGGTGAAATATCATCTTGTCTGCAGGATAGCTGTATTGAGGGGTTATTTCAGACTACCATCAGGCTCATCTCCTGAAGTCCATTATATGCTCATCATGAGTTAACTGGTGTAACTCAACACATCCTAGACCTGTACACTAGCAAATAAATCAGGTTTTATAGTGACACAGGATGTGTTAGAGGGGAAGTGCCTGTACTGCTTTTCTTCACAGCTCCTTTTGAAAATGCATGTGTGAATCTCTTGAGCTGCACCTTTGGGCCAGGGCTTGGAGATAAATCCTGCCTTTGATTTGGGTTGTGAGCAGTGAGGGCACTGTACCTGTTTGATCCTGGTAGCTGCACAGTTTGAGACGAGGTCCTTCCCCTCCAGCTGACAGACTCTGTATCAAAGCCACCACGCAGGAGCCGAGGGTCTGCGGGTAGCTGGTGAAGCGGATGCTGTCTTCTCTGGACCTGCTGAGTGGCACTTGTCCACATATTAAGTTGCCTTTATGTCAGCAGATGATTGTGTTGCACTGGTGTATTTTGCTGAGGCGACTTTGAAGCCACTGAATGTTTGAAACAGCCGCTCTCTGAAGTTCTGCTTCTAATGTAACATTTCAGCATGCATTAAATCTGCTACTCTGTGATTTTTACACATGTTATGGTTGATACTGTGGTTAGAATACCTTGTACCTAGGTGTTTAGCAACTGCTTCCCATTCCCCAAATAGATGTGGTCAGTGGCATAAATGATGAGCCAGTAGCAAAATAGCGGGAGACAAAGTCTTAAAAGGATTAACAGAATTTCCTGCAGATCAGGAAACTCTTCATACATAACTTAACAATGCAAGAGAAGATGCTTCATGCCAGATTTACTAATAATAAATAAATAATGAATCCAATTTGGTTCACTGACCATACATGTAAAGTTGATTAGTAGAACTGGATTGTTGTGTCTTAGATATGTTGTCTGACATATACTGTCTGAGATAACTCTGAGATAACTTTCTAAGATAACTGAGATCTGAGATACCTATGATAAGTATATGATACCTGATATACAGTGGGGGAAAAAAGTATTTGATCCCCTGCTGATTTTGTACGTTTGCCCACTGACAAAGAAATGATCAGTCTATAATTTTAATGGTAGGTGTATTTTAACAGTGAGAGACAGAATAACAACAAAAAAATCAGAAAAAAAGAATTTCAAAAAAGTTATAAATTGATTTGCATTTTAATGAGTGAAATAAGTATTTGACCCCTTCGACTTAGTACTTGGTGGCAAAACCCTTGTTGGCAATAACAGAGGTCAGATGTTTCTTGTAGTTGGCCACCAGGTTTGCACACATCTCAGGAGGGATTTTGTCCCACTCCTCTTTGCAGATCCTCTCCAAGTCATTAAGGTCATTTTCAATGCCCTGGCTGAGGGAAGGAGGTTCTCACCCAAGATTTGATTGTACATGGCCCCATCCATCGTCCCTCTGATGCGGTGCAGTTGTCCTGTCCCCTTAGCAGAAAAACACCCCCAAAGCATAATGTTCCCACCTCCATGTTTGACGGTGGGGATAGTGTTATGACTTGGGGTCATAAGCAGCATTCCTCCTCCTCCAAACACGGCGAGTTGAGTTGATGCCAAAGAGATCTGACCACACCTGGCCACAACACTTTCACCCAGTTCTCCTCTGAATCATTCAGGCAAACTTCAGACGGGCCTGTACATTTGCTGTCTTGAGCAGGGGAACCTTGCGGGCGCTGCAGGATTTCAGTCCTTCACGGCATAGTGTGTTACCAATTGGTTCTTGGTGACTATGGTCCCAGCTGCCTTGAGCTCACTAACAAGATCCTCCCATGTAGTTCTGGGCTGATTCCTCACCGTTCTCATAATCATTGAAACTCCATGAGGTGAGATCTTGCATGGAGCCCCAGACCGAGGGAGACTGACAGTTTCTTCCATTTGGGAATAATCGCACCAACTGTTGACACCTTCTCACCAAGCTGCTTGGTGATGGTCATGTAGCCCATTCCACCCTTGTGTAGGTCTACAATCTTGTCCCTGACATCCTTGGACAGCTCTTTGGTCTTGGCCATGGTGGAGAGTTTGGAATCTGATTGATTGATTGCTTCTGTGGACAGGTGTCTTTTTACAGGTAACAAACTGAGATTTGTTCTCTTAAAGGGAGCGCTCCTAATCTCAGCTTGTTATCTGCGTAAAAGTCAGATAGCCAGAAATCTTGCTGATTGATAGGGGATCAAATACTTATTTCCCTCATTAAAATGCAAATCAATTTATAACTTTTCTGAAATGCGTTTTTCTGGATTTTTTTGTTGTTATTCTGTCTCTCACTGTTAAAATACACCTACCATTAAAATTATAGACTGATCATTTCTTTGTCAGTGGGCAAACATACAAAATCAGCAGGGGATTAGATACTTTTTCCCCCACTGTATAACTGAGAGAACTGTCTGAGATCATTTTGAGATACCTGTCTGAGATATCTGTGAGATACCTGAGATACCTGCCCACATTTTGGTCCAATTCTTGCTCAATCAATCATAAGCAAAAATGCACCTATTTTCTATTATTCTATATATTCCTATTATTATTAAATTATCTATTATTATTTAGCAATATATATATATATAAGGTAACCTTATCTAAACCCGTGTGTGTGTGTATATATATATATATATATATATATATATATATATATATATATATATATATATATATATATATATATATATATATATGCACACAGTACCGTGCAAAGGTTTTAGTTACCCTATTAGTCACCCTATTTTTTTAATACAAACTTTGTTATAGATTTTTTATTTTATGACTTCTACATTATCAAGTCAGTACAAAAAACATTAGTTTTCTAGCACAAAATTAAATGTTACAGGAAAATGTTTGTATTTCATTGAAGAAAGCAGCATATTATGTAAGAGACACTTTTCAGACAAAAAACACAATGAAGGCTGCTGGGTTTTGCTGCAAAAATAAGAAGCGAGTGCAAAAGTCAAAGTCTCCAGAAGAACTGTGGCTGGTTCTGCAAGATGCTCAATAAAACTTACCAGCTCATTTCGTTTTTAAACTGCACAAATTATACCGGAGTCTATTATTTTTATTTTTTTGCCACACCAAATATTGACTTTGTTTCATTTACGACTGTTTACTGCTCTTTATTGCTTTTTTTTGTTTGTTTTTTTATGTAGAAACACTTAATTAGAATAAATAGCATCTTTGTGCTACAGCATTTTATATATATATATATATATATATATATATATATATATATATATATATATATATATATATATATATATATATATATATATATATATATAGTTATAGTTATAGTTATAGTTATAGTTATGGTGACAGTGTGACACCGGTGGATCAAGCAGCAACCTCAAAGAGACTTGCTGATGCTGCCAGACTGAAGAAAGAAGGCTGGCCTATCCCTGAGGTGGTGAATAAAGATATTCTTCCTGTCTACACTTCACAAGCCCAGTCTTCAAAGATATGGCCGCAATAAAGACTGCTCTCTTAGAAATACCATCAAGGCTTGGACACCTCTTCATCATTCATGTATTTTATTAGGAGTCTCAGGGTCACAGCAGTCTGTGTTTAGTAGCTCTGTTCTGATGAGGAAATGCCCGATCTTTTCTAATGCTAGCACTAAGAGTGTTAAATGAGCAAACAGGGCAACGCTGTTCATGGAGATCTGCATTCATACAGTGTTTCATTTAATTCCTACTCTAGCACACCTGTTCCAGGCATTCCAGCATTCAAGAAACGCAGAACTGCTTCTGAGATGTGTGAGAAATGAACTTTGAAAAGACCTGAAAGACATTTTTTTAAGAACAGTACAAGGATCTAAGCTGTCCATCAAACAAGGGGGTGGGGTAGTAAACAACAAGGCATGATATTGGGAAAGCTAAAGTTTTGCCATTGTCATTGGTGCTATAGTGCAACATTATATATTTTAACCCATACCTGTATCTCAAGAAGAACCTGAAGGCACAGAGACAGAATCATTTTCTTCTTCTGATTCCTTGGTTACTTTCAAACCAATTTGCAATTTGGACCATTAAGAATTCCCACTTAGATTTTGTGCTATTTTGTATAATGTGCAAAATCTATCATTGCAAATTAGATCTAGAATGTTTGGCCTATCTTCACAAAATTGCTTTCAAACTACTCAGCAAATCTGAACCTCAATAATTATCAAAAACTTTTGAGATTTGTAAACAGCATGTCTGCCACATGCCAATAAGCCATATACCACATGCCAGATCATTTATTTTCTGCATTCATTCTTCAGTTCAAAAACATGTAGAATATGTTAGAGAACAGAAACAATGAAGCATTTGTCTCTCATACTTGGTCAATAAAATGTTTTTTTTATTTTCTAGTTAAAAGCTGCTTGATAGAAAAAGCACAATAACCCACCTCACTATACAAAATGTCATTGAACTAAAAGATTCCATATGACCTAATAAAATAATACGCTTGAGGAGAGGGCCTCAGACATGTTTCAGGGGTTTCCACCCCCATTCACTCACATGTCACTATCAGCCAATCACTGTATAGGTGCTTGGGTAGTTCGGATGCATTGGTTTAGAAACGTGATTTTTCTGAACTGCTGGACTCATCTGGAGTGCCTTTCTGATGCTTCAAAGGCGTCAGAAGCCTGTTTGGACAGAAGCTTAAATCATTCATTCATTCCTTCATTTATCTTCAGGTAACTTCTTTATCCTGTTCAGAGACGTGGTGGATCCGGAGCCTATCCCAGGAATACTGGGCAGGAACACACCCTGTGTGAAATGCAAGTCCATCGCAGGGCAAAACATTCACATGCTTAGTTATTTATCTGGCAATAGATTGATTGACATGTTTTTGGGAGGTGGAAAGAAAAATGGAGAACCCTGAAGAAACCCCAACCGACATCAGGAGAAAATATGAAACCTCACAAAGACAGTACCCCTAAGCTACCAACTGCACCACCGAGCTGCCTATAAATGAAGGTTAACCTAGTAATTAACTGTTAAGTCAAATCAAGGCACCTATGCACCGATTCTGCAGAGGGTCAAAACTTCAGGAGCAAAGTTACCACTTCCTGTTGTTTGCTATGGTTTTGCAGTACTGGAAATGATGGTTGTTATTCCCACTGTGTCTATGTCTAAAGTTATCAAGGACTATATAATTCCGATTACCTGGCTCAGGTACAATAACAGCTGCAACAGAGTAACCTTGGGCACAATAATGGCCTTGGACACAACCAGACAGATTTGTTCCAACATAACAATTTGGCTTTGTATTCAAAAAGAATGGAAAGGCACACAAAGACGCAAGCATACACTGGACATTTGACTAAAAACCAATAGACGGTCCCATCCTGCTGCTGACTGCAGTACCTTCTGTGGAAGTAAACAGAACGTTGTAGATTTTTAAATTAATTTCTTGAAGTGCGTAGAAAACAAAGCGGAACAGCAGGTTCCTGCAGATTCAGATATTAATTAATATGCGCATATGGAAAAACATCAAGTCAAAACAGGCATTGAAAAGGTCCTCAAGTCCTTGAGGGTGCATGAGTTTTAAAAAAACAAACATTTGGGACCGAGCACTGCCCTGAACTCGATGAACTCATTTACTCATCACTCAGATTCTTGTGCAGATGTGTTGCATTGACCAGTGGAATTTTGTTGTTGTTGTTGTTGTTTTCCATGTGGAGATAAGTTTACAGTCAGACACTTGGCAATTATGGATTTAATTAATTAACCAATCATACTTAGTTTAATCAGCTATTTTACAGGTTGTGTTCCACTTACACCACATTAATGCTGCTCAGTGACAAGTTAATTTAATGATAAAAGGCACTATTATGCACATTTGAATGTCTTTTTTCTCCATCATTGGCTTTCATGTTATTGCACCTGCCAGACTTTCTGTTGTACCACAGTACTGTTAAATTCTCAAATCACAAGGTGTGAATTAATTTTCTACAACAGCAGCTCTAACAGCAATTCTGGCTGTAACATGTAAAATGATGGGTTTGTATTAATGCACCAATTCTAATACATTATTGTTTCTATAGTAGCAGCTCATACGCAGAAACTTGTATGACGGATGCTCGACATAATCGAAATCTTATAATAAACAGATTTTATTTTTGAAAGCATGTTATTTAACAAAGAATAACATATAATCTGTGATACGACGAAGCTTTCTGTCAGGAGACGTTTATGTAATATTTATAGAAAGAGTCTCCAGTGTCAGCGCGTTGTAACAGTAATTCAGACAGAGGACCATGAGCTTTCTAGTCTCTCTATAAAATGACAAGTAGTGTTTTGTTTTGTTTTGTTTTTTGTCTTATTAAACTCAAAAGAGAGAAAAAACATGGAATGACTGTTTATAGCTGCTATAACATAATAGTGGTAACATAGTGATAACAGAAGCTAACTTGCAAACATTCCATAACGTTAAATGTAACTAGAAATGGTTAAAATGTAATAAATACATTTTTAAAAACACCACGTATTGTTCATTCTTAAAGAAAAAGTTGTAAATGTGTGCAAATTGCTGTGATATAAGAGGAATAACATATTTCAGGACATGCTGTTTTAGGAAAATAATCAACAGTAACAATAAATCCACTTCCCATCAGGCCATATCACACCAACCTGGCATGGATTATTTTCCTGTAACAGCACAGTTCATCGGGTGTTATTCCTTACATATCAGCCTTATTTGCTGTGATTGGCTCTAGCCAAAATCACAAGGGGCTGTTAAGTTCACATCAGTGTAAGATTTGCCATATGGTATTTTAAGGATTAAGCATAGATAGCAGTCATGGGCACCCTTTTTGACCACTGAAATAAGAAATGGGACAGCTTTCAGGACCGCAAGAGCCAGGGTGCTCCATTTGAATCTGAGATTCAGTCTGGATCAACAAGAAATGGAAATCATGCAGATTTTGGTGTTTATCTTTACAACATCACATGTTTATGACTTATGCAGACATCTTTAATACTGTATGTTACAATAAAGCCCCATCCTTATGTATACGGATATTTTTCTAAACATAGCTTTTATTTTTTCATGTCCACATCTTTTTGGTCACTGACAAAGAAATGAAAATTTATAACTCAGTTTTCACTGTTTCCATGTGGACAGGGAAAATGTATGTATGCTACTCAGTAATCATGCTCTTAATGCTATTTTTGAGGAATCTGACAACAGTCATGGGCTCATCTGAGTGTTTTGAAATTGTTTTCACATTTTCCTGCGGATTGATATAATTTTGAAAATTATACCGAGTAGTACTTTGACTTTTTTCATTTGCTCACCTTATCCAGAAAGTCATTGGGAATGCACTAGCAATACTTTTCCTCTAATTCCGGTAGAAAATACCTAAAGCGAATACCTAAATCATGCCTATGCAGCAATGCATGCAAATTTCCTCACTGTGCTCTGCAATACATGCTGGCAAAAATAAAAATAAAAATAAAAATCTTCCATCTTTCACATTTTTCCTGTGTGGAGTCATATGATCTGTTATGTAACTTTAACATTTCTGCACACAAGCATGAGCTTCTCAAACCTTCATTTTTTTTTTAAATAAATGAGTCAAATGATGCCAAGAGAACATGGTGTCACCTTCATGGCAGCATGCACAGTCAGCCTGAGGCGAGTCTTTGCCCTTGGAGACCCGTAGCTCTGAGAATTACTTCATTTCCCAGCATGCTCCTCCATGCAGCCCACCCTGTGAACTCCTGTTGCTCGGGGGCGTTTGCAGAGGGTTTGGCTGGGACTCCAGCCACCTTGACTCATGTCCTCAGCCTTTCCCAATGCTTCATTAGCAGCTTCACAAGGCAGCGAAGTCAGGACGAGAGGACGGTAACACCAACAGAACTGCAAACAAAGAAATGATTTCACTCATAAGGGTGCAACCTTTCTAATTAGCTCATAGATCACATGTTTTACAATTAAGTGGTTAAGCGGTTTTCAGGCTCAAGGGAATTATAATGCCATAAGGTAAAAAATAATACAGTGGAGATGTGTCATTCGCAAACGAGTCGATTCTTTTTAATTGGTTCTTTTAGGTTAACATTGGAAGCCAACTCACATTTCTAAAGAGTTGTTTTTTGGGGGGAAATGAGGACAAAATAAATCTAGTGAAGCTTACAATGAAAATTCATGAATATTCTGTATTCACGATACTCTAACACGGGTAATCAGATACAGGGCATCCATGATACAAGAGTATCTATTATAACTTACACCGATCAGCCATAACATTAAAACCAATGATAGGTGAAGTGAATAACATTGATTATCTCATAACATTGGCAAGAGGTGGGATATATTAGGCAGCAAGTGAACAGTCAGTTCTGGAAGTTGATGTGTTGGAAGCAGGAAAACTGGACAAGCATAAGGATCTGAGCAACTTTGACAAGGGCCAAATTGTGATGGCTAGACGACTGAGTCAGAGCATCTCCAAAATGGCAGGCTTTGTGGGGTGTTCCCGTCAGAGTCATGGGTGCCCAAGGCTCATTGATGCACATGGGGAGCGAAGGCTAGCCCGTCTGGTCTGATCCCCCAGAAGAGCTACTGTAGCACAAACTGCTGAAAAAGTTAATGTTGGCTATGATAGAAAGGTGTCAGAACACACAGTGCTTGCTGTGGATGGGGCTGTGTAGCCATAGACCAGTCAGAGTGACCATGCTGACCCCTGTCCACCACCAAAAACACCTACAATGGGCACATAAGCATAGGAACTGGATCATGGATCAATGACAGAAGGTGGCCTGGCTGGGTGTGGATGTCAAGTGGATGGCCGGGTGCATGTGCGTCATTTACCTGGGGACAAGATGGCACCAGGATGCACTATGGGAAGAAGGCAAGCCGGCTGAGGCAGTGTGATGCTCTGGGTAATGTTCTGCTGGGAAACCTTTGGTCCTGGCATTTATGTGGATGTTATCTTGACATGTACCACCTACCTAAACATTGTTGCAGACCAAGTACAATCCTTCATGACAATGGCATTCCCTAATGGCAGTGGACTCTTTCAGCAGGATAACGTGCCCTGAGACACTGCAAAAATTGTTCAGGAATAGTTTGAGGAAAATGACAGAGGTCAAGGCTTCCAAATCCCCCAGATCTCAATCCGATCAAACGTCTGTGGGATGTGCTGGACAAACAAGTCTGATCCATGGAGGCTCCACCTCGCAACTTACAGGACTTAAAGGATCTGCTGCTAGCATCTTGGTGCCAGATACCACAGCACACCATCAGAGGTCTTGTAGAGTCCATGCCTCAACGGGTCAGAGCTGGTTTGGTGGCACACGGGGGACTTACACAATATTAGGCAGTTTTTTTAATGTTATGGCTGATCGGTGTATCAACTACAAAGTAGGTCGGCGATTGATAATGATTTGTAGTCATGATGCTACTATTTAGGGCCGGTTGTAGCATAATTGTAACAAGAATGTTAGCACATGCTGGAAACTTTTTCAAATCCTAAGTTAAGTGCAGACACATAAATATTATTGCTAGAGTGGCCTTCCGAGTGGCGCAGCAGAAGAGCGTTCACCCTATTGTCAGGAAATCACAAGTTTAAATCCCAATGATGTCACAAGTATCCTTTGGTGGGAGCCAAGGGAGCTAAATTGATCGTGATCTCTGGGTGGGAGGGATCTTATATTCTTTCTCCCCTGTCAATCACAGTGACACTGGCCAATCACAGGTATCTATTAACTCATGTATGCGGAAGAGGGCAGATATCTCCGAGTGTGTTACGCTGCCCTGTGACGCAGTATGAGCAGTGAGATTGAAAAGATGCGGACTTGGAGGAAGCATGTGTAAATATAATAAGGGAAAACTGGCTGGTGCTTGGGTTATAGGAAAATAATGAGGTTTGATATAGCATGTTCAGGGCTACCTTAATGAAGCACAAGGACGCAGCGTTCGGATAAGTAGAAAGCCCTCTACTCTGTTTGTCTCTGTCTGTAGAGCGAGGTCATTTCTACAGAGATCATGTGTTGGTTAATGTAAATGTGTCTCTCTCTCGCTCGCTCGCTCGTCACCTCACTTTGATACAGCAGAGAGAAAAGGGGCTAGAGAGAAAGTCACTCAGAGGCAGTGTATGATTACAGCAATCCAATAAAAGCGCTCATTGCTGCTCTCGCTAGGAAACGTGTAGAGCACATGGCACATTACAGAAAAAGCAGGATGCTAATGCCTGAAGCACCAGATATAGTATACAGAATCGCTCTGCCAACAGCTCCAAACTGCTCAGGCAGGAGATAGAGGAAGTGTTAAAACGATCTAAATCCACTCTAATGTCTACCAATAAATGCCCCTAATAGACCATGTGTTCAGGCTCACACTGTACAAGACAGAATTCAGAATTAAAATGAAATGAATTTAGTTTTTATCCAAGCATGCTTGTTAAGTGTTTGTAAGATCAGAGCGTACAGTATCTATGTCGTGAACATGGCTGAGCGACGAGAAGGTTAAAGCGAAGGTCATTCTGATCGCAGGGAGTGACTGAGTGAGGAGGGGAAATGAGATGAGGAGTGTTCAATTACAAGCACGATCCCGCAGGAGCAGCCCAAGGAAAGAGATGATGATAGAGATCACCACCTTGATCGTCAAGCTCTGTGAAATCAATTTAGTCGACTCTTATGCTTTATACATCATGTATTTTTAACAGTGTCATCTACAATGCCCTCTCCCTGTAATATTAAATGATGTTATCGCACGGCCTTGACTCGGATATATCAGATATATCAGATATCTGAGATTCATTTATCATGGAGATCGTTTTCTCCATATCAAATAAATGGAGAAAAATATCCATCAATTGATCATCAATTATGTGCCGGCAGCTCTTGAAGTTCGTTGATGTCACGGGAAAGCCTGAGTGACGCTGAACACCTCTCTGCTCCACTCATCCAGCCGGCTCTGCACTGTGAATATCTCAGAGCTACATGGCAGCAAGAGGTCAGCATTATTAAAGAGACGGAAGCGGAGACGTGACAGCACTGCCCCGACTCCGGAGAAGGTCCTGTTCCTGCCTGGCAAGACACCCTCTGTCACTTAACACCAGCCATGTCATGTCAGCTACAGTTTGTGTGATGCTTTCACCTCCAGTGGAGATATGAACACTGACAGCCATTTGACAAGTGCAACCAGAGTACTAGTCTCTGAGGGGAAACGACAGACAGAGAGAGAGAGAGAGAGAGAGAGAGACAGACAGACAGACGGAGAGACAGAGAAGGATGGAAAGAAAGATAAGCCCTGGAATCACTCACCTCGCTTTCCTCCTGTTTTAGGTGCACTGACACGTAGCCGCTCATAAGCAGTAAATCGATGATGTAAAGATTATCAAGATGTTGCTGCTAGAGAGTGCATTCAGATGTTTACGGTTCAGGCCTGCTCATGTCTTGTGCGTCGAGTAAAAAGCCTTCAGATTGTCTGATGGATGATGCAAGTTGAGGAGTGTGAAAGGGAGCATGGGGAGCCAGGGGCAAAGAACTACTCACAGGCGGTGATCACAAAACATTGAATCAGCGTAGCGCTGAAACAAAAAAAAATTTATGAGATTGAACAGGAGCACTTGTGAGCTGTTTCTTCATTCTATCCTGGTGGTGAGACACTGAAGGAGGAGAAACCAAGCATATAACCAGTGCTGTATACAATCAAGACAAGTGATAAACCTGTGGGCATCATTAGCGAGTGACACATGACACTCATCATATCACCTACCTGTATACCTGGGAGAAAAATGTACAGAGCTTGGTAACACATGGCAATATTGTGAATCAAGATTTACAGTTTTATCTTTGAATCTTACAGAATTATAATTGGTCTAGGAATACTTCTTCTAACACAATTTTCTATAACAGCAGCTCTAAAGTTCCAGCTTCAAGGCAATTCACAGGTCTATATTAAATCGATTGGTGCAATCTGTTATTGTTTTTATACAAACAGCTTAAAATTCACAGGGATACAGTAACTTCAGAGTTATAGTGGATGTTCAAATATTCTAAACCTGATAATAAACAGATTAATAATGTGCTGTACACATCGGTGGACGGTTCGTGACTTCAGCAAAATAGACTTCATGTTGAGACCGTGTTGAATCTCCTGACTACACAGTTGCACTTTATATCATGTATCATACAGTTATAGAAGGGATTTATTTATAATTACACTATCCAGTGTCACCCAGATGAGGATGGGTTCCCTTTTGAGTCTGGCTCCTCTCAAGGTTTCTTCCTCATGTCGTCTCAGGGAGTTTTTCCTTGCCACCGTCACCACTGGCTTGCTGATTGGGGATAAATTTATCGATTTATCGAAGCTGCTTTGTGACGATGTGTATTGTTAAAAGTGCTACACAAATAAAATTGAATTGAATTGAATTGAATTGAACTGTTATTTAACAGAGAAAAACATAATCATTAATATGGTTTTCTGCAAGAAGACGTTTATTTGACTTTTATGGAAGGAGTCTTCAGTGTCAGGACTTTTTAAAGTCTTCAGGGCAGAGGACCTTACATTTTCTGGGTCTCTGTAACATGACAAGCTGCATGAGGGTACAACGGTTTATAGCTGATATAATGTAAGTTTAGAGTTCTGCAACATTAAATGTCCAAAAATGTTTCTTTTTAATTAAGAAAAACTGTAATTGCTGTGGTATTAGAGGAATATAATGTTTCTGGACATGCTGTTATTGGAAAATAATCTTTCTTTTTTTCATTATTACCATCTTAGGCTATTTAGACTACTGGCTAAAGATAACATTAATCTTAGGATTTTTTTTTTTTTTTTTTTTTTTTTTTAATGGAGATGGCATAAAAGATTCATTCTAAGAGACCCATGTGACCTTATCATGTCAGATCCATACTTATTACTCATATTGTACTAATGAGTACTGCATGAGTTGAGGGGTAGGGCTAAAATCTGTTACAAATATTTTATTTTAAATAAAGGCAAATTTATCTAATATTTCTCATTATGCAATACTTACATAAGATGATTATACTATTATATAATAAGAT
Source organism: Cranoglanis bouderius (assembly GCA_023630585.1). NCBI lineage: Eukaryota > Metazoa > Chordata > Actinopteri > Siluriformes > Cranoglanididae > Cranoglanis > Cranoglanis bouderius. Next base: position 5,887,537 of record CM042551.1, on the reverse strand, counting down.
TAATAAGCCTATTTTTAGACAGTTTCTTAAACTAATTTTTGAAATTGAATTTTTATTTTGCCAGATAATTTTGATTTTTTTTTTTTTGTACAAATTAACACATGAACAGAAGTTCAATAGAGGTCATGCTTGAAATTAGTAAAAATCTAGAAAAAATAAGGTTAAATTTGTGTCATAATCAATTCCTCATGAGAAATATTAGGGAAAAATTGGTTATATTGAAGATATATATATTTTTTTAACTTTCAGTGCTGCTCCTCAGATTATCATCAAGTCATTTGTAAACATTCAGGACAAGGGACGAGGTTGGTGATACCAAAAAAAAATAAAAGATATATTCTATTTTGCTGCCTGGAACAAATTAACACAAAGTAAATCGTCTTAAAAATTTCTCTTGATTCTCATTAACTATCCCCTAATGGTGTCTTTAATAATGTCCCAGTAATCTCTCCAAGGTCATGTGCACGAACTGAGCAGAGAGAATGAGACATATTATCTGCAGGTTCTATAAACGAGTGTATTTTTAAATGGCAGAACTGGTGACAGGTGATATTTATAATGTCACTTTTCTGCGAGTGTCTACAGATTGTGTGAAAGGTTCTGAAACAGATTTGTCTGGGATTCGAAAAAGTTCGTGATGATATTGTGAGGGTATTTTTGTTGGGTTTTTTTTTTGTTTTTTTTTTAAAATGGTGTGTTGTCACATCTGGGAACAAGGTTTCACAGATTTAATTGATATTTTTCACTGAGAATGATAATGTGATGCTGATTCTCACTCACATTATGACTTGTGGATTTGGTGGTGAAAATAAGCTTCTTTTTCTTTTAAAGTTTATATCCACTCAGAATTTTGTGTATTCAGTGTATTCAGGACACATGCCCTGAATAGAGAATCTGCACTCAGGACAATATGCATAATCGCAGATTTGCTTTCACATAGAAGAGTTCCATCTGAACCATGGATTGATTGTGCAATTGCATAAGTCACTTTTGTGCAAAATGGTACAGTTACCGTCATAAGTTTACATACAGCTTGCAGAATCTGCAAAATGTTAATCGTTTAAAAAAAAACTATGAGGGGGATCATAAAAATTGCATTTAGTCTTTTTTATTTAGTTCTGCCCTGAATAAGCTATTTCACACAACAGATGTTTACATACTGTATAGTCCACAAGACACAATAATAACTGAATTTACACAAATGAACCAGTACAACAGTTTACATACGCTTGATTCTTAATACTGTGTGTTGTTACCTGGAGGATCAGTGACTGTTTTTATGTTTTGTGATAGTTGTTCACGAGTCCCTTGTTTGTCCTGAGCAATTCAACTACCCACTGTTCCTCAGAAAAATCCTCCAGGTCCTGCACATTCTTTGCTTTTCCAGCATCTTCTGCACATTTGAGCCCTTTCCAACAGCGGGCTATATGATGTTGAGATCCGTCTTTTCACACTGAGGACAACTGGGGGACTCGTACACAACTATTACAAAAGGTGCAAACGTTCACTGATGCTCAAGAAAGCAACACGATACGTTAACAGTTAGGAAGGTGTAACCTTTTGAACAGGATGATTAGTGTAAATTGTTATTATTGTGTCTTTTGGGAAACATGTAAATATCTTATGTAACTTCTGAAGGTCAGTACTAAATGGGGAAAAAAAAAAAAAATGAGGGCCCCATTCCTACATTTTGCCTAGGGCCCCCAAATGACTAAATCCGCCCCTGAATGACAGAAGCCTAGTGCTATTGTGTGACAGATAATCTGCTTGAAGAGTTAATACCCCTGTTACCCCTGTTTATTTTATGGCTCAAAGGTTTACATTATAGTGTTATAGTCTCTTCAAAACCCAGTGTTCCCAGTGAGTATAAAGACAGTTTAAAAATGTGAAACTTGTGTTTATGAAAGATAATAATAGGCAGAGAAAAGATTAATACTGTGGTTATATATTGTATAAAGACTATTATTAAGGGAAACATATTATAGTACAGATGCCAAAACATTGGCATAGCGGTGCGATTACCAATGTCACATGATGCAAAATGGAAAAACTTGGTAAATCTCTCTGATTTTTTTTTTTATTATTATTATGTAAATTTCTCGCTGCAAAATTTTAAAGTTCATTTCATCAATGGCGAGAATTATCAATGAGTGAAATGTCATGCAGGAACAAGGACATTTAGCTAGCTAACACAGAAGCAAACTATTCCCTGGTCAAAAACACTGGTCAAAATTTTTCACATTGCTGATAATCGTTATTTGGAGGTATCGCACTAGATTTCTTCAGTTCGTTGTTAGCTACTGTCGGCTAATCATGTTGAATTCTTAATGCTAGCGTACTTCATAAGTTATGTTAGCTGTGACTTTGTTGTGGTGTGCTAGACAACAAACCGACGCTGCTTAGGCGTGTGTGTGTGTGTGTGTGCGTGTGTGTGTGTGTGTGTTTATGTCCAATGTGGATCCTACTCAGATATTGGTAGCCAATTACAATTTAAATAGTACATTAAAACACACCATTGCACCAAAATGTTTTGATTTTACTGTGAATAATGCTAACACAAGTACACTTTCAATTCAAGTAAATTAAGTGTGTTTGTGTGCATGTTCATAAGGTCGTAAGATTTATAGTTGGTTTTTCTTTTTCTTTTTTTATACTCACCTAAATGAATTCAGGCCTCAGGGCATTCAGATATTGAGAAGCATTTCAGTGAGCAGTTCTTATGATTCTGCACAGCGTCTCCCATCAAGAAAGTCTCCTTTTCTCCATGAAAGTCATTATTTTATCTAAATGTATTCATGGTTTGATCGCAATAAGTGATCAATATCCATTTAAGCTCTATAGCATTGCTTTCCATAATGTGCAAAGCCCACGAAAACGAATTCACTGACATTGTTTTCTTGAAGCATGGCCTGATTGTAGGAAAGTTGGTCTCACACACACAGACACACACACACACACACACACACACACACACACACTGAAAGCATAAAGCTTCTATTAATCTAATATACAGAATGGGAATATGTAAAATAGCGAAGGGAAGAAAGAAAGTGATGTAATAAAACAGGAAAAGGTACATGGTGTGATTTAGTAAACTCATGACATGATAATGAAAGAGAGGAGTAGCAGTGATGAAGCAGCGAGAGAAAACAGTGGCAGTTGGCTCAAGCGTAAGCCGCCTGGTCATAGCCACTGTTGTTGGCGTTCATTAAAAGATAAGAAGTGGAAAAAGAGACCAGCATCAGTCACATGATTCTTGGGGAATTAATCCCAGTAAGCACAAGATATAAACATACGACAACCTTTAACCACTTGCGGATGTTCTCCATTTTGTTCTCCATTTTCTCAATAGTCTGCCACTGCTGTTGACTTCTCCATTCTGATTGGTCAGAAAGTGTTGAATCATTTTCAACAGCAGCAGCTCGGATGGTAGTTCTGGCTGTAATTCAAATCGCAGATTTATATTTATGCACTTGTTTGAATATGGTATCATTTCTATACTAACAGCCACATCTGTATGGTGGATGTTCCATTAAAAAATGTGTGCAATTGTTACTATGGTTTTCTGTATTTTCTGTAAGGAGATTAAGGTGATCTGTTTAACCTTTATGGAAAGCATCTCGGGGCATGTTGGCTTACTGGTTAGCACATCTACCTCGCACCTTGGGGGTTGCAAGTTTGATTCCTGCCCTGATATGCAGAGTTTGCATGTTCTCCCCATGCTTCGGGGGTTTCCTCTCCCAGTCCAAAGACATGTAGGCTGATTGGCATCTCTAAATTGTCCGTAGTGTGTGAATGGGTTTATGAGTGTGTGTGCGATTGTGACCTGTGATGGGTTGGCACCCTGTCCAGGGTGTCCCCCACCTTGTGCCCCGAGGCCCATGGGATAGGCTTCAGGCTTCCCGTGACCCTGTGTAGGATAAGTGGTATGGAAAATGGATAGAAGGAGTCTCCAATGTCAGCACTTTTTAACAGTCAGAAGTAAAGCTGTAACTTCAAGTTTCCCAGCACAAGAAAGTCTGCCTTTTTTATCATATTACCTTAAAAACTGAGAGAGAAAGAAGAAAAAGAGGCTGCTGAGGGAACAACTGTTTGAAGCTGCTGTAAAATAAGTGTTAACAGGAACAAGAACTTTCACAGACAACATTAAATCTAAAATGATAAAGTATGACGTATCATTCTTTAATGAAAATTGTAATAGTTGGCAAAGTGATGTGATATAAGAGGAATAAAACCCTTTAGGACCTGAAGTTATTGGAAAATAATCCACTTCATGGTGGTAACAGTAACTCAGTTTTGAGTCGGACCACATTACTTTTTTTTTATTTTAGCAAGTGTTGTATTCCTTACACACTGGTAATTCATCCAGCATATAGACTGTAAATCCTTACATTAGTGCAGATCAACCCTGATTTTCAGCTTTGTAGGCAACATCCGAGTGTTAAACGTAATACAGGCCAGAGTTCCGTAATGGAATGATGTGGTTGACCTTAGGAAGATTAAAGACACGTCAGACTACTGTAGTCAGGTCTTGAGATGAATCTGTGTACTAACAGCACAGTGTTTTGTAAGCTAATAGCATTAGGATCAAGCTAAGACATGATGAACAGACAGAAGACAGAAGCTTGAATTCCTCCAGACGTCTGATTGACAGGCACTCTGTCCTACAGAGCAGGCTGAAGGCACTGACCTGACTCTGCAGCTTTCTGCCTCCTGAGTGACACACCGCTGCTGATAGACAGGGAAAGGATCACGGGATCAAAGACAATGATGGATGAAAGAGAGATGGAGTGCATGCAGGAGACAGAGGGAGAGGCAGAGAGAGAAGCATTATAGTGACAGTTACTACGGAAAGTCTAGGCATGCATTAGCCTTAAAAGCTCTCACTTATTGTGTTCAAGAAGCACTGACTTTTATAGGAAGTGACCATTTGGCTGACAAATGAGCAACAAGAGTTCATTGTTTCAACGTGACATGTGTTCATTTGGGGGAAATGGTGGTACAACAAAACCAGACCGATGTCCAACAACCTGGAAATAGTCTCACATAATTATGCCTCTTTCTAGAAATAAATGCCAATAAATAAGATAGTTTAAAGTTTACATTTAGTAAGAAATAATGTCTAGATGAAATAATGTTTTCTAATAATTCTACAATAAGAAAAATCTGAACATTCAAGATACTTTAACTTCTTAAGATCTTAACTTAAGATATGTTTTTTTCCTTTTGCTTTTTTTTTTGCTATCTAGCCAGATATGTTTTCTTGCAGAGTGAAGGTGAGTAAAATTCTAGCCTATTCATTTGCGCTGGCCTTGATTTACACATTTTGTCTAATTTGTTTTCTTTTTGTATGTGCAAGAGAGGAGTAAGTTCCATAAAAATCCATAGAAATTACACAATTGCCAAAAAAAGACTGTTGCATATCATGTTTTTATTCATCCGTGTTTTAATTACAGCTGCCCAACCTTACCTGTCCCAATCCCCTGTGTTTCAGTTGTACACATTATCATGCAGGTAGTGCATGTGGGAATGTGTGCAGTGGATTGAACAGACGAACAGTTGTTCAGGTGAATAACTATTCAAAAGGTGGCCCCTGGCTTCACATGTTTAATGTGTTGAAATGGGAAGTTGGAGACAAGTACGTAAACTCAACATGTGTCTTATTGTGGGAAATCCAAAAATCGTAGGCTGTGTCCATAGCACTGATCAAAACCCAGACAGGCTTATGCTTACCATAAGATAATCTATAATCAATACACAAACAACAGGCAAGGGTGAGAACCGCAAAACACTTGAAAAACAAGGCTTGGACTAAACAGGACAAAAAGCGCAAGACTTTCCTATGTGAAACAAAAACAACAGGGCAGAAATAACCAAACTAATCAAGGTGAGACACAGAACAGGTGACCACATTAGGGTAAACAACCAATGTAACAGGGGCAGAGATAAAACCAAAACCAAAACAAAAGCACTTACATAAACAAACATAAACGAAAAGCAAAGTCCATGCACCGAGAAGGGACATTTGTGACAATGTGTCTCAGAGGAAGCATGTAAGCCTTTAAAAACTAAGTAAGACAACACACAAGATAAACAGAGGAGTGAATTTACACTGGGTAAGATTACAGCACCAGAAGACATAGTCAAGACTTACAATCAAGAGGAGGGTTCTGTAAATAAAATTCTTTTTTAATTCTCATCTTGACTGACAGTTTGTACAGACGTTTACGTCATGTTTGTGAGTGTCTTATGTAACTCCTACATCACAGGGTAAGAGTGGTGTTGTAAAGCGTGCTGAGGTGCGCTGTGCTGCCCGGGCCACACACTGATGCACATAATTTGAGCAGGCCAGGTTTAATACAGCACAGCATGGCAAGGTGCCCCCAGGCTGCAGTATGAGATAATAATAAGATCCATCGCTGTTTAAAGACACTTCTGAGGCCAAGGGCAGCATTTGCTGAAATTAAGCAAATTAGCCAAAGGTGAGACTTAATGGTCTTTTGCCTTTTTTTCCCCTTTCTTCTTTTTTTTTCTTGGCATCGGCACTACGCTGAGCTTGGACTACATTAGGCAGTGCGGGAAATGTTGACTCTGCTGGGGGAGAGGGAGGGAAACTGAGGAGTGAGCCAGAGAAAAAGAAGAGAGAGAGAGAGAGAGAGAGAGATGGTGGGAACTGGAGAGCTCTGTAATGAGAGGAAAGCCTCCTCAGCATGCTGTGTTTGCCCAGAGCCATGGACTTAATCGTGTCTGGTGCACCCGCCGCCATGATAGATGCCTCGCTGCACGTCCCACTGAGAGCAAATACTAAAATTCTGCTGTTTCCTCTCTTACACACATACTCATATTTTACACACACCACTCTACACTTTGTTCACTTTCTTTCTTTTATTTAACATATCCACTTGCTTTTGTATTCCCCATTGCCCACTACAACCTCCTCTCTCTCTCACTCTCTCTCTGGCTCATTCTGTAAGTTTATGTCTAATGCTATCTGATTCAAACCATACGAGGTCACTGGATGCCCATTTGCAGTCACCACTGTGCCTCATTACAAATATATATATATAGTTGCACAACCTTTGGAATGCATATTGTAGAGCTGCTGCTGTAATCATAAAGGTTGTCCTGTGCTCATTCGAGGTCTCTGCTCATACTGAGCATCCTGCAAACATACTTAGTACTGTTTGTCTTTACTCTTCTACACCTGTATACTGTACACCTGCACATTCCTGCAGTTATCTAATCAGCCAATCATGTGGCAGTAGCGCAATGCATAAAATCATGCAGATACAGGTCAAGAGCTTCAGTTAATGTTCACATGAAACATCAGAATGGGGGAAAAATGTGATCTCTGCTAGAAACTGCTGATCTCCTGGGATTTTCACACACAACAGTCTCTAGAGTTTACACAGACTGGTGAAAAAAAAAAAAAAAAAAAAAAAAACTTTTACAGAGTGAGCAACAGTTCTGTGGGTGGAAACGCCTTGTTGATAAGAGGGGTCAGAGGAAAATGGCCAGATTGGTTTGAGCTGCCAGGAAGGATATAGTAACTCAAATAATCACTGTTTACAAATGTGGTAAGCAGAAAAGCATCTCAGCATGCACAAAACATTGAACCCACCTTGAGATGGATGGGCTACAACAGCAGAAGACCACAATGGGTTCCACTCCTGACAGCTAAGAACACGAATCTGAGGCTATTATGGGCACAGACTCACCCAAACTGGACAGATAAACAGAATATATATATATAAACAGAATTTTCTGGTTTCTTGATGTTGTTTATGCTGTCGGAAGATTTACTGGGTTATTTTATTGTTAATGTTTAGGTTTAAAGATGGGTTCGGGGATTTTTTAATCAGTCATGGATTTACTTAGAATACTGGCCAATTTTTTCAGCTCAACACCACTACTGAGTAACACACAATCAGGAAAGTGTAGGCAGCCCCTAGCTATCTTTAAAAAAAAAATAATAACAATAAAGAATTTTAAAAAAAAAATAAAAAAAAAAGACATCTAACAGAAAATGAACAAACATGTTCACTTTCTTTTTTTTGCTAATACCAAAAACAATGTTTGAAACATAAGCTCCATCCACTGAACCAATGAATTTCCTCCTGCCTACAAGGTGGACCTGCCTTCAGTACAGTTTTGATTAGTGATTTTGCACATGGGTCTTACCACACCACACAATGCTACAGCCATTCCAGTCATTAGAACTTGAACTACATGTTCTCCTGTTTGAAGATATTGTTTTGACACTGGGAATTTTGCTGTGGCAACAGATTTTGGGTTGCAGTTCTGAGATAAAACATACATGCCTTTCTAAGGTTACTAATCAGGAAGTAGATGATTCCTCAAAGCTGAGAGCAATACAAAACTCTGATTAGCTGAGGATTTGCTGAGGGCTGTCAGGTCAAGGTCGTACAGCCTGGTATGTAATGTTGTAAGAGGATCATTTTACCGCAGATCAAGTCGGTGGTTTCTAGTGGAGTGTATCGTAGAGAGGAAATGATGAAAAAAAGCCTGACTTGTCTGACAAGCTATTGAATAGCTGAGTCCATCTGACAAGCCGAGATCTTATGCTCTCAAGAAAAACGACCTCTTTTCTGATGCCCATTGATTTTTTTTCCCCCTGTATTACATTCTCTATGGCTAATAACACTAATTTTAAGATCCACTGACCACCATTCATGAAATAGGTATGTAGCAATGCTATGAGAAAAATGTTCATCCAGCAGATAAAAGGGACAATCCATCATAAAGTTCATTTATATTCCTTTATTTTATTTTTGGAGCCTCTGTAATAACAGTACTTTAATAATAAAGCAGAGCTTAAATGTGCTCCCTTATACCACAGTGCTGTTGAATTCTCCGTTCTGATTCTTCAGAAGATGTTGATTAATTTTCTATAACAGCAGCTCTGAGAGTAGTTCCGGTTGCAAGGCAAATCATACACTATATGGCCAAAAGTATGTGGACACCTGACCATCACACCTACATGTGGTTCTTCCCTAAACTGATGCCACAAAGTTGGAAGCACACAATGGTCTAGAATGTCCTTGGATGCTGTAGCATTTCAATTTCCCTTCACTTGAACTAAGCGGTCCAAATCTGTTCCAGCATGACAATGCCCCTGTGCACAAAGCTCCATGAAGACATGGTTTGCCAAGTATGACCTCGAACTCGAGTGTCCTGAACAGAGCCCTGACCTCAACACCTTCAGGATGAACTAGAACGCAGATTGTCTGTTTGATCTCACTAATGCTCTTGTGGCTGAAAGGACACAAATCAACACAGCCATGCTCCAAAATCTAGTGGAAAGCCTTCCCAGAAGAATGGCGGCTGAAAAGGGGGGACCAACTTTGGAATAGGATGTTCAACAAGCACATATAGGCATTATAGGGTTATAATATGTTATAATTTCTATAGTAACAATTTACACAGGGACTTGCATGGGGGGTTATCATGTTATCATTTACATGGTGAGGTTTTCTGTGAAGAGACACTTATTTAGCATTTTTGGAGGGAGTCTCCAGTGTTCGCGCTTTATAACATTCCGAGCTAAAGCTGTAACAATAAAGAGTTTGTGGTTTCTTGGTAACATAGGGAAGAAAAACCTTATGCTAATTTTAATTTTAAAAGCTTCACTGGGTAAGTTACTGCAGTATGTATCTAGTTTGTTGACATATTGTACTAGTGTATATAATACCAGATCAACACAAACAAAGATTTTACTTAAGATGCCAATTTTCCACACAGAGTTAGATCTGCTTTTTCCAATTATGCTCCGCATGCATGGAATGAGCTTCAGTGTATACTATACATGGAATCTGTACCATCTCTTGATCTTTTTAAAAATATGTTATAATTAGCTGCGTATGATTTGCATTGTTTATTAGATTTTGGTGTTTTGTGTTTGTTTATTGTGTGGCTTTATGTACTTCCATGTAATTCTTGTTTTTGCTGGCCATCTTGACCAGGACTCCCTGGTAGAAGAGATGCTGTATCTCAACAGGACCTTCCTGGTTAAATAAATTCTAAATAAGTAAATTCTAAATAAACTTGACGTGTTATTTTTCAATTATCTCAATAAATAATGAATAAATAACATTTAACTGTTAGCAAATTGATGTGGTATAAGAGGAATAAAACATTTGCGGGGGGGGGAGGTATGCTGTTATAGGAAAATAATCAACATTATACCACCATGCCATTGATTATTTTCCTGTAACAGCACACCCCCGAGTGTTGTACTCATTACTAATTCAGTTGTATCAATCTTGCATTCCTCATCAATTTTTAGAAGTTAAAAAATCTTGGATAGAAAGAGAGGGAGGGAGATGAGAGAAGTGAAGACTGCAGGTAAGAGCGAGTGAGTCCTCTGGGTGTCTGAATCCTCCTCTTTTCTCCTCCAAACTGCTGCCAGGAACATTTGGAAAATAAGCAGAATGTGTCGGGGCCAAGGCCTCCCGGTATTACGGAACATGTAGTTCATTATTTTCTAAATCGATTCGGCCCGTTTGGCTGTGCTGAGGAAGTGCTGTGGATTCTGGGAAATTGGACAGGAGCAGCAGGAGTGAGCTGAGCAAAGCCTTGCCTGCTGAACCAAGTTTTATACACTGCATAGGGAGACTGATTTAGCATAACATGTGGCTATTCACTGCCCCCCTAAGCGACACATCACCTCATGTTTCTATTTTATTGTTCTCCAGATACAGCATTAGTTTCTTTCACATAGACCTTATGGGAGAGCACTGGACTGCCCATGCAAAATCTGCTTCCCGGATTAATTTTTCACACATATACACAGAAATTCTGGAAGCCTTGGCCATAAATATAACGGAAAATCATTTCTCTTTACAGATGATTAAGTCTTGGCGGCGTTTCAGAATGCGTGCTGTCTGCCGTCTCAGAGTCGGACTGACTCGCCTTTTCATATTTCATGAGCCCAGAAAAGATCTGCTCTTGCCTCTCATTGTGATGGTGATTTTCCCCTTTTCTCTTTAATCCTGGCAAACCAGATTATGAATGCTCCACACTTCTTAAAGAAGGAATAAAAATGGAAATACGACTTGTGATGCCGTCGGCTCCACCTCCTCCTGTAAGGAACGGCAGGTTTTTGCTCGAATTAATTAGACGAATTTGTATGAAAATAGGTTTGGCGTGACATCTGGTCTGGTTGTAAGTGCTAAGTGCTAATGAGGCCTATTCAGATGATCTGCTTCTGTTGACTGTGTCTGGCAGAGCAGAAGCAACTGATGACCCAGTACCTCTGTCTCTCTGTCTTGCTCTTTCTGAAACTGCTGATGACCTAGTCTGTCTGTCTGTCTCTCTCTATCTCTGGAGCAGAGAGTTACAGGCGACAGTCAGAGAGCAGCTTCTCAGGGGAAAAAAAGGTTCTGAAGCTTTTTTTGGCTCTCTTTTTCTTTAGCAGAAGAGATTGCAGCTTCTTTCAGGAACACAACACAGAACCGTAGGAGAAATGAGGACTGGACAGAAGCCAAAAATCAATAGAGGATGGTAAAGCACAGTTTTACAGAAAATGGAACGTTTATACAATATACTAACCCCATTTCCATAAAAGTTGGGATTTTTTTCTAAAATGCAGTAAAAACAAAAATCTGTGATTTGTCAAGTCTCTTGAAACTTTAATTAACTGACAAAAGCACAAAGAAAAGATATTCAATGTTTTCTCTGACCAACTTAATTGTATTTTGTAAATATAAACAAATTTAGAATTTGATGGCTTCAACACGCTCAAAAAAAAGTTGGGACACCCTTCCTTTTAATTACACTTTTTAATTGTTTGGGAACTGAGGATACTAATTGTTGCAATTAGAATTTTTGCAAGTGGAATTTTTGCCCATTCTTGCTTGATACAAGACTTCAGCTGCTCAACAATCCTTGGTTGCCATTGTCTGACTCTCCTCTTCATGACCAGTCAAGCACACAAACTCTGTGTCTACGAAGCCCCGCTGTTGTAGCACATGCAGAATGAGGCCTGGCATTGTCCTGCTGGAATAACCATGGACTTCATGGGAAAAGACGTTGCCTTGATGGCACATATGTCTCTCTAAAATCCCAATATACGCCTCCACGTCAATGGTACCTTCACACATATGCAAGTCACCCATGCCGTGGACACTGATGCTGGCTTTTGCACCTTTCGCTTATAACAGTCTGGCTGGGCTTTTTCATCTTTGGCACAGAGAACTCGACGTCCTCTTTTCCTGAAAACAAGCTGAAACGTGGACTCATCTGACCACAGCACACGTTTCCACTGCCTTTCAGTCCATCTGAGATGAGTTCGGGCCCAGAGAACTCGGTGGCGTTTCTGCATAGACTTGATGTGTGGCTTCCTCCTTGAGTAATAGACTATTGGGTTGCATTTCTGGATGCAGCGGCGGACTGTGTTAAGTGACAGCCGTTTTCAGAAGTACTCCAGAGACCATGTGGTTATATTTATCACAGTAGAATGACAATTTCTCAGGCAGTGCTGCCTGAGGGCTCGAAGGTCACACGCATTCAACAGTGGTTTCCGGCCTTGCCCTTTACGCAGTGAGATTTCTCTGGATTCCCTGAATCTTTTCACAATATTATGCACTGTAGATGGTGAAAGACCTAAATTCTTTGCAATCTTGCATTGAGCAGTGTTCTTTTTGAACTGACTGACAATTCTCTCATGAAGTTTGGCACAAAGTGGTGAGCCACGACCCATCCTTGCTTGCAAAGGTTTTTGGTGGATGCTCCTTTTATGCCCAATCTTGATACCCTCCCCTGTTACCAATTAACCTGATCCTCCAAAATGGTGCTATTTGTTACATAATATTCTATAAACTTTTCGGTCTTATTTTGCCTCTGTCCCAACTTTTTTCTGAATGTGTTAAAGGTATCAAATTCTAAATTTGTTTATATTTACAAAATACAACTAAGTTGGTCAGTGAAAACATTGGATATCTTTTCTTTGTACTTTTGTCAGCTAATTAAAGTTTCAAGCGACTTGACAAATAACCGATTTTTGTTTTATTGCATTTTAGAAAAAAATCCCACCTTTTATGGAAATGGGGTTAGTACATCAGAATATATTTATATCAAATGATTGGGATATTTACATGGCCACTGGTTTCATTATTGGTTATCACAATAATACCCAAGTATCAGTTATTTACAGCATATACTATTTGTTCTATTTGTTCACAGTTTTGTCACAACTCTATTCTATAATGAAACACTTTGCTTTCCAGATCCCTGACAAGCTTACTGTTGCTATAAGCTAAAATGTTCCCTGGCTCTACAGATTAGTATAGACTCAAGCAACTCTTTCTGCTCTTGGAACCTGACATAAAGGATTAGCATGTTCAAATTCTAGGCGATGCAACCCCTCTGAAACTAATTTGTAGACTTTCCCTGCTGCATGCAATATTGGAACAGTTGGGATAACTCCATATGTTTTGGCCAGGCTTTCTGTCAAATGCTGCAGCTGTCTGAGATCCACTGCCTCACTGAAATCTGTATATACAAGCTATTTGTAGGCTTACAGCTTCACAGCTTCATTAATTAAGGTATAAATGTGATCACACAGCCTAATACAACCTGGTACAATATCCTTAGATGCTTAAAACTATTTTTTTAGAAACCAAAATGATGTACAGTTTGACACTGCAGATCACAATATACATGAAAGTAGCCTTAAAAAGTGGGATTATTGGTATAACTGTGCACTAAGTCTGAAATCTCTGAGCTGCAAGTCCAAGTTAAGTCTCAAATCTATGAGATCCAAATCCAAGTCAAGTCCGAGTCAAGTCTCAAATCTATGAGATGCAAGTCTGAGTCAAGTCTCAAATCTACAAGCTGCAAGTCTGAGTCAAGTCTAAAATCTACGAGCTGCAAGTCTGAGTCAAGTCTCAAATCTATGAGCTGCAAGTCTGAGTCAAGTCTCAGATCTACGAGCTGCAAGTCAGAGTCAAGTCTCAAATCCACGAGCTGCAAGTCCGAGTCAAGTCTCAATACTATGAGCTGCAGATCCAAGTCAAGTCTGAGTCAAGTCTCAAATCTACAAGCTGCAAGTCTGAGTCAAGTCTCAAATCTACAAGCTGCAAGTCTGAGTCAAGTCTCAATCTACGAGCTCCAAGTCTGAGTCAAGTCTCAAATCTACAAGCTGCAAGTCCAAGTCAAGTCTCAATACTATGAGCTGCAGATCCAAGTCAAGTCTGAGTCACGTCTCAAATCTACGGTCTGCAAGTCCAAGTCAAGTCTCAAATCTACAAGCTACAAGTCTGAGTCAAGTCTCAAATCTACAAGCTCCAAGTCTGAGTCAAGTCTCAAATCCACAAGCTGCAAGTCTGAGTCAAGTCTCAAATCTACGAGCTGCAAGTCTGAGTCAAGTCTCAAACCTATGAGCTGCAAGTCCGAGTCAAGTCTCAATACTATGAGCTGCAAATCCAAGTCAAGCCTGAGTCAAGGTTCAAATCTACGAGCTGCAAGTCCGAGTCAAGGCTCAAATCTACGAGCTGCAAGTCTGAGTCAAGTCTCAAATCAACAAGCTGCAAGTCGGAGTCAAGTCTCAAATCTACGAGCTGCAAGTCTGAGGCAAGTTTCAAATCTATGAGCTGCATGTCCAAGTCAAGTCCAAGTCTGAGTCAAGTCTCAAGTCTCTGAGCGGCAAAATCAAGACTCTTGTGTTTTCCCTTATACCTTATGCAAAAGATTATACAGTATATAATGACGTGGCCTTTGATGGATATGCAGATTATAAACAACTACTGTATAGTACACTGCATAGTCAATGATAAGTTGGCCCAGTAGCAAAAAGGTGTACATGTACATCAGTCCTTCCACATTCCCATGCTTGTTATTCAGCAGGCATTGTGTGAGTCTTTCAAGTCTTTTCCCTGAGAAACTCATTCTACCAGCTCGGCTTCGGTGCCAATAAACTGATTCAACAGTCACTGGAAAAGGATGTCTTTTTGGTGGAAATGTTTTGTTTCTCTAAGCCTTGTGCCAATAGAGAATGAGCTGGAGAATTGAGCTGAAAGGGCTTACATGGAGAGACAGAAATAGATGGAGAGGACGCCCTTATTCAAGGTTAACCCTGCAGAATACGATCCATTCTGACTGTACCATAGGCTCAGCGTTTTTCACTTCAGTATCATTTATCAAGGAAAAATAAATGCTTTTACTGCACGCTGAGTCCAAAGGCAGACGACGCCTTGCGGCTTAGCGATCTGACTGGCCACTCAAATCATCATGACTTGTGCAGAAACCATTTTATGAATAGAGATCTGCAGATTGGGCTTTGAAAGTTATTATGAGCATTCAGTGCTTTATGCTGCCACCGTTAAATTTGTATAATGATTGCTTACTAATATTGTAATCATGCATGAACCCACAACCACCAGAACTCCTTCTTTCACACTGTCTCATCAGACATCCATGAGCTGAACCCTAAGTCTTGAAGATTGTTTTCACCTGGTTTAGCCCCCTGCATGCTGCAGGGTCCCATCATTCATTCTGCCTCATTTTCAGTGCAGATCTTTCATCCCTGCACTCAGATCTCTTGTTCTTTTACCTCTCTGCTATACACACCCTCACATCTGCTCTGATCACCACCAATTCTCCAGCTGCACAGGGTGAGGTAGGATACACACTCACTCACTGACTCACACAAACTCCATTTCACTTACACTCTCAGACACACACTCCATAAGATACCCAGAATCAGACAATAAAACCATGCCCTGCAGCCTTATTGAATTCAACCCTCCTATCCTCGCTGCTCCTCTGTGAGGGTGTTCTGTTATAACTTCAGTAATGACAGTTCCAGCACACGGATGGGCTTATTACACCAGAACCAGACTATTACACAGAATATGCTCTTATTGCCATTGATGTCTTGGTATATGTTATTTTGCCTTTTATAAAACATTTGCCTGGTTATTAATCTTGCATCCCGGAATCCTTGTGTTCAAGCTACAGCTCTCAACTTGCTCAATTCCCTCGAGCAAGAAAATCAATGTTACTTCACTTCCATACCTTTCCAAAACAAAACTGCTCCTTTTATAAACTCAAAAGCGCCGACCCACACTGCTGAGTTTGCACCAGTACCCACGCATAAATCCAGAATTTCAGAGTCAGTCAAGTTGGGCACAGCAGGGTTTAGTGTTTTCCCAAATGTAACACACACATCAGCTAATTGCCGAATCTAGAGTGAATTGAATCAGGTGCGTCTGTGCAATGAAAACACTAAACTCTGCAGATCTGGGGGTCCTCCAGGAACTGAGTTTGACATTTCGGCCCTTAATTTGCAGAAGGGATGTTTAGGAAACGTAAATGCCCTCCCACGCCTTGGTTCTTTCATCTCACTTGTGTATATGCTTTCCTGTGCAATTCCAATAGAGAGGCTTTATTAAAAGACTGCATATTTCGGTCTGATGCTGTGCTGTGAGATTTTCTTTGACCCCAGTGACATGATTAAGCAATTAAATAAATAAATAAATAAATAATCACTTGTGGTTGCAGAAGAGGTACAACACTCTCAGTGTCTGTGGAAAGATGTGCTATAGGTTACACCTACACATTTGGCTGATGCTTTTATCCAGTAAGGCAGAATTCAAGTATCTAGTTCTTCAGACACTCGACAGCAATACAAATGTTACAGAACTAAATACTGACCATCTGACCAGACACAAATGCAAGTTACATGCATGTTACAACCATGATGGCCAATAATACAGGCGTATGCCATTAATAAGTGGTATGAGTAAGCACAAGGTACATTGGTTTACATAGGTACATACATTACATAGGTAGTCGGGTGGCAAAATATAAATAAAATAGTTGACTATGTACTCTAAATATAGCTGGGCTAAAAAAAATATATGGACCAAGCCAATGGGGTTAGGCTAGGGTGTTGACCCAGCATGCTGTGTTGATTTTTTTTTTTTTTTTAAACCCTACTTGTGGGTAGAAATGACTACATTGCTTGACTGTTGCTTGACTGTTGCTTATTGCTTGACTCCAGTACTAGCCAATAGTCCAAGACAATGTTATAAAGAAAATTCAAGGTAATTTTACCTAGTTAAATAGTTGCAGTATATGGCAGGCCAAAATGAGGTAAATGAATGCTAACTTTAAATATAGATTATATGTATATAAGTACTTTTAGCTTATCTTTACAATTTTCTTACAGAAAATATTAATTTATCATATTTATTACAAGAATATAACTCCAGACATATTGGTTAGCTAGCATACCTCCTACTGTCAGCAGGAAAGCCAAACTACATGGTAAAAAAGTTATTGCCTACCATAATAGTTAATACAGAAATAATTTTGACTACATTTTACACTCATTGCGTTGTTGATGAGAGAGTTCAGAGGAGAATGACCAGAATGGTTTGAGCTGACAAGAAGGCTATGTTAACACAAATAACCACTCTTTACCACCGTGCTGAGCAGAAAAGCATCGCAGACTGAGCAACGCATCGAACCTTGAGGCGGATGGACTACAACAGCAGACCACTACACTGACAGGTGAAGTAGAAAATTCAAGAAAATGAATCTTGACGTAGTGTATCTGTTTAATTTCAGCTCCAAATCGCAAACCCAGCATACTGAGTTACCCATTATTAACACAATTTGAGTCACAACTACATGACCCACCAAGATAAACCCAGAATTTTTAACCCAGCGTGTATATAGCAGGGCTTCTCAAGCATTTTCCTGTCAAGGAACCCATTAACTTATTATAACTTATGGATCCATAGAGCTTTTTATTCCTGAATTTCCCACTAACAGAACAAATTAGTTCCAAGTCCTCATAATTTTTTTTTAGTTATTGAGGTTTGAATTTAGCTAAATTCAAGTGACCAGTCAAACAGTCTAATAACTAATAACTGAGAACTCAATAAATATAATAAATTTGATAAAAGTGTGTTGTGATTTCCACTACTGTATTAAAAAAAATACACACACACAGACCCCCGGCTAAAGTTAATGGATCCCAGGGGTTCCCCAAGAACCACTAATATGGAGGAGAACACGCCTTGGTAGACAAACATACAGTTGTTTTTTTTCAGTGATGTTCTCAGAAGACTTGTATCTTTATGCATGTATGTACTTCAGTATTGTAAGGGAATTTGCAAAGCGACCCACCAAGCAGCATTCAGCTGCAGACTGCAGTAATCAGGATGTAACATGGGCCTTGATGATTCACTCCATGTAGGTGAGCAACGGTTCATTGGCTACTCTATAGGCAAGCTACAGCACGCCAGTGGAGTGAGATGAAAAGAGGCCTGTGGTGTGTGTGTGTGTGTGTGTGTTAAGATTGATTGAAAACCAGATACGACACAGAAGAGGGATGGAGACCAGAATGAGAGGAGAAGAGGAGAAGTATGTTAGAAGAAGAAGAAGAAGAAGAAGAAGAAGAAGACAAAGGAGACGAAGGAGAAGAAGAAGAGGTCAGGAGAGGACAGAGAGAGAAGAGAAGTGGGAGAGGAGACAAGACAAGCAGACAAGTGACAAGAAGAAAATGGAAGAATAGAGAAGGGAAAAAAGGGGGAAGGGGATAGGAGAAGAGATTTTTTTTTTAATGACAAGAGAAGAGATACATAGAAGAGCAGAGCAGAGAAAATGAGAAGAGAAGAGATAAATAAGAGATAAAAAAATAGAAGAGAAGATATTATAAGATTATAAGAGATACATAGAAGAGAAGAGGAAAAAAGAAACATGAAAATAGGAGAAGAGAAGTGAAGAGAAGTCAAGAAAGAAAAAAGAGAAGTTACAAATAGGAAGAGAAGAGATTTAAAAAATAGAAGAGAAGAAAAGAGATAAACGGGGGAAGAGAAAAATGATAAGAAGCGATAAATAGGAAGAGAAGAAAAGAGAAGAGAAGAAAGAAAAGAGACGTGATAAATAGGAGGAGTAAAGAGAAGACAAGAAAGAGAAGAGAAGAAAAGAGAAGAAAAGAGAAGAAAGAAAAGAGACGTAATAAATAGGAGGAGTAAAGAGAAGACAAGAAAGAGAAGAGAAGAGAAGAGAAGAGAAGAGAAGAGAAGAAAGAAAAGAGAAGAGAAGAAAGAAAAGAGACGTAATAAATAGGAGGAGTAAAGAGAAGACAAGAAAGAGAAGAGAAGAGAAGAGAAGAGAAGAGAAGAGAAGAGAAGAGAAGAGAAGAGAAGAGGTGTTTTGTCAGATATTGCTGATACTGTGAATGAATGGATGCAGGCTGGATGTGGATGGATGATTATTTCTTCTCTACAGCAGATTTCACATTTAATAGAGCACGTCAAAGTATCTCACATATGGTTAGTGCTGCACAGTTAGTAGATAGTGTGAGTAATTAACAGAAAGCACAAGCATTTTCCCACAGCTTGATCCTGGACTGTCTGGGCACTGTGTTTATTCTTGGCTTCTTTACCAGCATTCATGACTGCCGATGTCAGAGGAGCGCCATCTGTTGATTTTCAGAAGGGGAGGGTGGTTAAGTCCTGGACGTTTACAACAGATGTGCAGTTGGCTCCACAAGGACCGGCGCTGCTGATTTTTTTTAAAAGCATGGCTCTCCAGTGAAGCTCATCAAACATGTGTCTGTTTTCAACTCGCTCACTGATGTTCCTTGTCCACAGCCTAGATGACAATCCTTCCTAAGATGAGACGAGAAAAGAGAAGAGACAGGAGAAGAAGAAAAAAGCAAAGAGAAGAGGAAAGAAGAGAATAGGAAAAGAGAAGATATAAAAAAAAAAAGAAACACAGACAATATGAGATCAGAGAGAAGAGAAGAGAAGAGAAGAGAAGAGAAGAGAAGAGAAGAGAAGAGAAGAGAAGAGAAGAGAAGAGAAAAAGAAAAACGAGACAGAGGAAAGGAGAAGAGAAGACATAAGAAAAAGAGAAAAAAGAACATGAGGAGAGAACGGATATGGAGAAGAGAAGAGAAGAGAAGAGAAGAGAAGAGAAGAGAAGAGAAGAGAAGAGAAGAGAAGAGAAGAGAAAAAAGAGAAAGAAGAACATGAGGAAAGAACGGTTATGAAGAGAAGAGAAGAGAAGAGAAGAGAAGAGAAGAGAAGAGAAGAGAAGAGAAGAGAAGAGAAGAGAAGAGAAGACAATTGGGTCTTTATCACTTTATTAATCCTGAAAACATATTAGTCTGGTAACGAGGGACGAGACAGAAGAGAGGGACAGAAGTGGAAGGGATGGACGGACGTGGGATGGACAGAACAGGAATGGAAGGCAAGTGGGAGGGACACAAGTGGGAGACGTGGTTGTGGGATAAACAGAATGGGGGATGGAAGTGGGATGAACGGAAGAAGGGGGGACGGAAGTGGGATGAACAGAAGAGGGAGGGACGGATGTGGGAGAGACGGTACTGTGTGTGTGATAGGGAGTTAATTATAAACCGAGTGTCCGTGCTGAAAAGGTGCACGCTGCAGGGATCCATGGGGACGAGGCCTTCCACCACACAACGTCCTGCTCTTCTTTTAGAGAAATAAATGTGCTGTAATCAGCGTTTTGGAGCTTAGTCATGCTTCCCCAGCTCTGCCTGGCACCTTGCTTTATCCTCGCAGCACGGCCTGCATACAAACACACGCAGGCGCAAATGTGTCACATCCTGCACTGACCTACACACTGTCGGCAAAGATGATGCAGAGTTCAAGTGCAGTGCAACAAAACATTTTTAATGACATTAATAGACTACACTGTGCTGCGGCTTGCAGTTTTTATCCTGATTTACTTCAGGCACAGACTTAAAGCTCATGCCACTTAGCACCAACATCACTTATGAGCTCATCCCTATTGTATCTACGTAAGACAAGAAATTATTTCTAATATTCTCATTGTCTCATTTCTCTTACAATCGCACGTGAAACACATGAACACATAAAATGCATGTGATACTGTATGTCTGTAAAGATTACTTTTGCAAACTGGCACATGTTTGGAAAACTACTAGATTCTTTCTCAATATTTTTGCTGGGTACCTAGAGTGCGGCGTGTTTTGAAAGTAATTATTGAACATTTTTAATAGACAGAAATGTCCATAATTGTCAAGTTTCACAAGTGTGAACACCTACACTGCGGCATCTTAATCGAACCACTTACTTTTGTGCAGTGAGTGCATACTGTATAAATGAAAGATTTTACTTGTACTTGTGTTATGTGTTATTCAAACCCGTGTGTCACGAATGCATCGTACTACATTGTTAAGGATCAACCGTGAAGCTGTGAAGACACACAAGTAATAAAAACAGCTATAAAACATGCGATCCTAATTCCTCAGCCACATATTAGAGCTGCTTTAATAGATCGGAACGGTATGAAGTGTAAACAAGTAGAACAACACAAGCAGAGAACGAACAACGTCGAGGTTTGTCATCATCCATCACCTCAAAGGCCACATTTGGGGCCGTGGTGTTCCTCCAGTCTGTGCGCCGAATCTTGCCCTTTAAACGTGATAACCGAGGTTCTTGTTTGGCCGCGCCGCCACGCGCCTCTCTGACTTGATATGCATCAAAGCCAATTACACGGATAGACGCCTCCTTTTAATGAGGGTTGATCAATGTCAGCGAGGAGGATTCGATAATTAAATCAATTTAACAATCAGCTCGCTAAAATGAGTGTCGTGACATTAAAATTAATCTCGGATGATTGTGGAGCAGAGCAGGTCTGAATATTCAGCGCTCCACATCGCGGGCCAAATGAGATATTAACAATGTTGAAATTGATTTTTAAAGTGTCACAGTGTTCATCTAATGTAATATCTAATGTAGATGTATCTGTTTTTATTACTCAGTGACAGGAAAGTTGACGTTCAGGTAAGTGGGTCTTTCAAATCAGAAAGAAAGAAAAAAAGAATCAAATCAGACATTTTGTTCTGGGAAAAATGTGTTACGAAGACTTTTACGCATTTTCTGCGTAACGAAATATTTACTCATGTCTAGATCGTGTCTTTAAGCACAAAAACTGAGTGCGACAAAAAATTTGAAGTGGTCATGTTTTGTTTCGTAGTGGTTACCACTTTTGTCTACCACCACACATACTGAACAGATTTTTATAGCATTAAAGATGTGCGCGCGAGAGGTTGAGAGTGGGAAAGAGAAAGAGAAAGAGGGAGACGGATGAGTCCAGGTGAGGAATGTGGCTGCGGTGCAGAGGCTAATTGCAAAGCCAAGCAATGTGCTGCCGTAGCTATAGCTCAGATCCTGTGGGACGAGTACATCGCTGGCTTATCTCATCTTTTCCCTCTGTCCTTTCCTTTTCTTTTTTTTTCTTTCCCTCCACCCTCTCCTCCAGCAAGAGATGAACTGATGACTACCTCTTCTACCTTTTTTCACTGTACACACGCTCGGATAGAGGTGACTCACTTATAAATGTGCGCCAGTGAGTCAACCGAAGAATCACACTCGTGTAGTAAACGTGTCAATGCACAACAGCAACATGTGAAAATCTTTACAGACGAGCAGAGGGAGAGATCACGGAGATAACTGCAGGGATCCGAATGATTTAAGGCCGTCTCCACTGCAAACTGTCCCTTCGCTCCCGTTTCAAAATAGCATCCATAAATACCGTGCTTGTTGACTATTGACAAACGACAAGGCTTCAAAGCCGCCCTTCTCCAGAGAAATGGAGATTAGCTGCCATATTGATGGCTACGCATTAATGTTTTATGATTTTTTTTGTTTTGCATCAGTTGCCTGTACTGAAAGATGCCCTGCTTTTGTGTCAATATCAGTGTTTGTGTGTGTGTGTGTGTGTGTGTGTGTGTGTGTGTGTGTGTGTGTGTGTGTGTGTGTTGTTTTATTTACTGAAATATTCACTGATTCTGTCTTTAAGCACAAATAATTTAGATCACATATTCAATTATAATTCAAAAAAGGTCCAGTTTCATAAAATTTTGTTCCTTGGTCATAAAAGTCCGGACTGGCGACTCACATGACTGAATGAGTGACAACAGTTACCTCTTAATGCTTCAACATTCATGTTTAATGTATAGCTGTAAACAAGACAATTCGAAGTGCTTATGTTTCATTTCGTAACGGCGCTTTACATTATCACTTTTGAGTAGAGCCACAGACCATAAACAGAGCTGTTTTGAATTCGAAGCAATGAGAATAAACTAGGGTTTTGACGCAATGCCACTATGTGAACTGTATCACGCTGCAAAGATTCGTACCTGTATCAGGATTTAAACAACACGTGGGCGTGGTCTAAATCGTTGGGGGTATTTTTTTGTGAATTCAATATAAACCTTACCACTTTTACCCCAAAAACTCTGACATACTGGCATTTCTGTGTTTTCTTTCAAACATTTCCACTAAAGTATGACTTTTACAGTTCCTCGACCACCTCATTATCACTTGAGAGATGTGTGCAGGACTTAAACAAACATATAAACAAACTAGTAGTCTAATTTAAACCACCACAACCCTAACACGGCAGTTACTAAGGACCACCGCATGGTCACGCTAATGAACGTAAGCTTTCTTTCAGTTTCATATCATTCATTAGTTCAAAAACTAATAGTGCACCTCCTATTTGTATCTGTGTTTGTATCCATTTAGAACATACACCATTCAGCCATAACATTAAAACCACTGACAGGTGACGTGAATAACATTGATTATCTCATTGCAGTGGCACCTGCCATCGGGTGGGATATATTAGGCAGCAAGTGAACAGTCATTTTTCGGAGTCGCAGTGGTTAGTACCTACCAAAAGTGGTCCAAGGAGGGACAACCGGTGAGCCAGCGACAGGGTCATGGGCACCCAAGGTTCATTGATCCCTATACAATAAACCCATATTTCCTTATCCATTCATCTTTAAACATTCTGTTTTTGTCTTTGAAAAAAAACAAAAAAAAAACAAGCTATGTTATTCATTAATTAGACCAGAAAGGCAAAAACAAATATCAACAAAAGTCTGTGAAAACTGACCTTTTTGATCTAATGTCTCTCACCCTGTAGCTATCCATCCATCCATCCATCCATCCTTTTTCTGTACCGTTTATCTTACACAGGTTCACAGGGAGCCTGGAGCCTCTCCCAGGGAACTCGGGACACAAGTCGGGTGACACCCTGTACGGGATGCCAACCCATCGCAGGGCACAATCGCACGCACACTCACACACCCATTCACACACTATGGACAATTTAGAGATGTCAATCAGCCTTCAGCGCATGTCTTTGGATTGGGGAGGAAACCGAAGTACCCAGAGAAAACCCCCAAAGCATGGGGAAAACATGCAAACTCTGTGCACACAGGGTGGAGGCAGGAATTGAACC
The DNA here is from genome assembly GCA_023630585.1 of Cranoglanis bouderius. Lineage (NCBI taxonomy): Eukaryota > Metazoa > Chordata > Actinopteri > Siluriformes > Cranoglanididae > Cranoglanis > Cranoglanis bouderius. The sequence continues at coordinate 5,863,258 of CM042551.1, read as the reverse complement.
CCCAACCCCAGAGGTGTGAGGCAAGCGTGCTAATACATGTTAATAAACCACAACTGATCATCTGCTGTAGATGTTTAGAAAACTGGAGTCGCTGAACTATGGACCCCTAGTGGATGACAAATTCAGAGTAAACCTTTTGTTTGGAACACAGAATTCAGTCTTCTTACAACATCTGCATGGGATACAGATCACAGTAGGAGTTCTGTTAAAATGCATAAAAGTGAAGCATCTCTTGCACTGGAAATGTTGAATAATTAGGCAGGAATGAGCAGATTGTTCTCCTGCACACTATTCTGGAGAGTTAGATTTACAACACGTAATCCTAGCCTACATTTGGCTTTTTGCAGTAAGACTCAGGTGCAGTACATTTAAGAGAAAAAAAAACAACCCCTGCCTCATACACGATAAAAAAAAGGCTCTGATTTCAGTCTCATATGGCCCTTTCGACAGGATGACATGTTGGCCTGTCGGTGAGCGCATGCTTCCATTTTAAAGTGGGCGAGAGTGGAATGAGCGTGCGGTAAACAGCTCGCACCGAGTCATCGCTCACTAACTAAAACCCGCTCGTGACGACGGCTGGGTGAGGGAGCGCTGCTCGGCGGCTCGTGCATCTCACAAGACATGCGTGGGCTAACGTTTGCCAACTTCTCATATTTTAACTGAAGGACAGGACAGTCGAGGCCTCACTTTATCTGCACTTGCATACTCTGCCTTGAACAGCATGCATCATATACATTGATAATCACTGCTAATCACTGCTAATCACCTGGAGGTTATGTTTTATTAGTTTAATCACTATTATTACCACAGACCAACAAAAAGATACAGAATAGCAATTAAATAAGGAAAGCTTATTAACTGCTCGCTCTCAGATCCTAATGCAACTCTAAATGAGTGCTTTATTACAGGCAGACACACTTGGAGGATACTCTTTTTTAGCCTATAGAAAAAAAAAACCGTGCGTGTATTAACTATAAAACATAAATATGTTGGTGTGCCTAGAGGTTTTATGAAATTTTGCATGAAATTTTAATGGTATGATAACCTAGCCTAAAAATATAACAGTTTCACTGTGTGAACCATTTAATAACAAACAAGCTGGTGGTGAAATTAAAAAAAAATTTAAAAAAAAAAAAAAAAAAAAAAGAATTATGAAATCTTTATAAGTCTCTTTGCACTTGCTTATACAAATATCATACAAAAAAAATGTAATAAATAGATCAAATCCCCTATTTGTTTTCCATAAAATCGCTTACACTGTCAGTATTGATCACATTGTTGTTATAAGCTGAAAGAGAGTGTGACTTGCAAGGAAAGTCTTGCAAGGCTTCTTCTTCTTCTTCTTCTTCTTCTTCTTCTTCTTCTTCTTCTTCTTCTTCTTCTTCTTCTCCTCCTCCTTCTTCTTCTTGAAAGGGCAAAAAAAATTTTTTAACAATCTAACTAGCAATATGCAGCACTGCTTAGCCAAAAATACACTCCCCTCTGAAAGTATTGTAACAGCAAGGCCAGCCCTCGCAATATTTTTGTCATCATCTGCTGTTGTTTTCTTTAGCCGACCTGTTCGATGTCTGGTTGCTAATACACCAGTGCACATTCCAAATTGTTGTGCGATGTCTGTGCAATGCCTCTGATTGATTTTCTCAGCTTCAAAATGGCTTGCATCTCTCCCATACACAGCTCTCTGGTCTTCATGTTAGTTGATCCTTTTTTTAACAAATTCAGTCTTCACAGGTGAAAGAGCAGACATTCAGAGCTACTGAATAAACAATTCAGTTGAACAGGGCATCTCGATGTAAATATCAGGAAATGAAAGCTGAAATTCTGTCTATCATCTCATATTTATCTTTTTGATCTCAAACCCAAGCATTTTCAGTGTGTAGCAAAAAGAAAAGAATTGGCTTTGCCGTTCCAATACTTCCAGAGAGGACTATAGTTTATTTGTTGCCGTTTTCATCCTGTATGATGAAGTTACAGCAGCAGAGGTAGTAATGTAACATGTTTACAACAGGAGTGGAGTATACATCCGAAGGGTTTTCCGTGCAGTCTCATCCCCTGCACAGAGAAATGGAGGTTGCTGTAGTGAGATTTAGAGTCCAGTGGGAGGCGGTGCAAAACTTTTGAGGAGTTGCAGCCTGACACAAAAGGGATGAGGAACCACTGGAGTAAGGAACTTGATTGGGTAAAAAAAAAAAAAAAAATGTAAAAAAAAAAATTTTAAAAATGAATGGGTAGATGGTAATGAACAGAAATGCATTTTAATTGGTTACATTTTATTGATTACTTGAACCATTGATTACTTGAACCCTGGTTACACCTTTGTGTCTGTGGTGTAAGGGTCAAGCCTATCTGTGGTGAGTCTCTCACAATTGGCACTAGTCGACCCCTTTCAGTTTAGTAAATAAGCTCAGGGAAAAAAAAGAAAAAAAAGTAAGCAAAGCCAGCAAATGACACTCTCAAGAGAGCGCCCACAGAGTACCTAATTTTTCAGGCTTCTACTCATTATTTCTCAGCTTCTACAGTATATAGACTGCTGCCTCTTTCTGCTGTGGTTAGTTATTTCCCTTGCACTCAGCCAGAGAACGTATGTGCATGTCAACTATCAGCTGGTGCCTTTGTGGCATAAGTATAACTGATCCTGGAAATGCTTGGGACAATAGTGTCCACACTACTGTCAGATATGGCCAGTTTTGTCTCCAGCAGTGTTTCACCAGAGTAATCCAGGGGGGGAAACATTATGTAATTGCTTGTGACAGAAAATGGTCCAAATGTTTTCCACAAAAAAAAAAATCAATCAATAAATAAAAAATCAGTTTAGCCATATTTATGGTATTAGTTTCTCAGTAGTAAAGTGTCTCATCTACAATTAAACACAACATAATAACCTTGTTTACTACCTTGCCTCGTGGACAGTCCACAATAATAAATGTAACCGGAAACGGATAAAGAACAACACGTCATGCTTTTTAAGAAATCCTAAAACGTAAACATTACTGTGGTATACATCACGTCAGGATGTGCTGTTATAGGAAAATGGTCAGAATTTATTCTTTGAACAAGTCAGCACTTAAAATGTAGTTAAGACCCTCTGCTAGTGATTAAGACCGTTGTAGTTAGTTGAGTCTAATTAAGAGTTCTATAGTAGTATTAGTAGTATTTTTTGGTATTTAAAATATCCAACTAACCGATTAACTAAAAACGAAATATATCAATATATTAATGAACTGTCAGACTAATGGTTAGTTGCAGCCATAACTTCTATACATCTGAGAGGGGATGTTTAATTATACAGGTTATCACGGGGCCGTTCTCTGCACTGCCAATGACATCAATCTGATGTTGCAACACCACAGCCCACGAAGAGTGTTTCTCTATTTATGCCGCTTAATTACTATTTCACCGCTCATCTGTGCTGGGTCTGAAGTGTCATAATGAGATAGTCTGTTTTTTTCCCCCGTCTCTCTTACACACTACAAAGTGTGCTTTGAATTTTGCACTACATTTCAAATCAGCTGCTCCCTGTCTCTGCCTTTTCAGGGCTGTCAACAGAGAACGCTGAACCTAATTCTGTTTGTGTGTGAGACTTCTTTTGTGGTATCTGTCTTGTTGGGCAGCATTTTAGTAATGAATCTTGACAAGAACTGCATTCGTCTGCTCTCATGGTGTACACTTTACACTCGTTTACTCAGCTTTCCTCACTAACTTCTCAGCAAACTTAGTTAGAACGCCCGCTACCTAATGATCTAACTAAGGTAACTAGGTGCGAGACTGGAATATACTTTGTATGGGGCATCAGTGTGTAGCACCATGCACACACACGCACACATATACACACATACACAGTGTAGCACTTAAGGGTAGTTAGCAAAACCTAGCATGTCTTTTTTTTTGTTGTTGTTGTTAAGTGAGAGGAAACCGGAGAACCCAAATGAAACATGTGGACACTGGGAAAGAATGTGAGAACTAGAGTTCTTTGTTTAGACAAAAGTTTGTTTTTACAGATCAATAACCATAATAACCGTTTCCCGGCATCACAATAAGTAAAAAAAAAAAAAAAAAAAAACAGCAATTAAGCTTCCACACCTGATGCAGACCGTTGCCACGGTTCGGTGAAAGCAAACCCCAGTCCGCCGTTTTCAAGAGGACCAAGGATCGATCGCTGGATCGCTCCCAGGCACGAGAACAGCTTTCACACTTAAAAAGAAGCACGAGACATTGAATTGGGAGTGATCTGGTAATGAAGGAGCTGTTGACCAAATGACTGTCACAGTCCGGGATGTGGCCAGTTATTTTCAAATCACTGGTAGACTCTGAGAACTTGGCCTAAGTAGAGAGAAAACACAAATGACAAACAAAGTCAAGAGTTAGTCGGTTAGACACAACATCCTTTGTAACAGGACTTTAATGGCTAATATGCATTTGGCATCCGGAAACCAGTCAGTAAAGCTATGCTGATAATGTCTTGGGATCGTAAAAGAATATTCAGATACAAGCCAGGGAAATACCTAGCATTGAAAAACATGTTCCTGTGTTGGCCATTTCATCAGACTTGCATTGGGCTCTCATCTGCTAAACAGAATGTTTCTGTACTTTCAAATCTGGAAAAAAAAAAATTTTTAAAGTCTTTTACCAGACAGATGTCTTTCGTAACAAAACAGCCTTTATCTTTTGAGTGCCCCCAAAAAAAATGCAATACTTTCTACCTCGCAGCCACTCCCATTAGTGTTGTCTTTGTTCAAGAGGACACATGACTATCATATCTCCTGTGCAATGGACCTCCAGAGCGCAGAGTTCCGTGGATGCAGTAAAGAACTCTGAAGTGGGACCTTCAAGGCTGCTAAACACTTTTGTTTGTTTGTTTGTTTGTTTGTGTGTTTGTTTTTACAGAGAAAGTGCCGTTTGTTGATATGACAAAATTGCCACACAATGCATCCAGTATAACCATGACAATGCTCTTAACAGTCCTAGCTAGTTTATTATCTAGATTAATTATTGTCTCGCTATAGCCTTGCACCTCCATGGTTGGGGGTTCGAATCCGCCTCCGCGCCGTGTGCACGGAGTTTGCGTGTTCCCCCCGTGCTTCGGGGGTTTCCTCTGGGTACTCCGGTTTCCTCCCCAAGTCCAAAGACATGCGTTGTAGGCTGACTGGCATTTCCAAATTGTCCGTAGTGCGAATATGTGTGCGATTGTGCCCTGTGATGGGCTGGCCCCCCGTCCAGGGTGTCCCCCGCCTCGTGCCCAGAGTTCCCTGGGATAGGCTCCAGGCTCCCCATGACCCTGCGTAGGATAAGCAGTACATAAAATGGATGGATGGATGGATAACAATAATAATAATAATAATAATAATAATAATAATAACAATAATAATAATAATAATAATAATAATAATAATAATAATAATATATTTATTATATTCAGTAATAAAGATCAAATAAATATAGGTTTAACTCTGGCAATGAGGAGGTTGTTCACAGTAAAATCTGAGAATTTGAGCTGCTTGTGCGATGTCACATCACATAAGGGTCAACGTTCCAAATATAGACATGTTGTTTTTAGTTACATTGCAAGGTTGGAATATTCATATTTTTGATTTTTTTTTTTTTAAATATTCGATTCAACATCTAAATTTCCTTTTATTCACTCACTAACAAGACTCATTTTCACCAGCACTTCGTCTTCTGTGTTTGTTTGCCCCCAACTTGCGAGGTAAAAAAGCGCTTGACATCACTTGGCCTTCGCCTTTCTAGAAACTATAATTTTTTGACCAGAAAAATGCAGGCAGCATTGCACAATCCCCATATTACATGTTTGTTTAAAGACTTTTGGTTTATACATTGCCCAGTAGACGTTTGCATTTTCAAAGGTGGTGTCTTGTGGATTTTTTTACATAGAGAAAAATTATAAGGCCTAACGAGGAATTTCATCACATATTACGGCAGGATTCGTCATGCATATTCACAATATTATCATTTCGCATCAAGTACATTCCTGCATAATTATCCAATCTGCATGGGTAATTATTTAGCATGCTGGGAAGAAGAGGAAGTCGGCCAGTTTCCTAACCCAAACCGAACTGTATTTACCCTGCAGCTCAAAACAGCACTTGAATTTTGCATTTAATATGTCCACAGTAAGCATACTGATCTAATGAGAGCAGGAATAGTGTCTGTACAACACGAGAGGAGATAAAGTCGAGCAGTTTCACGGCAACCGTGTAGGTCCTGAGCAGGTTTATGAGAGTTGGCTAATTAACATGACAGAGCCTTCCTTATTTCTCATTGATTTCTCCTTCTCCCTCTCTTCATTGTAAGGGATTACAGCTCTCTTTCACAAAGCCATTATTCAGCCTGTGCTAGATAATCATTTTCCAGCACACACTATTTCTCCCACTGAACTCTTACCTCGTAAGAAAAGTGGGAGAGAAAAAGAGTCTCTCTGTGGAAGTCTAGCACAGGACACGGTCAGTGAAGATCAAATAAACTATGAGATTATATATATCATTGTATGGTCATCCATACTTCCGTCTATGGGTGCAGGAGCCTGTCTCAGGAACACTGGGAACAAGGCAGGAATACACAATGAATGGGATGCCAGTCCGTATTTTCTACCCCTGATTGTTTCAGGGCTATGTTTAAAGATGGTGGTCTAAACACTATTAAAAAACCCTATCTTGAACACTTCTCTCAAGAAAAATCTGCAGCCTCAAAGGCATGGCCCACACACAGGTAATTTTAATAATCTGAATGGATAGCCTAGACAATCAGCTTGGGGCTTAACCCATCTCTGAATACACATAAGTTTCCCTGCGTAAATATTGACATTATTTTGAACTCTGAGTACAGTCCAGTGTGTGCTTGTGTGTGCACTCGTGCATGCCTGTCTTCCTTTAGACCCGAGCCACAAACACCTGACATCAGTTCACACAAACTCTTGGCATAATGTGACAATGCTAGTAAGGGTCGGTCATTCCGGTGGCAGAAACTCTGCTGAGACAGGCAGTCTAAACCCCCAAAATCTCATCTAATCCTTGCAATTACAGTGTTTATGCCTACGTGGACCTCTTATGCTGAAAACAATATCCTCGACATCCACATTTTTTTTTTTTTTTTTGCAAAAGGAACTCTCTTACCAGCTCAGCAAGGGAATACACAGAGGTCCACAAACCCCAGCAAGCTGTTCTCTCTGAGACAGATTGAACGTAGACTTGGACCCAAAAAGGATTCTGAATTGTGGGAAGGTCATCAGTCACACTGTAATTTAGTTCAAGGTAGTCCTCGTCTATATGCCCAGCCCCAAATATTTTCCATATGTCAGGGAAAGATAAAAATAAATGCTGTTCATGACGTTATGCAAGTCTCTCTAGAACATTCTGTCCAGCAAAAACAGGTGCACCTTACCGATTTCTCTGCACTTTTTTGGAGCAAGAAAGCCTTGAAGATGCATAAAGGAGGGAATGTGTGATAAATATGGCTCTTTTGAGAGACTCTGTAATGTTGACGTCCTGCAAATCTCAGCAAGTTTATGTTTCAAACTCATTCTACACATATGGGCATAAACACCATTAACGCACATCAAACATCAGTAACTTATTTCCTAATCTGTCCATCCAGTGTCTCACTAATTCCTTCTGAAAATTCACCTGGGTGATCCCATGATTGTGATGCCATTAGTGTCCCTTTGATATTACATTTACAAATATGTATGCAAAGTAAAAGACATTTTAAACAGAGGTAGTGTCCTTTACACTAACCTACATGCATGTTTCAAACAAATAGCTTAAAATATTAATAAAAAGCAGCTGTTTCCCCTGTCCCCGCTTTACCTGGAAATATAATAAGTAAAATTCTTTTTTTTTCTCCATTCATGTGTGAATCCATTTTATATCTTATGCTTGAAACATCATTTTCCATGAGTTGTCCTTTATAGGTTATGAAAAACTTACATTCACTCAACCCTGTTACCTGAACACATTCACCACTATGAAATATTTGGAATATTCATCAAGTCACATGTTTAACAGGAAGCGGCATCATCCAAATTTCTTGAAGATCATGGGAAGAAGAAAAGTAAGTTCTCTGATTCTTTTTTCTTTATTTTCAATTATGTTGCGATATTGATTGACAAGTGACCTTGTCAATCAAGATCACAACATAATTGAAAATAAAGAAAAAATTATTTTTTGTCAATCAATATCACAACACAGCACAGACCTGTTACCTAAATTATAGACTGAAAGAAATTTTAAAAAATAATAAAATAAAATACATTTTAGCCAAATCATTGGAATGTCCTTAATTTCCACCTGCCATTAGAACGGAGGCTAGTCAACCTATTTATTCATTATATATATATATATATATATATATATATATATATATATATATATATATATATATATATTTTTTTTTTTTTTTTTTTTTTTTTTTTTTTCTTCCCCAAGAGCTGTATGGCACCACAATCGTGGACTCATGCATGTGTGTGCTTATATAGAACAGAGGAAAAAAGAAAAAAAAAACCTTTGCGCACTGATACACAAATACATCTGAGGCATTGTTACTGACCACTTCTGCTCGAATGTTTGGTGGTTGCAGAGCCAGATATTGTCAATCACGCATGTAATTGAGGTCTTCCTGCTAGGCCATGAGGTTAATAGGGGTGGGAATCACAACCTAAAACTATTACATTCATTTATCAGGGCACGGGCTGCTGCATGGAGAGGCAACAGAGTAAAGGGTTAAAGTTTTGTTCACATTCAACACAAAAGTGTGAAACACTATTTGTACTACAAACCTTTACCCTGATCCCACTGCTTATTTTCGCTATCTAAGAAAGTTACAAAAGTTTGCACAACATAAAATAAATTTTAAAAAAAAAAGACAAACTGCAGTTGCTAGAATCATCACTATAGGAAAACACAGACTTTACTTACTGTAAATATATTTACCTATAAACTTCTATACAATGTATTGTCTATTTAATTAATTACATAGCTGACATTATAGTATGTTACCCATGAACTTGTCATTCCTGAACATTAGCATGTCTTATCACTTCTTTAGCTTGATGAACTTAGGGATGAATCTCAAATGTTGAGCATTTAAGCCTGACGGCAGAGGATAGTGCATTCAGTTCCATTATGTTATACACTACTGTATGTAGGGTGCAAAACAAACTTGATAGAAAGCCATTTGGGATTTGCCCTTACTAGAAGATTTTACTTGGAGCACATGGACGAAATGTAAGTTGAAGGGACAGAAAAATAACAGAACATTAATGTGGGCAAATAAATTAAAATGAAGATAATAAAATTCAGCATGGGTACATGATTATGGCACAGCTTGTTCTGTGGTGAAAAACAGTGACAACATGGAGGATCATGGATAATTTCCCAAATCATGCAGCGATGTCTGGTGGAAAAGTGCTAATTTATCTATATATATATCTATATTTCCTATTATAAGATTACCCTCAAACAAATATCAGATTATTAAACCTTTTTCTAGACCTTTTTTTTTTGCACTAATTCCGTGCTTGAAATATTCTTGTTCTACTTGCAGATCATTTTGATAACTTTAAGCATTTATGTCTAGAATGAAGCAAAATTATCTGCCAACAGAATTAGACCATTTAAAGCTTGGGAAAAAAAATGTGTAGAAATAGGTTTAACAATCTTATTTTTGGTTTACTGTAATTTTATAATTGGATATACAGTACTAGATACATTTGACTACATTCAAGATGTTTTCACTATGAGGTTTTTTTTTTTTTTTTTTTTTTTTTTAATGAATCTGAAAAACCATCTGTGCAGGCAGGGTGAACAATCCATGTGTACATTTTAAAGCATGTCATAATACAGCATACACTCATGCACTGAAAGAAATTCTAAAACATGTTTAGTCTCTCACTCACACAGAAAAATACACCACCTGTAATGAAGCACACCATAATAAATTCTAATATATTTAGGCACGAAGTAATCTCCAGCTTAGCTGTTGTGTACTTCAGTCAGACTGCTTTCAGTCAACTTGTCCAGGCAAGAAACCTTCATGCACTGTCTGATTTTGGGTCATGACTGAGCTAGGATTTGGTTTGTGTAGTAATGCATTTCTCTTCTGCTCACCCAAATAGAAGGACACCATGTTTGGAAATAGCTACAAGTCCAGACAGCAAAAAGGCCTTGATCTTCCTAGTCGCAATTTCCTGAAAAGTATTTTACCGAGACAGCCAGCGAGTTAGTCAAATACAAGTCTCCAAATCAGGGAAAGTAATTTTTTGCAAGATGTATTGCCTTTTGTGGAACACAAAACCAACCACTTACATCCACTGAGCAGTTATATCGGATCCAGCCGTCAATATAGAATGACGTCTGGACTTGTCAGGTGTTTAAAAGAAAAAAACTGATCTGAAACACTAGGAAGAGTTTATATTCTCACCCAGCAACCTTCAGAATGTCAATGTTGACTGTTCCAACTTACTGTAACACAGAGAATGTGTAATAAACTACACAGGTATCCGTGGACTCGTCTTCTGGTGAAGGTCAGTGAATTAGACCTCTCTGAGACGCTATTGTTAACTCATTACAGAGGATGTCTGTCTGTGTCTGCTTCGGGGGCCAGACTGGAAGAAAATAATGTGATTATTACTTCGACATAAACGCGTTAGTGTCACATCAAACTGGGCGGCGAGCTTCCAGGAAGCTGCCGCAGAGTCAGTTATTGGAATGCGCGTGAGGGATTAGATGTGGTAGGGGTTTCTGACAGGCTGCTTTCACGAAGCTGACTTACAGTCGAGCACCATTTTTAGATGAAGTGAGAGGGGAGAGTGAGTGAACAAGAGAGAGGGGAGGGAAGGGGGTGTGTTTTCCGATGAGGAGAGAGACAAACAGACGCTGATCTGAGTCATCCTCACAACTCCACTGTTTGGCACCTTTTTCTCCTTCTCTCCTCCATTTCTCTCTCTTTTTATCTGCCTCTCACCCACTTGTCAAAGGAAGCATCTGCCACCGATCTGTCTTACAAAATAAAGAAAGAAACACAGAAGAGTAGTCTGAGTGTTGCAAGTAAACATTCACCTAAGGGGGTAGACATCCTAGTAATAAGAGTCATCAACCAGTACCAAAGGTTTGTTTTTAGAGAAACCAATGGTACTTGGGGACAAAGCAAGCATGACTTCTAGTTATCCCTAGATAGTCTGGTACATTTCATCAATGAACATGTTCAAGAAGAGGCCATTTGGAATTAATTTTTCTGGAGCCTGTTAGCAAACACATGAGGATATCTCATTTGCTTGCCACTAAATGAAAGACTCTTTAAGGTAGACTTAATAAGGTTGGTTGCAGTGAACCTTTATCAATACAATGACTATCATTCACTCATTCATCTTCGGTAACCACTTTATCCTGGTCAGGGTCAAGGTTGATCCAGAGCCCATTCTGGTAACACCCATTCTGGCTCTAGTGGGAATACACCCTGGATGTGCATCACAGGGTACCATGCTCCAAGTATCAGAATCCTACCATTGCAGAAGAAGCGTATCTTATCCTACAAGTAAGAAGTGGTCATCCTGCTTTTGGTCCCAGCACATTGTGTACCTACGTCCAAGACCTCCTAAATGCTCAGGTTTAAATTAGAGGTCTCAGGAGGACCAGCTGCACATGCACCACTTTCTGCAGCTGGACATTTCAGCACAGAAAAAGAAAAATCAAGAAAAGTGAGATAAAGAGTCAGAGCAAGGAGTGAAGGTGTAATTTCTCTAAGCTAATTCCAGTGGCATGGCTCAGTGATGCATAATGCATTGTAAATTCGCTAGACAGAGCCTATTACAGTCAAAGCTAATGAAACCATGCTGATTAGTGATCTCTTGATGCTGATCCACCATATGCTAATTGAGTCTCATTCCCTGGTACCAAGACGCTCGCACAAAAAGAAACACCTCACTCGCAGACAAGTTAGCAGATCTATTAATGGTATATAAAGTGCTTATTTTCGTGACCACTGGTGCAGGCAGTATGCTTGTGAAGAATGGCGTATTTGTAAAAAGGACAGACTATACTTTTACTGAGATCTGGTCAAGTGCCTTCTTGCTCTCTGTGGAGGTAGAGTCCAAGCTGCCAGCTGCTGGTCAGTGATCTGGCAGCCTCAGATCCTTCTAAATACCCCATCCATCCATCTCTCTCTCTTTCTTCATGATACAGAGTGAGTATGACAGGCTCCTGGCTGTCCTTCCTTGGACCTCACCGCACAATTTAGCACTGTCTGCATCATTGGAGTGCCTCTCTGCTCTCTTGTTCACCTCTGATCTCCCCAACTCTCTCACCCCAATCACCCTGCCAGCTGTGAACACATGTCCGGCAGTACCACTTACTCTCTGGTGCCTATGTCCCTACATCATTTCCACCTGGTGACCCAGCAAGACCCAGCTAGCAACATCCTGCCCACACTTGCTGGAATGCCAAAGAGAGACTTGACTTCTGCCCGGGTATCACGTAGCAGGCCGCACCCTGGAACTCAGCAGAGAGGAAAGATTTAGCACGAGGAGAGATAATGATGGGGCCTGATTATTAGTCAATTACGGCCACTCTATGGGGCACTGCTTCAGGAACGAGAGGGCGGGGGATAATCCCATTATCTGAAATGTCTGGATAATGGATTTTGTATATGAGGCTTTTTTTTTAACACACTGCATTGAGTGTTGAGAATATCGTCTTCACAAAACCTGTAATGATATCCGTGAGCCGTGCAAGAGGGAAACTCATTTCGGAGCTACCGACTCTGAACAAGCACCATCATTTCCTCCTCTAGAATTCAGTACATGCTGTCTTCTGCCACGCTCAGCTTCTTTCTCCCCCCACCTCACTCTCTTGTTCTTTGTCCCTTGCTCTCGCTCTCTCTCTCCCCAGGCCTCTCCATCTGCTGATGGTTCTGTCATGTTCGTTGCTATTGTCGCTACTGCACACTTTTTGCCCATGTGAATTGCATGGTTTGGCTTGGCAGAGCAAATTACCAAATTATTACCTACAGCGCGGGTGACCTTTATTTAGGATACAACGCCTCTCCCTTACAGAAATTCCATGAACAACTGTTTAAGGAGGTGTTAGTTCTGTGCACATCTAAGCCTGATAAATGAGTATTCCATTCCCATTACATTTAGATCAATATATTAACACAACATATTGCACATCATATTGACTGAAGCCATTACAGTGAACGAACTGCAAACAAAGCACTTCCTTCTCTCACCTGTTGGGTGTTTGCACTTTCAGCTGTTCATCACTTAAGGATTCAGTCTGGCCTATAAATGAGGAGATCTTTGAAGATCAAGTACAGCAATGAGCAACAATGTCCAGTGAGAGCCAATCAAAGCATTGGCAGAACTCGTCATCCTCTTTTCTGTAACTCTCCATAAAAAGTAATGATTGTAAGAATGAGAAACTTGTAATGTGGTACAGAGGTTTGGGGATTTGGAAACATTTTCACACATCATCAAGGGTTCTTCATGAGGTTAAGGGTTCTTAGGTACCTAAAGAGACTGGTCCTTGGAAGCCTCTCTAACAGAGAAATCCTCTGGTGTATAGGTGTACATCGAACCTTTAAGGGACTTCCAGGAGGGATAATCAAAAAACCCATGGGAAGTGGAAAGTCTGCACTTGGACAAACTGGAAGTAAATATGGTAAAGAAATCAGGAGAAGTCAATCCGGACACAACTCGGACAAAGGACCTTTAGTATGCGCTCAGTTTTAACGGCCTTCTTCTTCTTCCTTGGAGGTCATTGTCTCAGTAAGAAGCATCATTATATGTCTGCTCTTCCATGTCGATGCATCTGTGCAGCAGTTTATGACTTGGTTTATGGCTCATTCATACATAAATGCATGTAGAAGAAAATGGAACACCTTCAAATCATTTGCCTCCTGGTCTCAGATGCCTGTACAGCTATGATCATCACGTGACATGCACATACATAAATTATATGGATATTGATGTCAAAGCAAATTTGTTGTGACATTACTTTGCCCAAGATAAGTACTTGCATATGTATGCAAACTGTGTAATATTCATTAGTGTCTATTATTTTACAATCCAAGACCAAAGACCATACAATCCAAGACTAAAGATCACACTTCTGAAACCACCACTCCAGTGACACACATTGCCCCACCTACACTCCCTTCATAGATGTACATTCATTTTCATATTTGTCTCAACATTGTTCTTTAAGATTAGAACTTAATGTACTCTTTTCTGCAGAAATTGTTTTTTTCCTAATAAAATGCATCTTTTATTTGGGGAAAATTAAGAAATAATTTAAAGAAAATAATAATATTTAAAAAGTTTAAAGTTTACAGACAAAAAAGTTTGATATAGTTCCCCTCAAAATGCCCTTTGTGTGATAATTCTGATCTGGCTGTAACAAAATCCCATTAATCCCATCCCATAGTGTCACAGGATGATGAAGTACACCTTGGTATATACATATATATATATATATATATATATATATATATATATATATATATATATATATATATATATATATATATATACACACACATACATATACACACAGGTGCATCTCAAAAAATTTGAATATCGTGGAAAAGTTTGTTTTTTCCTATAATTTAATTCAAAAAGTGGAACTTTCATATATTCTAGATTCATTATACATAAAGTGAAATATTTCAAGAATTTTTTGTTTTAATCTTGATGATTACGGCTTACAGCTCATGGAAATCAAAAATCCAGTATCTCAAACTATTTGAATAAAGAATTTATAATACAGAAATGTCGACCTTCTGAAAAGTATGTTAATTTATGCACTCAATACTTGATCTGGGCTCCTTTTGCATGAATTACTGTATCAATGCGGTGTGTCATGGAGGCAATCAGCCTGTGGCACTTCTGAGGTGTTATGGAAGCCAAGGTTGCTTTGATAGCTCAAATTTTTATTCAGCTCGTCTGTATTGTTGGGTCTGGTGTCTCATCTTCCTCTTGACAAAATTCAGGTCAGGCGAGTTGGCTGGACAATCAAGCACAGTAATACCATGGTCAGCAAACCAGTCACTAGTAGTTTTGGCACTGTGGGCAGGTGCCAAGTCCTGGTGGAAAAGGAAATCAGCATCTCCATAAAGCTTGTCAGCAGATAGAAGCATGAAGTGCTCTAAAATCTCATGGTAGACGCTGCATTGACTCTCGACTTGAGAAAACACAGTGGACCAACACCAGCAGATGACACGGCACTCCAAATCATCACTGACTGTGGAAACTTCACACTGGACTTCAAGCAACTTGGATTCTGTGCCTCTCCACTCTTCCTCCAGACTCTGGGACCTTGATTTCCAAATGAAATGCAAAATTTACTTTCATCTGAAAAGAGGACTTTGGACCACTGAGCAACGGTGTTTTGAATAAAAAGGTAATTAGCTGATTAGAGCTCTTCTCAGGTCGACATTGCTGTCTTATAAATTCTTTATTCTAATATTTTTGAGATACTGGATTTTTCCAGTATCTCATTTCCATGAGCTGTAAGCTGTAATCATCAAGATTAAAACAAAAACAAAAAAAAAAGGTTTGAAATATTTCATTTTATGTGTAATGAATCTACAATATATGAAAGTTCCACTTTTTGAATTAAATTACGGGAAAAAAATTAACTTTTCCACGATATTCACATTTTTGGAGATACACCCATATATATTTGCAGCACACTGCAGGGGAACCAGTATGATAGGCAAGTGATTTTACATGTGTATAGAATGATGTATAAAGCTTTCTATGCCTCTAATTATTTTTACCTATTAGTATAGGCTTATAGTGTATAGTTTGGACATTTAAGTCTAACTGAGACAGATTATAAAAAAACTGATGTTTCCCAGGAAAGTTTTCCAGAAATCTCATTGAAGCTTCTACTCATCCACCTTGAGTAGTGTGTGCAAGTGCATCACTGGCCAGAGAGAGGATTGGCCGTATGACAGCGCGAGCCGAAAGCTCATTACAGACACTACGGAGCTCAGGGGCCTAATTAACAGCAGCTCATTTTCTACCTGTGCAAGGAAACACTATCCCATCATTTTTCATTATTAATACTTTAACAGCTGCTGACCGATGCGTGGGCCTAGACGAGGAACTTTCAGATCCATCAATTAACCCGGCCACAGGCAGTTTGGAGAACTGAAGGCCTGTGAGGACCTGCTGATACGGCTACATATCGCATGCATGAATATTAATCTTTCACCTTTGCCATTCTGGGACACTTTCGTACCCCCACACGGAACAGAGAAACAGGACCTTGACTCTGGGGGTGACCAGGAGGCTTCCCTTCAGAAACGAACTTTGACCCCTGACCCCTGCATCACACCTCTAGCCATGATTCTCCTGACATCTTTTTTTTTTTTGGAAGATCTCCAAGATCCAGGCCTGGTATATTTATAAAGCATCTTTGGGAATTTTTTTTTTTTCGGATCTGCTTTAAGGCTTGAAAAGAACCTGATCTCAGAACAGTCCTCCTGCCTTTATGAACCCCAGCCAAGTTTTTCAGACATTAGCGATGCAGCTGTCCAGACACCTTTGAATACAAAGGAGTCATTTCTCAGGTCCATTAGCTCTCTGGAATGTTCTGTCCTTTGAAAAGTTTCTCTCTGAGTGCTGAATACAAATGAACGACTGGAGAGTTTGCGATCCAAGACCACAGTGATGGACCGTTCAGCTCACTTCAGGGGTCGTGCTAAAAGGTGTACCACAGTGCATGTCTCTCTCACAGAAGAAAGGAACCTTGCTATCGCTATGCTTAACTAGAACACAATGCATAAAACATGTCATAGTCAGAGGCGGGGATGATGGGAAGGTTTTCTGCATGTGTTCTGCTCTGTAGCATCTTGTGGCTTTCATGAGCCATAGATCTTCCTGCTGATCCAAGTGGCCCCTCTTTTGTTCCATCACTCTTTTTCTTCTTAGTGGGTTCACTGACTTTCCTTTCACCAAGCCTGTCTGGTGTTAGCAAGACTTTCTCGCTACTATCTCTATCCCTCTATTTTTGCTTTTGCTTCCTCGCGGTTTCTTGCCGACTCACTGACTTTCGCTGACCTTGCTGTGTAGATGGTGTGAAAAAGGCTTCTGGGAAAACAAGATGCAGGTCCTGCAATGCATCTGCTGTCACCAGTGTCGTGACCTCATCTTCTTCAAGTTCACACTTACACATGGCAACATTTCCCAGTTCCCAAGAACTACAGTCATTGTTGCTTGGCTCTACTGTGCTGTGAGCTGGAACGGTATGTTTCATTTCACAGCAAGAGTGACAGATCTTCAGTACTGGCCTCTCACCTGTGAACCTGATGGGAATCAGCAATGACGATGGATTCTCAGAGGACTACCCATCACCACACACTCGCAAATGATCTACATTACAGGCTGTAAATATGTAAGATTGTTAGGATGTTCAGCACACAGTATGCGCACTTGGGCTCAATTAACAGGCTGCATCAAGAAAACAGGCACGCTGCGAAAAACATGGAAATTATACTGTATATCTCTTGAATATGATTAATGGCCATTGTAAAATGTTTTCTGGGCATTGTAAAACATGCTCTATTCTGCATATTTCTATGACAGACTTAAATGAAGCTATCAAATAAACCCCCTAGTGAGGCTTTAACAGTGAGCTTCCTCCAGACTTGAGGCTAACGCGAGAGGAGTGTACAGCCGTGGCCAAAAGTTTTGAGAATGACACAAATATTAATTTTCACAAAGTCTACTGCTTCAGTGTTTTTAGATCTTTTTGTCAGATGTTACTGTTACTGAAGTATAATCACAAGCATTTCATAAGTGTCAATGGCTTTTATTGACAATTACATGAAGTTTATGCAAAGAGTCAATATTTGCAGTGTTGAACCTTCTTTTTCAAGACCTCTGCAATTCGCCCTGGCATGCTATCAATCAACTTCTGGGCCACATCCTGACTGATGGCAGCCCATTCTTGCATAATCAATGCTTGGAGTTTGTCAGAGTTTGTGGGTTTTTGTTTGTCCACCCGTCTCTTGAGGATTGACCACAAATTCTCAATGGGATTAAGGTCTGGGGAGTTTCCTGGCCATGGACCCAAAATGTCGATGTTTTGTTCCCCGAACCACTTCATTATTATTTTTGCCTTGTGGCAAGGTGCCCCATCATGCTGGAAAAGGCATTGTTCATCAGCAAACTGTTCTTGGATGGTTGGGACAAATTGCTCTCTGAGGATGTTTTTGTACCATTCTTTATTCATGACTGTGTTCTTAGGCAAAATTGTGAGTGAGCCCACTCCCTTGGCTGAGAAGCAACCCCACACATGAGTGGTCTCAGGATGCTCCTTTTCTTCTCCGGACAAGCTTTTTTCCAGATGCCCCAAACAATCGGAAAGGGGATTCATCAGAGAAAATGACATTACCCCAGTCCTCAGCAGTCCAATCCCTGTACTTTTTACAGAATAGCTGTCTGTCCCTGATGTTTTTCCTGGAGAGAAGTGGCTTCTTTGCTGCCCTTCGTGACACTAGGCCATCCTCCAAAAGTCTTCGCCTTACTGTTCGTGCAGACGCACTCACACCTGCCTGCTGCCATTCCTGAGCAAGCTCTGCACTGGTGGTGCACCGATCCCGCAGCTGAATCAACTTTAGGAGACGGTCCTGGCGCTTGCTGGACTTTCTTGGGCGCCCTGAAGCCTTCTTCACAACAGTTGAACCTCTCTCCTTGAAGGCCTTGATGATCCGATAAATGGTTGATTTAGGTGCAATCTTACTAGCAGCAATATCCTTGCCTGTGAATCCCTTTTTGTGTAAAGCAATGATGGCTGCACGTGTTTCCTTGCAGGTAACCATAGTTAACAGAGGAAGAACAATAATTTCAAGCACCACCCTCCTTTTAAAGCTTCCAGTCTGTTATTCTAACTCAATCAGCATGACAGAGTGATCTCCAGCCTTGTCCTCGTTAACACTCTCACCTGTGTTAACGAGAGAATCACTGACATGATGTCAGCTGGTCCTTTTGTGGAAGGGCTGAAATGCAGTGGACATGTTTTTTCGGGATTAAGTTCATTTTCATGGCAAAGAGGGACTTTGAAATTAATTGCAATTCATCTGATCACTCTTCATAACATTCTGGAGTATATGCAAATTGCCATCATAAAAACTGAGGCAGGAGACTTTGTAAAAATTAATATTTGTGTCATTCTCAAAACTTTTCGCCACGGCTGTATATAAAGAAATATGTGCATGCTTTGAAATTCATGAGCTTTTATTTATTTGTGAGACTTCGATTGACCATTCGCGTTCAAAAATATTGTTACAGTTTAACAGTACAAGCAGCTCAGATTGAATCAGAGTGCTTTATGATGTCCCCTTTAGGAAACGTCAATAAACACAAACATAACTATAACTTATTGAAGCAAAAAAAATTTTATATCTGACTTTAAGGTTTTAATTTCATACATAACATTTAAAAACCAACAATGAATCAATCCAAACATTAAAATCAGAGTGGTAAGAAATACCATCCAAATACAGTACTTTTTTATTTATTTACTTATTTTTTAAAAACTTGTTTTCAGAACTCATGAAAAAGGTGCATGTGTATCCAAAACCTCGCAAGTCAAGAGAGTCCTATATATAGTTCTGAAAACTACAGGCTTTCCTGAAGTGACATGCATGTCTCTTTTGCATGTATCTCAAGCACAATTCAAAGTTATAGCATTTTAAAATCTGGTGAAAAAGTGAAAAGGGAGAAACTTGTATTTAAAAAGACTACATTCTGACTGCAGTGGAGGAGCATTGGGGACATTCTGACCGTCAGTATCTGACTTTAAACTGAATCCACTTGATCAAAGTGTGATATTCACGATGTGAAGAAATCAGCAAGGTTTTAGACATCTTTAGGTAGACTGACATTTTACCGCTGTGTTTGTTAATCTGGCTCTTTATCCAACATGATCTTTGCAGAAGGTCTAGGCAGGATTAAAAGGTATATAAAAACATTTTGGTCATTTTGGTGAAATATATTTATGGTGTCTCCTAGTTGTCAGTCAAAATCTTTGTTGTCGTTTTCCAGTATTCAGTCGCGATGGTATCCGATGGGTTCATACATGTACTAGTACAGATGAGCAGTCTGTACTTCTTTACCATAGTACGTAAAGAAAAACTACTACATCCACCACTACATTAAGCCACTAATTAGGGAGATGATAAACCGTAATAATAGGATCTGTGTAAAATATCCTCAACAAATTATAAATTATGAAGTGCATGTTCCCTCGGAGTGCCCTCCACACCTGCAATAATCGTAAAATTGATTGCGTTTCTGTTGCTTGATTACAGTCCATAACGCATCCAAATGTTCCGTTGGTTTTCCCTCCAGTTTTTCCGCATGGTTCTACAGGTGCACATGCACGTCCTGTTATTCATATTTCATCCACCTCTTGTTCACGCATTTGGCAAAAAAGATTTTTTTTTAGAAAAAGAAGCCCAAAGCCTTGCCAACAGCCATGAGGGCTGAATTAAATTCACATTAAAAGAAGACGATTTGAAGACGATTTCTAGCTGGGCATATAATTAACCGAAACTGAAGAAAGTGGAAAACCAAGACGAACGTGTATCCAGGAGTGAAACTTTTCCACTTTTTTTGGCAGTGTGATTTACAGGACGAGCTTCTCATAGAGCTGTCTTGTAGATAAACAGCTGCTCCACGGCTCTCTCACCATGGCACTAATAGACAAGAGCATCCGGCGCTTCGGGCCGCGTTCAGCGCTGTAATTCAGGCTCGGCTCGTCAGACTCTTCGCCTCTGTGTTTATGACAGAGACAATAAAGTGCGCACACGGGGCCGGGGAAAAAGGCAAGAGGCTTAATCTCTTTGGACGGATTTATATGCCCCTGTAAGTATGTGTGCGTTGGAAACGTCTCGTTAAAATCTCAGAAAGGCCGGAGGGGAAGTGAAGGCAGGTAATCGTCTGAGAAAATTGGGAAGAGCTCAAGATTTGAGAGATGGTGCTACAGCTCGAGTCGTCCGTTTGCTTTGCCTGGGATTCAATGAGTTTGAGTTTTACATGAAGAAGACACCAGTAACTCCAATAAGGAAGTTGTGTTTTTCAGACTTTGAAGCATCCTCCTCCAAGTGGTTCTTGCTTGAGAATGATTGATGACTGGCTCGATTTGTAAACGTAGCAGATGGATGTGTGTGTTTTTTCTGTGTGTGTGTGTGTGTGTTTTTTTTTTTTTTCCTCGAGCTGCGTTCACTGCAGGCCGAGCTCTTTATTCTCCACAGACCAAAGAAACCCACCTGCTCGCACTCGTCTCTTCTCATCTCAATGAGCTGTTTCTTTCACTCCACCGCAAAGTCCTTCAGCAGTGGAGAGAGGAAGGAGGGGAAAAAAATGGTTTAATAATCTGTACGTCTACCGCTGTTTGGAATCCGCTATCGGCGCACTTTTTCCCGCCGACATTCTGCTGATGGAAAGGCGTTCAGAAATGCTTATCATTACAAAAACCCATCCGCCACCTTTCATACTCCTAATATTAGCTTGGCAAAGCGTAGAACTGCAAAGGAGCAAAATGCTAAATAAACCCATGTTTTTTTTTGTTTTTTTTTTGTTGCACCTATCGTATTTCTCGGTACTTGATAATAGAAGATGGGTTTACTAGTAACTCGCTCTGAATTTGGTACATGAAACGCACACATAGACTCGCACACATATGCACACACTCTCGAGGTCAGAACAGCTGCAGGAGAAAGTCAGGTGCCCAGTCCATGGCGGTCTGCGCGACAACCAGCGCAGCTGCCCCAAGTGTAGCTGAAATGCCCCACACGGCCATCCTGATGAGCTGCTGGGCGCCCCTGGGCTGAACGCTGTTGGGGTGTGCCAGGGCGAGGCGGGCATCTTGGCGCTGGTGGAGATGCCGACGTTGCTGCCGCAGGATGGAGTCGGGCCGCTGCTGTTGAGTGGATGTCTGGAAGTCCTGAAAGGAGCTGATGGCAATGCTGAGGGGAGAGGGAGGGAGAGAGGGAGGGAGGGAGAGAGAGAGAGAGAGAGAAAGAGAGAAAGAGATTGAGAGACAAGTACTGAGCACGAATTTAACAGATGTTTAATGCTTAAGAAAAATTCCTCAAGCGCTTATTCAAACTTATATGACACTGCAGTTGAATGCTCTATTCTGATTGGGTGGAAGGTGTTGATTAACTTTCAATAACAGCAACTGACAATTGTGCAAGGAAATCACAGGTTCTTATTAATGCCCTTGTTAAAAGCAATACATTAACGTTTCTATAGTAACAGCTAATTTACATGGACATGTATAGTGCATGCGCCGCATAATCTATAAGGAGTAATAAATGTGATTTCTTTAAAAACAAATTGTTATTTAACAAAGAAAAACACAAATCATTGATCCGGTGAGGAGAAGTATGTTTAACGGTTTTTTTGGAAGGGGTCTCCAGTAGCTTTATGTTTTCCACCATGGGAGAGGTCAGAGGAGTTTGTGCTTTCTCAGTAACATGGCAAGCTGCATTTTTTTGAAGAGAAAGAAAAAGAGAGGCTGATGAGGCAACAACTGTTTGTAGTTGCTTCAACAAAACTGATAACAGGAACTAGCGTCTTCTTTGGACGTTTGACAGCATTAAACAATTATAAACAGTACGATGTGACGCTCATTAATTAAATACACGTTAATACATGTTACAGTTGATACTAACACTGTTTAATAGGTATATGTAAGACAAATCTAGACTTGCAGTCTTACAGAAACTGCTTCACCATAGGTCTGTCACGATAACCACTTCTGTTGGATGATATTATTGTCTCAGAAATAATTGCGATACATGATATTATTGTCATTTTGAGCCGCTGATTATATAATGATAATATAATAGAATAAAAATGCAAGTACACCCTTTCAAACAGCAATGAACTTTTCATTCTTAAGTATATTCAGACTTTGGAATTGGAATGTCAAAAAAAAAAAAAAATTAAATATCCCAAAATAATTGAAACATAAATAAAATAAAAATCAAAAAAAAGGAATAAAATGGACTGTAATACAGTATCGTGAATTCTTTATGCTTTGTTTATTCATTGTCCGCGTTTTAGTGCGTTGTTACGGAAAGAGCGTATTCACGACGTGACTTACCATTCTACCTGGCGCCCTACACAAGTTCAAGTGTGCATTCGTGTCATTTTGTGCAGAAGCGAGTTGTAATATTAGGTTTATGTTGTGTATGTGTCTTATTAATCTCGTGTATAGTGTGTGCGTTTGGGGGAGTTCATTAACCCGCTAGTAAAGCGCTTCAGTTTACCGCTGTTCACTCATCGTTCAGCTTCAGCGGGTCAATCCCCGACATTATTGACTACGACCGGATTATCTGAGACACCAGAACTATTCATAGACGTTTCTTCTTCAAAAAAACATTGTTAGTCCATTGGTAATGTTGTGTCGTTTTTTTCAAAGGTATGTTTTAATTAAAAATCGGCGATAGTGCTTGCTACACATCTTAAATTCGAACGCACACAGCTTTCGCATTCGAACGTGCATTTTTATCTTAAGCTCGGCGAATACGTCCGGGGAAGTTCGGTTTTTATTTCCACAGCCCTAGAGCAGACGAGAGGACAGAAGCAGATTAGCGAATGGCTGAAATGTTGGTCACGTTCATTCTTACGGAAACAAACACGCATGTAAACACGGTGAGCGATATCGAGGTCGGCAACAATGATCGAGGTCGTGTCCGTATATCGTACGACGAGTCGATAACGTGATTATCGTGACAGGCCTACTTCACGTGCATCACTGGGTCATTAGGATCCGAGAGTGGAAGATGACGTGCTTAAACACAAAGCAATTTGATGGAGCAGTTGTTTCGTTTCTTTTTTTTTCTTATTTAATTGCTAATAGATGGTAAACTGTAATAAAACTTGAAAAATTAGAGTGCTGCTGGTTCAGGATATTTTCTATAGGTTCCCTGCATCTACAGCCATTTACAAATATAAAGGATGCAACATTACCTCCTCCTCTGGGTCTATAGTAAAAACCGAGTAACCCCTGTGTTCTATTAAAATGACTGAATTCAATATTTATACTAGTACAGTATTAACTGGAAGACTGGCTGACTGATTGATTTCTACATAAATACACCCAACGGGGGAGACGAGAGAGAGAGAGAGAGAGAGAGAGAGAGAGAGAGAGAGAGAAGGAAAATATAGTAGACGGCATGAGAAAAAAGAAGGGAGGGGAGGGGACAGGAATATGCCCTCTAGTCTGCTCACAGAGACAGCACTTTTAATTTCAGCAGTAATGTTCTCCAATTACAGCAGTGAGGCAGCGCAACAGCGCTTGTGCTGAGGGCTAAAGTACACACAGTTCCTTTAACAGTTTGGAGAAAAACATCATTAAAAAAAATCATAAAATATTCAATTCCATTTCATTATTGTCCCTCTGGTCCAACGCAAAATGCAAATGCTGTTCTCTCAAGACTACAAAACACCAAGAAAAATAAAGACCCCGTGCTCAAGTGCACTCGGGGAAAGTAACTGTTGTGAGGAAAAAGAACCGCGGGCACAGACTGAAGGGCTTAGCATCTTTAGGACACGTTTTTTTTTTTTTTCCTTTTTTTTTTATCCCCTTTTTCTGTAGTTCTCATTAAGATCTGCAGCTAATACCATGCAGCTGAAAATAGCTGACAGGTAAGAGCAGAGCAATTAACTTTTAAACTCTCACTTTAAGAGAGGAAGACCCGAGAGAGGCGAGGCGAGGCGAGGCGAGTCGGGCGCTGATGAAACTGCTGCCGAATCGGTAACACAGGCTCACCCAGCCGCTGTCACTCAATCACACCGCTACAGGCACAGGAAGGAATTTTTAGCATGTGGTTTGTACGAAGGCACATTACTGGCTCGCCGCTAGTCATGTAGGTGGTCACATGACTTCCTGCTGAGATATCCCTGACAACTGCAGAAAGCCTGCTGTCCTACATCATGCCTGTGTTCTTGGATCAAGCTACTTGTTTCGTGGACTTTCCATAACGTTAATTGTGACTGTAAACAGATTAAAAAAGTACAAACAATCTTTCTGTAATAAATAAAACATTTCGATCCCTAATGAACAAGCCATATTGGGAAAAAGACCAGGCAACGGTTTTTTTTCCTGATCTTCAACTGTCCAGATTCATGCTCTTGGCTGACAGAAATGTGGTTTTCTGCTGTTGGGGCCCATCTGCCTCGAGGAGCAACGTGTTATGTGTTCTGAGATGCTTTTCTGCTCACCATGGTTGTAAAGAGTGGTTATTTGAGTAGCCTTGATTACTCGTTAGCTCGAACCAGTCTGGCCCCACAATCAAGGAGGAGTTTCCGCCCAACAGAACTGCCACTCACTGGATGTTTTTTGTTTGTCGCACCATTCTGTGTAAACTCTTCTCCCAGAAGAGCAGCAGTTTCTGACACACTCAAAGCAGCCCATGCCACAAGCATGCCACAGTCAATGAATGAAGCCAGGGAAGGAAGGGTACAATGAATAATTGCATAAGTAGGGGGGTATAGGTGTTGAGTGTAAATAAACTGATCTCATACACAACCCCGGTCCCTGTTCTGGAAGGTGCCTCAAATCATTTAAGAACACAGAAGCTCTGAAGATCTTCACATCCAGGTGGTAAAGGATCCCAGGGGGTTTCAGCAAGAAGAGAAAACCCCTATCATTATAGGGAAGATATCCATCAATCCATCCATCCCTTTTCAATACCACTTATCCTACACAGGATCCCTGGGAGCCTGGAGCCTATCCTAGGAAACTCGGGGAACAAGGCAGGGGACACCCTGGATGAGGTGCCAACCCATCGCAGGGCAAAATCGCGCACACGCTCACACACTACGGACGATTTAGAGATGCCAATCTGGCCGACATGCCTAATCAGCATGTCCTCGGGCTGGGGGAGGAAACTGGAGTACCCAGAGGAAAACCCTGAAGCACGGGGAGAACATGCAAATTCACACAGGGAGGAGACGGGATTCGAACCCCCAATCCCGGAGGTGCGAGGCAAACGTGCTAAGCACTAAGCCACATAGGGAAAATGTCTGCTGCTGAGATACACTTCCCATTTGTTTGATAACATAGCTAGCTAACATGGCTACGAATTATCATGACAGGGAGCATCCAATGCACTGCTGCTGGTTGAAAATGTACTATATGTACTATACGTGAATGGCAGTGTCCTTAATAAAGCGCAGACTCGATAACACCCTATTCAGTCCTCAAAGTGGCAGCGATTATACAGACTGGCATCATATGAAACGCAAAATGAACTAGAACTGGAAAGGGAGATAAATAAACAGAAGAAACACTTGTATTGCATGGGTTCGCTCTTGATTATAACACCCAAACTGCTCAGTCCTAATCATCTGTGCAGTAAATCAGAGCCTTTTTTTTTCTACCGTGTGCGTGTTGCTCAAAAGCTGGTATGAATCGGCAGCCCTGCTGTGCTGCTGTCCCTGTGACCCATAAAGCTGAGTGTGCTCTTGCGTGAGACGTGACGCAGCGGCGCATCACAAGAGCCTGCTTACAGAACCAGCACTCGTGTGACTGCAAAACATCAAACCGGCATGATAACCGAAGACATGACAAACAAACCTACGCACTTCATCACTGAGCTCTCGCTAAACACAATAACAGTGTCGCTGCTGCTTTGTTCATGTAAAGCTTAATTAAATCTCTGCATTTACAAGATTAACGCTAGTGTATGTGATAAGCCCCCAGCGCTCATTTCTCTTTCTTCTGTCCGTGCGTGTGAAGTGTCTGATGCAAAAAAAAAATAAATAAATTGTCCCGTTCATTTGCACGGTAGCCGATTGGCAAGAGCCACCATCTAACGTCCCTATTGGAGCTTCGTGGATTTGTTTTAACTCGGGAAGGTTGTGAGAAGTGAGCTGGCAGGAAAGACGGCAAAAAAATAAATAAATTATAAAATAACGCGCAGTCATAGCAATGAGGAAGGGGGGGTGGGGGTGGGAAAAACCTTTTACATGATCCGGCATATTGTAAATGCATGAGAGCACACCGCTGAGCGTTCTAAATGGTGAACACTTCAATGATGCCATGTGGCAAGCTTTAAAAAACACGGAGTTCTGAGAAGGAGAGAGGGAGAGATACGGCTGCTCCTGCTGTGGGATTAAAGATGTGCCTGAGGTGATACTATAGTCAGTCACTGTAGCATCTACAGGAGTGGCATGTTGAGATATATATATATATAAATATACACACACACACACACGCACGCACACACACACACAGCCTATAAAACGTTAGGTGTGCACCAAAGCGCCCTTACAACTTTTTCCTTCCTGCTTTTTTTTTCTCCCGTCCTGATTTAATCTTAGCCAAAGCAGCACTAAAAATAAATAAATAAATAAATAAATAAATAAAGCCACTCACTTTGACAAGCACATACTGCTGCTTATTTCTATAGCCACTAAAGGTGATGCTTAGGACGTGTTTATTTAATGTTGGCGTGATTTACTTTCCTTAACAGTAAACTTACATTTGGAAAGGAAATGACAGGCCAAGACCAGGAAGTGGCGGTAATCGGTCTACACTGCCAGCGCATCCTGTACTACCGTGCAATATTGACTTTTTCCCAGCTTGTGATTTGCCATTTTAAAAATCATGATTATTGATTTAATCATCCAGAGCCTACAAAGAACAGGAAAATGAGTATTTCCTATTTATGGAGAGTAGGACAGGGTGTAATAATATTATCAGCTGTGCAGTCGGGAGCTGCTTGATGGCAGCGGCAACTCGCAAAGACTCGGCTTGATGGTGCATTTTCAGGTGATTCCACAGTAACACAGTAAACAATTAAAAAAAAGATTAAACAAACAACAACAAAAAAACATAACAGTACATTTTCAATATAATCCTTTTGCAGATCAGTTGTCTTGTATCCAATCAAGCTGGAGTCACAACTGATAGTGGAGTGAAGGCCAAGTTGAACTGATTAACCAGGTGGAATCAGGTGTGGCTCTTGACTGAATGGAACAAAAACCAGCAGCTACACCGGTGCTGTGTGGGAAGAACAGAAAAAAGAAAGGAAGGACAGAAAGAAACCAAGGAATGAATAAATGAATGAATGACATCAATCAAGAAAGGAAAGAAGAAAAAAAAAACTAAGGTAAAAAGGAAATGAAGAAATCACTGAAAGATGGAAATGAACCAAGGAAAGAATGAAAGAAAGAACCCAAGGAAGAAAGAACAAAAAAAGAAAACCAAGGAATGACAGAAAGAAAGAACCCAAGTAAAGAAGGAAAGAAGTAAGGAAGGAAGGTAAAAAAAAAAAAATCAATGCAGGAAGGAAAGAAAGAAAAAAAACAAGAGGGGGGGGGCGAAAGGAGGGAGGGAATAAATGAAAGAAAAAAAAGGAAGGTAAGAATAAAATCAAGGAAGGAATGAAGAAATAAATGAAAGCAAAATGAAGGTAAGAATAAAAGGAAGGAAGAAAGGAAGAAAGGTAAGAATAAAACCAAGGAAGGGAGAGAGGGAGGAAGGAAGGAAAGAAAGAATAAAATGAAGGAAGGAAGGTAGAAAGAAACATGTGGAAGGTAAAGTAGGAAAGTAGGAAAGAAGGTAAGAATAAAAGGAAGGAAGGAAGGTACAAATAAAAGGAAGGAAGGAAGGAAGGAAGGAAGGTATGGAAGGTGGGAAGGAAAGTAAGAATAAAAGGAAGGAAGGAAGGAAGGTAGGAAGAAAGGAAGGAAGGAAAGAAAGAATAAAAGGAAGGAAGAAATGAAGGAAAGAAGGAAGGAAGGTTGGGAGGAAGGAAGGAAGGAAAGAATGAAAGCAAGGAAGGTACGAATAAAAGAAAGGAAGGTAAGAATAAAAGGAAGGGATGAAGGAAGAGAGGAAGTAAGGATGGAATGAAGGGAGGAAGGACGGAACGAAGGAAAGAAAACTGGACACCAGAGAAATTAAGACCTACGTACCATTGTGTATTAAACTGTTCCTGCGTGACTGTGAAAGAGTCAGTAACAAGTCAGAAACACAGGTAGCAAAACTGTTTCTGAAGCTCCCACTTAATTATGGGATTAGGAGTTGAAGGGATGTTGGGGTGCGAGCTGTAGGTCGGGAACGCGATCATTTTATGTACGATGTAACACATGAAGGCAGGATGAGAACAAGGCCAAGGTCCTCATTACATCTCATTTTAGTGCCTGAGGAAATCAGCACCGAACAAAGGGCTATGGGGTACGCTTGTGTGTGTGTGTGTGTGTGTGTGTGTCAGTGAGAGAGAGAGAGTGGGGGTGGAGGTACTAACAAAGAACATTTGGGGGTCAATGTCATTAGAAGTGGTGTACTACACAACTCATTACTACACACTGCAGGGTCAAGCGACACAATACAGAGTGGGGCTACAGGTCACAGCCTGGGGAGTGTGCTCATTTCAACACCTCGCCAAAACAATGCAGCTACACACACACACACACACACACACACACACGCACGCACACACACACGCACAGTCTTCCTCTTCCCAAAGAAAGAAAGAGAGGTCACAGATGCTAGAGGGGGTAGGGCTTATGGAAAACAAGGCAGGCACATAATTGCCCGGAAAGCGGGGTGTGTGTGTGTGTATTGGAGTCCATCTTGGACCTTGTGTGCTCATCTACTTCCAAAACTAAAAAGGAACGCACTCACACTCTCAGAGACCGATTTCTTCTCTGAAAGCTTTTACCACACGGTGAGGGCTTGCTGGAGGGGAAGTTCCTCTTCCCTATGAACAAAAGGTTTCGGTTACCTTCTCCAAAGAGCAAGAGCATGACAGAGCCACTCCAGCGGCGAGAGAAGTGCCGTCTACACACTCCGTCTCACAGGCAGCAGTGTGACAGGAAAGGCTGAGGGGCAAACAGTGTGGCCTAACATGACGGTACAGACTGAGCAGAGCGAGGGGAGCAGAGGCGACACGATTTCACACTCTACAGCTCCACCTGCTGGACACACTGCTTTTTATATAACAATAAAACACAAGGTGCTGACTTGAACAGAAGAAACCGGAGAAACGAAGAACTTGTACGAGGAAGGGAGAGAAGGAGAAGAAGAAGAAAATCTACAAGGGAGGCAGGAAGTAGTGAAGGAACAAAGGTCAGGAGAAAAAGGAAGAATACACACAAGGACAGAAGAAAGGAGAGACAAAATAAAGAAAAACCTATGGAAGGAAGGACAGAATGACCATACACAGAAATAAGAAAAAAAAGGAGGGCAGGAAGGAAGGAGAAAAGGAAGAAAGTAAGGTAGGGAAAAAAGGAAAGAAAATAGGACAGAAGAAACATGTCTCTGGAAGGAATAAAGACGTTATACAAGGAGGAATAGAAGAAATGAGGGAAGGAAGGAGAGAAGGGTGGATAGAAGGTTTGCAGGAAGGAAGAAAGGAAGGGGGGGCAAATGAATGAATGAATGAACAAACAAATGGATGAAAAAGAAAGGGACAGGAGGAAAATATCTGTGGAAGGAAGGAAGGAAGGAAGGAAGGAAGGAAGGAAGCAACAAGTAAAGGAACAAATGGACAAATAGATGAAGAAAAGAAAGGAAGGACAGAAGGATGGAAGGAAGGACTTATACAAGGAGGGAAGGAAAAAACGAGGGAAGCAAAGAAAGAACAAACAAACAAATGGAAGGAGAAAGGAAAGAAGGAAGAACTTGTACAAAGAAGGAAGGAAGGAAGAAGTGAACAAAGCAACAAATGAACAAAGTTAATTTTCAAGGAAGAAAGAACACAAAGAACAAAAGGAAAAAATGGACAAAGAGTAGAAAGGAAAAAAAGAACATGTCTTTGTAAGTAAGAAGGATGAACTTGTACAAGGAAGGGAGGAAGAAACAAACAAGTAAACAAAGGCGAGAAGGAAGGAAGGAATGAACAACAGAACAAAGGAATAAAGGGATGAAGAAAAAAGAAAGAAGGACAGAATGGACAAAAGGAACAAGGGAGAAAGGAAGGAACAAACAAAGGATCAAATGAGCAAACCAATGAATGATGAATGAAAGAATGATAGACAAAGAAAGGAAAGAGAAGGACAGAAGGAACGTGTCTCTGGGAGGAAGGAAGAAAGAAGAACATACACAAGCTGGAAGGAACAAACAAAAGAATGAATATCTAGATGGATAGAAGGAACAGAATAGTGAAAATATAGAAAGTGGAGTGAGAGAATAAACTCAGTTCCACATGTCCTGGCTTGTGTATGTGCGTGTGTGTGTGTGTGTGTGTGTGTGTGTGTGTGTGTGTGTGTGTGTGTGTGTGTGTGTTACCTGTTGTGGGACTGCAGCGTGGCGGAGCAGGTGAGCAGCGAGGGGTGGTAGCGGGTGAAGAGGTTCTGTGTGCGTGAGATGAGCTGCTCATATGGAAGGTCCTGAGGAATCTGAGAAAGCAGGTGATGAACACTGGCCATGTCACACTCACTTCTCTTCACCTCCTGCTCCCGATACAGCACTATCTACAACACACCAGATCCAGAGGAAGAGTGAGAACACAAGCAGGAAAAGAAAAGAAAAACAAGAAGGAAGAAAAGGGTAGGAAGTACAGAAGGAAAGAAAGGAAAGGAAAGGAAGTAAGGAAAAAGGAAAGAAGAAGGAAGGTAGGAAGGAAGGAAGGAAAGAGAGGAGGAAGTAAAAAAGGAAAGATGGAAGGAAAGAAAGAAGGAAAAAAGGAAGTAAAGGAAGGAAGAAAAGAAGGAAGAAAGAAGATGAGAGGTATTAAGGAACACTGCCTGTGTGTGATGGGAGGGAGGAAGGAAGGAAGGAAGGAAGGAAGGAAGGAAGGAAAGAAAGAAAAGAAATTAATCAGGAAAGAAAGAAATTAATAAAGAAAAAAGAAATTAATAAACAAAAAATAATGAAAAAAGAAAGGAAGGAAGGACGGAAAGAAGGAAGGAAGAAGATACGAGGAAGTAAGGAAGGAAGTAAGGAACAAGGAAAAAGATGGAAGGATGGAAGAAAGGGAGAAGAAGGAAGTAAGGAACTCAGAGAGAGAGAGAGAGAGAGAGAGAGAACGAATTTCACCCTTCGAGAAAGGGTGATGCATAATAAAGGAAGCAAAAAATAAAAACAAGAAAAACAAAGAAAGAAAGGAGTGCTCTGTCTCACAAAATCAGGAAAGAAAGAAAGTAGGAAGCCTCAAGTTTCACACAACAGTACACTGAATCTCTCTCTCTCTCTCTCTCTCTCTCTCTCACACACACAGACACATTATTTGTCTCCCAGGCAAAGGTTTTGATAAATGAGTAAATAAATAGTTTTTGGTTAATGGGCTCAGACTGTGTTTTACCTGCTGCCCTGCCAGTGCTGGCTACAATTCACCCTCAGCTACAGCCAACCTAGCCTTCAGGAGTGAGCTATAAACACACACACACACACACACACACACACACTAAACCTGTACACATAAAACAGGTGCATTATCTGTTACCATCACACACATGCAGATCCATTTGCGATAGGTTTACATTCTGCTCTCTCATATTGCAGGGTCAGTGGTGTAAACAGGCGTCTCGTGTCCACACTGGAGGTCAGTGGAGAGTGCACTTAGTCTGCGTGGTCTAGTCAGAGAGGCTCCTCTGAAGCCCTGCTGGTTTACCGCCAGCCTTCAGGGAGGTAAAGCAACCTAAAGAGGCAAGATGAACTACATTTCCTGCACGCTTTGTTATGCGCACTTCATACGGCCCTGGCCCCCTTTCAGCTCGCGCGCTGCTCTTTGGCAAGGCAGAGTGTTACGGCGAGGCGTGAAAGAGGACCAGCTGAAGCAAGCGAGCACAAACCCAGCCAGCCGCTTCCCTCAAACCTCCACCGAGTTCATTAGAGATGTTTAATTAACTCGTCTCGCTACAACAATGTGCCCTGGATTCATACAAGACAGAAAAACAAACACAGACCAAGTACACACACACACTCTCTCTCTCTTACCATCTACTGGGTGTGTGTGATGAAAGGAAGGAAGGAAGGAAGGAAAAACGGATGGAAGGAAGGAAGGAAAGACAAAAGGAAGGAAGGAAGGAAAGACGGAAGGAAGGAAGGAAGGGAGGAAGGATGGAAGGAAGGAAAGACGGATGATGGATGGATGGATGGATGGATAGAAGGAAGAAAGGAAGGAAGGAAGGAAAGAAAGGACCAGTTAAGAAGAAAAGAAAGATAGAAGAAAGAAAGGAAGGAATGGATTAAAAGATAATCAAAAAATGTGGAAAGAAAGAAAAAGAAAGAAAGAGAGAAAGAAAGAGAAAGAAAGAACCAGTTAAGAAGAAGAAAGGAAAGTAAGAAAGAAAAACAATGAAAAAGAAAGGAAGAAATGTTTAGTTTTATTATGTCTTGCCCTGGATTTCTCTCTCTCTCTCTCTCGCTCTCTCTCATCCTTTGTGTTGAACCAAAACACTTAATACAAATATTTTTAATCTACACTCAGGTCAGTTGAACACACAGTCAGTACACAATAGTCAGTACACAATAATCAGTACGTCAGTCATTACTGCGCATCCTAATGGAGTGAAAAGCCTTCATTATTCTGTTCATTATGTCCAGAAAACAATTCAGCAACTTTCTCAGGGAAACCAATCACTGACTCGCTAATACACACCCTCACATATTCTCAGTCTGAGAAACCACCATGTCACTGAAGGTGGGTGAGAGAGAGAGAGCAAGAGAGAGAGAGAGAGCGAGAGAGCGAGAGAGAGAGAGATATTTCAGTATGCAGAAAGAGTTCTTACCACAGCAGCAAAATAAATGGCCATGAGCGGATGGGAGGCCAGAAAGAAATCGTAGAGCCGCAGAACGTGCCGGAAGTCCGAGAGAACGTGGCCGTACCATGTGATCAGCCAACTGAGGGCAAAGATGGTGCCGACCTCGGCTCTGTAACACACACACACACACATATAAAGGAAGAAATCTTTATCACTCTCTCTCACACACACAGATACGCTGCAAAAACTATATCTTACAAAATGAATGTTTCATGAATATAAGCTTACTTATATATCTCTCTCTCTCTCTGTCTGTCTGTCTGTCTGTCTGTCTGTCTGTCTGTCTGTCTGTCTGTCTGTCTGTCCTGGTACAACAGTGTCTGGAGTTTAGACAGAATGGCGTGAAAAAGATCTAGATCTCAAACCAATGGAGTCTGGTCTGCTATGGTGCATCTAGTCACTGTATAAAGCTGCTGTGGGTTTCTGTGTGTGTGTGTGTGTGTGTGTGTGTGTGTGTGTGTGTCAGTACATTTCGCTGTTTTGTCAGGGTGACACTAGTTGAGCTGCACTGCCCGTGGCTATGGAGCCATGTAAACATTGTCAATGTGCAAGAAAATCGTTCTGCACATTGCTCTCTACATGGATGACGCAACAGTGGACCCGGGCGTCTCAGTCACGCGTGCTCTCCTCCTTAATCACGGTTCAGCGCTTCAGGCCTGCGGCTCCTCCGTCTTCTCTCCGACTCTGCAGTTAGCAAGCAGGACCTTCCACATAGCCTGCTTCCTGTTGTGCAGCAATAATGGACTTGCCATATTAAAATGAGAAGTGTATGAGGATGTATGAGCACAAAAAGGGGCCAAATTTGAAGATTTTATCATTGTAGAGTTCTGGAGAGTTTTTTATTTAGTTATTTAGGATGTCTTTTTTTACTCTAGGCCTAAATGCTCACAAATCATCACACTGATCGCACAATTTGATCCATCACTGCTGTCATATACAGTCCTGGTCAGAATTATAGGCACCCCTGAATTACAGAATTTAGAATACCTTCAGAAATAAATGCAAATGAACCAATTTTGTATAATCGGAATATTTTAATAACATGTCCAAAGTTACTGAACAACAACAACACCACAAAAAAAGGCTTTCATATAGTGAAATTAAAAATACAGACAAAAAAAAATGTATGCTGGACACAATTATTGGCACCCTTTACTAATATTTGGTTGCAGAATCTTTGGCAACTAACCTCTAAAGGTTTCTTGTAGCCATCTAGAAGCTTCTTGCACCTGTTTGCTGGTATTTTCTGCCACTCTTCTATTGCTATGCGTTCAAGCTCTTTTAAGTTTGTAGGAGTCCTTTACACAATGGCAGATTTCAGCTCTCTACAAAGGTTTTCAATGGGATTTAGGTCAGGACTCATTGCTGGTCAGTTTAAAACACGCCATCTTTTTCTTTTCAGCCATTCTTTTGGGCTGTAAGATGTGTGCTTCAGTCGTTGTCCTGCTGAAAGACCCAAGACCTTCGCCTCAAACCTAGGTAATCTTATCAGAACCAGAGGCAGCAAAGCAGCCCCACAGCATGATAGAACCTCCACCATGTTTTACTGTAAGGTAGGGTGTTCTTTTCCTTATGGGCTTTATTTCGTTGCCTATAAACAAACTGATGCACTGCATTCCCAAAGAGCTCTATGGTTTCATCTGTCCATAGAACATTATCCCAGAAAGACTGTGGCTTATCTATGAAAGATTTTGCAAACGTTACTCTTGCTTTTCTTTCAGTAGTGGTTTCCTCCCTGTACCCGTGTTCGGCGCATGTGAATCGAAGAGGACTTTGACTGACTGAGCGTTGTGATGACGTCACGAAGTGTCTTGGCAGAAAATCTGCGCTAATTTTGAAACATTGCAAGCTCCTCCGAATATTGCGGCGTTTGCTTGATTTTGCGTTAATTTCTGCGATCACAAAATCGTGAAATCCTGGAGGGACTGGAAATGGGAAGTGATGTGAGCTAACTGCATTACAGGAGAAGCCGTTGGAAGGAGTCTCCAGTGTCAGCACTTTGTAGAAGTCAGAGGTAAAGCTTGAAGACAAGAAAGCCTGTAGTCTTTATGACAGAGGGCCAAAAAAATCAAGAACATATTTTGCAGACGATGTACAATGCAACCCCTCCAGGGTTGGGGGTTCGATTCCCGCCTCCGCCCTGTGTGCATGTTCTGCCCGTGCTTTGGGGGTTTCCTCCAGGTTTCCTCCACTGTCCAAAGACATTCGTTGTAGGCTGATTGGCCTCTCTAAATTG
Source organism: Cranoglanis bouderius (assembly GCA_023630585.1). Taxonomy (NCBI): domain Eukaryota; kingdom Metazoa; phylum Chordata; class Actinopteri; order Siluriformes; family Cranoglanididae; genus Cranoglanis; species Cranoglanis bouderius. The sequence continues at coordinate 5,827,271 of CM042551.1, read as the reverse complement.
TCCGTTGTGTGCGAGTGTGTGTGATTTTGCCCCGTGATGGGTTGGCAGTCCATCCAGGGTGTGCCCCGAGTTCCCTGGGATAGGCTCCAGGCTCCCCCACAACCCTGTGTAGGATAAGCGGTACAGAAGATGGATGGATGTACAATGCATTGGGCTCCTGAGTAGCAGAAAAGGATTTGCCTTATCACCAGGATATCATGAGTTTGAAAGCAGACGATGCTACAGCCATCCTTGCCTGGGAGCTGGCTCATGGGTGGGAATTGGCAAATGACCAAATTGTGTAAAAATAATAATAATAATAATAATAATAATAATAATAATAATAATAATAATAAAAATGGGGCAAGTTGTCAATGTTAGAAATATATGATATAAGAATTCTATTATATTAATTGCTATAGTACAAGAGGAATAATACGCATCGTGGAGTACAGTTTTTGGAAAGTAAACAACTTTTCCTACAACAGCATGTTCTGTCATGTATCATTCCTTGCTTATAATCCCCAAATATCATATGGTAAGACACCACATAATCCCAGTATCACCTTTTTGTCCATATGGTGCATATTTAGTGCCTGTCAGTCCTTATGTGTCCTGAAAGTAAATGAAAATGGGACATTTGACACATGTATGTTCTGAAAAATCTACTTAAATGCACCAAAGTGCACTAAAGTTTTTAAACTTCCAGAGTTTGACTACACTGAGACTGAGCTTGTTAGCTTGGAAAGTGCCCTGAGCAACAGCACCTGAACGAGCTCAACCATTAAACCTGAAGTGCACTCGATGGAAATCCCAGGACACATACACACACACACACACACATACAATATTTATCCCCAGTCTCTTATTCGCTCCATTTTAAATGACAAGCCATTAAAAATAACTTCCCTTTACATACAGGGCTAAGGAACAAGCACGAGTCCTTTCACGCAGACATTCTACAGAGCAGCCTGCATCTCTTATGCATGAGGAATCGAATGGTAAGTGCACGAGGGTTTAAAAGCAAACAAAACATCAATGATGAAACAAACCGACATTTTCACTTCGCTTCAGCTTTGATGCTGACTCTCATCTTTTGATATAATGTCAAGTAATCATGAAAAATGATTATAAATAATAGTAATGAAAAATAAATGTGTTGCTGGGTTTATTATTTCGAAGTTAGGGAGTGCAAACCTTTGCACTCAACTGCACCTCGTGCAAAGAGTGGATTCGAATGAATACGTCACACTGTCATTTAATCTAAAGGAGAAGATTCGGACGAGTGCGGAATTGAAAGAGTTTGTGTCCTTGCTGGTCGAGATGAAGAAGTAGAGCTCACAGAATTGCAGAAGTTTACAGCGTGTGAAGCTAATGTTACACTCTGCTGCCTCCTAATGGAGAGAATTCACACTACACTCTTCTTAACACATCACTAAACTGGAGCTTTCAGTTTTCAGGGTGTGTCCCAAAACTGTAATCAGCACCCGATTGGTTCCTTGATCCTACGTCTGACTGGGAAATGGATCAACGTCTGACATATATCAAGAATTCTTAAGAATGACATGTACAGATGTAACGATCATAATTAAATAAACTGCACACTGACAAGACCAAAAATATGCATTGCTTTAAAATTTTGTTTGCAATTTTTTTTATACAGCAGGGAAACGTCATCAATAAGTCACTTTAAAAGTGGCACTTCTTCAGTGAGATTTGGTAAATAAGCTTATTCTTGCTTCCCCCTGTCTTTGTTTCCATTTCTCACACTTTCTCTGTTTCCTCAGAGGAAGGATCTATGAAGCACAGATGACATGAAGCAAAAAAAAAAAAAAAAAAGGAAACGTGCTTAAAGAAATGTTAAAGAAATGAGCAGAACCTGTTCACACTGCATTCGTACATAAGTGAGAAATGTTTTTCAAGCACGAGGCATTTTCAATATCATTCTATTTCCATCCACAGGTTGAAAAATGACCAGTTGAAGCAAAAGTTTTTCATAAAAATCTACCTGAAGTAACTCATGCTGCAATCGTAAACTAAAGGTCGTAAGTTGGAACTTCCAAGAGTTCAGACTATTGTCCAGAGATCACCAGTTTGAATCCTGGCCATGCCACAGCCATCCATAGCTGGGAGACCAAAACTAGCCACGCTCCCTGGGTGGGAGAGATGGCATACGTTCTCTCCCTCATCAATCACAGTGACACTAGCCAATCATGGGCATCTCCAAGCTCATGCATGCGGAAGGGGGCGGATAACGCCTTCCTGAGAGTGTGTTACACTGCCCCGTGATGGAGTAGGAACGGCAGTTTAAAAAGATTGCGGTTGACTAGCTTCAGAGGCACATGATAGCTTTAATCCTCCCTGGTTCATAGCTTCATAGGTATTATAAGATGGAGGAGACCTAGCTGGTGGGTGGGAATTGGTGGGAAGAATCAGGGGAAAATCTATTGGGGAAAAAAGTTGGAACTTCTGACCTTTAGATAGACTAGGGGAAAAACAAAGAAAAAAAAAAAAAAAAAAAAAAAAAAAAAAAAAAAAAAAAAAAAAAAAAAAACCTCCTCAGCTTGGAATTCATACTTGGAAAGTTGGCAACATCTGGACATTAAATGAGACTGAGAAACCGGGAAGCACAAACTCCTTTGTCACGAAGACTTTGCGTGTCGGGGAACTTAGATTCGGGGACTCTTAGATTTTCTGGAATGTCTGCCATACAAGTCCCTATGTTTGAGCTGTTACTATAGGAACGATAACGTATGAGAGCACCATTTATATTACAACCAGAACTGCTGTCATGTTCCGATTTGAGAATTCAAATCAGCATAGCATATATTGCAACATCAACATCACATGTACAACAGTCACGTCACAAAGGCTGTCATAGATAAGATGGTCAGTAACACATCCATCCATCTTCTGTACCGCTTATCCTACACAGGGAGCTTGGAGCCTATCCCAGGGAACTTGGGGCACAAGGCGGGGGACACCATGGACGGGGTGCCAACCCATCGCAGGGCACAATCGCACACGCACTCAAACACCCGTTCACGCACAACAGACAATTTAGAGATGCCAGTCAGCCTAGGAGGAACCGCCCTGAAGCACGGGGAGAACATGCAAACTCCGCGCACACAGGGCGGAGGCAATAATCAAACCCCCAACTCTAGGAATGCAAGGCAAACGTACTAACCACTAAGCCACCCTGCCCCCTGGTCAGTAACATTATGCGAAAAGATTGTTTCTGTTTGAAATGTTCAAAAGTTATACTATTTTCATTATATTGTTCTGGGGGGAACAACCTGCATCAATATCAGGCTCCCTACTTAGTGCTCCCTGCAGAGCCACTAGAAGTGGAGCTTTTCGAACTGACACACAGTCTGATTAACAGGTTCGAAGAATCGCCTCCTTCTGATTGGTTGAATGTTGCTGACAGCTGATGAAACGTGACAGGAACTTCACCAAATCTAACCCAAAAAAAAAAAAAAGTTCTGATTTAAAAATCGTTTTAAGAAAGCTTGTCTATCGGTTATTTATTCACGTTTTTTCATGACCTTTCTTCGTCAAATATTTTTACATTGTGTCCTGCTTCCTAAAACGATCGACAAGACAATGGATGCTACAGCGTTGCAAACTGACCTTCACTCTTTGTACTTGTTTCAGCGAACTCTGAATGTCTTAAAAAGTACGTGTTTATTCTGCTGCAGTTTGAGGTAAAGATTTCCTGTCAGGTGGAGATTTCTGAAAGAGATAAACCCCAGTTCTGTATTTCAGAAGTCATCAATCTTGCACAGATAAGCAGCAGCCTTATTAAACCCATACACCTTGTGCATGTGAACGCTCCCGAACGTTCATTCGATTTCCACCGTTAACATCGAAATGGCGAATAGTTTGATCTTTATCTTTTTTATAATAGCTTAATTCGGAGACTAATGGGCTACTAATGGGTTTTAAAGATTTGCTTGTGTGTAGGTTTCAGCATGCAAGCTGCCTGTATAAAAAGCCTATCTAAATATATACCACTCTTATCCTCTCTTTATGAAGAGAGAGAAAACAAGAGAGGCTGGTGAGGGAACTAACCTGTTTCGTGGACGCGCCACAAAAAAGGATGTCATTTTTTAAATACATATTAAACAATATTTATAATAGTCAGTAAATTGTTGTGGTATGAGAATAAGAATATAGGAAAACTATTGGAAAATAATCAACTTCATAGTTGGAAAGAGATCACACCACCCAGTCATTGATTATTTTTTCTAGAACAGCATGTCTGACTATTTTACTACTTCCTTAAAGTACTCCAAAACTATTACAGTCTTTGTAGAACAATATGCTTTTTATTGCGTTTTATGGAGTAAGTGCATCTCTACACCTTTACCCTCATTAAGACTCAAGAGATATAAATATGTATGATGTACAAACTGGAAACCCCCTGATCCTCCAGTCATGATAAAACATCAACATTACCTAACTTAGCTAGCTGCCTAGTTAGTATGCGAGTGTTTATTTTCTAGGTTCTGCATCATCCTCTAATCTTTTACAAAGCGGACGTGATATTTTGTTCGATCGCAAACTGAGCTCATACTCTGGATATCTTTTTATCATAGCGCTAAGAAATGTGAATTTAGTCTAATTAAAAAGAATTTTAAAAAACCTCCGAGTAGAGATTTTTATGCAGCCCCCAGTTTGTGAACTGCCGCTTTAAAATAAACCAACTTAACCCATCCAACCCAAAGCAGTCATACCTGCGCATGAAGTCGTGTAGCTCAGAATCGACCTGCTCCAGAATGGGCATGAGGTAATTCAGGATGTGTTTGGTACTGTCCATGGTGGGGTCCATAAAGTCCCTGCACAAACACACAACAACACAGGAAAGTGTTAACACTGATGTTTAGGCCTGAAAACACCCGAAACTGTTTACAGTGGCTGAGTAACCACATCTAGCCTTATAAATCGTTATACAGTGGGTATAGAAAAGAAACACCCCCCTTTAAAATAATCACATTTTGTTGCTTTTCACCCTGAAATGAAGACGGACACAGTTTTTGTTTTATCCAGCTGTATTATGCATTGCAACTTATAACATCCAAGTGAAAGAGATAACACCAACATGTTAGAAACAAATTTTTTTTTTAAATTTTTTAAACAGAATCACCGAGTTGGAAAAAGGACCACCCCCCTCTTAAAAATGACTTATAAACTCAATAAGGTGTAGCTACTCACCTTCCCAATGGCACACAAAGCCATTTGACTTTCAACTGTGATCAGCTGTGGTCATTTTGATTAGCTCAGCATGAAAAGAGCATTCCTGGAGCATTTTTCAGTCCTTGGTAGCGCAACTGAAGCAAACAATCAACTATGGGTGGCAAGGCACTGTCAAAAGATCTCCGGGATAAAGTTGTGGACAGGCACAAGTCAGGAGATGGATACAAAAATAATTTCAAAGGCTTTATTAATGCCTAGAAGCACAGTGAAGTCTATTACTAAGAAGTGGAAGGTATTTGGTACAACACAGACCCTCCCTGGATCAGGACGTCGCTCCAAACTGGATGAAAGAGCCAGGAGGAAACTGGTCAGAGAGGCTACCAAGAGGCCTACAGCAACTCTGAAGCAGTTGCAGGAATTTATGCCAAAGAGTGGTCACTGTGTGCATGCGACAACAATATCACAAATTCTCCACAAATGTGGCTTGTATGGGAGGGTTGCAAGAAAAAAGCCACCCACGACTGAGCTTCGCCAAAACGCACCTTGAAGATTCTGAGGCCACATGGAAAAGGGTGTTATGGTCAGATGAGACTAAAATTGAATTATTTGGCCTCAACACCAAACTATATGTCTGGCGGAAATCCAATACAGCTCACCATCCAAATAACACCATTCCTACAGTAAAGCATGGAGGTGGTAATATCCTGTTATGGGGGTGTTTCTCTGCAGCAGGAACTGGAGCACTTGTCAGGATAGAAGGAAAATGGATGGGGCAAAATACCGCCAAATTCTTGAGGAAAATCTGCTGCCCTCTGCCAGAAAGTTGTCAATGGGAAGAAGGTTTACCTTCCAACATGACAATGACCCAAAGCACACAGCAAAACTGACCACACAGTGGTTGAAGGAGAAAAAGGTGAATGTCCTTGCATGGCCTAGTCAGAGCCCAGACTTAAACTTGAGCAGTTCTGCAAAGAAGAATGGGCAAATATTGCAAAGTCTAGATGTGCAAAGTTAGTAGAGACATATCCCAACAGACTAAAGGCTGTAATTAAAGCAAAAGGTGGTTCAACAAAATACTGACACAAGGGGGTGATCCTTTTTTTCCTGACATGTTGGTGTTATATCTTTCACTTGGATGTTATAAGTTGCACTGAGTAAATACAGCTGGATAAAACAAAAACTGTGTCAGTCTTCATTTCAGGCTGAAAAGCAACAAAATGTGATTATTTTAAAGGGGGGTGATTCTTTTCTATGCCCACTGTATGTACTAAAAAGAAACAGCTAGAGGTTAATTGGCAACAGGTCAGTAACATGATTGGGTATAAAAATTGTATCTTAGAGAGGCAGAGTCTGTCAGAAGTAATAATGGGCAGAGGTTCACCAATATTCGAAAAACAATTTCAGAATAATGTTCCTCAACGTAAAATTGCAAAGACTTTGAATATCTCATCATCTGCAGTACATATCATCAAAAGATTCAGATAATCTGGAGAAATCTCTGAGCGCAAGGGACAAGGGTGAAAATCAATATTGCATGCCCGTGATCTTCGGGCCCTCAGGCGGCACTGCATTAAAAACAGGCATGGTTCTGTAATGGAACTGCATGGGCTCAGAAACACCTCCAGAACTCATTGTCTGTGAACACAGTTTGCCGTGCCATCCACAAATGCTGGTTAAAGCTCTATCATGCAAAGAAGAAGCCATATGTGAATATGATCCAGAAATGCTGCTGTTTTCTCTGGGCCAAAGCTCATTTAAAATGGACTGAGGCAAAGTGGAAAACTGTTCTGTGGTCAGACGAATTGAAATTTTTAATACTTTTTGGAAACCATGGACGCCGTGTTAGAGCTTTTTGTCAGCGCTCAGTTCAAAAGCCTGCATCTCTGATGGTATGGGGGTGCATTAGTGCCTATGGAATGGGCAGCTTGCACATCTGGAAAGGCACCATCAATGCTGAAAGGTATATACAGGTTTTAGAGCAACATATGCTTCCATCCAGATTCCATCCCATCTTTACTTCTGAGAGACTCTGCTTCTCTAAGACACTATTTTTATATCATGTTACTGATCTGTTGCCAATCAACCTAATTAGTTGCAAAATGTTCCTCTAGCTGTTAATAACTAATCTTTTTAGTAACAGCCCTTTGTTGCCCTCGTCCCAACTCTTTTGAGACGTGTTGTGGCCATGAAATTCAAAATTACCTTATTTTTTTCTTAAAATGGTACATTTCCTCAGTTTAAACATTTGATATGTTTTCTATGTTCTATTTTGAATAACATATGGGTTTATGAGATTTGCAAATCATTGCATTCTGTTTTTATTTACATTTTACACAGCATCCAAACTTTGTTGGAATTGGGGTTGTGTGTATATATATATATATATATATATAAAAACTAAGTTCACTTCAGTCATTGCTGTGCTACACTGTCAGTATGTTTTTCTCACATTATCAGATCACTGATCTGACTAACATTCTCTTATGTGAAACCTCAACACATCTCTCTGCAGACAGACAAAAAATCTATATTGAAAACTTTCAATCCTGTTTTCAAAACTGCTAACAAATTCTTGACACTTAGAAAATACTTGATACTTTTGCATTTATTGTGCAACAAAAGAGCCCGTTATATGAACTTTTTCATGACAAATTTTAAAACATTATAATCATCGCTATTTTTATTAGTTTATAATTAATAAAAAATAATGAAAGTATTATTGTACAATATTAATATATCTGTGGTTCTATAATACAAAACGTTCTGTAATAGTATTTCACTTGGGAAAATATTCAGGCTCGGCTCACATATACCAGGTTATGTTATTAAGGCTGCTTTCACCAGAAAGTTTCTAATAACCATCAGTAAACACACCTTATTGCTGTAGGCATTTCTTGGGGAGAGAACAATGTTTTTTTTTTTTTTTTTTTACATTATAGTCAATATCTCGTATGGAAAGCAGAATTCAGCCTCAGATGCTCCGCCCAAAGGATATAAAGTGTATGTTGTTTTTTTTTGTTTTTTTTTTACACTTTTCTGGTCACAACCTTCAGGATCTTTGAATGTTACAATCTGATCGGCTGTCTGGACTCCAGATGTGAGAATACACGAATGTTTGAACACACAGAAACATAAGCTTGTCAAAGCATGATTTAGCCATTGGACAAAAAAATGTTCACGAAATCCCATCTAACAGTTATTAAGTTATTAAGGTTGTCAGTGCAAGAATGTAGACTTTGGGCCCTCAAGTGGCCCAACAGAAAAGCGTTCGCTCCATCATTGCGAGATTGTGAGTATGAATCTGTGCCCACAGCCATCCGTGGCCGGGGGTCAAGAGGGCAAAATTGGCAGTGATCTCTGAGTGGGAGGGACGGCATTACCACCTCTCCGCTGTCAATCATAGAGACACTAGCCAATCACAGGCATCTGTAAAGCTCACGTGTGCGGAAGAGGTCAGATTGTGCTTTCCTCCGAGTGTGTTATGTTTCCCTGTGACACAACATAAGCAGGAGTTTTAAATCGTGTGGTTTTATGTGTCTCAGGAAGAAGCATGTGTTTGCCCCACCCTCCCCAGTCATATGATACAGGAGACCTGGCTGGTGAGAATTGGCAAGACCAAACTGGGGACAAAATTGGGAAGAATCAACATTCTTATTCTTTGAGGAAAAAAAATTAACATTACTCTCATTACATTACTCTGCAAAAGACACAAACCTGAGGTGATGATTGGACAGCTTCTCAACCATTGCGATGGCCATCCGCTCTCCTACCACCAGCAGGAAGGTGACCACTATATCGTGGTAGCCCTGGTAGTAGTGCAGCTGAGGGTTTCTCCTCAGAACGTCCAGGATGATGTCAATCAGCTGCTCCTGCAGCACCTCCCTCTCATCAGCCCGCATCCCTGACACACCGAGACAAAGAGGAAGAGAGAGACAGATGAGCTACAATCTGTCTCACATTCCAGATTTGGTAGCTGTACTGACCTATACATGTATACTGCCATGATTATTCTTAGAGAAAAAGACTATATAACTAGGAAATAATGTGATTTTTATTTGGTTCTCTTGGATGGCTGGTTGATTAATACATAGGATTAGTGTTTGAGTCTTTTTACCTCAAATTTATAACAGACACTTTGTCAGTACTTCTATAAAATCCTAATTTGCATGTAGTTTGCATTAAAAAAAAAATTAAAAAAAAGAGACCTATGACATACGATATGGAAATGACCAGAGAATAGCAACTTTTCATTTCTTCATTTCTGACACACAATGAAAAAAACAAACAAACATTAAAATCCCACTCCTAACTTACTTAATATCAAAGATTCAATATTTATAAATATGAAATACAATTCAATATATATCAAACATATTTAATAGTAAATTTTCTTAGACTAATATTAATTATAATTATTAAATATTTTAATTATATTTAATAGTTTACATGTTCTGGGAAAGTTATCACTACTACATTAATGATGTAATACCATAGAGAGAGGAAGTATGTTGTGTTTTTCAGACCACAGATTGACCCTTGCTTGCTATTCCCAAGTGTCTCAGACATTTCCTGATGTGCCGGTTACAAAACAACTCGAAGACATTTCAGAATTCATCAAACGCAACCATGAGAAAAGGGATGAGTCACATTGTCTAATCAAGAGCAGAGAAACGCTACCTCTCGGGAATCGGCGCATGGAGCGTCTGACATCGAGAAGCACCTGGTTGTAGTCTTTGTGGTTCTCTCTGATATTTTTAGCTATTTAAAAGAAAGGGAATGACAAGAAACAGTAGGTGAGTAATATAAAACAAGGTGAAACAGATCCTTGTGTCTGACGTGTTTCATTTCGCTCATTCTGGCCCTTACGTATTATACACACTCACCAGGTTTGGCAGGAAGGTCAAACACGTTGACACTGAGGAGCTTGGGCCAAACTTTTCTTCGCACATCATCCGTCAACAAGCCTCCCTCGCTGACAGCTGCACTGCGCAGGGTCTCGATGTCCACAGGGTCACTGTTCAGGGCTTGCTGGATGTCTGCAAGCTTCTGCTTCTTCCACGACATGTGATCTACCAAAGGAAAAAGAAAATCTGAATTGAATGGCTAAAGGTTACATCTAATAGAACTGTGCACAGAGCTCTTACTTTTCTAGTTATTTCTTTTGCACAAGCAGACTCAATCAGGCTTGATTTTGTAATGTGGCTTGGCCTTGTTCATGAGCCTTGTTTCAAAATCGTGGCCTTGTAGATATATGTTGTGAAACTGACTAGACAATAAGGAATTATGGGTAAGCGCATTTTTGCAATTGGTGTAAATTGTTATCATTTTGTCTTCTGGGAAACATGTATGTGTGTGTGTGTATATATATATATATATATATATATATATATATATATATATATATATATATATATATATATATATATATATATATATATGCAGCTTCTGAAGGGCAGTACTAAATGGGAAAAAATAAGATCTTTAAACAAAATGATTTACACCGATCACCCTGTTCAAAACTTTACACCCCCCTGGCTCTTAATGTATCGTGTTGCCTTCTTGAGCATCAGTGAATGTTTGCACTTTTTGTAATAGTTGTGTACGAGTCCCTCAGTTGTCCTCAGTGTGAAAAGATGGATCTTGACATCATATAGCCCGCTGTTGGAAAGGGGTCAAATTTGCAGAAGATGCTGAAAAAGCAAAGAATGTGCAGGACCTGGAGGATTTTTCTGAAGAACAGTGGGCATAAAAACATCGTCATTGATCATCCAGGTAACAACACACAGTATTAAGAATCAAGCGTATGTAAACCTTTGAACTGGTTCGTTTGTGTAAATTCAGTTATTACTGTGTCTTGTGGACTATATGTAAACATCTGTTATGTGAAATAGCTTATTCAGGGCAATACTAAATAAAAAACTAAATGCAATTTTAATGATCTCATTAACATTTTGCAGAATCAGCAAGAGGTGTGTAAACTGTACTGCAACTGTACAGTGTTGTGAAAATGTATTTGCTGATTTCTTCTGTTTTTGTGTATATCTCATACTAAATAATTTTAGATCTTCAAACAAAATACAACATAAAACAAAGGCAACCTGAGTAATAATAATAATAATAATAATAATAATAATAATTAGTTACATTTATATAGCACTTTTCTAGACACTCAAAGGGCTTTACATAGTACAGGGGGGAATCTCCTCAACCACCACCAGTGTGTAGCATCCACCTGGATGATGCGACGGCAGCCACAGTGCGCCAGAACACCCACCACACACCAGCTATAGGTGCAGAGGAGAGGAGGGTGATATGCCAGTTATGTATGTATATGTATTGTGTGAGTAAACACACAATACAGGTTGTTTTTTTTTTTACTGAAGCAAAAAAAATGATCCAACACCTATCACCAATGTGAAAAAACTAATTGCCCCCTTAAACTTAAAATCTGGTTGTGTCACCTTTAGCAGCAATAACTGCAACTAAACACTTCCTATAACTGAAGGTCAGTCTTTCACTTACTTCTAGGACTAGGACTTACTCCTATGCTTTGGATCGTTGTCTTGCTGCATAATCCAGTTGCGCTTGAGCTTCAGCTTACGGACTGAAGACCGGACATTCTCCTTTAGGATTTTCTGGTAGAGAGCAGAATTCATGTTTCCCTCAATTACTGCATGTTGCCCAGGGCCTGAAGCAGCAAAGCATCCCCACACCATCACACTTCCACCACCATGCTTGACCGTAGGTATGATGTTCTTTTTATGGAATTCAGTGTTTGGTTTATGCCAGATGTAACGGGGCCCCTGTCTTCCAAATAGTTCCACTTTCGACTCGTCAATCCACAGAACATTCTCCCAAAAGTTTTGAGGATCATTAAGGTGTGTTTTGGCAAAATTCAGACGAGCCTTAATGTTCTTCTGGGTTAGCAGTGGTTTTCTCCTTGCCATTCTTCCATGGATGGCCATTTTTGCCCAGTGTCTTTCTGATAGTGGAGTCATGAACAGTGACCTTTATTGATGCAAGACAGGCCAGTAGGTCCTTCAATGTTGTCCTTGGCTCTTTTGTGACTTGCTGGATGAGTAGTTGCTGTGCTCTTGGAGGAATTTTGGAAGGTTGGCCACTTCTGGGAAGGTTCACTACTGTGCTGAGTTTTTCCATTTGGAGATAATGACTCTCACTGTGATTCTTTGGAGTCCCAGAGTCTTTGAAATAGCTTTGTAACCCTTCCCAGACGGATGTATTTCAATCATCTTCTTCCTCATCATTTCTGGAATTTCTTTCAACTTTGGCATAGTGTGTTACAGGGTAAGACCTTTTAACCAACTTCATGCTGTTGAAAAAGTTCTATTTAAGTGTTGATTTGATTGAACAGGGTTTGCAGTAATCAGACCTGGTTGCGTCTAGTCCAGCTGAAGCCCATTATGAACGCAGTTTCATAGATTTTGGGAATCAGTAACTATGGGGGCAAATACATTTTCACACAGGCCCAGTTGGTATTGGATAACTTTTTTGCTTCAATAAATATCATTATCATTTAAAAACTGTATTTTGTGTTTACTCAGGCTGCCTTTGTTTTATCTTAGATTTTGTTTTAACTTCTGAAGCAATTTAGTATGAAATATACACAGAAACAGAAGAAATCAGGATGGGGCAAATACTTTTTCACACCACTGTATATCACACACATTCTAGCATTCAATGCGTCACTGGACTGATTCAAAACACATCAAATGTGATCCAGTATCAGCCCTGATACTGAAGCACATTATCGCATCACTGCATCCATAGCACAAATAAAGAAATATAAAATTTGCCAATATTGATTTTTTTTTAAAAACCGGTGAAAAATGGATTTTATGACCATAGCACTGTTGAATCCTCAATTCTGATTGGTCAGAAGGTGGAGAACAGTTTCCTATAACTGCAGCTCTGAAAGTAGTTCCGGTTGCAAGGCAAATCACAGGTTTATATTAATACAGTTGTTGTAATAAGTTATTGTTTCTATAATATCATATGGTAGACCCACCCCATAAACAGATTTAAAATGTATGCAATAATTAAAATGGCAACGGTTTCTTTGAGGAAACGTTTATATATTGTTCATGGAAGGAGTCTCCAGTGCAGTCACTTAGTAACAGTCAGAGATAAAGCCGTAACTTTATGTCTTGTGATGCTGGAAAGTCTTCAGCATGGAAGAGTATGCGTTTTGCAATTTCTTGATAACATGACAAGCTGTGTTTTTATTTTTTTGACATTTTTTTTGTCTTATGAACTTCAAGAGAGAGAGAAACGCAAAGCTGCTGAAGAAACGACTGTTTATAGCTGCTATACTGGAAGTGATAACAGGAACTAGCCTTGTTTCGCAGGCGTTCCACAACATCGAATGTAACTAGAAACGGATAAAATCGTGATCACTGGAACATTTCGGTGTTATGAGAGGAATTAAACACTCTGATCCATGCGGTTCTAGGAAAATAAACAACATCCGGGTGGTAATCGTAACTCACACCACACGCACGCACACACACACTGTTGTTGATCATTTTCCTGTAACAGCACTACCCGCAAGTGTATTATTCCTTATGTAATTTTCTCCTGGACAATTATTTTTGGGTGTCAGGGGTTTAAATGCATCTTTCTATGTCTTCATGGTATAAAATGCAACAAGTCTTGAAAGTTTTGGCACCATGGCACACAGCCAAGTCTTATCAGAGGGATCATTTATATTTAAATATTGCAAAAATCTCAGATTTATGCAAGTAATAATCTCTAAGTCTGATAATTATAATGGTGTCTGTTTATGGACAAAAGATTTGGAGATCTGTGTGTGTGTGTGTGTGTGTGTGTGTGTGTGTGTGTCCACGTAGCTTTGCAGGACACGTCAAGACCTCCTCCCTACTTAGATAACGTCCATGAACAGACTGAACTCGTCACTCAACCTTATTCTAATATCCAATATTACAATATTATAAATCATATTCAGCCCTCAAATCCTGCTCACCTTCATGTCTCCCCGGTGTTGTTCTGCTCCCATTCAGCGGGTGGCGTTTTTTCACCTTTTTCATCTCTTTTAGGTCTATAATATGTTGCTAAATGATAAATACTGATATCATTAAACTATTTCAACTCTGTAAATAAAACAAACTGCCATTTGTTCGAAGTCTCCACTCTGTCAGGTAAAACAGTTCCGTTTCAACGCCGGTGACTCAACCGCACATGATTGCAGGAATTGCTTCCCCAGCTTTGATCCTATTGGTTGAGAGGCATTAAAAACTCGAATCTGATTGGCGCTACTCCAGCGGGTGCACTATAAACATGGGAGCATGACCGTGTTGCCAGGTTTGTAATAAACCATATTACAAGGCTTAATTTTATAAATAGATATGCCGTACTGTGCTTATGATTAAAATGTTGTATAAATAAAATCAGTATAAACAAGAATATGTAAATTCATATCAAATAACGTCATATGAAATCTAATAAATTTGTTTCTTTTACATATATCCTATTATTTCTTTAAGACAAGACCATTTAACTTGACTTCAACTTTGAAAAAGGGCATATCATTTTTAATGCTGCTTTGCTAAATATAGATTATACCACAGTGAAGTTGTATTCTATTGAGTAATTTTCGATAACAGTAGCAATGATAGCTGCAAGGCTTATATTAATACGCTTGTTCTCATACATTATAGTTTCTATAGTCTGTAAGTACACAGTGACTTGTATAAATGATGATCCGCACAAACAGATTAAAAAAAACAAAAACATGTTTAACTGATGAAATGGTGAAGTTTTTTTTTTAGATGCTTTTTTTAGCATTTTTGGAAGGAGTCTCCAGTGTTAGTGTTTTGTAACAGTCATAGGTAAAGCTTTAACTTTACGTTTTTCCAAGTCTTCAGGACAGAAGAGTTTACACTTTCTTGTTTCTTGGTAACATGGCAAGCTGCATTTTTTATTTTTTTATTTTTTTATTTTTTGCCTTATTAACTTCAAAAACAAGAGAAGAGAGAAGCTGGTGAGGGAAAGGCTGTTTATAGCTGCTATAACATAAGTGATAAGAGGATTGCACAGATCTTCCACAACATTAAACATAATTCTAAACTGATAATATGATGTCCTGTTTAATGAATAAATGAATAATGAATAATTTATATATATATATATATATATATATATATATATATATATATATATATATATATATATATATATATATATATATATATATGTTTTAATATAGCAGCACACGCTGTCGTGTTTTATTCTTTACTTGTATGAAACTTGTATGCTATATATTGTATGACAGGGTACATGGAAGACATATTTTTACAATATATATAATTTATTTTGATATTGGACTACTACTAATACT
This sequence comes from Cranoglanis bouderius, assembly GCA_023630585.1. NCBI lineage: Eukaryota > Metazoa > Chordata > Actinopteri > Siluriformes > Cranoglanididae > Cranoglanis > Cranoglanis bouderius. The sequence continues at coordinate 5,811,718 of CM042551.1, read as the reverse complement.
ACTATTATTATTATTATTATTATTATTATTATTATTATTATTATTAGAGGTGTTGTAGTAGTTAGTTAATTAGTCAGTCAGTCTGGTTGATTAGCAATTGGGCTGTTTTTCTCACGCAGACTTGGCAACCCTGCAACAAGTTCTACAGCTGAGAGGAGAAAAATCCTTAATCTTCTTATTTTCATACGTTTTCCGAACAATATTATCCAATAAAAAAAAAATCTAATAACAAAGGGAAAAGGAGAATCACCACAGGAACGAACAATTTCTGGATATTTGTGTCAGGATATACTCCAGCTACGCCTATTCCTATCTAACTGCTCACACACTCACTTATAAAGCCATACACTACAGTATAGACTGTCAGCTTGACTTATTAAATTGCTAAAAAAAAAAAAAAAAAGGCAAGAAAATGTTTATGTATCATATTTAAGCGGTTCACACACGCTTTATAGCCTGTAGTAGAGAGTGAGAGTCAGTTAGGTGTGTTCACGCGTAGCAGTTGCTGTCTGTATGCGGGCATGTGTGCGTGTCGTGCCTGATGGTGTACACTAGGGGGCAGTGTTACTCCCTAGTGGAGAAAAAATAAAACAATAGAAACCCTAATACAGATTGTAATGGTTTTAATGGTTATAATGGGAATTGTATTGGCTTTAATGGAAACTGTAATGGTCCCTGTGGGTCTCTACTGGTTATTTGTTGCCTTCTATTGGTGGCATGTAATGTCACTATGGACCAGTAATAGTAATGCTTATGGTTTTAATGGTTAGCTGATGGTTTGTAATGGTATTTGTTGTTGAAACCATTAGAATCTGTGATTGTTTCTATTGTTTTTTTTTTCAGCAGGGACATAGTCCAAATATAAAGAATATACAGTAAACGAAAATGAAAAAAATAAAGTCTCTTCTTTCAGTGTAGCACAGAGAATGAATAAAAGAAGCAAAGCACAAGAAAAGGGGGTATTTTGTTGTTTACATCATATTTGCTCATTTGATGCAATATTATTCTCAGATTTGTCTCACACTGTGTTCATTCTCCATTCACCTCCTTCACGCAAGGTCTCCATCTCTCCCTCCAAACATTCATTTTACATAATTCATTCTTTTAATTTACAAACCTGGAGAATTACACTATGCATGCACATATTCTATTTAAGTCCTTGCAGAAATATAATTACGTCCTAAAGCAGGGCTGTCGAGTCTGCATGGCAAGCCAAAGATATCTATTCAAAACAGAAATTCCCCAAACCCCACATGCTGTTGTATTTAAAAATGTTTTAAATAAATTTTAAAGAAGAGTATTAAAAGCATGCCGGCATGCAGATCCCCCACCCCCCATCCCCCACTGAGGGTCTTGTATTATTACATACAATATATCATCATAAATAAAACTATGAGAATGTAAAGCTCAATTTAATAAGGTATATTAAAAAATACGTGACAGTGGTGTACTATTTGTTAAGTTAATCTGAATATATGTTAAAATATAAATTTACTTACTGTTAAGAGTGAACATGCCCAATCCATCAAAGATGGATGGATGGATGGATGGATGGATGGATGGATGGATGGATGTGAAAAAATTAGTGGGAAAAACATAGATCTGGCAATACTGCCAGAGTCAATTCCACAAAGTTTCCTGATTCTTCATTTCAGTGTAATATAAAGCACAAGATATAGTATTAGAACTGATATGGATGGCAATAGATCTTAGTAGGCTTGCATGGAGCAGTAGATCTTAGTAGGCTTGCATGGAGCAATAGATCTTAGTAGGCTTGCATGGTGCAGTAGATCTTAGTAGGCTTGCATGGAGCAGTAGATCTTAGTAGGCTTGCATGGTGCAGTAGATCTTAGTAGGCTTGCATGGTGCAGTAGATCTTAGTAGGCTTGCATGGTGCAGTAGATCTTAGTAGGGTTGCATGGTGCAGTAGATCTTAGTAGGCTTGCATGGTATTTGGTTGAGTGAGTGAATTTTTCTGTCACTATTGAGGTTGAGCATTGAAGTTGAGACCCTCACTGAATGCCAATTTAGTGTTCTGTGTTTGTAGCTGTCCCATGAGTTTTGTGTAATCAATTCAATTCAGTTTTATTTAGTGCTTTTAACATGGATATTGTCACAAAACAGCTTTACAGAGAATTATAAATTGATCCCTAATGAGCAAGCTGGAGGCAAAGGTGACAATGAAAAACTCCCTGAGACGACATGAGGAAGAAACCTTGAGAGGAACCAGACTCAAGAGGGAACCCATCCTTGGATAGTGTGATTAGAAATAATTTCCCTTCCATGTATACTGTACACTGTATAGTCAAGGTGTTCTTAGCAATTGCAGTCCTAAGGCTATCCAAGAAAGAACATCCACAGTAATCCTTATGGTTCCTATGTTGTACCATCCACAGTAATCTCATGCTGATCTTTAGGCTGTTCATGTGGGGCCATCCTTAGAAGCAGTGAGTGATTTTCAGGTGACGAAAACTCCAAACAGAAGTAGGGCATCAGATCATCATGCTCCTATTGGTGGATTTTAGATGTGTCGTAGCAGCGCTCACACTCTTATGTTGAGCAAAATTTTCGGAGACTGACAGAACTTTGTCGTTAGCTGTCTTTGGTCACAGCGGCACTAAATCGGCCACCGGGGAGCACGTCACGTTATGCGTTCTGACCACCGATTTCAGCTCACAACCAGTGATTATGCTTCACGGTGTACGATCGTTCCTGCGACAGCAAAATCATGCCAGATACCAATGTGAAGCCAGCTTAAATCAGGCTAAAACTATGCCATTTTTTATTTTGTTCTGAAATTAAAGTCCTCGTGAAGTGCCTTGAAACAGGCAGCGTTATTCGATGTGTTGATGTAATTTCCACTGAAACAGGAAGTCAGGGCGGGACATATCGAGTGGCTCCTCCTGCTTTTTAAATAGACAATAGCGTTTGGCTTACCTCACAGCCCGGGTTAAGCCGTACTTTACAGAGCACCATGGACGCGAGCCCGATGGAGTCAGACCATATCAAATCGAGCCAAAAACGGGAGGGTGGCGGTTCTAATGAGGAGGCTGGCGGTCATTCGAGGCATTTCCTTCGCAACATTTGGAAAACTGAATAAACCGCACGCATTCGACCAGCCAAAGACACGACCCGTGCTTGCTGATATGATTTCTCTCGCTCAACAGCGGCAACTTCGGCAAGATGATTTTTATCATGTTGGAGGCGGGACACTTCCGATTCATTTGATCGGACAGAAAATCTGACGAGAAGCTGAAGTGCAGAATGATGTCATCAAAATTATGAATCCGTATCGGTGGTAGAGAGCGACTGTAAATTTTGAATGCGTATATCTTCTAAATGCGAGTTCTGTCATTGTTTTCGGAGCACACTAGCTTATAGATAACCTTAAGGGTGATCTCATGAGGACTTAAATATCTTCCTCCATCAGACCACTCCCACTATTGATCCTTTGCGCACCATGTGCGGTGCATGGACTTGCGTTGACACAAGCGAACACACCCATCTCGCTCTCTTTTTTCCTTCTTCTTCTTCTTCTTTTTCTTGACACGACTCAAGGATCTCGAAGATGAGTTCCTGCTGCACGAGAGTCTGACCCAGTCCTGCATCATTCACGATGTCTCAGTCAGCCCTGTCCTAAATGGAAACATGGGCGACAGGCGCGAGAGAGGCGCCGTGACGCGCAGGCGGAGAACCGTGACGATCTGCGGGGAAGCCGCGGCGGCGGGCGCGAGCTCGAAACGCACAGGCAGGCGCGAGCAGAGCGGCGGTGACACCTGCCGCAACGCAACCGCCAACTGCGAGCAGGTGCACGAGACGGCCAAGAGCAAAGAGGATGGCCTTAAGGACAGGATCAGGTAAAGTCGCAGGTTAGGATCGGTTACAGAGTGGTCGTTCATGTCCAGTCTTGCAGATGATGAATGGTTAGTTGCATGTGCGCAGGAGCTCTGACGTTGCTAGTGGTTATAACATCGAGACGTGACATATAACCTCTATAACCGATTATAATGCATACCGGAAGCAAATATTGATCACCAGCATTGATGATATTAATTGACTCGTCTGACCAATACTTAAATCTTAATGCATAATTCTAATACTGGTCTATTACCTGCTATAACACACCTCCTGAACCTTGCAATGAACTGATTATTAAATGATGGAAATAACCAGGTCTGGAATTAATGACCTCTAATCAGAAGCTGGGGTCAACATCTTAGTGAGGTCCAATTTGTTTTTTGTTTTTTTTATAAATCAAATTTGAGTTGCCATCTTGAAATCGATGCGTTACCTTCAATTAGCCAAAAACTGTCTTAAATTTTGAAAATATTGAACTATAATTAAAATCTGTGGTGTAACCCATTACATAGCGCTATCATGTCCACTGACAAAGACATTAAAAACTATAGCTAACTTACATAGTCAACTGTGAGAACATGAAAACTCTCGTCTCTGTCTAGCCTGAGTTAACAGGAAGGACAGAATTCTTCACATTACAGATGGTTTCTGAATTATGTCGTGCAATACCATGTCAATAATATTTAACAATGAACTGTCCTATGCTCATAGTATGTTATTAATGAGACACGTCACACAACTACTGTTGTGTTAAGCTGATAATCAGTTCACTGGATATCACTGTAAACCACCAACTGTCCTCATAAACACTCATATTTATATGTTCTCCCATACATGTTTATATCATAGCTACACTATATGGCCAGAAGTATGTGGACACCTGACCATCACACCCATATGTGCTCGTTGAATATCCCATTCCAGATTTAGTCCTCCCTTTTGCTGTTATAATAACCCTCACTCTTCTGTGAAGGCTTTCCACTAGATTTTGGAGCATGGCTGTAGGGATTTTTGCCCATTCAACAACAAGAGCATTAGTGAGGTCTGCGGTGCAGTCGGTGTTCCAGTTCATCCCAAAGGTGTTCAGTGGGGTTGAGATCAGGGCTCTGTGCAGGACACTCGAGTTCTTTCACTCCAACCTTGGCAACGCGTGTCTTCATTTTATTCACAGGGGCATCGTCATGCTGGAACAGGTTTGGGCCTCTTAGTTCCAGTGAAGGGAAATTGTAATGCTACAGCATACAGAGACATCCTATACGACATCCTATGGAACCACACAGTTTGGTAAAGGCTCACATATGGATGTGATGGTCAGGTGTCCACATACTTTTAGCCATATAGTGTACGTCAGACGTTAGCCTATAATACGTGATATGCTCGTCGCGTATCTCTCAACAAGAAATCAAAGGCTGGCAGTGTAGCATCTCGGGGATATAAGCTAGATATAAACCTAATGAGTGATTAAATCTATGCGCAAAACCAAAGTGTGTCCTCTGAGGTCAGTTGAGATCAGATTGGGTAGTCTCGTAACGCGAATCGGCTACCGTATAATCAGGTTGTTGTTTTTGCCATGTTGAGTTTGATAATGTGAGGGGTTAAAAACAAATCTTCCAAAACTCGAGGTCACAATCTTAGTGTCCTTATAGATAGTTACAGCCATGTCTGAAGTGTCTAATGAGATACAACAATCCAATCATAGATCAGAGTAGTTGAAGGTTAAGGGCCTTGTTCAAAAGCACTACAGTGTGTTTATGGCAGTTTTGCCTTAAATTAATCACTGCCGCTGCATATGGTTTCATTTATATCCAGCTGGGCTTATATTAAAACTCTAGATGTTAAGCTGCCTTCTTGTGCTTGTTAGATTTAGATCTTTCCTATTTTTAAAGTTGTAATTATGAAGTGCACTGCACCACTAACCCTATGGCCTAGTTGGTGAATACTTAATATAAAATTGCATCCAGAGAAATAAAAGACCATCATCCAGTGAAACTGTCTTTCCTTTCACATCAAGAAAGAATAAACGCAGGAATATTGAAAATTCTGATACTAAAACTTTCCAATGTTCCCTATATGTAATCATGATTTGAAAGACCGTTCATGTTTGTGAATAATAAAAAAAAAAAAAAGCGCATGAACAAAATTGGATCTTATTTCATCGTCATATTTGTCGGGCCCCTCATAAAACTAAATTCTTAAAACAACTCAGCACTTCCTTAGCAATTCCCATTATTAAAACAACAGACTTTAGTGATTTCCACTATTTAATGTGAAAAGCCAGCATACAAGTGGTCCTGTTATTAAATATTCAATTGTATAGTATAATAATATAATAATTCTATAATAGTATATATACATGAATTATCAAATTGCTGTAAAATGTAAATAAGAGAGATTTGTTATGTTTTGGAACGTCCAGAAAAGAACTTAGTTCCTGTTATCACTTGTATAGTTGATAAAAAAAAAAAAAACATGTTACCAAGAACCCGCAAATTGCAAACGCCACCATCCTGATGACTTTTCCATGTCAGAAAACTGTTACAGTACAAAGCTCTAACATTGGAGACTCTTTCCAAAATTACTAAATAAACATTTCCTCACAGAAAGAAATTCACAATATCAGTAATTACACATTTTAGTGTGTTTGTGTGTATTGTCTGCTATACAAGTAATCGCAGAAATGATAACGTATAAACCTGTGAACTTCTGCCAGAGCTGCTGTTATTGAAAATGAATCAACACCATCTTGACTATGACCAATCAGATTCAGGAATTCAACAGCGTGCTGTGGTTTAAAAGTTGTAGTTCTAAGTTGAAAGTACTTTATGTAGCTGATTGTGTGTGTGTGTGTGTGTGTGTGTGTGTGTGTGTGTGTGTGTGCTCTCTGCTGCACTACAGCGTATCAGCGAGCACAATCTGAGATAAGAATCTCAACTCGCTGCAACACTTCTAGTGTAATAATGTAATAAGCAACGCAGTTGAGCAACATCAGAGCACGGCTTGTTGTTTTCACAATAAAAATGTCATCTCCAATCGGGATTTTATGAATGTTCCACACTAAAACCTTTTTGCCCTCGCTGTATCCTTGCTGTCTCTTCAGCTGCCATCGGCTCCAGGAGTCGCTGCTCAGCTCGGAGAGCGGCTACAGCAACTACAGAGGAATCCTCAACTGGTGTGTGGTCATGCTGGTAAGAGCTCCATCATGGACAACAAACAGTTTCAGCTTAAAAGCAGACACAAAGGAAATGCTGCTGCGCTGTGTCCCTTTTCTCATCTCGTTTAGATTAATGTTATAATTAGGCAACATCGCATTGCTTTTATACAGCGGTTCTACAAACAAGAAAGCAATATCGAGTAAGTGACGTTTCAGACACGATATGGCCAAATGTTCTGTTTGTTTTTGCTCTGCTAGCAGAAATCGATCCCAAAGAAGTCACACTCACTTTTTAGCACGTCGGCTATAACTGGCTACCTCACACTGATTTGTACATTTCCTTTAAATGTGCTTCTGGTTCCCTTCTTCCTTTACATCTTCATCTGATCTTTCATATTTTAAGTCAAAAGCTATATTTCTTCTCAAATACATCCTATGGATGCATGCTGGGATGCATCCTCAGTGATGTTCCTGGGGTCTGTGGGTATTTCAGGTCTTTCAACATCAAACACCTTCGCTCCGGTGACCCGGCCTTTGGGTTATCAGTCCGCGGCCTGCGTCCCAGCAACAGTAGACCAAGGGCCTGCCCTCTTAATCAAGAGCCAACTTGTGGCTTTCTCTATGGCGTCAGTAATAGATTTTATGGCCCTCATTTTTTCCAGCCCCACTATGCCTAGCTGGGTCAGGACTTTACACAGTGAGCGGCCTGCAAAGCCCCGGCAGCCGACCTCTGTTGGTTCACAGCAAGTGTTCCAGCCCTGTTCTTGCATTGCTCCACCAACTCCTGGTACATGGCGTGCTTCCTTTCATATGCCTCAAAATTCAACAGTTTTTTTAGTCCCATGTGCTTTGAGAATCCACACATCCACTCAGTTGCACAACAAACAACTGAACCCTGGTCCACTAAACGTTAGAGTTCTCGGTCCTCGTCATGTTGCAGTTTGTTACAGGTGAAAACACAGGTTTATGAAGGTCCACACCAAAATGATGATAGCTTCTATCATCACGGTAAAGCTTCCAGTACAGGCTTGCAGATCTAAAACAGTAAGACCACAGGGAATGATGCACACCGGTTGTTTAGCAGTAATTAAAATGCACTTGCATGATCTGTAGGGGTAAAACATTTATACAACCCAATAAGAAAGCAAACCCAGCCAAATTCCTGCCCAGTCAAGGAATATGAGCAAACAATTTTGAAAATTGTTGCGATGTGAAACCAAGTGAAAGTGACATGTGAAGGCCAATGTATGGTAACCCATACTCGGAATTTGTCCTCTGCATTTAACCCATTCAAATTAGTGCACACAGATTAGGTAGTGAACACACACACACACTACAAATCGTAAACACACCCGGAGCAGTGGGCAGCCATTTTTGCTGCGGCCCCCGGGGAGCAGTTGAGGGTTAAGGGCCTTGCTCAAGTGCCTAAAAGTAGCAGCTTGGCGGTGCTGGGATTTGAATTCACGACCCTCCGATCAGTAGCCCAACTTCTTAACCACTGAGCTACCACCACCCTGGACAGGGGGAAAAAACCCTAACCACACGAATAACACATCGTACAGAAGTGTTTACTAACTGGTATTATCTTGCGATCTTCTGACTGAGTATGAACCCACAGAGTCCAGAAGTGTTTAAGAGGGCGTTCTATAAAGGACCATCGCACGGTTAGACGTGAGGAGACGCAGCACAAAACACAGCTTGATGCAGCTGGAAATTGCACTTGTAATGCAGCGGGGATTAACGTTCGGTTTACTAAGACTGTAGCTCATTTCGCAGACTGTGCCTGTAACTGGCTACTAAATTCTTAGCGCAAACTGTAAAAGCCTCCGTGAAGTGGAAGTCTTTAAGTAAAATTAAATAAATTAAATAAAGTTGATTGTGTCAGAATAAGTGTGGATGGCATTAATATGGCTGATATGCCAATTTGATTAACAGTTGGTTTTAATGAGAAGACCACTATGTAAGTTATTTCTTTATTATTATTTTTTTAAATCTATATTTTTTAAAATGTTGTGACACGGGGGCACGGTGGCTTGGTTGTTAGCACGTTTGCCAGATATGTATAAAAAAATTTTTAAAAAATTTAAAAAACAGGCCCCTGGACAAGCGGAATTAAAAGATGTCATTTCTCTAAATACTTCTTTCAAGGGGCTAAAATGGCCTTATATGTTCATCATAAATTAAAATATACATAATGAATTAAAAAAACAGTCCGCACAATTTAAAAGTAGACCGGGACAAATGGGAACCTGGGAATGCGACCTGTAAAGCTCTGAGCATGGCGTTAATTTAGACCTGGTTTTGGGAGGTGGAAAAAAAATCACACACAAAACAGGCCACCACTAATCACCCAAAGTTTAGTACATTGAGTGTATATAATCGGCTGCCTTTCCTATTTCTCCACTGCTGATGATCTTCCTTCAAATACGTATGTACAGTGCTGTGAAAAAGTATTTGCTAATATCCTAATTTCTTCTGTTTTTTGTGTATATCTCATACTAAATAGTTTTAGATGTTCAAACGAAATACAACATAAAACAACCCGAGTAAACACACAATACAGCTTTTTTTTTTTTTAAGCAGAAAAAGTTATTCAACACCTATCACCAATGTGAAAAACTAATTGCCCCCTTAAAATCTTAAAATCTGGTTGTGCCACCTTCAGCAATAACTACAACCAATTGCTTCTGATAACTGGAGATCAGTCTTTCACTTAATTCTAGGACTTGGACTTACTCCTATGCTTTGGATCATTGTCTTGCTGCATTTGCAGTTGCGCTTGAGTTTCAACTTATAGACTGAAGACCGGACATACTCCTTAATTATTGCATGTTGCCCAGGCCCTGAAGCAGCAAAGCATCCCCACACCATCACACTTCCACCACCATGCTTTTTTGGATAACTCTTGTATAAATAACTATCATTTAAAAACTGTATTTTGTGTTTACTCAGGTTGCCTTTGTTTTATCTTAGATTTTGAAACAATTTAGTATGAGATATACACAAAAACAGAAGAAATCAGGGCAAATACTTTTTCACAGCACTGTATGACGAAGAGAAGCGCAGGTCATGCGTTTCTGCTCACATGGTGCTTAAATAGCACATTTTTGCCAGTTTTGTACATAACACGCATGTTTTTTTTTTTTCTCGGAATGTAGCCTGAAAACAGCTTTGTACATCTGGCCTTCACTGTGCACTTTCTTCAACTCTTAGTCTCCGTTTGACCTCCAATCAGCAATGCAAATGTGGAGTTGGCGAACCCTGCTTTGCACGGTCAGTGTGAGAACGTGAACTCTGTTGTGAAAGGAATGACTTGGACGAAGCTAAAGTGACTTGGCTTCGTTCCACTGCTTGCCACATTCATCTGAGTAAAACAGACAACTTTCTTACCCTCTGTCTCTTTCTTTCTCTCTCCTCGCCATTGAACTCACTCCTCACACTCTAGGAGTCGTCTTTATACAGCCGTACATCAGCCGTGTGCTCGTTTCTCTCACCCACGGTCTCATGATAGAAGTTAAACTCGGCTTCATATGCAATGAGACGGCTAATTCCCATTATTGTATTGTTAAATGCGTTGATGTATGAAAAGCAAAACCTGCAGCAATATCCAACCTGATCACTGGTGTAACTTACTTCCTAAGTACTTAATCAGTGTTAGATTACGCTGAAACAGGATCTGGGGCTCTATGATTTAAAAATTGAATAATACAAAAAATAGATTAAATTCAACTCCATAATTACTGTTGCACTTCACAAAAATACACAGCATCGCAAAACACATGCAAAGGGTTTTGAGCGTTAACATGCATTGGCACTGGATAGTTTTATTGAAGCAACAATTTTTATTATTTAAAAAAGTAAAAGCCTTCTTTATTAGTGCATGTATGTATGTATGTATTTACTTATTTATTTCCAAAACACTGTTGTCACCAGTCCATTGCTGGCCTCCATGCACACACACGATCACACCTAGGGGCAATTTATCTTAGCCAGTTCACTTACTGGCATCTTTTTGGACAGTGGGAGGAAACCTTAGAACCCGGAAGAAACCCGCATGGACAAGGGGAGAATGTATGTAGAAACTCCACACAGACAGTAAACTGGGAACCAAATCCTGGACCCTGGAGCTGTGAGGTGGTAATGCTGCCCACTGTGCCACACCGTGCCACCCAAAAGGATAGCATTAGGTTAGGATAAATTATTGTGCCAATAACTTTAGCACGTACGTTTTTAACAGACAATATTACAATAATCTTCTTGAAAACAATTGCCTTTGAGTGGAAATATACCCAGTGCTAGAAACTCAGTGCTGCAGTCTGTTAGCGTACTGGAACCATACTAAAGCTACACAGCCTTAAACATTGAAGACCATCTTTTTACATGAGGTGCTTGAAGAATTGTTGTGTCCGTAGGTTCCAGGACCTTTTGCCTCCTTGGGGACTCATCGGATCACGATCCACTGGGTGTCCTTGTACTTCATGCTTTACAAAATAGCACAACACACCCAGTGTCCACGCTTATCCTCTTCACCCTTTACCCTGTTCTCTCACTCACTGACCCCCGATACACCTGGACACACTCGCATGGAGCAGCAGGCTCGGGTACAGCCTTCTGAGAATGCTGTCTATGCCATCTATGCCATGCCGACCGTAATGTCCGTGCCAGTCTATTCAGCAGTGACTAAAGATAGGCTGCATAAACAAAAATGCAGCGTATTTGAATGACGTCAACATTACCTTATCGACCTGAAATGTCTATAGGTAAATTTTTATTTATTTATGCACCCTAATCGAAACCCAACCTTTTCACTTTAATTTAGATTAATGAATTCTTGGAAGTATCACACGTCCCATCTAAAAATAAACACCCATTCCTCCTGAAGCTTAGAGGGAAACTAGAGAGAGAGAGAGAGAGAGAGAGAGAGAGAGAGAGCAAATTGCAGTTTCTAAGCCAATATTAAACTTTGAAACAAGAACATGGCGACATTCCTCTCTGGGATTTCATTTTTCTCATTATAGACCTTTAGAACATCCCACAATGCTTTGTGTCTGGTAATGAGTAATCATGGCTATTAAGTGGGAGACTGCTGGTGGAGGGTGATTCAGAGGAGGAAAGTATAGCTTGTGATTACAAATGATGGTGTTGGTTTAAGCTACACCAAAAACATGCTGATCATATGCATGTCTTTCTCTTGGTGGTTAAGTCAACCTGCTGCTATCTCAAGGATCAATACATGGTCTTATTTGTCATATTTGAAAATCAAGGCAGCATAAAATAAGGGTTTTCAGGCGCTGATACGCTCATACCCCTGAGAGTAATTTTATGAGTATAAATCTATATAATTATATAAATATGTATACCACAGAAATACAGGCGCGTCTCAAAAAATTTGAATATCATGGAAAAGTTCGTTTTTTTCCGTAACGTAATTCAAAAAGTGGAACTTTCATGTACTCTAGATTCATTACACATAAAGTGAAATATTTCAAGCCTTTTTTTGTTTTAATCTTCGAATAAAGAATTTATAATACAGCAATGTGGACCTGAGAAGAGCTCTAATCAGCTAATTAACTCAAAACACCTCTTTACTCAAAACACCGTTGCTCAGTGGTCCAAAGTCCTCTTTTCAGATGAAAGTAAATTTTGCATTTCATTTCAAGTGAAAATCAAGGTCCCAGAGTCTGGAGGAAGAGTGGAGAGGCACAGAATCCAAGTTGCTTGAAGTCCAGTGTGAAGTTTCCACAGTCAGTGATGATTTGGGGTGCCGTGTCATCTGCTGGTGTTGGTCCACTGTGTTTTCTCAAGTCGAGAGTCAATGCAGCGTCTACCAGGAGATTTTAGAGCACTTCATGCTTCCATCTGCTGACAAGCTTTATGGAGATGCTGATTTCCTTTTCCAGCAGGGCTTGGCACCTGCCCACAGTGCCAAAACTACTAGTATCTGGTTTGCTGACCATGGTATTACTGTGCTCGATTGGCCAGCCAACTTGCCTGACCTGAATTTTGTCAAGAGGAAAATGAGACACCAGACCCACCAATACAGACGAGCTGAAGGCCGCTATCAAACCAACCTGGCCTTCCATAACTCCTCAGCAGTGCCACAGACTGATCGCCTCCATGCCATGCATTCTGACCAAGTATTGAGTGCATAAATTAACATACTTTTCAGAAGGTTGACATTTCTGTATTATAATGGGTGAGAATATTCCAGTGAGCTGGTGGATTTTAAAATGTCACACCCCCTTTTTGTGTCACTTTGCCTACTTTAACACAGTATGTAAATGATGGCGGTGAAAATAGCAATAGATGGAAAAATTGGCTTGTGGCCAACCAAAATAGCTGCCTTTGTAAGCAACATGGACCCATTTTGGTCAACGTTTGGACCAAAATGAGCATGAAAATCCCACTGAACTGGTGGATTTGAAAATGTGACTCCTTTTGCACTACTTTAACACAGCAGATTAATTCATGATGATGAAGTAGCAATGGGTGGAAAAACATGGCTTGAGGCCAAAAAGAAAAGCGACAAGTTGGCGTTAACTAGCAAACTGAAAAGGCAGGTCCATCAAATAAGTGAGTTGCTGTTATTTGGTCATGACTGCCATGCCAGTATCTGCCTACAGCGCTCTGAAGTGTGGTAGCAGCGGCAAAATAGGTCAGTGGGTCCAAATGGCCTTATTTGTGTGTGTGTGAATGACTTGTTGCTTAGTAACCGTGCTTCTTTTTTTTGCCATGCTGTGATAGTGATGGGGGTGTTAAGAAGGTGTAGACAGCAATGGCCATTACAGGGTTAGCAGATTACTTATTGTTTACGAATATACAGATACGTGAATATGTTCACGCAGATTCTTTATCTGGAAAGGAAACGTGAGTAGGGTGCAAATGTGAGGCTTGTAGAGAGGCTTATTGTGGCAGAGTTCTGCCAGTGGAAGGCGTCCATATGAGTGCTTTTGTAATGCGGTCAGGCTGCAGTTTTGCAGCATGCGGTCTAAAACCAGCCACAATTATGTTTACCACATTTATGATGCCACAAATTCACAAAAAAAAGTGCATTTTTCCCCACATTGAGCCCACATTAATAGTCATAAAACACAGTACAACATGATGTTTTCTAAGAGTTCACTTGTTTACACCCTTCTTTATCAACATATAAAGGAATTTACTGATAATCTAGTCTGGTATCTCATAGCTAAAGACTTTGATCCCCTGTGATTGCAATTTTTTTTTTTTTTTTTTACAACCCTATAGACCATGTGGTAAATGGTGATAATTGCAATACAAAAATCTCTAAATGATTAACTACATTGTCGAAACAGACAAATTGACATGTCTTTCTTTGTTTTTGAAGGTTTTGTCCAATGCACGCCTTTTCCTGGAGAACCTCATAAAGTAAGTGCATGGTACATGGTACCTTTTAGTATCTGGGTTATCTAAGTGAACTTTCACAATATTGACAATGAGTCACCTACACGCATTACACTGTATTTATTAAACAACAACAGAGACCAGGAAGAAGAGAAATGCTGACTCAAATCCTAACAGTTACAAGTTATTGCAAATGGTTATTGCATTAACCATTATAGGCTACAACAGCAGAAGACACCATCGAACCCACTGTAGTTGTAGCTCTTCCACCTCAAGTTTCAATGTATTGTTTGTTTTGAGATCCTTTTCTGTTCGCCACGGTTGTAAAGAGTAGCTATTTGAGTTACCACAGCCTTCCTGTCAGCTTGAACCAGTTTGGCCATTCTCCTCTGTCGTCTCTCATCACCAAGGCATAAATCACTGGATGTTTTTTTGTTTCGTTTTTGTTTTTTGCACCATTCTGTGTAAAATCTGTTGTGTATAAAAGTCCCTGGAAATCAACAGTTTCTGAATTACTCAAACCAGACTAACTGGCACCAACAACATGATTTTATTAATTTCACTGCTGCCACATTATTGGCTGATTGGATAATCGCATGAACGAGCAGGTGTTCCTAATAAACTGGACTGTTACCTTTTACACAGATGGGTGACATTTATTTATCTTTGCTGGCATGGTTTAGCTCCATTTGTCCCCTTAGAGAAAATCATCACTGCACATCTGTTTTTCTGACTGATCACCTTTATCCTGTGATGAAATATTTCTATCCTGGTGGGAGTGGTCTCTTCCAAGACGACCCCGCCCCCATCCACAGGGCACAAGATTAAGTAGTAAATTATACATGTGTATAAAAAGATAAAGATGAGTATATCATGTGTATAAAACCCATAAAGATGAAAATACGAGGATAAATGAATAAACGGTGTAACACTGTGCCATTATCTGTATCTGCTTAGTGCTCAAAATATTCATATCTGTGTTCATATTTGGACTTAAAGTGGAAGGATTAAGGACTAGTCACTCTCATGGTATGGTGTTAATGAACACGGTATTTTTTCAGTGATCAGGGTTGCCAGGTTCTGTGTATAAAATCCGCATATTGCAAATACTGCAGATCAGAAATGTGCACCACTGTGAACTTGTTTTCCACGATCAGACTAAAAAAAGGGTCTACCTTTTCATATGCCTAACATTTTGAGCCAGTTGAGAAAGTCTTTTTCTCACAATTGCACTTTTTGACCATGTAGTGCACAGTTATAGAAGGGAATTATTTATATTCGCACTATCCGGAGTCACCCAGATAGGGTTGGGTTCCCTTTTGAGTCTGGTTCCTCTCAAGCTTTCTTCCTCATATCGTCTCATTTTTGTTTGGATTTTTGAGTTGTAGTTGGGCTGGGAAGATTTTCTGAAACCTGGCAACCCGATGAGCTTTTGTGTCATCCTTTTTGTTCCCAGTTCTGCACACCTAGTCTAAAGCTTCTTGTAACAAGCAAACAAACAAACACAAATAAATAAATAAAGATTTTATCATGATGTTTCTTCTCTGTTCATCTGTACAGATATGGTATACTTGTGGACCCCATCCAAGTGGTCTCCCTCTTCTTAAAGGACCCATACAGCTGGCCTGCCGCATGCCTTATCATTGGTAATTTATAGTTTTTAGTTTATGATTTAGCATTTATAGTTTGCAGACCTTCTTTAGGCACAAAATCTGTCCATATTATACTTTTCTGTCATTATATATTTCACATTTCTTCTCATTAATGCAGATGTCCGTTCTATTCTTCTATCATTATTCATTGTTCCCTCTTTTTAATTTAGGCACACAGACATTTCATTTCATTTCATTCCTCATTTAGACACAAAACCTACCATATTGTACTTTTCTAAAAAAACTATTCATATTTTGCTTTTCTGTTCTTATTTCTGCGTAAAACTTATTACATTTCACTCTTCTAGTCTTATTTAGTTACAAAACGTATCACATTTGTCTTTTTTGACCTGATTTATGCATTCAATCTATTAAATAGGTTCTTCTGTCTTTATATAGGCACTTTCCATTTATCTTATTAATGCACTCACTCATTCTGCTCTTCTGTCATTATTCTGGATGTACTCTTATTCTGTCTTTTTAATTTAGACACAAAACCTGTCCATAGTCCACTCTTCTCTTTTTATAAAGGTTCTAAATGTATTTATATTTTGATTGTCTGACCTTCTTTAGCATAAAACCTGTAATATGACTAGGTTTTGTCTCTAAATAAGAACAGAAATGCGAAAACGTTCATTTCGTGCCTAAATAAAGACAGAAGAGCAGAATATTGACTGTTTTTGACACGTTTTAGGTTTGATTCCTAAATAAGGATAGTGGAGAGAAATGTGTACAGGTTTGTGCCTATATAAAGATAGAACAAGTACAGTATGGACAGGTTTTATGCTAAAGAAGGGCAGGAAATCAAAACATAAATACATTTAGAACTTAGAAATAAAGAGAGATGAGTGGAATATGGACAGGTTTTATGTGTAAATCCAAAAGACAGAATCAGAGTACATCAATACACACATTGATACAGAAGAGTAGAATGAGTAAGTGCAGTCTTATCTCCTTGTTTAGGTACAATACTTCATATTTCTTTTGGCACTAAACATCTCCATTCCACTTTTCTGACATTATTTAGGTCAAAGAAATGGTCATACTGTGATTTTCTCGTTTCAATGTACATGTTTATATTTCACTTGTTTCCTTATTCAGGCACGAAACCTGTCCATATTTCATCCATATATTCTTATTTAGGAAATAAATAAATCATGAGTTTTTTTCAGTTTTTTCCACAGTCGATGTTTCCTGCTGTTGCAGTAAGGTTGCGCGAGTCTGATTTGTGGATTTGTTCTTTCAGCATCTAACGTGTTCATCATGGCAGCGCTACACACGGAAAGACAGCTGGCTATGGTGAGAGTCAGACTGTAATCACCCGTAAACCTGCATGAATGCTTTAGGAGCATTTCGAACTAAAGTCAGTTATAATTACCTAGTTATAATAACCTTATGCACAGATGTTTTTTTTTTGTTTTGTTTTGTTTTTTGCTGCTTTCTTTCAGGGCAGAATCTCAGAGAGCACTGGGACTTTCCTTTACTGCATCAATCTCATTGCTGTTTTGTGCTTTCCATCAGCCACCGTCCTCACACTGACCTCTATGACCCCAGGTACCGTTTCCTTCATATAAGCACACAAGAGATGATCTGTTAATGCTCTCGGCTTCGGTACGTATCCTAACCTGTATCGCAAAGTGTGTGATTATGAGAACTGCCCGGTTTACACTGTCCTCATTAAGAGCACTTGTTTTATTTAATCACACCATTTTGGGTTGTGATTAAAAGTTAGACCAAATCGGACCATATACCATTTAAATGGGATGCAGATGTGTGTCAGATGTTTTAGAGCTGTGTGGATATAAACCTCAAATATTCTTAGATTAGATTTTTATATGTGGACCTTCTCATTCTAATTTTGAGAGCTGCAGCTGACATCTAGAGCAAATAATCTTTCTTAAAAACATCTCCTCTCTCTCTCTCTCTCTCTCTCTCTCTCTCTCTCTCTCTCTCTAACACATGTAGTCGTAAATGTACCAGCCTTACCCATGCTCTTTGCTGTTTAATTACTAAACACTTTTCTGTAGTCTTGCCTTGGAGTTTGAGGGTTTTTTTTTTTTTTTTTTTTTTGTATGGACTAAAGAAATATTCCTTTACATTTCTTTAAATTCTCTTTAGCCTCTGCTGGATATTATTAATGCGTGTCCTCCTTGTTTTACAGATTTCTAAAATATGTTTTAAAAATCAGTAACGTACAGCCCCGCCCCCGAGTACTATAACGTTTTGGTATCAAAAACTATATAACTGGCTCCTCGTGGTACGGGCCATAAAAAAAAAAAAGAGAGAGGAAAAAAAAAAACAGTTATTCTTTTTGTTTGTTTGTTTGCTTGCAAATTTGTTCATTTTATTTATTTATGTATTTGATTTATTTATAGGTATTTGATTGTTTGTTGATTTATTTCTTCTTCCTTTTCTTTTCTTTCCTTTTTCTTTTACGTTATTGATTTGGAAAAATGTGTCCATTCAGATTACACACAATTACATGCACGAATGTGACATCAAGAAGACATCAAAAAAATATATTTTTCTTTTTTTTTTTAAAAAGCCTGGTATTGCTTCAAATTACCGCCTGTATTCTGTGTTGTCAGTAGCACTAACGAATTAATGAACGAATTGCTCTGTTGTTATTATGCACTGGTTGAAATTTCCAACATGCACCTGATTGTACCCTGTGTGTGCGTGTGCGTGTGTGTGTGTGTGTGTGTGTGTGTGTGTGTGTGTGTGTGTGTGTGTGTGTGTGTGTGTGTTTGCAGTGGGTGGGATCATTGCACTATTAGTATACACAGTCCTCTCGCTCAAGCTCTACTCCTACAGGGATGTGAATAAATGGTGCCGGGAAATCAGACACGCCCAAGCCCGAAAACTGTCTCGCTCCAACTCCTGTGAGTACAAACATCACGCATGCGTCCGAGCGGACTACTAAGAACTCAAGAACTTTTTAATTAATTATTAAATAGTTAGATCAGATATTACAGTTATAAGTGATGCTCTACTCGGTATTCAAGAAACTGAGAAATCACCAAATTTGATTGAAGTACAGTATGTCTCAATATCAGTGTTTGTTTTTCATTTTTTCCCCCCGAACTGTTACAGTCCAGTTTTTGCCTTTTAATGAGTAACACCGTTGGCATCCATATGATTTTAATTCCTTAAGAACACACTTTTATTTTAAATTAACATTAGTAAATAATACTGGAATCTCTAACAATCATTACAGATTTTGTCTCAACTGAGAGTGCATGTTTTGCACGTGATCCTGTAGCACTGTTTTAAAAAGTGTCGATGTTTGGGATGTTCACTGGTACACCATGCGACGTCTCAATTTAACTGCGGCTGCATTTAAATTAACATTCTCCTGATTTTCTGCCTCTAAAAGCTACAGCAAAGAAAAACAACCTCTTCATCTTACTCTTTTTTTTTTTTTAACTAGTTTTTTATAGTCTCGATTGGTTATTGCCATTTTTTTTTTTTTTTTTTTTACATTGGTATGGAGCTCAGTTTCAGAATTACTATTTCTTTTCATTTTTTTTTCTTAGTTTCTTTATATTTTTTTGTTAAATTTATTTTAGTCTCTGCTGGATTTTAATGTGTGTTGGCATCTCAAATTTTATAGTGAGAAAAAAAAAAAAAACAACACAACAATTCTGAAATGTTTTACAAACACGGCACAATATGCATAAACTGTGCAGCTAGCCCCACCCCCAGGTACGATTACATTTCAGTACCAAAACCCATACAACTGAGGGATACATTATGGTACTGGCTGATAAAAAGGACAGTTTCAGTATTCAGTACACTGAAACAGACCCTACTGTATTCCGGACTGCATTTCCTCAAGGGAAAAGAGGTTGTTTTTTTTTTCCTGTTCCAGGAACACCGTAGTCAGGTTAACGTTTTTCAGGCCGGAGTGGATAAATATGAGTGTGCTTTAATTGTTGACTCATTTAATCCAGCTGACCTGCAGTAACACGAGAAAAACTGGAGTGTGAAATAACAAGGCTTTCATCTCTATTCACCATGCATGATATGTGTGTGTGTGTGTGTGTGTGTGTGTGTGTGTGTGTGTGTGTGTGTGTGTGTGCATTCCGTTTACTCTAGACCTGGGTATCAATGCTTTTGTAGACTCTTAAAAGCTTTTACTGTTTGAATATTTGAAATCTCGCTCCAGAGTAAACTGAATTAATAAACACACGCACACACACACACACACACACACACACACACACACACAACACTCCACTCTTGCTGTGAGAGATCTTTCATCCTTTATAATGCTGCCATCTGGACTGCTATAATTGTAATTTTTTTTTTTTTTTTTTTTTTTTAAATTGCAAATCAAATCTATAAAGAAGGCTATAGCCCTATACGGGTGGGATTAGTTTCCTTTGGGTGACATCAGTAATAAATTGTTTTTACACGTCTCCTCCATGAAAACTCTCACATCCAGATAGCAATTTTTTTTTTTTTTAAATGGAAAGACTGAGTTTCAACAAGATCCTACAAACCCGGATGTTTGTGTCCAACATGTTACACTTTTAATATAGAGAAGATTATTAGATCTTTTATTTTTTCTTTTGGCAGCAACTAATGTCAGATGATTAAGGTGCTTCTGATTTCTTGATTTGGGAGATGTTTATTTCTTTTTTGTGACCCTTTGCTAATCCACTCTGCTGTCACTGGCTGCAGGTCCGTCTGTGCAGAGAGCCAATGGGAACGCAGCGCACAGTCATGTGACCTACCCGGGCAATCTCACCCACAGAGGTACTACTGCTGAAAGGTTTCGGTTACATGATACATGATATGAACAACTGTTGTAAGATATCAGGCTCTGAGAGAGACAGTCAGGATCCATGAACAGAGACGTGTTAATACAAAATCCAAAATATAAGCAAACTGGGAAAACACAGCAATGAACGATCAGAAGTATAACAAGGCTCAGAACTCAGACTTTTCAAACTGTAGGCTCTAGACCAGGAAAATATAAAGAAAATCCTCCCTAAGCTTCCTATTCGGACAAAGTCAGGATTCAGCATGTCGCGTAATTCCGAGTTCAGACTTCCCAGAGTTCCGAGTTAACTGGAACGCAGCATTAGACCCGCAGAAATGTTTGGCAAGACTTTGCAATCAATTAGACAGGAAATGAAGCAGAAGTAGGATGATCAGGGATAAGATGACCTCTGCTGGTGGAGACGATTAGCGTCCTGGATTGGTGTTAAACACCTTGAGTTTAGTTGAAGTTATCCCAGCACACAATAAAATATTTACTTCGGCTTAAGGGTTTATCTGCGTGTTGCAAATATGCAATATCAGTAATATTTCAGTAAGTTCAAAATCACATTAACGATTACTGAATGATACATTGCACAGTCCTCAGCTTAGGATTATGAGACCTGTATTATGCAGTTTTAACAGGCTTGTAAACTTTACACGGTTATCGTGGACGTTTTTAAAACCCTGAAGATCAAACAGAGTTTCCCAGCTCAGTTTCTGCGATTATTGAGAATGCATTTTTCTCAAAAAAGAAAGTAGTTTTCTTCAGTTTGATAGATTCAGCACCCCTAAGGAGAATGACAGCACCGAGTCTCTTCCTCTAATGTCTAACAAAGTTGTAGAGGACTTGTGGGGGATGGAGAGAATAATCTCAAGCTCCTTTTAAATTCTTAGGCTTGCACATGTGGACTGTTTTCTTCGATTCAGATGACAAGATTCGAATAGCTGATTGGAGAGTAGGTTTGACTCATCATCTTTTTTTTTTTTTTTTTAAAGTGCGGTATATGTCTGAACCTCCTGACAGAGGCAACCAGGATTTAGGTTGTAGTATTATTATATGGTATTAATCAGTCTCTCCAGGATTTTGTGATTTTGCAGTCGCAGAGATGAACGCAAAATCAAGCAAACTCCGCAATGTTGGGAGGAGCATATTTTCCGCAGGTTTGGGCCAAGACGCGTCATGTAACGGGATTACAACGTGTATCCGGTCAAAGCCCTCTCCGATTCATGTGCGTCGAACATGAGTACAGCTAAAAGATCTCATTTACCAACAGACATCATTGAGAATAGACCATGGAAAACTATTTCGTGCACTTTTTTTTTGAAAAACCTGCAGCAAAATCAAGTATTTTTGGCCGCAACAATCACAAAAAATTTATACGGACTGATTAATGCCATCAGTCTTCACAAAACAGACCCAAATCCCCAAATCCACCTCCATATTTTACAGTGGGTATTAGGTGCTTTTCCTTGTGGTATGTGCCCACCTTTTTTAAAACCCTGAAAATCAGATGTTTTCTCTCTGTGTGTGTGTGTGGTAATTCAGAAAGAGAAAAGTGTTACACTTAAATCTAGCATCCCCTGAGGTTTGTGAAGGTCCTCTCTCTCTGTAGGTCATGTCTCTCTCTCTCTCTCTCATATTGCTCTGTTCACGTCCTGTCCCATTTCTCCTTTTCTGACCTTTAGACATGTATTATTTTATGTTTGCCCCAACGCTGTGCTACGAGCTGAACTTCCCCCGATCCCCACGGATACGGAAGCGCTTCCTGCTCAGGAGACTTTTTGAAATGGTGAGTTTGACTCACAAATCCAACCAGACCTGAATGTGTATATTCATCTGTTAAAAGGATGTCATACTGTGTAAACCATATATACAGATATAAATTTAAATTAATTAAACCTTAATTAATTTAAGGTTTGGTAATAAACTGTTTATAAGCAATTACTCGTTAGTTTACTAACTAAGCATTAATGATTCATTAAATAAGGAATAAAACAGTGTCGTGCTGCTATGAGGTGGTGTGATGTGGCCAGCGGTGATGATTTTCCAATAACAGCACGTCCCGAAGCGTTTTATTTCTCTTATACCAAAGCGATTTTCGGATCATTTCCCTGTGAATTAACTGTTAGTATGGTATCATAAAATGCACGTTAATATAAACATGGTCATTGACCGAGTCGCATATAGAACGTGAATCGACATCTGATCACCTTCTAACTAACGATCATCTATTTTTCTATTCCTTAAATGATCATAAACATTTACACGCTTTCGCAGATCTGCAGAAGTCATCCTAGGAACCCATTTCCCTGCAGTTTCAAGTTTCCTCTTACATTTACATTTCCATTTATGGCATTTGGCAGATGCCCTTATCCAGAGCGACTTACATTTTTATTTTCATTTATACATCTGAGCAAATGAGGGTTAAGAATTGCTCTTCTCGCAACACCCTTCATCATATCGATTATGAGCCTCATGAGCCTGACTGAAACATTTGCTAATGTTTTACTAAAGATTTACTCAAATTTAGAAGCAATAGTTAAATAGTTAACAACATATTACTTGCTTATAAATAATTTATCACCAAATTACTTACAATTTGACACCTATAGGTCCAACATTATTAACTTATTTCACACCAAATCTGTTTTAATTACAGCTCTTTTTGATGCAGTTACAAGTTGGGTTGATACAGCAGGTACGTGTGGACAAACTGGAGCTCGTTCCCCCCTCCATTTTAAGTCATTTGTGTATTTCCTGTAATGTATACATGATCTGTTTTCTAGTGGATGGTGCCAACTATCCAGAACTCCATGAAGCCTTTTCAGGTAAAGCTTTTGCATTTAGTATTATTCCTTTGATATTATTATTATTATTATTATTTTTTTAATCCAAAGTGTCTTATAAATTAAATAAAATCCAATCTAAGCATAATTCTGTTTAAAGGTAAAGTTCTCGAGTCGCAGTTGACCATGAACAAGCCACAGTTGGTCATGACACTGGTTTAATAAGAAACACTTTACATTACAGCTCCGTTAACTAACATAATATACTGCATTAGTTATCATAATACCACAGTGTTGTTGAAATCACGATATTAAAAAAATTAAAAATAAAAATTAATCCTAGTAGTTTGGTTAGATGAAAGAATTATTAGTATAAACAGTATAAGCGCTGCTCAGAGAAATGCTTACTTGTCCGGTGTGGTTTTAAAAAGAAGAAATATAGCTTTTTGTGATATTTTGATGGATTTTACTAGATCTCTTTTTTTTTTTTTTTTTTTTTTTTTTTGTCATAGGACATGGACTTGTCCAGGATGGTGGAGCGCCTCCTGAAGCTTGCTGTGAGTACAGGACACTTGTAATTGTCCTGTTCATATTTCCTTCTGTCCTCACTGTAAACGATATCACTGTCTCTAACTAAAGATGGAGCTGATATCCGATATCAGTATCAATATCAGGTCAATATCAGCAGAGAATTCTGGATCCGAGGATCAGAGGGAATAAAAGAATGAATCCAGTACGATTCTGTTACAAGCAAACACCATATTATAACATGCTATTTATCTCCAAGTTGTACAGGGACATTTTACTTCTTTCTTTTTTTGTGTGTGTGTTTAAATGGAAACAGTTTTGTTTACATACTGCTTTTATTATATTTGGCATAAATAAGTATTATACTGGAAGGACAGTGCTTTTTAAACTGTGTAATTTTGCACACATTTATGTTATAATATTCTTATTTTTTCAAATCATAAAAATGTATATACATCATGTTGATGTCTATGAATTGTTTCCTGTAGGATAGTGAAGTGAAGGCCAATGTATGGTAACCCATACTTGGAAATTGTCCTCTGCATTTAACCCATCCAAGTTAGTGCACACACATTAGGAGTTGTGAGTAGTGAACACACACACACACACACACACACACACACTACAAACCGTGAACACACCCGGAGCAGTGGGCAGCCATTTTTGCTGCGGCACCTGGGGAGCAGTTGAGGGTTAAGGGCCTTGCTCAAGTGCCCAACAGTGGCATCTCTCAGTGCTGGGATTTGAACTCACGACCTTCCACCGTAATTATTACCACCACCGTAATGATGCCCATCTTAAGTGTTTCAATAAACATTTCTTATTCTAATGCTTAGTTAGAAAGGTTTGGATTTTTTATTTTTTTTTTTGTATCATTATCAAAAAAGAAAAAAGTTTTATTGTGCCATCTCCACCTCATCAACCCTTTCCTCTTCTCCTACAGGTACCTAATCATTTAATATGGCTCATCTTTTTTTACTGGTTATTCCACTCCTCCATGAACTTCGTCGCTGAACTGATGCAGTTTGGAGACCGAGAATTTTATAGAGACTGGTGGTGAGTATTGTATGTAAACGTTGTTGTTCTAGACCATGGATTGAACAACAACAGTGCATTAGTGATATAAACTTTTCATAGCATATTAATTTCCCACCCATCAACAATCAGTTCTACACAAATATGATAAATGAGACTTGATTAATTTATTTTAAAGAAGCCGTTTTTAACCCTTTTGTGTCTGGGAAATGAAAACGTCTTCCTCTTGTGCATTACATTTTAAACAAAACGGAACAGGTTCTGGCTGGGGGTGGAGCTAATTTCTGGGCCAGAAGAGCATAAAAGCACTAGTCGAAATGAAGGCACTAGCCAGATCTATCACATGACAATACTGCGAATCACAGTTTTTCTAATGTAGCTTTAAAGTTAGATGATTATTACAGGTCTAAACACACTGTAAAAAAATACAAGCTGCACCTTTAAGGTAATCAAAACTGCAGTGTAAATGAAAATATTTGGAAAGCTGTAACAGGAGTGTGGCTGCTATCTGACCTGAGTCTTAATTGTTTCTTTTATTTGTAGGAACTCAGAAACAGTGCCATATTTCTGGTCAAACTGGAACATCCCGGTCCATAAATGGTGCCTGCGGTGAGTCTGAGCTACATTAAGACATTAGGATTTTCCAGAGTGCATCAGATTTGGGGTTCAACAGCCTCGTTAATGTCAGTCACACATTTTTATGACTTAATTAATTGGTCGCTTTCTGTTTCTTCTCTGCTCTCAGGCACTTTTATAAGCCCATGTTGAGAAGAGGTGTGAACAAGCTGCCAGCTCAGATCGCCGTGTTTTTTCTCTCCGCTTTCTTTCACGAGGTTTTAACACTTTCAAATAATTTCATTTATAAATCATAACATCTCCGACACTCTATTCCTAATCATTAAAGATCTTTGAGATCATGCTACGTATTGCAAAGGTACAAAACAAGAAGGTTAAGAAGACACCTTTTGTTACCATTTTTAAAGCATTGATTAAGTTTAAGTCCGTTTTATTTTCAAGCATATATCATTTACTTGCACGCTGAGCCATTTGAATGATTTTACGGAGTCAAACTTGCTGTGCAAATATAAAGTAAATGTTATGGAGCAGCTTTTCCAAACATATCATTTCGTGTTTGACCAGATTGCGAACTTTTGAAATTTTCAATAACCAGTTGTGTTCGTTCTCTCTCAGTACCTGGTGAGTGTGCCGCTGAAGATGTTCCGGCTTTGGGCGTTCATGGGAATGATGGCTCAGGTTAGTTTAAAATCCCTGATTTTACACTAATAAAAGTTGCCAGTATACTCATAAACCATGACCAAGGTAGCATTTTTAATTGATCTGTTGGCTTCAGATTCCGCTTGCCATGTTCGTGGGACGCTTCCTGAGAGGTAACTATGGCAACGCGGCGGTGTGGATCTCTCTGATCATCGGTCAGCCCATCGCTGTGCTCATGTACGTCCATGATTACTACGTGCTTCATTATGGAAGTGCGACAGAGGGCGGGGCTTCACCGCGATAAGCTATACGCTGAATAATAATAAAAAAAAAAATTTTAAAAACTATTTTTAAAGATTTTTAAGGATCCAAGCAAGATCAGTGCTTACATCATTACCACGAAGAGGCAAATCCTCTGCTAATGCACTTTATAAGCGCAGACAGAACAGATAGACAGACAAGCAGACAGACAGACAGAGAGAAAAAAGAAAGAGATATTGAGAAAGAAAGAACCAAGAAATGAAAAAAAAAAAAAACAGAGGGAACAAGAGAGAGAGAGAGAGAGAGAGAGAGAGAGAGAGAGAGAGAGACACTGCCCAAAGCAAAGCATCAGCATTAAATTGCCATGAAGCTCACACACCCTGATGATCACTGTGCTTACGTCATGACCATTTTTCCCCCTCTTGCTTTTCATGAACATTATATGCACTTTGTAACAGTGTTTAATTCAGTTCCTATCTTTATAGTTTTGCTTCCTTTACATAGTAAAGCCATTTAGGTTTTTGCACTTTGTCTATAATGCATGCGTTTCCTGAGCCTCGCCGAGTTTCTTCATCAGTTACCATTTAGCAAATCATATATAAATTAATTACAATTCAAATGAATGTGTTTTATTTGAAAAAAAACTTTAATGTAATAATCGTTTATCCTTAGAAACAGTGTTAAGCCAATTGATTCATGTTAAAGTGTTATACGTTTTAATTTCAGTTCAAATGTAATGAATGCTGTTGTACTTTCAAGTGACTGGACCAGTATTGAGGTACTTTCAGATACTTTTTACCCAAAGATGTCAGTTCCATGAATTACTTTGTAATAGACTTTAATTGAACTGAATGGCTGAAACATTATATAAATCAAGGTATTTCTATTCCAGACTTTTCCACGTAATTACATTTTTGATACAGATTTGGTTTTTATAAGAGGTTTATTTTAGTGAGAGGTGAAGAAAAAAAAAAAAAAAAAAAAAAGTATTCTATAAATACCACTTTCCGCCCACAACCTTTAACAAAACGATGCACAGATTTGACAATGAATGTGGAATTAAAGACACAATGCTACGTTCCTACCGGTGCACTAAGACTCCATTGTGGCAGCTGATGTTCCAGTTAAGATAATAAAGCTGGTCAATCCAATGATGTCTTTCATGTGTTCTACACGAGTATCGCACACACACAGTAATATAATATTTTATTTTCGTTGCTCTGAATGCTGAATTCACATTTCGGCCTGAATTCTCAGCTCGCATTGTGCATATAAACCCTACAGCACGGGAAGGGGGTGGAAAAAACTAAGCAAGGCAAAGTCACGTGACTGGAAATTTGGTGAGGGGGGAAAAAAACTGCAGGTAAACAGAGGTTTGGAATGAAGGAAGGGTTCAGACGTGCCACGTTACTGCTGTAAAAAAAAAAAGGGGGGTGGGTGGAGGTAAAAGGTAAAAGAAGATGTTAGTACACTATAACAGATCTAAACTAAAGAAATACAGTCTTACTGTTACTGTACTGCATTTGTCACTTTATATCAGTTTATACCACACGGCTGTCCAATTCTCAATCCTGATTTGTCAAAAGGTGATTCATTTTTGATAACAACAGCATTAAACGTTTTTATTCTAATATGGTATCGTTTCCAACTTACACAGGGGCTTGTATGGTGGACAAATACACGTAATCTAAGACTAACAATAAATGTTATATAACAACTAAAGAACGTATAATCATTGATATGGTGAAGTTTTCTGGGAGGACATGTTTTTTTAACATTTATGGAAGGAGTCTCCAGTGTCAGTGATTTTTAACAGTCTTTAGGACAGAGTTTTAGACAGTTGTGTGTCTTATTAACCTAAACAGAGGGAAAGCTGATATATAGTTGCTATACCATAAGTGAGAACAGGAACCTGTTTCACAGATGTTCCGGAAGATAATGTTAAAAATGTGTCTTTCTTTAATAAATGTAAAACTGCAATCACTGGTGACTTGCTGTGGTATAAGAGCAATAAAACACTTCAGAGCATCCTGTTATAGGAAAATAATCAACTCCAGGGTGGTTGTCAGCCGCATTATACCACTCCGTCGTTGATTATTTTCCTATAACAGCACGCCTCCAAGTGTTTTATTCCTTCCGTGTCGTGGTTGGTGTACAAAATAACGTGCATGATGTGTAGAAATTGTGATGCACTCGAGGAAGATGTCATGCCGGTGAACTCGCACTCACCTTTGCTTTGTTTTGTACCGGCAAATAGAGTTTAAACTCTGCCGGCAGCTCGTCCTCGGAGTACAGTCTATCAGAAAAGTACACTCTTCTTATGCGACAGTTCGCGTGGATCTGGAAGATGATTGGACCATTCATTAATACTTAGAACATAAATATTAAACTATTTTAATATTCACAGGCAGGATTTGCTTCTTTTTTTTTTTTTAATACCGCTGACAAAATTATTTCTCCTAGTGGGCTTCTGCATTATAGCCCAAATGGTTAAAACTGAGAGGCTCAGGAGGAGCTTCGTCTCTCAGGCCATCGGACTCCTCAACGCGGATATGTCCACCATACAGATCACCACAGGACTCCATAAACACTCTCCAGTCACTCTGCACTCCACTGACACGCCGCACACTGCACTTTAATATTGTTACTACACATAACGTAACTGCATATTTTATACATTACTATTTTTCGCACATTCCTGTACAAATACTTATTATTTTCAATCTTGTTATTTAAATGCACAGTCTAAGGAGGAGTAGGCCAGGTTTTTATTTCACTGCAAGTTATATACTGTATATATAACTGTGTATGTGACAAATTAAAAAAAAATCTTGATCTTCATCATACAAAGAACTGTGTGATAAGAAAATTCCTATTAATAGAAACGAACACCCGGGCTAATATTAGTCCAACGCTATGACTTTATTTTAAGTCTGAAAAAACCAACCAAAAAAAAAACCCAAACGTCAGATTTTGCTGTCTTGCGGTACTGCTGCATGTAAACAGTAGACATGAGATTCGTGCCATTTCAAAACGGAAATATGTCACAGCCCTGAGAGCAAGTAGCCTATCCTACTCTTTTAAAAGATTTTAGTTAGGTTTAGAGTTTATTGTTAAAGTAGTCAAACTCCCCAGATAAAAACATAACTTTTTAAATACCAGCTCAAATTTAATTTAAGACCATGGTGAGGATGTACTAAATATATACAGTACTGTGCAAAATTTTAGTCACCCTGTTTTTTTTTTTTTTTTTAGTGCAAACTTTGTTATAGATTTTTTATTTTATGACTTCTATATTATCAAGTCAGTACAAAAAACATTTTCCCCAAACATTAATTTTCTAGCACAAAATTAAATGTTACAGAAAAATGTCTGTATGTCATTAAAGAAAGCAGCGTATTACACAAGAGACACTTTTCAGACAAAAAAACACAATGAAGGCTGCTGGGTTTCGCTGCAACAAAAAGAAGCGAGTGCGAAAGTCAAAGTCTCCAGAAGAACTGTGTCTGGTTCTGTAAGATGCTCAATAAAACTTACCAGCTAATTGTACCGGAGACTATTATTTATTTTTATTTATTTATTTATTTATTTATTTATTTATTTATTTATTTATTTATTGTCACACACCAAATGTTGACTTTGTTTCATTTACTACTGTTTACTGCTCTTTACGGTATTTTTGTAATGTAGAAACATTTAATTTAATTATTTTGAAGGCATCTTTGCTCTACAGCATTTCTTTGCATGTGCCTAAAACCTTTGCACAGTACTGTACATAGCAAAGCAACTCAAACCTCATACAAAACGAAACGAATAAAATTAAGAAAAACAAAAACAAAACTCCAATGAAATTTAAGGCCATTGTGTGGATGAACACAATATAAAAATGTTTGTCGTGTAACAGTTTGAGACGGTGTTAAAGTACCACTTGTTTCCGGCATCATATTAATCAGTGGTCTAATGGAGAAAAAGTGCAAACGCTGGACACAAAGTCCCAGAATGCAATGAGCTGAAATGACACTGCTGTTACGACAGAGACTCGGTTACTTAGAGACGTCCTAGATGACGAGTGCGATGGCATCGACGGGGGTATTAGCCTGAGAGTCTCTTCAGGCAGAGATGAGTTAAATCGAGGGTTAACTCCCTATCACTAACTAACTCCCACTATCCCTAACTCCCACCACTATCAGCAGGTAGTCGAAAGGCATTGTGGGTAATGTAGGAAAGTGTTAACTGTAAAAGTGAAAAGTGACCAAAATAAAATTAAACGCCAACTTGAAAGACCTGCAGACAATCTGCTAATTTAAGTGTTTGACTTCTAGCGAAGATGTTTTGCCCCGTGCTCGGTGCGCACCTGTACTCGCAGCGTCTCGATGTAGTTGGTGCCGTAAGCTCTCCGCGTGAAGTCGGACAGGTTGAACTGGATCTGGTTCCAGCCGTCGTCCAGCCGCATGGGCATGGTGCAGATGAAGGGCTTCACCCGTGTGGTGCTCTGGTAGTTACTGGCTCTGAATCTCCGCCGCACGTTTTTATCATCCAATACCTGATGCAAGACAAACGAGCGGCTCTGAGAGACAACACCACGCTCTTGAAGAGCTCTCTGACATACTGGTCGTTTCGTAGGTGTGTAATTACTGATTGTAGCCCTTCTGCTGAAATGGAAAATAAGTCAGCTCTCTTTTCCCTGTATCTATTAAAGAAAAGTGAGCACCATTGGGCAGATGTTATTTGGTTGGTGGATCATTATTTGGTGTGTGTGTGTGTGTGTGTGTGTGTGTGTGTGTGTGTGTGAGGCTCCAGGGTGTCCCTACCTGAACTTCAAATGTGAAATATTTCTTCAGGTTCTTGATTATCATGACCAGGAAGGGAAGTTTGATGCCCAGGGTTTTCTTCGGATCTGCAGGACACGTGATGTAGGTCGTGCTGTAGACGGGAGTGAGACAGTAATTAGGCAAATCTAAATGAACGAAGAGGAAACTGAGGTCCAGCTACATGTTCACGCTTACCTGACATTGGTTCCTTCCACCTCAAGCACCAACGACTGGATGTCGTTGTCCGTGATACGCTTTATATGTCCATTTCTCACCTGCAAGTACAGTTTTATCAGAGTTATACCAAGTGTACTGGATTTACTCAGCAGCTCCACTGAATTTAGACAGCTAATCGGACATTTCAGTTTATAGTTTCGCAGTTGCTGGTCATCTCCTCTTAATGATTCGCATTAGAATTTAGGCAATTGCCTGCAGATAGACAGACAGACAAATAAATACATACATAGATACCATGGCCAAAAGTTTGTGTACCCCTGACCATCACACCCATATCTCATTCCAGCTTTCCAGTCCACACTTTACTGCTGTAAAACTCTCCACTCTTCTGGGACGGCTTTCCACTAGATTTTTGGAGTGTGGTGATTTGTGTTCATTCAACCACAAGAGCATTAGTGAGGTCAGGCACTGATGTCAGGTGAGGAGGTCTGGGGTGCAGTCAACATTCCAGTCCATCCCAAACGTGTTCAGTCGGGTTGAGGTCAGGGCTCTGTGCAGGACACTCGAGTTCTTCCAAACCAACTTTAACAAACCATGTCTTCATGGAGCTTGCTTTGTGTACAGGGGCATCGTCATGCTGGAGCAGGTTTGGGCCTCTTAGTTCCAGTGAAGGGGAACTGTAATGCTACAGAATACAGAGACATCCTATACAATTCTGTGCTTCCAACTTTTTGGCAACGGTTTGGGGGAAGAACCACATATGGGTGTGATGGTCAGGTGTCCACATACTTTTGGCCATATAGTGTACATACCTAGACAGATATATAGACAGACAGATACATATACAGTCAGTCAGTGCCATGGCAGTATGTGTCCTTTAATGATACACACTAGAATTTAGGCAATTGTGTGCAATAATTAGTAGTTGATAGACAGACAGACAGACAGACAGACAAATAGACAGATAGACAGATGGATGGGAAGGCAGACAGAGGCAGACAAATAAATAAGACACTTGGATAAATTGATAAATACATGGACAGTGACAAAAAGATAGATAAATACACAGATAGATACAAAGGCAGATAAAGATAGAAAGATAGATACATAGACAGTCATACAGTCATTGTCATGGTGGTTGGTGTGTGTGTGAGTGTGAGAGAGAGAGAGAGAGAGAGAGGGAGATGCTGGTACGAGTGTATTACAACTACAAGACAAATAACTATGAGCATAATTTTAAAAAAAAAGGTAAGCCAAAATAATAAGGCAACTAGAAACAAGGCACATGAACCTTAAACCAGTAAAAAAAAATATATAGATTATTAGTGTCTTCAAGTAAGATTACACACAGCTTGCAGTGTGCCTGATGTACTAAACCCAGATTTGGACTTCCTGTGTTGGTGAGTAGTTAATAATTTCAGACTAACTAAATGACGGTTATTCGGTACATCAGCAGACGCTTACCTTTTTATCCCATATTTGTAGAGGTTTGCTCCCAATGCTGTACAAAATAGACAAGAAGCCGCTTTGAAATGTATTCTTAAACATAACGAAAATTTCTCAAAACCTGCTTTAATCTCTTTTATAAAGCACACATGCAACCGCGCTTCTGTTTACAGCGCTTCGCTCCTAGCAGCCTGTACTCGTGCTCTAAATAACTCCTCCGGGTAGCAACAGGTTCCCGAGCAAACGTTCCACAACAAAAGCCAAAATATCGTAATTCCTCAACAAATCGCCAAAGGTTTTCTACTTTGAAAACGTCTTAACAAGAAATCTTTCAACACTAATTTCAGTATCCTCTTCTCTCGTTCTAGTTCTTTCCCAAGTCGTTATGTGTCAGCTATCAGCTTTATCAGTAACTATCAGCTTTCCTTAAGAAATTAGTCGGAATTTAGCCAAAACGAGCGTTAGCTCTTTCTATCGTCAGAACTCCACAGCAACCTCACTCGAGCAACTTTTTTTTTCTTCTCTGCACTATTTTTGCGTCGCTAAGCAACACAATGCGCCTCGGTGATCACACCGGAAGCTGCATGTTGACATACGTGTTGTCATAGCAACGTAAAGCCGCGCGTGACACACCCCTGAGAGGACGGAAACCGGACAATAAATGTTTGATTTGCAGTTTATGTATTTATTTTGCCGTATTAATCGCGTAATTAGTAACTAATTTAAAAATATAAATAGTTTTTAATTAATAATTAATATTTGCATTTTTGAAAAAGAGAAACATTAACATAGAACAAGAAAACTGATAAAGAGTAGAATTTTTCTATTTAATAAAAAAAAAACACCAGTTTAAGTGACCTGTGAATTTGCTTATAACTATAATAACTAATTAATAATAAATATAACTACTAAAACAAAAGCAGTTCACAGTGAATACCATCATCAAATGTTTAAATACTTATATTTATTTAAATATTATTATTATTATTATTATTATTATTATTATTATTTAAATAATAACAATATTGTCATAAATCCTCTATCCATCCATCCTTTATTATTTCATTATCTGTACCTGAAGACTGTCCCCAAATGTGTGTTATGGACATGTCTTGATTCATACTTATAATTATTATATCTTTAATTCCACATGTTTTGCTCCAGTATTGCATGTATCATTGGGGCATCAATTAATGAAGTGCAATACCAGTCAAAAATAAAGACATCCCTAATCATACAGGGGTTTCCTTAATTTTTTTTAAAATTTTTTTTTTACTATTTTCTACGATTTAACAATAATATGAAGACACTATGAAGTAACTCGTATGGTCCAAGAACCATGTTAAACAAATCAAAAGTACAGGGTGTCCCAAAAGTCTCCAATACGTAGGAAAAATTAACACTTTTTTGCTAAATAAACAATAATTTTATTTACAAAACATCCCCTACATGATTGCCATTTCTTCGTAAACACACACGTGGAGTCGTCGCTCCCACTCGTGATGAACTCGTGTTAACACATCTGGTGTCATGCGTGTAATTGCATGTCCTCCGCAACCTTGCGACAGCTTCCCGATCCAGCCATGAGAATGATTTCAAAACGTTCTTCTTTTGTCAATTCTTAAAGGCTATCTGAAAAAAATAAAAATAAAAATACAGTACTGTGCAAAAGTTTTAGGCACCCTATTTTTTTTTTTTTTTTAGTACAGACTTTGTTATAGATTTTTTATTTTTATTTTATGACTTCTACATTATCAAGTCAGGACAAAAAACATTTCCCCAAACATTAGTTTTCTAGCACAAAATGAAATGTTACAGAAAAATGTTTGTATGTCATTAAAGAAAGCAGTATATTACGTAAGAGACACTTTTCAGATTAAAAAAAACACAATGAAGGCTGCTGGGTTTCGCTGCAAAAATAAGAAGCGAGTGCGAAAGTCAAAGTGTCCAGAAGAACTGTGTCTGGTTCTGCAAGATGCTCAATAAAACTTACCAGCTCATTTCCTTATAAAACTGCACACATTGTACTGGAGACTACTATTTTTATTTTTTTCACACCAAATATTGACTCTGTTTCATTTACTACTGTTTACGGCATTTTTTTATTTTAAATGTAGAAACATTTAACTTCATTATTTTGAAGGCATCTTTGCTCTACAGCATTTCTTTGCACGTGCCTAAAACTTTTGCACAGTACTGCAAATCATATGAACTACGATGAAAAATTTTGGAAGACATTTTGTTAAAAAAAAGTGTATGTATGCAGACTTTGGGGACACCCTGTATTTCATATTTTACATTTTTAACCATATTCCTGATGATGAAGCTTCACACACTCTTCTCAGCCAGGGTCATGACGGCGCTTCACCCAGGAGTTTTTTCTTAAGCGGGCCGAGCTCTTCACTGCTTCTCCTAAGCGCTACGTTCATCTTAGACACAAAGCCTTTATTAAAATGTATTTAATGCGATGAAAATTATATCTTCAATCCACAGTAAGTGTGTCCAAACCTTTGACTGGTTGTGAGGTGTAATGGAAGGCAGCGAAGCTGACAGTTTTCAGTGCGTCGTTCAGTAAATCTCACACACTGGCCAGACACAGAGAGGCGTTCGTGCCTCCAAACCCAAACGAGTTAGTGAGTGCGACTCTCCTGCCTCCTTCCCTCCAGGGCTGGGCAGCACAGGGCACGTAGTTCAGGTCAAACTCGGGCTCGGTTCGGTCCAGGTTCAGGGTCGGAGGCAGGATGGCGTGGTAGCACGCGAGGGCTGTGAACGCTGCCTCCAGAGCGCCGGCTGCTCCCAGAAGATGCCCCGTGGCCCCTTTAGTGGAGGAAACAGCGAGAGACTGCGAGTGCTGCTGGAAGAGTCTCTTCACTGCAGCGTTCTCTGCAGCGTCCCCCAGTGGCGTAGAGGTGGCATGGGCGTTCACATACGTCACGTCTGATGGAGACACGCCGGCGTCACGCAGAGCAGCTGACATGCACCTGTCGCAAAAATAAAATAATAATAACAAGCGCGGGAATTTATTCTGATTATACAGAGCTTTGTGTTTTGTTGCATTAAAAAGTTTGTCCACAATTTTATCATATTGGATTGATGCAACTGACTGTGTTTAAGCATTTTAAGACATTTAAGAGAACTTAATAGCTGGCATTTGCTGGCCATGTATAAAAGAGGACAACCTACGTACTGTAGAGCCACACAATGCTTTAATATTTCTATTAAGTATATCTCCTTTAATCATCACCTTTTTCATCATTGTTTTTATCTGTTATTATAATTATTGTAATCTTGTTATATTTAGTAGATAGAGCTGTTAAAATATTATGCCTCAGGTTAACATTTATGTTCTTATTGCATTAAAACACATTTTTCAGTGTAGAAGTCTGTATTCAAGGGTCAGCTGGCAATCTGCTGACCCAAGTGTCGATTATTTTCCAGTAACAGCACGTCCTGAAATGTTTTATTCCTCTTACACCACAGCAACAGTATTTAATTCATTGAAGAGCAGCACTTCATACTTTTTATCCATTTATAGTTAGCTACAAAAAAACAAGTTCGTTGAAGTTAATAAGACAAAAAAAAAAATTAAAAAAACGAAATAATAAAACGCAGCTGGATGCTGAGGAATCAAAAGTCCTCCGTCCTTTTAAAGACTTTCCCATGTTGGAAAACTTTTTTTTTTAGCTGTGAAATTCGTACTAATGAAAATACATTAAATCTAGTCTCTTTTTTTTTCAAAACCGTGATTTATGCTTTAAAATTAGCAAATGGTCATACTGGAAATAAATAGTCTACCCTATAAGAATAAACACATTGTGACCCTCTGAAATACCAAATCAAGATGTTTCTAGAAGTTCCTTCATAAATACAGATACGTTTTATCCCGGGTTCACCACACTACCTGAAAGCTCCGTCTCCATCAGCAGGAGGGGCCGTGATGTGACCGGCGTCTCCCGAGAGTCCGTATCCCAGCACCTCAGCGTAAACCCGGGCTCCTCTCTCTACGGCGTGCTTATACTCCTCCAGGACCAGCATGGCTGCGCCTTCGCCCATTACAAATCCTTCTCGCTGTGGGTGAAACGGTCGAGATGCCAGCTCGGGCTGCTCGTTCCAGCTGGTACTCAGAGCCCGAGCCCGTGCAAAGCCCGCTATGGCCAGGGGGCTGACACATGCCTCGGTTCCGCCGGCGAGCATCACCGTGGCGTCTCCATGACTGATGAAGCGGGCGGCGTCTCCGATGGCGTGAGCCCCCGTGGTGCAGGCAGTGGACACCGCATGGTTGGGTCCCTTCAGCTTGTGCTTGATGCTGATGTGACCGGCGGCCATGTTGACCAGGATGCGAGGGACGAAGAAGGGACTCACTCTGCTGTAGCCACGCGTCTGAAAAGCAGCAGCAGTGCTAGCGATCTCCTCCAAAGGCACCATGCCCATGCCTACAGCCACCCCTGTGCTCTTCTGATCCTCGGGACTTCTTGGATACCACCCACAGTCCTGCAGGGCCAGCTGAGCAGCACCGAGGGCCATCACCGTGGCATGAGACATGCTGTTTATCTCCCCACGTGAAGCAAACGTTTCTTCTTTAAACTCTCCGTCACCTTGTCCACGGGGAACCCGAGCCGCTACTTTACACGGCACTGCTTTGTACTCGTCTGGGTCCAGGGCCACTATCCCGCTCTCTCCAGCGATCAGACGCTCCCAGGGCAGAGCCGTCCCCGTCCCCAGAGGACACACGAGTCCAATTCCAGTAATGACCACTCTCCGCAGACATCTGGTAGGGCTATGTTCACTGTTATGCCTCTCAAAAGTTTGTACACCCATGCCGGTCAGCACTCTGGTGTACTGCCTCACCGGCAGCTTCTGCCAACAGGCCAAAGACATTTCTCACCTCTGAGACCCTGGAAGTTATAAACTAAACCGAAACATGTTGACGTTAATATGCTGATCGTGTTTATTTCACATTCTTACATGACACCGTCTTCTCGCAACCCAAACTACAACACTGCATGAAGTTAGACGTCGACCGATTGGTCGGTTTTGCCGATTAATCAGCACCGATAACCGATTGCTGGAGCTAGAAGTGTTCGTCTCCACTACTTCTACATCGGATTTAATCTCATTAATCTGATGCCGAGCATCTCTTGTATTTATTTATTTATTTTTGTCGCTAACGGTGAAACCTGACAGCCATTCCATATATTTGAAACTGCTGATTTTTGTTTCTCTTATTAGACGCCGTTGTAACTGTATTGCTAGTAATGTCGCCCTGTGACGTCAGTGCGGGACACAACTGCTCATTTCTCACAGGAATAACAACAATACAGCGCCAGCCAATAAATTATCCCCAGAACCATTAAACACACCACGATTATTTCACTATAAACATATTTAACGTGTTTAACGTACAGAGTTGTCCTTTAAACTGTGTCTGACCTAAAGTGTATAGTAATGGGAGTGGCCATATATATATATATATATATATATATATATATATATATATATATATATATATATATATATATATATATAATGACTTACAGGTGTAAACAATGTCTGTACTAACTACATGCAGGAACACTGTGAACGTGCACCTAGCATGTCGGAAACATTAAGAACACTTCTTTACTCACCTCACTGTATTTAACACGGCTAACATGAAGTGAAACACACTGGCTGTGTCTCAATCCTCACACTGCACTTCTAAGTAGTAAGTGGAAAAAAAAAAAAACAGCGCACTACTTATAGCATCCATGGTAACTATCGCGCTATCGTTGCACACTACATAGTGCACAGTATTTGCTTTAGGACGGAATTGGTTGAAATGCTTCCGGATAACGGAACCATGGCACAAAACGAAATAAAATAAAAGTCAACGTCAAAATAAAAGTCTCTGACCTGACGAGTAACAAGAATAAAGCGACATAAAGAAGAATTTTCCCCTACTTTTCTTTAA
Organism: Cranoglanis bouderius; assembly: GCA_023630585.1. NCBI lineage: Eukaryota > Metazoa > Chordata > Actinopteri > Siluriformes > Cranoglanididae > Cranoglanis > Cranoglanis bouderius. The sequence continues at coordinate 5,772,712 of CM042551.1, read as the reverse complement.
TTGCCGTTTATTTTGTCCGGTAAATTATTTTGTGCACAGATTACATTTTATATATAGACCATACTAATACACAAGATATTTCATATAGTGAGTCATGAGATATAGCCATATATTTTTTTACATCCATTTTCCATACCGCTTATCCTACACAGGGTCGCAGGGAGCCTGGAGCCTATCCCAGGGGACTCAGGGCACATCCTGGATGGGGTGCCAATCCATCGCAGGGCACAATCGCACACGCACGCATTCACCCACTACGGACAATTTAGAGATCAGAGTTAGAAAATCAGCCTACAACGCATGTCTTTGGACTGGGGGAGGAAACCAGAGTACCCAGAGGAAACCCCCGAAGCACGGGGAGAACATGCAAGCTCCGCACATACAGGGTGGAGGTGGGAATTGAACCCCCAACCCCGGAGGAACGAGGCAAACATGCTAACCACTATGCCACTGTGCCAACCTCGATTTTTGCATTTTATAAGCAATACAACTTTAACACCAAGATGATAAAACTGAAATGTGGGTGTATCCTGTATCCTGCTAAATCACTTTTTAAACAACCTTTAACACACACAAAGATTGACCATTTTGTTCACCGTTTGTGAAAGCTAGCACGATAAACACGGCTCAGGTGGTAGAGAGGGTTGTCCACTAATCGTAGGGTTGGTGGTTTGATTCCCAGCCCCCATGACTCCATGTGCCAAAGTGTCCTTGGGCAAGACACTGAACCCCAAGTTACTCCTGATGGCAGGCAAGTGCCTTGCATGGTAGCTCTGTTGTCACTGGTGTATGAGTGTGTGCATGAATGGGTGAATGAGAAACAGTGTAGAACTGCGAAGGTTAAAAGGCGCTATATAAGTGCAGACCGTTTACTTTAAATTAAATCAGGAATAAAACAAGAAACCGAATTATTTACCACTCAGAAGTTGATTATTTTCTCATAACTGCCTGAAGTGATTTATTCCTGTTATACCACAGCAATCTGCCAGCGATTACAATGTTTCATTTATTACTGAACGCCACATCATGCTTTATAACCATTTATAGTTATGTTTAATGCTGTGGAACGTCCACAAATCAAGTGTTATCACTTATGTTATAGCGGATACAGACAGTGATTCCCTCACCAACATCTCAGTTTCTGTCTGTCTCTGTGTCTTGAAGCTAATATGTCATGTTGCTGAGAAACCATGAAGCTGTAGCTTTTGAGGCAGACAAGCAAGACAAAGGGAGTTGCTTGTGTAACCTGACTATATGCAGCCACAGTTTTCAGTTACTGGTCCGTACAGGATTTTGCAAAATTTATTTGTGATTGTTGGGGTGAAAAATGCTTGATTTTGCAGAGTTTTATTTATTTATTTATTTATTTATTTATTGGTGCTTTTTTTTCTACTTGAATTGGCAAAATTGCAATTGCACTAAACTGGCTTTCACAGTGATGTTTGTTGGTAAATGAGACCTTTTAGTCATTTTGTAAAACTGCAAGCTAGTTTTCCCGGTCATTTCCTGTGATCGCAAAATCCTGGAGGGACTGTACAACATGATAAACTGAAATTCTTTCTTTGTCTATATTATATATACTATAATACATGTTAACATGTTATAAATCTCCTTATATTCCCTCAATAACAAGAAAATTCACCTACACTCTGTCCTCCGTGTCCGTTTTTCTTGTTTACTTTCTTTAAATCCTCCTTTAGGATTGCTTTTATTTTATGACTGTGTGTCTTGTTATTTAATTATTATTACAATTATTGTTATTCAAAATTGAATCGTATTTTATTATGAACTGTTTTTGATACATGCCTATATACTGTTATGTAAAGCACCTTGAGAGGCCTTTTTTAAAGGCGCTATATAAAATAAAGTTTAACTTCTTTTTCTTCTTCCTCTTCTTCTTCTTCTTCTTCTTCTTCTTCTTCTTATTATTATTATTATTATTATTATTATTATTATTATTATTATTATTATTATTACTGCGTTAATGCATTAAATCACTAAAACTTCTTTAGAAAACATATTATCATTCAGTATTATAAAATTTCTTCTATTCAGCATTTTTATTCCTCACACATGCAGAAGACATCCTGTGTTTGTCAGTCATCTGGTGGGTAAATTACTACATTATTCTCATATACCTCAATTATTCTCTTATTGTAGCTTGTAGATTTATTTTAGATTTAGATTGATTTATTTTCAGGTAATTAGTAGTAGTTAAGGTATTAGTGTTTTAAATCGGTTCTATAATGTACATTATAATAAATTATAATAAATTATGTAAACTTTCAGATTTTAAACTCAATGAAAAGAATTATAAAGAATGGCATTATTATTATTATTATTATTATTATTATTATTATTATTATTATTATTATTATTATTATTATTACTGACGTTTAGGGGGCCCAGAGTACTTTTCTTTTAGGATGTCCATAGCTATATTATATTATATTATATTATATTATATTATATTATATTATATGGGAGTTTTTTAAATAACACTTTTTATTTTATGTACAAAATCTCAATTATATTTAGTTCAAAAATATTTAACTTGCTAAAAAGTATTACAACCGTTAGAGGTCTCTGTTGGTCTCTGTTAGTTCATAGGTTTTTTTTTTTTTTTCTTTCTTTTTTTTTTTCCCTTACATACACCAACACTTCACTCTGACCCCCAGCAGTGTGTTTTTCAATGAGCGCTGGCCAAAAAAATCCTGGCTGCAACCAAGTTACTATGACAACCCACCCTCTGCTCAAACCCAACAAGATATTTTTGCATTTTTTTGTTTTTAGTAGGATCATTTTCAGCAAGGTTTTTCAGCTAAAGGTTGTAATCATGCAATTGCGTCACCTGCAAACTTATAGGCAAAACAAGCACACATTATATACTGTTTTTACATTTAAAAAAAAAAAAAAGAAAGAAAAAGAAAAGGCACAACTGTGTTTCACATGTCTGGGAATAGTTAATACACTGTTAGATGTCGCCTGTAGGTTTTGCAGCTCTGCTTGCCCTTTGAATCTCAATAGAGCCACTGGGGGAAAAGCCAGCGTTACAGATGACGAAATACATGATCACTTCCACATGTTTTGTTCTCTGGTTTCATCTTACTGCAAACTCTGCTCCACATTTTGCTCTCCTATTCTCCTGGTGCAACAAAGAGTGATGTTCATAAATGCTTGTGTTTTATATAGCACATCTCCACTGACACAGAAAATGTAAGCAATCTGGGGATTGTAAACATGTGGATGCATCAGAACAGTGGAGACTATAAACAAGCTATTGAGTGAAGTGTTGTAACCTCTCCTACGCATGTCTATTTTATGCAGCATATCATCACATTTCTGTTGTACTTTGCAGTTCCAATAGGTGCATAAACAAGCTCCAGTCGGTTCAGAATGTGTGGCAGCCAGAGTTCATCCTAGAACCAGAAAATATAGTCATATCACCCCTACATTATCAACAATGCACTGGCTCCCAGTAAAATTTCGCATTGATGATAACATACTACTAATGGCCTAGAAAGCACCGAATGGTCAGACAAAACACTACCTGAGTGAACTTTAAAAAAAAAAAAAAAAAAAAAAAAAAAAAATCGTTTTTTTATGATCAGCCAAATCTGGTTCAATCAAAAGGTGCAGGCTTTTTATTAGTATCTAGAATAATGACAAATACAGCATGGGGCAGAACGGTTTCCTACAAAGCCCATGAGAACAGCCTTGTAATTAATGTTTGGAACTCTCTTAAGTAAAGAGATCTGGGGGTCCATGGGCATAGAAAGTTTTGGTAAATTGGGATGATTTGATGTTTTACGTCAAGGATGGCCGCTTGCCTATGTTACCTTCTAATTTTCCCTTTTCATTATGCTTTCATTGCTAGACCCTGCTTGCAGTCTGATTACAATTTACACACCTTTAAACCATCCTACCCAGAAGAGAATGGGCTCTCTTAAATACATCATTCCACTGTAAGGAAAATCATCTACAAGTAACACAGATTTCAAATGACGTCCAGGACTGGCCGTCCCAGCAAATTCAGGCCAAGAGCAGACCGTCTGATGCATAAAGTCTCCAAGAACCCCAAAAATTCATCACAGGATCTGCTAGTAAATCTTGCAACTGTTGGTGTCAAAGTGCATGCTTCTACAATCAGAAGGAAATTGCACAAATTTGACCTGCATTGAAGGCGTGCCAGGAAAAAGCCTTTGCAAGACTACAGTTTGCCAAAGAGCACATAGGCAAAGACCAGGCCTTTTGGAATAATGTGCTCTGGACAGACGAATCAAAGATAGAGTTGTTTGACCACAGTAACAGCAGACACATTTGGTGCAGACCAAAGACAGCTTTTCAGGAGAAGCACCTCATACTAATTGTGAAGCACGGTGGTGGAAATGTTATGGTTTGGGGTTGCTTCGCTGCCTCGGGGACTGGATAGCTTGCATTCAATGATTCAACTATGAATTCTGCATCATATCTAAGAGTGTTCGAAGATGATGTGAGGCCATCTGTCCGAAAGTGGTAGTTGAACCGAAAGTACACCTTTCAACACGATAATGAGCCTAAGCACATTAGCAAATCCACCAAGGAATGGCTCAAAAAGAAGAAATGGTGGGTTATAGAATGGCCTAGTCAAAGCCCAGATTTGAATCCCATTGAAATGTTCTGGGAGGATTTGAAACGGGCAGTACTTGCAAGAAAACCCTCAAACATCTTGCAACTGAAAGAATATTGCATGGAAGAGTGGCCAAAAATTCCCTATATAACCCTATTGTATATAACCCTATACAACTACTTGCCACATGATACGCTAAACCACACCAATAGGTGGTGGAATGTATTTACTAAACTATTAAATCAATACAGGGATTATTATTATTATTATTATTATTATTATTATTATTATTATTATTATTATTATTAATATTGTATTATTCTTCTGTTTATTTTATTATATTTTAATCATATTTGTTTAAATTACATTCATGGCAGTTGAGTTAAAAGGTGGAAAAACAATGAACCTAAACCTAACTGCAGCCTGGGGTCCTTTTGACATTACAGCCCCAAACACACCAAGATTTCACAATGTTTTGGTTCAGGAATTTATGTATAATTTCTTACATACAACCTGGTCTCGTTCCTGTTGTGTGGTTATGAGTGCTACTCTCATACATTTTATACATGCACTGAATCAATAGCAAGCCAAATTCTGTGATTATTTCCAGCCTTAATGCCTTACTATGGTATGTCTGGTATGTCATTACTCACCATGACTCTTGCAAGGAATCAGGTGCAAGTCAACTACAGTATCTAATCATTTGCAGAAACAAATGGCCTTCTACCTGTTTGTTAGAGAACCCCTCGCACTCGGAGTCGCTCGCGAAACGACTCACTTCTGCATTCCGATCTCCGCGCTACTAGCGCGAGCTTCATTCACAAACTCCGCTGGACTGCTCATTCATAGACTCGCGTGTGTTTACCTTGCCATGTGTTTTTTTATTTTGGTTCGTCTTGTCTCCGCCTCTGTTTGCTTATTGGTCCTTTTGTTTTGGTTCGTGTCATGTATCCGCCCGTGTTTGTTCATTGGTTTACTTTGATTGTCACATTATGTGTTTCAGGTGTGTCTTGTTTCTGTTTTATTATTTAAACCTCCGCTTCGTCGCAGAGTATTAGAGTAGATCACTCTTCTCGCGCTCTTAGACCATAGTTCGTTGTTCATAGACCATAGACCATAGTTTAAAGACCATAGCCTCGTTCATGTGTTTGCTTTGTTGTTTTGGTTTCATGTACTGTGTTTTGTGGATTACTGCCTCACACTATTGGATTACCTTCTGTGCCCTTTTTGGATTTATGTTCAGACTTTTGGATTTATGTTCCACCTGTCTGGATTACTCATTCATGTTCTTCTGGATTATTGTTTGTTTAGTTTCCCATGGATTATCGTTTGTTTTTGGACCCTGCTGTGCTTTTGTGTTTCCCCCCTTCCTTAATAAATTAACTGTTTCCCCTGCACTTGCATCCTGCCTCCCTCCGTGTTACATAACACTGTCATGGTACTAGTCTCTAATGGAATAATGTGCCATTATTGCTAAAATAGTGCTCCACTTATAATTATAACTATTTAATAAAAACTTTTATTATTATTTCATTTAATTTCTGCATTTAGTCATTTTATGACATTTATTTTTATTTTTTATTTAAAAAAAATGAATTAATCACTTTAAATTTCACTTTCATTTTTTCTTTAATTTCCTTCTAAACAGTCACTTTTTATTGCAGAGTTAGCAAATATAATTTGCAACACTCTGAGGATCTCATCTTGAAAAAAAAAAAAAGCCATTTCCTCTTTATATGTCTTTTACAGTTGTTTATTACACATATATAAATACCAAAAAGTAACAATGAAAAATGGGGTACTTGAGGATTTGAGGACTTGGGATTGTGAGGAGTTGCAGCTGCCCCCATGTTATATGTGGGGAGTCAAAGTGTGTCAAATAAGGAAGAGGACAGGATGTGTGTCTTACCAAGCTGAGTGTATGCGTCTGTATGTGTGAAATGTAATGCAGGAATGTAAGGACACAAATCAGTGACGATTAGTGTGAATCTGAAAGCATATCAGCAGTGAATAAGCCTTTAACGACTCACCAGTTCCCTGAAATCTGAATAAAAATACATTTAGAAATTTACAAATAGCCGCATGAGAATTACTGTACAGTATACTGTATGCAATGTCATTGTAAGATTATGGGAATAGTTTTACTTACTGAGAGCAAACTGCGAGTAAATCAACTCACCTCCTACATGACTTTACATTAGTTGACCAGAAATAAGTTTAAAATTGTTGTAGGGAAGACCAAAAGCAAAATAAATAAATATACTGTACATTCTGGCTGAAATACAAACAGAGCTAAACACAAACATTGGCGTAAATGTAGGTATTCGTGGGAACTATGAATGACCCTTATCAGTCCATAAAATGTGCTTTTATTGGACTGTACTCAATATGTGTGGGTTTCTGCGAGTTTCCTTCCATCTTCCAAAAACATGTCAGTAGGTGGATTGGTGAAGATAGGCATGAATGAATGAGTGAGTGAGTGCGTGAGAACACCAAAAATATTATAATTTTTGGAGATAAACTAAAAAGGCATTCAATTTTGCCTCCAATATGGGAGCGAGGATTATATATATATATACATATATATTAATTCTTGCACCAACTGCACTTGAATTTTAAAAACAAATGAGAGTGTGCTACATTTCCTTGATTTAGATTTGTTCCACAGTAGAAATAAAAAAAAAAAATTACTAGTACAGAATTTCTTAAAATTATTAAATTAGTTTTTAACTTATTCTATGTATATTCGTATATTATTTTCTATATAGTACGGTGCTGGTCCTGAGTACATATTTCGTTCTCATGTGTTAACATGTATAGAATGACAATAAATGGATAAATGAAATGAATGAAATTTATTAAAAACAAAAACAGTATTTTATTTATCTGAATATTCAAATGAAATTGAATAACCAATTTGCTAATTATAAAAGATAAAAAATGCAAAAAGACGATGCATCGTGACCATGTTAATACTTTGATGTAACGTTGTGAATTATTATTTCTATCTAGTGCACACCAAACACCTTTTCGACTTTTAATGAACGGATAAAACCATAAGATACAATGTAATGTAAAAAAAATAAAAAAAAAAAAAAAAGAGAGAAAAGAATCAAGTATTTTTCAGAAGTATTCACATCTTTCACATCTTAAGATTCACATCTTAAAGTGTGTTTTGCTGGGATTTGACACTATTATTACAAGGGAAACAAATGAAATGAAAGACCAACAAGGTAGGAATGTCTAATAAACTGGCCAATACTTGTACACACACTTGTACCAGCAAAACACACCACCATGTCAGTATCTTTGCTGTACTGGAAATTCCCAGGTAATATCTGCTAAGCGATGGTCTTATAGCGGTACAATCAGTAAATAAATGTACATTATAAAGTGACCTGTGTGGAAGGTGTACTTGATTAAAAAGTACATTCTTTTGCAACCACATTAATATTTAGGCAAGATTTGGATTAAATATATTGGATGGAAAAGATCCATAGTTGAATAGAAGGTTACTTTACTTCTTAATACTTCAATAAGTAAAAGAAATTATAAAATAATTACAGTATGTTAAATGCAGTGGAAGAGTTTCACTAAATGAGGTGCTATGAACAGGCTCAGCAGTGCAGACCTTAAGTGGAAGTGACTCACTTGCTGTTTAAGAGTCTGTTCTGCCAGCATGGATATTCAAGAGAAATGAATGCATATAGAAACACAGGATAAACTACCACCTTATCTGACTGCGATAAAACAAAAGTAATGAGTCACCCAGAGTGAGCCTACTAATTACAATGATTCAGGACTTGACAGCGTTTAGAGTTAACTCTTGATTTATGCACACAAGATACAGAAGCTTGAAATTGAGCTTAAGTGAGAAAGCAAAATCGAGTAAAAGAAAATTGAGTAAAATTGACTGCTTACACACTTACAGCAACTTTGGTTAAACAAGCCTGAAAACCATCATATAATAATACACATCTAATAAATAATTACTTCAATACAAGATAAATAAAACTGAGTATTAAAGAATAAAACAAAAAACAGGACACTGGACCCAAATGCTCCCGTTTACAAGGCTGCCTGAGGCACATTCACAGTAAAAACATGCAGATATGGATCTACCTGCCACATACACTCTTTGAAAATAAGAAAACGGTTCCTCAAGGGTTCCTCGAGTGTTCTATGAGTGATTATCGGCTCTTTTTGAAGCTTTTTCCAAAGTTTTTCTCCCCAGAGGATCAAACCAAAAAGCCTTTAGGGTGCTGGCTGGAACTTCTTTCACTAAGAGTAGCTTTTCCATCCCTAACAGTGGTGCTTATTCACATGATGAACCACCAGTGTTGAATCAAACACAACCTAGTCAAATGCTTGTCTCTGGAATGGTAAGTTCAGGTGATCATCCTATGTACATAAACGCTCAAATTGTTTTGTAAAAACATTTGTGAAGGCTCATTCCTTGATAGTCCTCGTTTTGACCAATACATAACCAATGATTGTCACCACGGCCAGTCCGACAAAGGGTCCAACAATCGCCCAAAAAGTGGTACGATTTCCACCTGTCAGAGAAAAGTCATATTCATTATTATTTTTTTTCATGAAATACCAACTTCATTGGTGCATTATGAGTCAGAAGCTGTATTTTATTAATGCTGGTTGGTAAAATCAGTCTAAAAGTAGCTTATACAAGCTATTAGATATATACTTGGCTTCTCTGTGTTCTGCTATCTGTTGAAATACAAACTATACAAAGCAATACAAAGCAAAGTGGATTAAAATAAACTCTGAAAAAACAAAACACTGAAGGCAGAGCTTAGTCACAGGTTTCCAAACAAGGAATGAGTCACACTATGTGGGTGATGTATCTTGTCTTATTTGTGATGCATAAACTGCAGCACCATATGAAGCTGTTAAACCTGTAAAACCTTGACACGAACAGTATATTATCTACTCCTTATACCACAGCACTGCCTAATGCTTCATTCTGATGGGTCAAAAGGTGTTCCATCTGCAAGCTTTATGTTAATATAATCGTTCGAATCGTTATTGTTTCTATAGTAACAATATACCGAGAGAGAGATTTACACTTTCTGGTCTCTTGGTCATGTGAAAGCTGCATTTTTTGTCAAGACAGAAAGAAAAAAGAGAGGCTGTTGAGAGAACAACTATTTAAAGTTGTTTATAATGTTATAACTTGTTTAGTGGACGTTCAACTTCAGTAAATGTGACTATAAATGGATAAAAAAAAATATGGTGTGTATTCTTTCACCTTAAAAATGGTAAACATTGTGGAATAAGAGGAACAGAACATTTTTGGGATATACTGTTATTTGAAAATAATTAACTTCTGGGTGGTTAACTTTGCCTCACCATGCTTATTATTGATTATTTTCCTACAACAGCATGCCCGGCCTTGTTTCATTCTTCACTTAAACTCTCAAGACCTGTCAGCAGATCCAGACTTGCATTCTCTTTCATGACTACATACTGTACCTTTTTCTTATTTGTTCTACTGTAATGACAAAATAATTCATAGTAATTACCGAATTGTATGCTTTAAGATCAATAACTGAGTAATAAGCTGTGGGTTAATATTTCGCTTGACTTTTGACCATTATTGTTTCTCTTTACATCTTTGCTGACGAGATCGTTTTTTAACAAACTTAAAAAAAAAATGAAATCCTCTAAACGCTCTGTAGGAAAAGAGGAACGTGAAACAGCACAGAACAATGTTTTCTACCCACCGCTAGGTTTAGCTCTAACAACGAACAGTTTGCTGACGCTGCCGATTCCATTCGATGCTGTGCAAGTGTAGTTCCCTGTTCCCCTAGATGATATGCTGAGGACTGGATGGCCTATATTAAACTCCTTCCCCAGATTTGTTGAGTTCCATGTATACCTCGGAGGAGGATTTGCCTTCACTGTGCAGTTCAACGCGATGTCTTTGGTTGTCTCGTTAAAGATCTCTACTACACTGGTGACCTGTGGACTGTCTGAGGAAAGTAGAGATGTACTTCACAATTCCAGCAACAAAACATGCTATTCCTGAGGAATTTAAAGAAATTTAATTGAAGCTGCAGTAAATTATTGTGTGGCAGTTGCTGAGTTGTTAAGAGCTTAAGCAAAGACGTACAATGTACAGTAAGGCCAAGAACCTGTGATGCCACTTTGGAAGAAGCTTGAGTTCCAGCTCTCGTCCTGCTCAGTTTCAGCTCCGCCTCACACCTGTAGCGAACTCCATCATCAGCTCTGTTCAGGCGTATGTGGAATCTGGTGGACTGATTCACTGGAGTCTTGGTGGAGTCAGAAAACGAGGTTTTTGCCACCAAATGTTGTCCTTTGTACCAGTTCACAGTGAGGAGGTCGACAGGAGCAACATTGTGAACGTCACACTGGAGTTCATACTGTTTGCCTTCAGTCAACGGCCCCGTGTGACCTACAGTGCTGATGGACACCCGGTCTGGAAACTCTGTCGAGCGAGAAAAAAACATGTACTTTTGTCAGTACAATGCAGAAAAGATAACTTACTTATTGAAATGTGCTCTGTCTAACCCTGATGTCTACATGGATGTCACAGATCTGTGCATAAAACACAATTTCCTACTTAAACTAAGGTTATCTTAGTGGGCAGTCCATATCAAGTGCAGAAGATTCTTACCTTTGCAATTACAATCTGGACCAGTCCAATAAAGGTTCTAACCTCGCCAGCAAATGAATTTAGAATCAATGTTCTAAATCAAAAGCATCTTGTGGACTGTAATTGAATGGAAAGAGTTTTTTATTTTAAGAGCTGATCTTTCTCTCTTATTTCACTGGAGGACAAAATAGAGCAATAAACTCAAGACCATAAACTCAGCTACTAACAAAATGTTCTAATGATACTGTATGTAACTCTTTATTAACTAAAATCTGACACTATATCCATGACTCTTTCAAATAATAATAATAATAATAATAATAATTTGGAGGTTTCACAGCAATAAGGGTGAATATTTACGCAATCATAACTTTGACATTTTTATTTTTTTTTATTTTTTTAAATAATGTATTGATTTCCCCATACTTATGTAGAATCATGACATATAATCCCAATTAGGTTCATTTCAATTCCAAATTATATCACTACAAAATGTTGAAAAGTTCAAGGGTGTGAATACTTATGCAAGGCACTGTACAAATTAGTTTTGTCCATTTGTATTGAGAAATGCCAGTAAATGAACACATTTAAGAGGAGTTGGTGGTGTGTTTTTAATGTGTAACATGGCCCATTACTAAAAATAAAATGAGTTTGACCTGATCTAGAGTTTCCAGTCTGGGTTTCAGGTACAACTAGCAACTAGTTCTCCTCAAAATCTTTGAGATTACGCCTTTTTCTAATGCATCAGTTTATCGCAAGGAACTTCTTAAACCTAAAAAAAAAACAAAACAAAACCCAACCATAATCTCAGGTCTAAAACAAGATTCCCAAAACCAATAGCATGCTGTAGGTGACCATTCTATTTACTCAGTTGCCTCATGCCTCTGGAAAGCACTATCAAGGCTAGAACATGTGAATGCTAGTGCAAGAAGAGGACTTTTCTAATTTAAAGCTCCCATATTGTGAAAATGGAAACTTTCATCTGTATTTTGAGAAAAGGTAAAATGGTGTCTTCAGTTCAATAGTGACAAGAAGTCTCCCTGTTTAAATACATCAAAATCACATGTGAGATAGGGCTGGGCGATATGGTGATACAGTATTGATACTATGATAATTTTTTTTTCCTGATACACTTTTTTGAGATATCTGGGTATTGTGATATCTTTTTATACATTTTATGTTTTTAATGTTTTTTTTTCCCACAGTTTTTTCTTAATTTTTAAAATGTCTGTAAAATGTTAAAATACTAGTCTCCGGTACAATTAGTGCAGTTTTATAAGGAAATGAGCTGGTAAGTTTTATTGAGCATCTTGCAGAACCAGCCACAGTTCTTCTGGACACTTTGACTTTAGCACTCGCTTCTTATTTTTACAGCAAAACCCAGCAGCCTTCATTGTGTTTTTTTTTGTCTGAAAAGTGTCTCTTACGTAATATGCTGCTTTCTTTAATGACATACAAACATTTTTCTGTAACATTTAATTTTGTGCTAGAAAACTAATGTTTGGGAATCTAAAAATGTTTTTTGTACTGACTTGATAATGTAGAAGTCATAAAATAAAAAATCTATAACAAAGTTTGTACTAAAAAATAGGGTGCCTAAAACCTTTGCACAGTACTGTATATAGCAAGGCCCTTAACCCTCAACTGCTCAGTTGTATAAATAAGATAAATGTAAGTTGCTCTGGATAAGAACGTCTGCCAAATGCCGTAAATGATACTTATTGGGCAATGAATGGTTTTTTTTGTCATATCGCCCAACCCTAATGCTGGTGTTGATGATGTTCATTTGAATAACTGACAAAGAAGCTGTGTCTCAAACACACTCTTTTTTTATAAGTAGATTACGTCACTATACAAAATAACAGCTGATCTCACACTAACAGCACATACTATCTGTGTATATACGGTACACTGCTTAAGTTCACATAACTGCTTAAATCTTATTTTTATGATATCAATATAGTGATTGTCAGTGTTTTTAAAATCATTTTTACTTTATTTCTTTTTGCTTTTATCTTTTAAGTATTTGTAAAACAATTGCAAACTCTGATTGCAGCTAATTACGTTATGTAAATTTCATTTTTTCCCCTCCATTTCAGTGTTATAAATATGTTAAAAAGTGAAGTATCACTGAATTCAATTCCCAAGACGTTTTTAAAATGCAATACATCTGTTTTGCTAGTTTTTTGTTAACAAACATATATACAGTGTGTGTGTGTGTGTGTATGTATATATATATATATATATATATATATGATACATATTGCATACATATTGTGTGTCACAGAAACGTCTTCAAGTAACTACATGGTTAGAAGTATGTGGACACCTGACCATCACACCCATCCGTGCATGTTTTACATTCCAGATTTTGTCCCACTTTCTTGTTATATTCACCTCCACTCGCTTTCCACTAGATTTTAGAGCATGGCTGTGGGGATGTGTGTTCATTCAGCCACAAGAGCAATAGAAAGCTAAGGCACTGATGTTGGGTGAGGAGGTCTGGGGTGCAGGTGGCGTTCCAGTTCATCCCGAAGTTGTTCAGTGGGGTTGAGGTCAGGGCTCTGTGTGGGACATTTGAGTTCTTCCACTCCAACTTTGGCAAACCATGTTTTCATGGAGCGCATAGAGGCATTGTCATGCTGGAACAGGTTTGGGCCTCTTAGTTCCAGTGAAGGGAAGTTGTAATGCCACAGCATACAGACATCCTAGACAATTGTGTGCTTCCAACTTCCTGGCAACTGTTTGTTGCAAGAACTATACATGGGTGTGATGGTCAAGTGTCCACATTTGGCCATATAGGGTATCTTAGTTATATCTCGCACCCGTTATTTTAGCTGTACAAAGATGTAAGAAAGACCTTCTTACTGTAAACAGTTACTGGGAGCTTGATTTGACATTGCCCTGCCAATGTGTTGAGGAAACAAATAGGCTGTATGTCCCAGTGCACGAGGTTGTCCACCTTCCAGGTGATGAGCTGGACATCTTCCATCATGTCCACTGCTCCCTGAGACGCCTCCCAGCCCATGCCTTTGTGGTTGTTTGGGGTTGTAGTGGAACAATCCACTGAGGCTGAAGCTCCATACTCCACCAGCAGTTCAGGGGGCTTGAGCACAAGCTTGCAACTGACATCTAGGATGAGAATCAAAAGCACTGAATCGTTCTGTTGACTTGAGTAAATAAGCTGTAATAATCATACTAACTGAAGTTTATTAACATACATTGCCAGTCCAAGGTTTCTCAACATGGCAAAGTGTTTTATTACATTTTATCCACTAATGGCAGTTAAATAAGGACGAATTAATCACGTTCAATTAAATCTCTAGATCTTTGTATTTAAGGACTTGTTCATTGTCCACTCTCGGGTTGCAACATGAATTTTAATTAATGGTAATTATGTACTGTAATTATATTATATTAAATATCAGGGTTAGTATCAACGATCTAATATCAAATATATGTTGTAAATATACCTATTTAGAGTGATTCAGATAAGCTTTTAGCATTTAAATCCAACAAAATAAAGCGTCAGAAAATTTTCTCAGTTGACCTATTTCTTAATTAGATTATCTAATTCTAGAGTATTTAATTTAAGGCATTTCTTAAAGCTTAACCTAAAATGTGTTTGATTGATTGAGGTGTTTGAAGAGTGTTCAAAAAATTAGGCAGTTTATTATGTAAGGAATAAAACACTTTGGGGTGTGCTGTTATAGGAAAATACAGTCCCTCCAGGATTTTGTGATCGCAGAAATCAACGCAAAATCGAGCAAACTCCACAATATTCGGAGGAGCTTGCAATTTCTCAAAATCACCGCCGATTTTCTGCAGATTTGGGCCAAGACGCGTCGTGTGACGTCACCACAACGTGCATTCAGTCAAAGCCCCCTTTGATTCAGCAAAAATTTACCAACAAACATCACGGCGAAAGACAAATTTTGTGCAATTGCAATTTCATCAGTTCAAATAGTTTTCCGAAAAAAAGCACAAACCGCAGCAAAATTGAAAAATTTTTGGCCGCAACAATCACGAAAAACTCTGCAAAATCCTGTACGGACTGAAACTAATAAATGTTGGGGTGGTGTGATGTGGGTTGGTGTAAAGCAGAGTTACTTTAGCACCACAAAATGGATTATTTTTCTATAACAGTACATCCTACGTTACAGAAATACACTGCAATACATTGCAGAAACAATAAAAAAAGAAAAAAAAAAAAAATATATATATATATATATATATATATATATATATATATATATATATATATATATATATATATATATATATATATATATATATATAATAAAGAACCAAACTTGATGCTTATCAGTTTATACTTATTGCATTTAGTGTTGTGGAACAAAGCAAGTTAATTCCTGTTATGTTGCTTTCTCACTTTTTGTTTAAGTTAATAAGATGGGGAAAATGTAGCTTGCTACCACAAAGCCCTCTGTCCTGAGGACTTCCCTGTGTCAGAAAACTTAAAATTAGAGCTTTACGTCTGATTGCTACAAAGCGCTGACACTGGAGACTATCTATCTTTGTTAAATAACAACACACTTTAAAATCCACTTATTATTAGTCCTGAATTATGTGGTGTATACAGCTGTTTCAATAGAAACAATAAGATAAGTGTTAGATAAGTGCATTCATAAATGGTTTTTTAAATAAATAAATAAATAAATAAATAAATGTGTTGTTTGGTGTGTTTCTCTTACCATTTTACCTTCCAGCAGAGTTTTTAGACTGATGGAATTCTTAGTCCGTGACCTGGTGACCCAGTATCAGGATGTATTTCATGATAGAGACTCAAAGCACTTCTCTAAGTCGCTCTGGATAAGGGCGTCTGCCAAATGCCGTAAATGTAAATGTAAATGTAATATAAACCTGTGATTTGCCTTGCTGTCTGAGGTGCTGTTATGGAAAATTATTCAACACCTTCTGACTAATCAGAATCAACAATTCAGCAGCACTGTAGTTTAACGCAACACTAACACCATTCTTACCTGACCACCTGACCTCGGGGTGGATAATATGGCAAAAAAATAAAACAAAATAAAAAATCTTCTGTCTCTGGAAGACATTTTCATAATTCAGAATATTATAAAGTTTGCTAACAGTGTGCCATCAAAACAGCAGTCCTCTATGTGTAAAAACAAAACAACTGAAAAATGAATAGGTTCAATTACAAATTTTTGTTAGAACTGACAAAAATAAAGCATTTAAGACACAAAACTGGAAAGAAATTTAAACAGTCGTACAAAAAAAAAAACATCTACTTATTACCACGACTAACCCTGGAGTTGTTGGAGTGTTATAGAAAAAGTAATGATACCTGTAATATCTCAGAAAAGTGTTCTGTGACGTAATTTCTTATGGTATTGATGTTATATCACATCGCCCAGCCCTAGCCTGACCTAACAGAAAGTTGCTAAGCTAAGAAGTGACTTCCCTGTCATGGCTATTCTTTTAATTTCTTACATATAAACCTACAATTTCTTGATATCTTTCATATAAAATCGTTCAATTATAACTGATCATATTCATGACATCTTTTTTCATTAGGAGCACAAAGTGAATATGCAAACAAACAGAAACACTGCTGAAGTTGTTATATAAAAAAAATGATGTTTAATGGCTCAATAAAAGCATTTACAAATAGAAAAAAAAAACAATCAATAAGCATGATATATACAAATATAATTAAATAGAACTAAACAGTGCTGGAGCAGGAGGCATGCTTATCATTAAAGGCGCACAGTGTACACTGAACACAAAGGAAGGAGAGAAATGCTTGAGTCATTATCGGGGCTCACTTAGCTTATCTCCTTCCTCCCGTTTAAACAGTCAGTAATTAGTCATTTCCAGTGCCTTTCCTAGCACCATTCTCAGCACTTTAACACTGATGATGGAGATTTGTTGCAGTCATTCCTTCGAAGTCGCACAAGACATTAGTCCCAAGTGCAATTTTGTTTAGGACATTCAGAATTGAAATGATATTTTACATTTCTATATACATCAAGAATTTAACACAGTTCAGTGTCTGCAAATGTACAGTTTGTGAGAATAAATATGCTTTTTAGATGACTTTATGTGTTTTCTAAGGCACTGCGTTCAAGGGGAGGGATAAAAGAACCCCATAAGCATTCATCATTGCATTAAAGTTAGTGCACGGTACACAGTTCAGCAGTGTTGTGATCTAGTGGTTTGCACTAGTACACGCAATTTCAGAGCAAACAGGATATGACGAATGGCAAAATAAAAGTCTCTGAATAGAAGACAGAAGAGGTCTTCTAGAAACTGGCCTCAAAACCAGCAGTAGTTCTTTATTACTGACCCATTAAGCGCTAGTTTCATTCAAATGGGCTCCTCTGACACAGCAAAAGATCCCTCATGGTGTAAGAGATGATATGCATTAATAAATGACATTGTAGAGTTGATATGTATGGCAGATGAAATATTAGGTGATTTATCAAATCCAAACGAGCCAGCTACACTCCCGGTGAGGTCCGGCGCTCCTGTGGGAATCCGTTATCCCAGAGTAATGGCGCTCCACTCTTAGATCACCGTAACTGATCCATAACAGATCCATGCTGAGTGCCAGAGGTCTGTATAGTAGAAAACAAAATAACTAAAAGCACATCCTACACCATGATTTTCTTCATGGGAATCGTGCTGTCTTTGCCGTTCTGCGCCACGTTGCCATTTTGAGCTTTGGGCTTGGCGCCCTCCACGGTGTAGTGGCCCATCTTGGTGTTTTTGTAGTAGATGGAGTAGATGCTGATGAATATGACTGAGATGATCACCACCATGAGTGCAACAAAACCTGCGAGCACGGGCAGGTAATCCTCTGTTTCGAGAAACACACCAAAAAAAAACAAAAAAAAAACAAGAGTTGCAATTTCAGTGACTATTTTAGATAGAATCTAAGCTGTATCTGGATCAATGTGCTTTTGACTAAACATCCCTCATCAAAAGTGAGCAATAAAAGGTACTGTAGTCCATCATGGATAAGCATGAAGCAGGGAGAAAGGAGGAGCTTAATGTATAAAGTACAAGGAAATCATTATAATAAAATTCATTTTGATTTAACACCCACCCACAGAGAATCAATAATCCAGTTTAAATGTGAAATGTTAAAGTACATATCAGTCCCTTCAGGATTTCACGATTTTGCGATCGCAGAAATTTACGCAAAATCAAGTAAACGCTGCAATATTCGGCTGAGCTTGCAATTTTTCAAAATTAATGATGACGTGTCATGTGACATCATCAACGCGCATTCAGTCAAAGCCCTCTTCGATTCACATGTGTCGAACATGAGTACATCTAAAAGGTCTCATTTACCGACAAACGTCACTGCAAAAGGCCGTGCAAAACGGTTTCGCGCGATTGTGATTTCGCCAATTCAAGTCGTTTTCCGCAAAAAAAACCCACAAAAAACTCTGCAAGATGCATCGCAAATTCTGAAGCAGCAAAATCAAGCATTGTTGGCCGCGACAATTACAAAAAAAACTCCGCGAAATCCTGTGTGGACTGACATAGAATTTGTTATTGTTATTCAGACCCTCTCACAAAATCCCTGACTGAACCAGCTCACTGAACCGTGCTCTAACTGGAACCACCAACATCTCAATATCATACATTTGGAAAAGGATATCGTTCATAAGTCCAGTGTTTCATTTTTTGGGATGAGAGATGATGATATAATGATAAAACATCAATATTGTGATAAATTACGTCACAAAACACTTAGTTACTCAAATAGTTACTCAAGTACCTGATTAGTCTTTAAAACAATTTTTGCACCGATTGTTTGCTTAATTTTACTTTGTATTTATTGTTGTGGGTATTTAACGAAAATGCCATTAAAAGAAACCTAAATATCGCGAGACATACTGTGTATCGTGAAAATGTCTCCAAATATAGTGATATAGTGATATTTTTCCCATATTGCTGACCACTATATGCCACACTGATTGTTTAGAAAGCAGGAGACAGAAATGACAGAAAGAGAAGGCGGAAATAAAGCTGCTTAAATGCTCCTGGAGAACTGACCAGCTTAATCTAACACACATTATCCAGCTAATCAAAGAATATTGCATGACATAGAACAGTATTCTGTGATACGTTGCCCTAACGATATCAAAATAGTTCAATTCCAATGTATTTTAGCATTAGTAATCATAAAATTCATTTTGAAAGATTAAGTCCACCAGAGATAATGTATCACAGCATTATGGCTTCTCAGGTTGGTGCGAATGGTGTAATGGTCTGAAATTCAATTCTGCTGAACTAGAAGGTTGGTACAGAGATTCTGAATGCAGTGCTCAAAGACACCTAACCCATCCACGTCTGTTTTGTGCTCTAGGCCCTCAAACATGTCCGTGGTGTGATAACTGTACAACCCGATATCACAGTTCTGGCTAAATTACACAAACTGCTTCACGGGGAGAAATCCAGAAGTTCTCACCATATGTTAAACAAATTCAGCTCCAAATCCCTTCATGCAACTTTCCTCCTGTGATAAATCGACATAAACTTCTTTTTGGGGTGTTGTTTAGCTGAGTAACACATGGCTGTCTACAATCACCAACTGTCTTCCCAATGAGCAAACAATCTGCAGGCGACGCCATTACGATGTAAACTGTGCACTCCATGCCGACATTGGCTAAATATGTGTGTGTGTGTGTGTGTGTGCGCACTAACTAGGTTCTTTCCCAGCTCTATTTCAAGCCATATTATGCACATATAAATATGTGCGTTGACTACAAAGTCCTGCTTAAGTCATTTAAACCCCTACGATATTTTGCTGATATCCTGAAGCAGTATAACCTATCACGAGCTCAGCTGACTTAGTCCTTCTAGTACTCCTGAGGGTCACTCAGAGCTCAGCCTTTCCAGGGAGTAGTCTTCAAGAGAACATTAGGAACGGTCTATAGCTCTGTGCTTTAAAATACAAATCAAAACAAGCTCGTGTAAACCGGCCTATTCTTCATTACTGGGTCCTCACTGGCTACCCATCAGAACTCAATTAGAAACCAACAACCTGTGAAGTCACGCTCAAATAGAGAACGATTTTAATGACAGTGTGAATGATATATGATAAGGGTTGGAGTAAAGAGTATTATTACCTTTCTTGACTACCTGGACCACTCTGGTGTCATTCCCAACAGAATTGCTTGCAATGCAGGTATATTCACCGGCGTTCTCTTTTACTGTCAGGTTTCCACCTTCGAATCTATTGTTGTTGAAGATCCATGCGATAGTGGGCTCTGGATACCCACTGGCCTCACAAATAAGCACCACCGGATAGCCGTGAAACACCGGGACCTGTTGTGGCAATTTTTCCTTTATAGCCGGTTTGTCTACAGCAGAGGAGCAAAGGCAAAGAAAACAACAACGTGAAAGGAGTTGCATATGGATGGCATAGTGCAAATGAATCATCTAAGCCTACATCCTAAATTTAAATTTTGACATTCTCAGAACAGCGAGAACTTTTTCTATGAATCGTTACTTACAATGAACAGTAAAGTTGAGAGGATCTGATTTCACTTTAGGAGAACTTTCTGGGCCCAGTTTCAGCTCTGCTTCACAACTGTACTGTGCTTTATTATCCTTTCTGCTTGGGGAGATCTCGAGTGTCGAGGTTTTATTAGCAGGATTTTTGGTCTCGTCAAAACTTTCATTTTTCACTTTTTTTAGATCTTTGTACCAATTCACAGAGAGGAATTGAACAGGAGCAACATTCTGAATGTCACACCGGAGTGTATAGGTTTTGCCTTCAATCATCGGCTCTGTGTGACCCGAGGTGCTAATGGACACCTTGTCTGGAAGCTCTGAAAAGGAATATTAAAAATATTAGATACGGCAAATAAATAGCGCATGATGAGATGCAAGCTGTATTAAAAAAGTAACAAACTACATAACACACTAAAACATAAGAAATCACACTTACTGTAAATGATAACATTTAAATCTTTTTGACATTCGCCCAGTCCCACAAAACGTCTGCGGCACGATGCGTTTACATTCCAGCCCGAATCAACAAGCAAGGTAGAGTTAATTACCAAGGTGCTCTCATTATACTCTTTGTTCGACAATTTCCAACTCAAGCTTTCATTAGACGCAGATGAACTACATTTCACGTTAACAGAATCGCCATACTTCAACACTTCAAGCCGCGGGCTGATAGAAAGTGGACACGTGGCCTTTGCACCTGCATTAAAAGAGACAGAAAATTATATTCACATTGAAATCTGTATTTTTTTTCTTTAGTTTCCCATTGTCTGGGTATTACACAAACACACAGAACATGAGCTCAGTGATAAAGCATGCACAGGAAGGAAACCCCACTTATACCAAGAGAAAGCCTGGCCCCAGAGCTTCCTTTACATTCTTAGCTGGAATATATGGCATGCACTGCTCAGACCAACACAACTATGAACTAAATATTGGATTTTATAAGAACTTTTCAGCATTGAATTAACAATTACTGTGATGAATTACTAAGATGAATAAAATCACAACCAAAGTTTCACAACCAAATCAAATTTCTACCAACACGTATGATGTTACAAAATAACATGTAGAACTCGAAGGCAATGGTGATGGCCTCTGCCGCCAACAAGTCTAGTATTTCTTGTTACTACTTTGTATGCCAGAAATAGCCTTAATAGTATACTCAGTAGTATTGAAGGAAAACTACCATTTGACCCTGCTGTGACGTTGACCCTGTTGGGATCAATTCCAAATATTTGGAATATATTTACAAATACAATTCAAAATCCAGTCGGTTCATTTGCTGGTTGCAGTGATAATTTCAAATAAATCCCACAACAATTCAGCCCCTCTTTCTTGAGATACCGCTCTAATGAGAAACTTGGACGGATGCACTGACAACCCGAAAACATAATTCCTCCACCACTTAGTGGCATTAAAATGAGACGTGGTTTATTTTCACTGTCTTCAGCTACTTCTACACATATGTGAAAGAAATCAATTGTTATCAGCTATACAAAGAGAAAACCACTTTATATATATATAAACGACATACTTCTGTGTTCAATTCCAAAATGAATCTATGGTCACTACCTGGGAATGTCAAGAATAGTTTGATTTGCTTCATTTATTACATTATAATTTCTTTAACAGCAGAAGAAACAATTGTTACAACTGTTACAACAAATAAAGGTACCAACTGTACTTTTCCTAGTCGCTGGTGTGGTTCCATCAAGCCTACATGATTTAATCTTTAATCGAATCTACCTTTTTGTTCGATTTCAAAAGGAATCAATTGATACTAACTGGTCTCAAAAGGGAATATCACGACTAGTTGCATTTCCTTCAGTTATTATACTATAATTATGTTTACGCCATAAGAAACAAGGGTTATAATTGTACCGATGGTAGCAAAGCTAAAATACTGTATTTGTTCTAGTTCCTGGGGTAACTTTTGTAACTTTATTGTGTATCTTTTACCTGAGAAGGTGCCTGGAGGTACATCAATGGTCCTTAAGGTCCAATTATGTACCTTGAATTATTTTTTAAAGGTATACTATATTCATGTTTTTAACCCCAATGCCATTGGTAGACACAGAAAAGAAACATTAAACAGAAAGATGTTTTTCTCATTAAAAAAAGAAAGGAAAAAAAGTGTTATAACTCGTACTATAATCTGTATCTGGTACACTCTTAGGAATAAATGTACGAAACTTTTCCTCGTCTGTTGTGGAATCTGGCCGGGAGTGGTCAATGTCACTGGTGACTAGAAATACGGACATATCTGAGGCTATACATCATCACGCCTCTGCTTCAGAGGTGCAGGTTGCTTTGCCTGAAGCTTTCGGAGCAAAATGGACTTTATAGGATGTGGGCGGTGGACAGGAAGACATTCCTGTCACCACTATCATAATGGTTTATACACAGCGGTCCCCAATCTAACATACAGATGTAACAAAGGTGTATAAGTTGTACTCTATTGAGAAAAAGAAGTGGAGATGAAAATGGACATCGGATGGAGACGTTAAAACGGGATAACGTCTTCATGCATCAATTGCGATTCGTATATACGAGCACGATTTTTTTTTTGTTTGTTTGTTCCCCACAACTGTTACAACTGTATTTCAGGTCACACCCATTATTTCTCACAGTCTTGCAAAAACAAGGAGCATGCACAAACTCTGGAACCATGTTAACAGTTAGGCCAGAGATAACTGTACATGACTTAACAAATTTCAGCTTTTAAAAACAAAAATAATGTTTGAACTACACCCCCCCCCCCCCCCACCATAAATATCTCCAGCAGGAGTGGACGAAAACTGCTTTAAGAGACAGTGAGAAGTGATGAGCTTGTAAATGGATTTAATGAAGTTACAGTTACAAGTCTATTTAGAAAGAAAGAAAGAAAGAAAGAAAGAAAGAAAAAGGGGGGGAAGCTTTACAGCTGTGTTGTTACAATTGTGCTGGCTCTCCCTTTGTTTTCAAACCCCATTAGTGGTCTTTAAGGTACAATTAGCACGTTCAATTATTTTAAAAGTACACTATAGTCACTTTTCCAGGTGAAAGTTAGATACTGAAGGTATAAAACATGGTGGTACAGGCCAGCGACAAGGGGAAAACAGTACACACTGGTACCTTTGTTTTCGAAAGTATAAACCTCTTTCTTTATCTGTGTAAAAGTTCAACGCTACATGGGTTCATTTAAAACATCACTGGCTTCATAACAAAGGTTTAGTCCGGTGTTTAGTCAAAGAAACTGTACTTCTAGCTAAGAATCCGACACCTGATACTGTACATATTAAAGTTAGCGTTTGTAAATACCTCATGTTGTATTCTGGGCCTGAACTCTGTCTAACTCGGAATTTCGCCGATTTTTTTTAACACTTTCCCTGTCACAGGAATTACTTTAAAGGCTTTTCTCAAACTTCCAGAGCAGCTTTCGAGCTGGCAAACCTTCACATCGAGCTGGGACTATCTTTTACGGCTACAGGAAAGCGGAGAGAAATGGGGAAAAAAAAAAATCTCCCACCGTTGAGTTCAGCGCGCAGCGTCAGCAGAGCCAAAACGAGCCATGTGTAAAAGATCCGCTCCCTGAACAGGGTGGCCATTTCCAACTCTCTTTACCCTCTTTCTGCGAAGTCGTGCGTAAATTTCGGTGCTTTCAGAGTTGCAGAGATACTACACGACGTACCACAACTTTGTGAGTGAGGGCTGTGTGGGGAAATCCAACCTGAGCCTGAACAGCCTCCACTCTAGGACCGTACACAGGGTTGCCAGGTTGTACAAGCTTTTTCCCGACCACTCCATGAACTTTTAACATACTACTACCTCACACAGAGGTCCAGCGCCATTGGCAACCCTGACAATAGAGAAAAAAACAAACAAACAACAACAACAGCAACAACAAAAAAACCCTCCATCCCCCATCCTGACGTCAATGAATAAAAATTACCCCTGGATATGTGGATTTATGGATTTAAACCAGGGGTTTTCATCTAAAGTGTGTGAAGGTCCAACTAGATTAAACTCAAGACTGTAATAACATGGGTTTATGTCAATAAATAAAACATTTTGAAGTCTTTATGTTTTAGCACTTTTGACTAGCACCACAGAAATAAAGGTGTGCACGTGATTGTTAATATTTTTATCGTTCCTGCCCATATATCACTATATTATATATATATATATATATATATATATATATATATATATATATATATATATATATATATATATATATATATATATATATATATATATATATATATATATAATATCAATCCATCCATCCATCCATCCATCCATCCATCCATCTATTTTCTGTACCACTTATCCTACACAGGGTGGCAGGGAGCTTGGAGCCTATCCTAGGGGACTCGGGGCACAAGGCAGGGGACACCCTGGATGGGCATAATTGCACACACACTATGGACAATTTAGAGATGCCAATCAGCCTACAGTGCATGTCTTTGGGGGAGGAAATTGGAGTACCTGGAGGAAACCCCTGAAGCACAAGGAGAACATGCAGGCTGCGCGCACAGGATGGAGGAAGGATTTGAGCCCCCAACCCCAGAGGTGTGAGGCAAACATGCTAACCACTAAACCACTGTGCCCCCCTATACAAAAGTATTTTTTTTTGTTGTTGTTGTTGTTTTTTTTGTTGTTTTTTTGTTTTTTACAAAAGTATTTGGTTTTAAAAACAACTAGTCAGTTAAACCACCATGACACTAACAAGGATAAACCAGTTAATGAAGATAAAGGAATAACATTTCTGTGTTAAAATTTGAATTTATTGAACATGGCCTTTCTTTGTCTCGCAAGCTTCATATCTGTCAGCATGCATTAAAGTAAAAAACGCACACAATTCCCCAACTGTTTTGTCCCTATGCAAACCTCTACTCCGAGACTCTTTGGGAATAAACATGCACTACATCTTCCATAGGTCTACAAATAAGATGTGTTTTATGTGTCTATTTTATATTATTCTGATAGCTAATAACTAAGTCACCGATATATATATTTTGCAGTTGTACTGAAAATGAAACCGGATTGTAAAACCTGTAAAACTGAGTTGTAAGAAAGTATGAATATAACAAAGGTTAGATGTGCCATTTTTTAGGTTGCGATTGATTTGCAACTGTGTACTATACATTGAATATTTATCATATCTTGGATAATGTCACATACAGCTATAGTGAAACCTTACCTTGAACATCAACTCTGACCGTTTTATTCCTTTCTCCCAGATCATTGTAGGCAATACACATGTATGTGCCAATGTTTTCTCCACCAGCACGGTTTATGTGCAGCAGAGACACGCCATCTTGGTCCATGTTACGTACATTAGATGTCTGATGGTAGATCCATCTGTATCTGGGCCGAGGTTTGGCATTAGAAGAGCACTTGAGCACCACGTCTTCGCCAACAGATACCTGTGCATTCTGCAGGTCTGAAATCTCAGAGGGTGGATCTGAGAAAAGAGGAATGTCACAATCAATCATTTCTAGTCATTGTTTTTCAACATTAAAACCATTTATAACCTTGAAAACTATATTTAAAAAAACATTTTAAGCATACAAAAGTACAAATCTTAAAAAACAAAACAGTTGTACACTTACACCAGACCTCGATTTCCATTGTGTGACTGACGATGGAGTTGTTGTTGCTTGCTGTTAGGGTGTACTGCCCTGCATCAGTCTTGTACATTGTTTGTGGGAACTCTACTATGTCTCCATCTTTATACCAAATCACATCAATCTGTGGATAACCTTCAACCGTGCAGTTGGGTGTGAAATAGTCATCTTCTTGGACGATATGATGGTTTACACATGAAATTTCTGGTCCATCTGTAGCAAAGAAAAGAAAAGAAAAAGGTGAATGAGTATACAATGCTTTGCATAAGTATTCACCCCATTTAACTGTTCAGCATTTCGTAGCATTACAACCTGGAACTGAAATGGACTTCATTGGGATTATATGACATGAATCTACACAAAATAGCCCATAAGCCCATGTGCTTTCCAGTTTCTCGGTAGTGTGACAAGCTGTGTTTTTCTTTGTCTTATTAATGTAATATAAAGTCAGGGAATAGCTGTTTATAGCTGTTATATACGTATATACATAAGTGATCGCAGGAACTACCTTTTACCAGCATTCCACAACATAAAATGTAATTATAAACTGATAAATAGCATGTGCCGTTCTTTAATTAATAAGAAACTGTAATCATTGGAAAATTGCTGTGGTATAAGGGGCATAAAACACTTCAGGATGTGCTGTTATTGGAAAATAATCACCTTTGAGGTAGTAACTCTGCTTAGCACTGGGACACATCACATTACCACAGCACTGATTATTTTCCTATAACAGCACGCACCAAGTGTTTTATTCCTTACATATGTATACATGACTGCTTCTTGACACACATCAAAAACACACATACACAGACTTACATATCACTTCCACCTGCACGGACTTAGTAATATCCTCGTTGATGATGATTTTGTACTCTCCCCTTGAGGTCCTACTAAGTGGAGTGGCAGGGTCAAATATAAGCCCCTCTCTCTGCCAGTAGGAATGAGGGAATGGTTTTCCTGTGACATTACAGTAGCCTGCCAGACTCTCTCCCTCATTCAGACGCACAACATCGTCAGGACAGTTTGAAACCTCAGGTCCGACTAGTGGATAAACAGGAACACAAGCACATTAACTGTTAACTGTTATTCTTCCGGGACTTCACAAATCTTTAATTATAGCACGCTACAGTTGTTTCATGGTAAAATAGCACAAATTGTTACTACTAGTTCTTGGATCAATCAATGAAACACACATTTGAGTCATTGGGGAAAACTATTAGATAATAAACAAATTATACTAATGGAAGTCAGTTTGTGTTATTGCACTCACTTTGCTAGTAACATTTATTTGGGTTAAATGTAACATAAGTCAGCTACCATTTCGTGCTTGGTTACCACTACTGGTTAGTTAGCTACCTGGATAATTTTGCTAGCTCTTAAAATGTGGCTTCAGGATAATTGCTCACTTTGTTATTACAGTCAGTAAAAAAAAAAATCATTCAATGTATGTATTTATCTATTTATCTGTGATAAATAGGCTAAATATACTGTCATGTCTTCTGAATGTGAGGGTCATATTAATGGAGCTACTGAGAGATAGGACAAAGCAAACATGCATGTGTGCTAACTAATGAATGAATGATTTATCCACCTCAGATTCAGTTTAATCACTAAACAACACTTCTGTACTTCTACATATAAGGACAAAGGACTATGCGCTTTGTAGTTTCTTGGTTGCATTTTTTTTTTCTGTCTTATTAACTCAAGAGAAAGTGAAGGAATGACTCTTTGTAGTTGATGTAATGTCATCAACAAGAACTAAGTTGTTCAGAGGATGTTCTGCAAAATTAAATGCAACTCTGAACTGATTACAATATGATGCGTCATGCTTTAATTAAAAAAAAAAGAAGAAGTGATTATTGGTGAATTGCAATAAGAGGAATAATCACTTCGGGGTGGTAGAAGTAATGCCGCTTTGCATCGGGCTGCATCACCCCACCCCATCTTTGATTATTTTCCTATAACTGCACAGCCACATGAGTTCTATTCCTTACATATTGAAGATGTCTTTATTACTCATGATGATGTGATGTTAAGTATTAATATGGGAAGACAAACTTACAATACACTGTAATGTTCAGAGGATCTGATGTCACTATAGGAGGAGGTTGAGGTCCTTCTGGTCCCAGATTCAGTTCTGCCTCACATCTGTACTGAACTCCATCTTCGCCTCTGCTTGGGGAGATCTGAAGTGTCGTAGTTTTATTACCTGGAAATAAGCTCTCATCAGGAAAGCTTTCATTTTTCACTAGCTGTTGTCCTTTGTACCACTTCACAGTGAGGAGATGAACAGGAGCAACATTCTGAACATCACACTGGAGCTCGTACTGTCTGCCTTCAATCACCGGCCCTGTGTGATTCACGGTGCTGACGGACACCTGGTCTGGAGGCTCTGTTGAGAGAAAAAAAAACTCTCTTTAAAGCAGAAAACTGATTTTACAGTTAGGTATACAGCATGTGATTTGATGCAGATAGTTAAAAGTTTATTTTAGTTTCAGTTATGGAAATGGACCATAACAGAGATCTAATACAGACCGGATATTCATTAACTTATAGTTAGTCTCTTTCAAAATATAAAATATAATTTTTACTATTTATAAACATCCATATGTTATCTGTCTACATGCTAAAACGATAGAAAAGAAAAATAATAGAAATGTGGTATTAAAAAAAAAAAAACCCAACTCACTGTATACAGTAATCTTGAGATCCTGGGCATGTTGCTCGTTGGTATTGATGAAGCAAATTGGCTTTATGTCCCAGTGCTCAAGTCTCACCACACTCCAGGTAATGAGTTCGACACCTTCCATGAAGTCCACTGCGCCCTGAGATGCTTCCCAGCCCATGCCTTCATGTGTGACGTTCGTGCTGCAGTTCACAGATACAGGGCTCCCGTATAGCACCACAATGCTAGGTGGATCGAGCTGCAGAAGGTTTGTAGCACATGTACCTGGGGAAAAAAAACAAACCTCGTGTATCAGGTACGGGTCTTGGAGGATCACAGTAGCCAGCATCGATAAGTGCAAATTCAATCATTAATGAAATGGCGCCCTCTCATGGTGACATAAGAGCATCTGCTGGGCTTTCTGCTGATGACCCACACGAATAACCCAAATCCCAATAACCCAATTTTTGCAAAAACAGTTTATATCCAAGTCTCACTCTTGCTTCTGTGGATAATCTGACCTGGATACTGTAGATTTGCATCTATGAACTGCTGCTGTAATCATAAAGACTGTCCTGTGCTCATCCCAGGACTCTTATTCACAATCACAGCAGGGTTGTCACAGAGGGGAAGAAATAGTGAAACTGACTCCCAGGTCTTCAAAGTGTAAGAGTTTTAAAGAGCCTGCACTCTTAAAACAAAGGTTCTTCACTGGTTCTTTACAGAACCATAGGTTCTGTAAAGAACCTCCTTCTTGACACAAACCATTTTTCACTGTATAGTGTTCTTGAGTTGAGCTATATGCTTCTTTTGAGATTAAAGTTATTTATGTTTCATTATAGTTTCTTCAGAGAAGTGTATTGGTTCTTCAAGGTATCATCCCTTAACCGGTTAAAGTGAACCCTATTTACTCGTGCTTTAAAGAACCCAGAAATGGTTCTTCACAGCAATGCCATAAGGAACCATGTTATAGTGAGCTTTTTTTTTTTTTTTTTTTTTTTTTAAATATCTTAGTTAATGTTTTAAGGTTCTTAAGACTGATGTCAGGAGAACCTTTTCCAGTCCCACAAAGAACCTTAAATGTTCTCTAAAGAACTCGAGAGTAGAAGGGTTCTCCTATGGCATCAGACTGAAAAACCCTTTTCAGTTCTAATTGAGTGTGGAGTAAAACACTTGCATTTGTAAGAGATGTGAAGTTGGCCCAATGAGATTTGTAGAAGAAATGGGAAAGGAGCCCAGAAATTCATGAAATGCCCCTGCTGTCCAGTAAAATACAGTCCAGCACAGAAACTTTCTTCACAAGATTTCAACTGTCGTCTGCATACACAGCTATAAATTTCAGATTTTCCAGGTCGATCTACATCCCCAGTGTTGAATTAACCCCAACAGTGCTTGTTAACTATACACACTAGGCTGAATTAACACTGTTCATCACACTGTGTACAACTCCTAATGATACAGCATCCTGGGCATAAAAGTAGACGTTCACTGTATACTAAAACCCTGTAGGTGTTCATTCAACACTGAAAGCCTTCATTCAGCTAAGTAAATAGTAGGAGTTAATGAAACCCTGTGCTTTTTGCTGTGATAGTCCTCATGCAAAAAAAAAGAAAAAAGAAAAAAAAAAATTCCTACAACAAAGGGGGTTTTGCTGATGATGTGAATCTAACCTTTAACATAAAAAAAAAAATCAACTTTGACATGACAATTTAATGTGTGGAAACAGAAAAAAAAAACACGAAATATGTTGAAAATAGATGTGAAATAAAACAATTTGAAATAACTAAATAATATATAAGTCTATAGAAATATGTTTATGGTTACAGGAGGATTTGTAGAAATTCATAGAATTATAATTCATTCATAATAATCAATACTATGGTTTTCGTTAAAACACCAAGCCAAATACAAATCACGAATGAATTAACTTAATTAAATAATTAATTCAAACAGAGCTCAGTCGTCCTCTGAGATCTTGTATAGCTGTTCAAATCTAGAGGTCTCAGACTTACCAGGCATTTGTCGGCAAAAACACAATAAAGCGAGTAAAATCCGAAACAAGTCTCTTTGGCTCGTGTGATCCAACATGTTTGTAGTTATTTTAGTGAAACTAGTCCTGTGGGTTGCTTCAGAAAGCAGCGGTAACGTGGGTCATGCGATTTGCGCCCCGGTGCGCTCCGGCTGTGCGCTGAAATGTTCAGCGCTGGAGAGAGGGGGAAGAAATATATGCGGGTAAAGCGGTTGCCAGATTAGAGAAAAATCACCATTACTCAAGCTGTCTTCTCAGAATGCTTAAAATAACCAAAGTGCGACACCTTTGATTCGCCAATACTGTATAACACTTCTGAGGTTGATGTAAGGCGTAGGAGGGACTGAAGGGGTACTGCCTTACCGACAATTATCTGAAACACTTAATTAATGTTAACCAAAATAAATAAATAAATAAATAAATAAGACCACTGAAGGTGTGCTGTGGTATCTGGCACCAAGACGTTAGCAGCAGATCCTTTAAGTCCTGTAAGTTGGGAGGTGGGGCTTCCATGGATCAGACTTACCACTTGTCCAGCACATATCACAGATGCTCGATCAGATTGCGATCTGGGGAATTTGGAGGCCAAAAAACACCTTGAACTCATTATCATGTTTTTCAATCCATTCTTGAATGATTTTTGCAGTGTCTCAGGGCGCATTATCCTGCTGAAAGAGGTCACTGCCATTAGGGAATGCAGTTGCCTTGAAGGATTGTACTTGGTCTGCAACAATGTTTAGGTAGGTGGTACGTGTCAAAGTAACATCCACATGAATGACAGGGCCTAAGGTTTCCCAGCAGAACATTGCCCAGTGCATCACACTGCCTCTGCCAGCTTGCCTTCTTCCCATAGTGCATCCTGGTGCCATCTCTTCACCAGGTAAAAGAAGCACACACATCCAGCCATCCACATGATGTAAATAAAAACATGATTTATCAGACTAGACCACCTTCTTCCATTGCTCCATGGTCCAGTTCTGATTATCATGTGCCCATTGTAGGTTCTTTCAGCAGTGGACAGGGGTCAGGATGGGCACTGTGACCGGTCTGCGACTATACAGCCTCATACACAGCAAGTTGTGATACACTGTGCGTTCTGACACCTTTCTATCACAGCCAGTATGAACCTTTTCAGCAATTTGTGCTACAGAAGTTCTTCTGTGGGATCAAACCACACGAACCACACATCAGTGAGCCTTGGGTGCCCATAACCCTGTCGCCGGTTCACCGGTTGTTCTTCCTTGGACCACTTTTGGTAGGTACTAACCACCACATACTGGGAACACCCCACAAGACCTGCACTTTTGGAAATGCTCTGGTTGTCTAGCCATCACAATTTAGCCCTTATCAAAGTCGCACAGATCCTTACACTCACCCATTTTTCCTGCTTCCAGCACATGAACTTCGAGAACTGACTGTTCACTTGCTGCCTAATATATCCCACCCCTTCACAGGTGCCACTGTAATGAGATAATCAATGATATTCACTTCAAAAGAGGGCCGAAAGTCTGAAAGTTGGTCAGCCCTGTTGGTCCAATAGACAAATGACATTGGCCAAATATTGGTTTACTATCTGTTAAATTGTTTTATCCTGGTCAGGGTAAAGTTTCTCATATTACACCTTCACTGATTTTTTATAACAGCACACCACTTCATGTTTTAGTCCCTAATTAAACCCCACAAAAACTCCTATATTCCACTGTATGGATGTGTCAGTCACTGGCAGTGTAAAGAACTTTTTGACAGTGCCAGTGCTAGCAAAGAAATTGTGGAATGTTTCAGCAATTATTATTATTATTATTATTATTATTATTATTATTATTATTATTATTATTATTATTATTATTATTATTTTACAAAGGTTACAAGTACAATGTCACAAGGATGCATTTCATCTATTCTAGACAGAGCTACACTGATTAGCATAAAGGATACGGCAACCACTAAGGATCACAATTGTCTCATCATACGTCAGCCCTTCTGCTATTTCCCATCTCTTTCAGTATTAAAAGAAAATATCATGACTACACAATAAATACAGCACCAAAAATGCTAGCTAGATGTTTCTAATTCTGATTCATTCATGGGGATACCAGACTACACTTACTTTCAACATCACAACGGAAAAGTCCAACACCATTCTTTTTTTTTTCTTATGTTTCCTTACCACAGAAGCTATAGCTAGAAATAAGATGCTAATTGGAAAAAAAATGCTAACAGTTGCTTTAAGTACAAAAAGTCAGTGTTTGGATTGAACAAACCACTCGTTTTCAAGTCTACTTAAAAGTATGTACTTTGTAATAATGCACTTTTAGATTAGCTTAGAGTATATAGTATATTTGCTATTTGACCATGCAGTACTGGTACACTTATAGAAGGGATTTATTTATTTATAATCGCACTATCCGGTGTTACCCAGATGAGGATGGGTTCCCTTTTGAGTCTGGTTCCTCTCAAGGTTTCTTCGTCATATCGTCTCAGGGAGTTTTTCCTTGCCACCGTCGCCCTGGCTTGCTCATTGGGGATAAATTCATGAATTTAAAATCTATGTCCTGAATTTATATATTTCTGTAAAGCTGCTTTGGGACAATGTCCATTGTTAAAAGCACTATACAAATAAACTGAACTTGAACTTGAACTTAAAGTATATAGTACAAGTTTAAAACATTAGACTGAGCTGAGCCACAGTTTTAATGTTACACAGTATTGTTATTCAGTATGTCCCCCTCACCTATCACGATATCTTTCCTCTCCCACACGTCTAAGGTCCATTTTTAAGACAGACTCTCTTACAAAATCTCAACGGTATGATTCATCCCATGGAGGATATGATCGGCTTACTCATAATTGGTTGGATTACATGCTGAGTATTATCGGAAACAGGAATTTCCCAAGAATTTCCAGATCTGTTCACTGGGAATGAAGTGAAGTTTTTTTGGCAGTGAAGTGAAGCTTTTGTGCTTGCTCACTAGCGAGAGAGACTCCTCCCTAAGAGCCTTCTTCTTATCATTCCAGGCATGCTTTAGATATCCCCTTCTACCCTCCTCTTCTTTATTCACCCTTCACACTTAGTTTTTTTTGTCTCTGTCTTTTCACTATCTCTCTTACAGTCAGATAGCCAAATCAAATATGAGAGTAGATGAAAACGCACTAAAGAAAACTAACTAAAGATTTGCTACCGTTTTACTTTCCTGCAACAAGCACATTACTTCTAAAAATAAATGGACAATGAGTGATTAAAGCAGGTCTTATTCCAGTGTTTCTCTAAAGGGCTTGTGTATGCCTTATAATTTCCATTTATTGTAAGCACCTTGAATAGACATTGATTGCTGCAAATAGTGGAGCTTTCCACAGCCCAGGAAGTCTTTAATAAAGCCCGGGCCAGGACACAAACCCATCAGAATTTTCCAACATTATCAAAAGGAAAGATGAGTTGCATAAATTAAAGAAAGAACTGAAGGAAAGTGAGTCTGATTCCTGTAAATCACAGAGCTTCCTATGCTCAGGAGAATCCAGTAAATAATAGCTTCCTGTACAAAGGGTTCAGTGCATTCAAGCTGCATCCTCTACCTCAACTCTGCTTTCAAGTCCAAATGACCTCAATAAGAGTTGGACATGTAACAACCAGATGCACACCTACACACAGCAAATACAATACAGCTGGACAATCGCATGAATTTAGCTGTTTTGCCTGTCTATTCTATACAAATCAGTTCAATTATTTATTTAGTGCATAATATAACATTAATACAAAGAAGCTTTAGCTATATGTATGGACTATATGTGGTATAAAGTGGTGTATGGACTATATGTGGTATAAAGTGCAGGTATGTGCAGTTGTACGTAAAATACAACGGTGTGCAACATCGAGCTGAAGTAGTTGCGGTAAAATACTAATATATATAATAGGAATGTATAAATACAAGGTTATATGGTTATATTGACAGGAATGTAGGTATTGTTTTATATATGCTGGGAGCCTATCCCAGGGAACTCGGAGCACAAGGCGGGGGACACCCCGGACGGGGTGCAAACCCATCGCAGGGCACAATCGTACTTACCCTCACACACCCATTCATACACGACAGACAATTTAGAGATGCCAATACGCCTACAAAGCATGTCTTTGGACTGCAGGAGGAAACTGGAGCACCTGGAGGAAACCCCCGAAGCAAGAGGAGAGCATGCAAACTTCGCGCACACAGGACAGAGGCAAGAATAGAACCCCCAACTCCCAGAGGTGCGAGGCAAACATGCTAACCACTAAGCCACCGTTCCCCCCAAAAAGTAATATTTTTAATGTTAAAAATTAAAAATTAAAAGGACGATACAGTGGTGCAGTGGGTAGCACTGGCACCTCACAGCTCCAGGGTCCCCAGTTTGATCCTGAGCTCAGCGTGTGCAGAGATTCACACGTTCTCCCAGTGTCCATGTGGTTTTCTCTGGGTTCTGTCTTTTCTTCCCACCTCCAAAAAACATGCTGGTAGCTTGACTGATGAATCTAAATTGCCCCTAGGTGTGAATGAGTGTGTGAATATGTGTGCGTATGATGGACTTGCATCTAATCCAGGGTCTTATTCAGCTCATCCTTGTACCCGGTATTCCCAGGATAGGCAGTGCTTAGTCATCATGTGAAAAATGGATCTTTCTTCATTCGGGCTGTTTCTCCATAAATATTAGGAGTTGCATTATAGATCTGTGGCATCAAAGTGATATATTCATGACTGTAAACCTCATTAGATTTGTAATATATTCAGCTACTTGTACGTAGATGTATTTTTGAACATTGCTCTTCTTCTCAGTCGTATATTATTGTATTAATAAAAAAATTGCTGTAATGCTACATTATATTACAGTTAAGAGCATATTTCACCTACAACATGTGATCTGTTTAATCAGTCCACATTTTTAATACAATCTGATACAATCTCTTTTTTGTAAAGAGGGTGATCTAGACAAATTTTGTTACAGTGGTGGAAATCACAACCAACCATTATTAAACTCACTTTTTAAACTCATCCATTGAGCTCTTATCGTAATTAGTCTGTTTGACTGGTCACCTGAATTGAATAGGCTTAATCCAAGCCTCAGTAACTGAAAAAATAAATAAAACTATAAATTATGTCCACTTGAATCTTAATCTTTCAACTTAATGATTCATTCATTTGAACAAGATTGTGTTCTGTCAGTGGAAGTTTCAGGAATAAAAGCTCTATGGTTCCAAAACATAGCTGATATACTGGACGTATAATTGTCTATTCATTTTCATATAATAAATCTGATATTTAAATAGATGGATTATGTTCATGAAATATTTGTACTGTTCTGTAGAATTTATTTTACTGTAAAGGCGTCCATATCTGCAAAACGTTTGAGTACCTCTGATCTAGACGTAATTGAAAAACTCAAGAGCTCGAGTGCTACTCAAGTCAATCTGGCAACCCACACAGCGTAAGCTGATATGTGGAACTTATCTCACGTGTCTACTAACGTTTAAATGCCAAAAAAGAACATATAAAGATAACAGCTGTCCTTGGAAAGTGGAAGTTTCTAAGGCAGCTAGGGCAGATTAGGCACTGCAGCAGAAATGTGTCAGGGACACACACTAGCTTCCAACAAGTTCAGAGGGCAAGAAGCAGGGGAAGTGTGTCACAAACTTCTGTCAGCATTATGTCAAAGGACACAAGCACAGTATTCATTTTAAAAACAGTCTAATTATGTCTGCTTAATTGGAAAACCGAAGTCCACGGTTGGGTCCACACTTCCTCACTCTTATAATTGCAGACCTTTCTCATTAATTTTATTGTAGTTAATGATTAATAACCCTTGTGTGGCCCTTGTTGTACATGTTCTGTGAGGAACATGTACAACAACAAAAAAAATTTGAACACACGTCTTACACCCTCCTACAAATTTATATCCCTTATAAGGTCAAATTGACTCGAGGTTTATATGGTTTAAAGGTTTATAAGGTAATATATGGTTGAAAAGAGTACTGGAAAACAGACGGGTCATGGTGAATATGAGTTCATGTGAAAGGCACAAGGTAAGGCATTTGTTACCCCTCATATCCAGAGAAGGAAACAAGTTCCAAGGTCCTGAACATCTGCAGTCATGGCAAGAAGGATACAGCACGAGGAGGCTCCTGTTACCCCAAACATTTTCTACATGTACCAAGTGCAGCAAGTAATATACACAGTGAAAGATTTTGTTCATCATGCCGTGTAGACAGACACACGAATATGAATGGTGTTTGTGTTTCCACTACTCAAGTCGATTATTTTAGTTACTAGAATCTAGTTTATCTACTTTAGACATGAAAGCACACACACTGTTCTGTTTTATCCTACGTTATTTCAGAAGGATGTGATTCATTTTTTGAAGCGTAAATGGAAACAAAAAAGGAAAACATGATTTATGCTACAAATGTGTTGATTACGCTGATTCATTGTTGATATCACACAAAAACGGATGGCACTTTCATTGTTATTAGTGATCAAGCAGAGATACATTTCAAATATCAAACAGATTTGTCATCAATATTGTTTGTAAGGGAGTTAGAGACCATATATACACATATTTTTTTTGTCTGTGGTGTTTTAATGCTGTTATGGGGAAATTATCCACACTTACTTTCTGCTACCACCCTTTTCTTTCCACCATTCTTGCTTGATCAAAGTGTCGTAGACTCTGTGTCTACGAAGCCATGTTGTTGTAACACATGCAGAATGAGGCCTGGTATTGTCCTGCTGAAATAACCATGGACTTCCTGGGAAAAGACGTTGCCTTGATTTCAGTATATGTCTCTCTAAAATCCCAATATATGCTTCCTCGTCAATAGTACATTCACACATATGCAAGTCAGCCATGCCGTGGGCACTGATGCATCCCCATACCATCACAGATGCTGGCTTTTGCACCTTTTGTTTATAACAGTCTGATTGGTCTTGTTCATCTTTGGCGTGGAGAACCCGACGACTGTTTTTTCCCGAAAACAAGCTGAAACATGGACTCATCTGACCACAGAACATGTTTCCACTGTCTTTCATACCATCTGAGATGAGCTCGGGCCCAGAGAACTCGGCAGCGTTTCTTCATAGAGTTGATGTATGGTTTCCTCCTTGCGTAATAGAGTTTCAGGTTGCATTTCTAGCTGCAGCGACGGACTGTGTTAAGTGACAACAGTTTTCCGAAGTACTCCCGAGCGCATGTGGTTATATTTATCACAGTAGCATGACGATTTCTCAGACAATGCCGCCTGAGGGCTCAAAGGTCACACACATTCAGCAGTGGCTTCCGGCCTTGCCTTTTATGCAGTGAGATTTTACTTAAGCTTTTTTTTTTTTTTTTTTTTTTTTAAAATAAAACATTAACCTTCATTACATTTCATTTTAATCACTGTTGCAGAGTAAAAAATATACTATCTTCCCGTTGTGTGTGTGTGTGTGTATGTATATATATATATATATATATATATATATATATATATATATATATATATATATATATATATATATATATATATATATATATATATATGTATATATATATATATATATATATATATATATATATATATATATATATATATATATATATATATATATATATATATACACATACATACATATATATATATATATATATATATATATATATATATATATATATATATATATATATATATATATATATATATATATATATATATATATAAATTGCTGATAAATAAAGTAAATACAGCTTTCTGTCTCCACTGTCTCTTAAAACAAATGCTCATGAATTCTTATTTACTGATTCAACCATAAACCAGAGATCTACTTGAAAATCACAGCTTGTGGGTATTGACTGAGTCCAGAGAGGAGAGAGGTGATTTTTCACTACTAATTAACTAACTAGTGATCTATTTAATGCTTTTAACTAGCAAGTTAAATGAGCAGCAGTGGAACTACATTCATTCATTCATTCATTCATTCATTCATTCATTCAATTAGTGTTAACTTGCTCAGAACTACATTTAAATTCAGCAAGACACACACTATTAACATCTTCTCCATTACATCAGTTCTTTTAATATAGAGCTAGCCATGTGGTTGCTATCTCTTTTTTTTATGTATTTGTTCATAGATAAATTCCTGCACAGAAAATGGTACACTGTGTAATTTTCAGCTTGGTTATTTTATAATCGCACATTTTAAAAGAATTCTTTGGTCAGTGAGTTGAGATCGACGATCTCTGAAAGCATAATGTGCCATTGTGAATAAAAAACAGACGATTAGTTCTGGGTCTGTGAGAAAATGTTGATTTAAATCTCAGAGTCTGAGCTCTGCTAGAAGGGCTAAAATGCGACAAATAGGAGGAGAAAACCGCTTAAGTTAAGCAAACCTTGACGGACAGCCAAGAAATGTGCTAATGGATAGAAAAAAATCATCCTTATTACTTCAAACTCACTTCGAAGAATGTTTCGGACTCTTTGAACCCATTTCTAGTGTAAGCTGGATGGCGCTTAATGTGTTGTGATGTGTGATGATGATGTGTTAAAAGTGTTGATGTAATCAGTGAGTAGTAATTTTCTTTAATTGGATGCCGTTACCTTTAGGGGTTATCTTTAACATATAATTTGACATATAGGGGCAATTTAGTATAGACCACCCT
Source organism: Cranoglanis bouderius (assembly GCA_023630585.1). Classification (NCBI taxonomy): domain Eukaryota; kingdom Metazoa; phylum Chordata; class Actinopteri; order Siluriformes; family Cranoglanididae; genus Cranoglanis; species Cranoglanis bouderius. Next base: position 5,732,986 of record CM042551.1, on the reverse strand, counting down.
ATAGTATGTTTTTGGGAGTTGAGAGGAGAGGAGAAACTCAGCACAGACAATAAGATCAGGAAAAAAGGTGGCCAACAGTTAAAAATAAGCTGCTCAGAGGAAATGAAAACAGGAAGTAATAAAGCCAAAGTGTCAACATCTAGATTTGTAGAGGATATTTTCGTAGAGATGTTCACATACAAAAAGAGAGATACAATAGTAGTAACGTGATTATCAACCTTAAGATAAATACCAAAATAATCAGATGAGATGTTAAGGGTAACATATCATGAAAAAAACAAACAAAACAAATCAATCAAATATATTACCAAATATTAGATGAGCCAAAATCCACACCAAAGAATAACAGAACGATGAGCTTAGCACAACAATCAATCTAGCAGACCACGCAAGATCACAGGAGATGGAAGCCTGGTGGAAAAATACTTAAAACAGTGGACAAAAGGGGTCAAAATTGCTTAGAAATAAAGTAAATACAGCTTTCTTTGTGTGTGTCTGTCTCCACTGTCTCTTAAAACTAATGCTCATGAATTCTTACTGATTCAATCATAAACCAGAGATCTACTTGAAAATCACAGCTTGTGGGTATTGACTCCAGAAAGGTGAGAGCAACAGTGGAACTGCCTTCATTCATTCATTCATTCATTCATTAATTCATTCATTCATTCATTCATTCATTCAATTCATGTTCACTTGCTCAGAACTACATTTAAATTCAGCAAGACACACACTATTAACATCTTCTCCATTACATCAGTACTTTTAATATAGAGCCAGCCATGTGGTTGCTGTCTCTCTTTTTTTTTTTTTTATGTATTTTTTCCTAGATAAATTCCTGCACAGAAAATTGTTCTTAATCTGGCTTTACACTGTACAGTTTTCAGCTTGGTGATTTTATAATCGCACATTTTGAAAGAATTCTTTGGTCAGTGAGTTGAGATCGACGATCTCTGAAAACATAATGTGCCATTGCGACCAAAGACAGACGATTAGTTCAGAGTCTGAGCTCCGCTAAAAGGCTAAAATGCCACCAATAGGAGGAGAGAACAGCTTAAACAAACCTTGAGGACAGCTAAAAATGTGCTATTGGACAGAAAAAAAATCCTTATCACCTCAAGCTCACTTTGAAGAATGTTTCTGGTTTTTTGAACCCATTTCTAGCATAAGCTGGATGGTGCTGAGTGTTGATGTAATCAGTGAGTAGTAATTTTCTTTAATTGGATGCTGCTACCTTTAGGGGATCTTTAAAATATAATTTGACATAGAGAACATGTCTGTTAGACAATTTAGCCCAGATTTCCTTTGGATCATTGTACAATGTGACGAGTAATAATCTTATAAGATCTCTGAAATTACACAGTTAAAAACCGGCTTTAGATATACAGCTGCTTAAAAAAAAATAGATTACGATATAACACAGAAAAATTGCACCAACATACAAAAACCCCCGCCACCGCATGTAAAACTTTCCAGATCCTCTATTGCCATAAAGAGAAGAAGCTTGAGCTCAGAGAGTTTAACCAAGATACAACCACTGGTATTGGTTCAAGAACGGACAGGCGATGGTTCCGTTTCCTAAAATACCCAATTATAGATAGAAACACATGAACGCAACACATACTACCAAGGCATTGCTCATGATCTAAAGCACACCAGTCATTTGTAGGGGGAAAAGGTGGCATGGACATATTGGGCTGCAAGTGGAATTAGATCACTAGTCTTCGATGGTATGAGAAACAATGTCTTAAGTGCTCTGATTCAACCAAGGAAAATATATGATTATGGCGTTTTGTTCTACAATAGCTGAGCCATTTAACCACTGATCCTCTGCTTCAGTTCACATGATGAAATGACTGAAATCGAAAGCAAATAATTACGCAACAGTTCAGACAGTTTCCAAAAACTGGAAATTGCAGTGCACTTATCTCAGTTCCATGTCCAGGTTGTTTTTTGATGTACACTTGTAAAAGGAGGACAAAAGTAGCAAGTAAATATACAGAATATTGAACTAATTTTAAGAATATGAGATTCATTCATTCATTCATTCATCTTTAGTAAGCACTTTATTTTGGTCAGCAAAGTGGTGGATTCAGAGGCTAACCTGACAATACTGAGCACGAGGCAGGAACGCAGTCCATTATAGCATACCATGTACACACACATATTCATACACTCATTCACTCCTAGGGGCAATTTAGTATAGCCAGTCCACCCTGTAGTATGTTTTTGGGAGGTGAGTGGAGAAACTCTGCACAGACAACAAGATCAGCTTAAAACATGTCAGGGAAAATGACAGCCAAATGAAGCCAAAGTGTCACCATCTAGATTCATAGAGAATATTTTTTGTAGAGATGTTTTACAACACATTCAAAAAGAGAGATACAAAGTTTTTTAACCAATATCTTTTTTTTTTAATTATTATTATTAATTAATTAAGGCTGTAGTCAAGAACAATATTACGAAGTACAAGAGCCAAGATCAAATCAAGACTGATAATTGAGTGGGCTGAGGCTGAAGTCCAAATACATTAAAACAAGTTTCCAACATTGAAGTTGCACATGAACATTGCTTTAGGGTGCTATCATACTTTTTCTCAAATGATTTCCCAACATTTTACGCCACCTGACAGTCACAACAGAGCTTCCAATTGAAAAAAAAGTTCTGAAAAGTGTCGAGTGACTTCAGGTCACAGGTTTGGGGGTAAGCATAGAGCATAAAAGCATAAAAAAAAAAACATAGAGGACACAGTGCTGGTGAAAATTGTCTTGCTAGTGAGGGACTATAAGGAGATTTACCTATGTGTTAAATTGAAAATCATTCTTTGCCAGTATTCCAGCTTGGCAAAGTGGTGGTGGTATTACTGATCATTATAAATCTAACCTGTGTGTGTGTGTGTGTGTGTGTGTGTGTGTGTGTGTGTGTGTGTGTGTGTGTGTGTGTGTGTGTGTGTGTGAAAGCAATGCCAGTATGAAAGAAACTATTAGTCATAATTCTAAGTAGAGCGACAGAAAGACTCTAGGTTCCAACTTATTGAAACATTTAGTCATGTTGCTTTTAAGTGTGTTCTTGAAATAACACACTACCGGGACTTTCAGATCTCCAGAGAGGTTCAGAGTGGTGGTGCAGCGCACAAAATACAAATATATTTGAGTACATAATACCAGATACTCCAGATGCAAAGATATCATAATAAACTTCAATTACTACTGATACAGTATATCAAAATAATAGTAAATAATGAATCATCAAACACAGTGTTTTGTATGTAAGGTAGGGACTTTTTCTTTTTGTTTTTTGTTCTTTTTTTTTTTTTTTTTTTGCGGTCACTGATTTTTTGTGAACCGCAAACAAAAATGAAGGCGGGGCAACAAAACGTGCAATAACGCTTACACAGATATTCAGTAATATTTCTCCAAGTTCTAAAAAGGTTAGTTTTAAACAGCACCCTGTAGTGATGTTTTGAATTAAATAGGTACTTGTGTAATGTTCCCACAAAGTAGACTCAAAGTAACATTATGCAAAGGTTTGTGTTAACGTTTGCTACAACTAAAAACAATACAGGAATGTTTTTTTTTCCCCTTTATTTTTTATTTTTTGCATCCACCCGCCAAGTCCTTCGAGAAATCATATCGTTTTGAACTGCTGCTCATGCTGAGTCACGGGTCAGCGTATATAACACACTCAGCTGAAAGAACTATCTATCCTCCTCCACATACCTAAACTCACTGTGACTCAAGACTGGTTAATGTTGCTCTGATTGACAAGAAGGAGACTAACACCATCCCTTCCTTCCAGAGAGCATGGCAAACTTTGTTCTCTTGGACTCCCGGTCAGGAATGGCAGCACTGGGATTCAAACCCTTTCGATCTCCTTGAGTTAATATGTTTTTCACGAACGTTTGTATTCGTTCTGTAAGAAACATTTTCAAAACCGTGGAAAAAAGAATGTTCCTACAATCATTGCATTCAGAAAACGTTTTGCTAACCTGATACTGTTAGCTTGGAAATCACTAAAGACATACCCCTTGCTGTCAAGGGCATTGTGCTTAAAAATCAACTCTGTATCAAATCTCTATTTTGTGATAGGATATCAAGTTCTAAGTTGTGAGGAATATGTTCATGAGGACATGATTGATCTCCATCCTGCTGTTTTTATGTCAGCAAAGCTATTGTTCTGCATGCCATGTTCTTGTTTTGAAATTGGACCATGTGCTACATTTATTTGCATTTGGCAGACGCCCTTATCCAGAGCGACTTACATTTACATCATTTATACAACTGAGCAGTTGAGGGTTAAGGGCCTTGCTCAAGGGCCCACAGTGGCAGCTTGGCAGAGCTGGGGTTTGAACTCACGACCTCCTGTAGCCCGATGTCATAACCACTGAGCTACCACTGCCACTACATGGCTACTATGTCCTGATTGGCATTTCCTGCCAACTGTTAACATAGTATGTTTTTATTTGTAATCACTCATTTAACGAACACACAAACAATGATACTTAATGAATGAATGAATGAATGAATGAATGTGTATGTGTGTGTGTATGTTTGAGAGAGAGAGAGAGAGAGAGAGAGAGAGAGAGAGAGAGAGACTGGAAATACCCAGGATTTTTCCAATTATTATTCATTTACTCTTACATGCATGCCTTTTTATTTGAGATTGCGCTTCATCGAGCAGCTATAAACCAATGATTATGAAACGCAAAACCCAAAGCCCAAGAAAAACACATCTCTGCATGTGGTTGGTAAAAGCCACTCTTGTTTGCGCTTAGGGCTACAGCCATGCGAGTCATGTTTTGTTTTTCTTCTTGTGAACCCACACTAGGAGACTGTGAACTTCAGGGAACGGAATGTGTTGACACAGCTGGACATTGTAGACAGATCAAGGACAGTTTTTTTCATTAAACACATACCAGCGTTAACACACTAAACAATGTGTCATTTAGATTGGACAAGGGCAGCAACATGCATGTGACAGGGCATACTGCATTTGCAGATCAGAGGGTTGAAGGACAGTTTCTGAGCTGTGTCTCCATTTCCAGCTCCTTTTTTGTTACACAAAATAGTCCTTTATCATGTTTCTTTTTTTTTTTTTTTTATCTGAATATTTCATGGCTTCATTAGTCAAACCTCTTCAGTGTTCTGCTGGGTGAGTTAGCAAAATATTTACCTCGGTATGATACTGAAAGTGTTCAAGCACCCAAAACACATGAGAACATTTTCACCACAACATTTCACCACAGTTGAGACATCCGAACCGATCTGTTCTTTGTACGGTGGAGAGCAAAAGTTTGTATACCCCAAGAGAAGGAAGACAGTGCTGATGAATTCTCTAATGGAATTGCTTGCAAGGTGTTCATTCATTTTCTATAACAGAAGCTCTGGCAGTAGTGCAGCTGCCAATCACAGATTTATATAAATGCACTCTTCTAATACGTTATAATTTCTATAGTAACACCAGACAAAGGGACTTATATGGCAGAGCATAATCTAATGCTAATAATTAATGGGTTATTTAAGAAAGAAAAAAAGGAAAACCCTAATGGTGAAGTTTTCTGTAAGGAGACCTTTATTTTTGGATAGTTTCTTATTGGTGACAAGTTGTGTTTTTGTCTTATTCCCTTTAAGAGAGAGAGAAAAGAGAGGCTGGTGAGGGAATGACGTTCTAACTGTAAGTTAGAACAGCAACTAACTTTGTTCCAAGACATTTAACATAACTATAAAGAGTTATAGTTCCGTTTCTTGTTTTATTCCTTATTTAATTCATAATTGTTAGGTTCCCTCTCCCTCTCTCTCGCTACGAAGCTAGCGAGTAGCAAACTTCCGCATTCCACTGAGCGCATTCCAGCGCTATTCATAAAAACCCTCTGGACTGTCATTCAAGAACTCTCCTTATGTTTAACTCTGCCATGTGCTTATGTTTTGGTTCGTGTCGTGTCTCCGCCTCTTTATTTCTTATTGGTTCATGTTCTTCTCATTCGTTCTGTGTAATCATTGGTTTCAGGTGTCATTGATTGTGCATGTGATTCTGGTTCCCAAACCACCTCCTCGCGACTGTTTTGTTTCGTAGCTTTTTGTCCGTGGTTCCCAAACCACCTCCTTGCCTCGCATATTTTTCCCTGTGTTTTTTGGATTACTACCTTTTTGGATTACTGCCTCTTCGGGCTAAGTAAACTCTCATTTTGGATTATTGTTACCCTTTTTGTGAATGGATTATGTTTGACGGTGTTTTGTGTGTCCCTTTACTTTTGAACTTCCTGTTCCTAATAAACTGACGTTTTCCCCTGCGCATGCATCCTGACTCCCGCGTCCCACTACACACCACGTGTCGTAACAATAATAACAAGTGTGTTAGGTTTCACAAATGGTCAACAAAGGGGGCACACTGTGTATACTAAAATATTAATAGTAAATAAAAAAGAAGCATGTATGTACACCTTTATAATTTTCTCCAACTTTTTCTGTATCCTTTAAACAGTTTGATTTTGTTTATATTTTGAACAGGATACTCTCACATTTCATTTTTATCATCTTGGTGTTATATTGTATTGCTGATAAATTATAAAATAGAGGTTTTCCTTTTCTTCTTGCAACCATAGGGAGTGCGCATAACTATTTATATCCTGAAGTCCATTCTGCTGAAATATCACTTCCTAGAAAAACTGAGATTTCCACGCACCCCCTTGTTCTCATCAGAAAGCCCCATCCATTTTCATGCAGAAAAAAAAGATGTGGCCTGATCTTGTAACACACACTATTAACACTACTGGCTTATACTTTCAGTGTCATTTTCATCTTTAACCTGCCACAGATGTGCTTATCAGTCTGACTGAAAGATTTAAGCAATATACAGCCAGCCAGCACTTTTGTTATTAAATTTGCCCATAATCCCCATGTGGCCTCAGTGTAAGTGAAACTTGTTGATTCTTCTTCTTTTCTATTCATTCTTGAAATAACGCTGCAGGGACTTTTTTTTTTTTTTCTCTTTTTTTTCACCCTTTCCTTTTTTGTTACTGTTTTTAATTACCTCAAAGCGGTCCAGAATGGTGTTGCATATAACTGGGCACACAAAAGGCAGCTTGCAGAGAGGTCACATGATTTCTTGTAAGAACTCATCTCTCAGCCTGGACTCGAGTCATGGGAAATTTTCCCCTAATACCCCCTCTACTCTAGAGAAAAAAGTCCCTTCACCCAGGGACAAGCAAGACACAAAATACAAAATGAATACGTAACAGCTTATAACCACGTGAGATTAATGGCTTGGTGGTTAGAGAGAACTGGCGTGATGAGGGGGAAAAAAGACGGCGGGGTGACAAAACACAGGGCTTCAGCGGAACGGAGAACAGAGAAATAGTTGCTAACACAAGATAACAGCACAGACAACCCGTAAACAGCAACAAATTATGCTAATAAACACAGACAAAGGAACTGTTGAGAGCATCCTGAGCAACTGCATCACTGCCTGGTTTGGAAATTGCACCGTATTGGACCGCAAGACCCTGCAGCGGATAGTGAGGACATCTGAGAAGATCATCCCCTTCATCATAGACATTTACACCGCATGCTGCAAAACCACCAGCATTGTGGATGACCCCACACACCCCTTACACAAACTCTTCACCCTACTGCCAACTGGAAAAAGGTACTGAAGCATCCGGGCTCTCACGCCCAGACTGTGTAACAGCTTCTTCCCCCAAGCCACCAGACTCCTCAATGCTCAGAGGCTGTCTGACTCACACAAACACACACACATGCACACACACACTCATGCTGAACTGAACACCATCCCACTCCCCTTGCAATTTTTGCACATTTCTGTATTGACTACCTGCACTTTTGCTGCTGCTGTACTAATACTGTAAAAAATATGTTTAATGTCTTGTCACTGTTATACATTTTACCTGGCTGCTACCGCAGTAACTGCTATGTCCACATATGGTATAAGCTAATCTGCTGAATACTGTCACAGTATGTTATGTTTACTTTCACAGCATTTTATTTTTTATTATATTGTTATTCTTTTGCACTACTTGTTATATCTGACACTTTCACACTAGAACTGTGTACCGGTCGGCGTTACACTGTCACTCACTGTGCCTATTGTCCTGTTTTAGTGGTTACTGTACTGTCTTATGTTGTTTGCACACATTTGCACATGCACTTTATGTACAATGTGTAGGTCTTCTTTAGTTCTGTGTCGTCTCATGTGGTTAGTGTGTTGTTTTATGTGGCACCGTGGCCCTGGACTAACGTTGTTTCGTTTCACTGTGTACTGTACCAGCTGTATATGTTTGAAATGACAATAAAAGCCACTTGACTTGACGTGATGTTTTTAAACCTAATTTCTGTCCAAAATCAAAGTCTATAGGCAGTTGTCAGGACATTTATGCGAAACATTTTTTGTTAACCACGTCCATGATTTTTTTGTGACACAGAGTGGCGGCCTGATTGTGGATGAAAACAGCAAAACCTTTAGAAAATTTTAAGTAAATTTTACTGTAGTCTTCCAGTGTTGGAAGTCTCTTTTAAGCCTTTCTGTCATGTCTATCAGATTCTAATACTTTTATGGTTGTATTTACATCATGTAGTGTAATCATGTGTAATGTGACAATCTTATTCCACACCACAAAAGTTTCCCATCACATGAGTACTAACCCTTATCACTTCCTCATTCAGAAACACTTTATAAACACTAGTTACATATTCTGGTGATTTGAGTCTCAGACTGTTTATGTTGTTTGCTGTTGGTGTTTTGTCTATGATTTGGTTTCACCTTCTATTAATTAAACTCTGCTTGTGCTTGGACCATACACTCATGTTGTGTGATTATTAAAAGTCACTTATTTGAAATGTTTTTTTAAAAACTGCCCTTAGTCATCCATTATGTGAGGTTGAAGTAAATGGCTTTTTTCTGTACCTTTCCAAGTTCAGAGAAATGTATCAAAGTTCTTGTCAGAGATGGTAAACCTTGAGATTAGATTGAAAAATGTTGGAGTATTTCTTTAACATGGGTAAACGGCAGAATTTTATGGTGACTAATAAAGGATCTTACCAGTTACAGTATATAAAATGTTTTTCACAAAGTTTTTGCAACATGCCGTGTAGAAATGAGTCACGTTACTATGTCCCCACATCCCCTGCGACGCATCAGTGAGGCATGTTTAAAATTAATGTTAAAGGTGTTTAGTGCTGCTGAAATTCTCTCGCTATAGATAAGCTCTATTATCAACTGGAACCATGTAAGCATTCATTTACAAGATGTCACCACATGTATTTTTTAATACAGTGCTTCCTAGAATTATTGGCACCCCTACTGAAAATGAGCAGAAATGACTAAATAAAAAGAATACCAGATGAAATACGAGATATTATATTGAGCTCAAACATACAAGGGCGATTTACATTTTTTTTAAATATTTTTTTTTCATACACAAAGTTTTTTTTTTCATACAAGAAGTTTTTTCTATAAAACACTGGTTTCCAAATGAATTAATATTTTGTGATACCTCCCCAGGAGAGTATAACAGCACTGGGCCTCTGGCCTCTGGCCTTCCCACTTCACTTCAGACCACAGGATTTCGGTGGGGTTTGAATCAAGACATTCAGAGCTATTGCAAAACGCAGATTTTGTGTTTCTCCAACCACTTCTGTGTTGATTTGGCAGTGTACTTTACTCATCATCTTTGAAAACTGTAACTATAGCAAAAAGCTGAAGCTCCTGTGAGAGGCAACCAGGATTTGCCATGAAAAATTCAAATATAAATAGCAGAATTCATGATACTATCAGTCTTCACAAGGGCTTCTGAATCACCAGCCACTAAATGTCAATGATCCACCTCCATATTTTACAGTGGTGTATCAGGTGCTTTTTCTTGTATGCAGTCCCTTTTTTTGTTACCAAACATTCTGATGGTGTGCACAACCAATAAGCTTAATTTTGCTCTCATCTAACCATAAAACATAATGCCAGTTGGAGTTATAATGGTATTTGGTGAAGTTCTTGATGCTCTGAAGAACTTATTTGCAATGCTTCCAAACAGCTTATTGTTATGAAAGTGGTGTTTAACAGTTGATTTTAAAACTTGACAACCACAATAATCCTCACTGTGTGGGTGGACAGTGTGCTCTTGGGTCCAGTTTCCAACTGTTTCAAATGTGTGAGACTTTTTGTCATGGCACTAATTAATAGTGTTTTTATCTCTTTATGTATTTTTAAATCCATTACCTGATTTGTGCAAGTCAACAACAACCATTTGATACATGCGTACAACTTCATATTTACAGGATATGGTTAAAGGTAACAATAGATTTCCAGGGGACTGAAAGCATATGAAAAATAATAAATTTTTTTGTCGGGCACAGAGAGGATTCAGATGTAAGTGCATAGAAAATCAAAGTCGAAAAGCATCAAGTGATCAACAGACAAATTTAAATAGGCTTGGCAGAGCTATCGAAAAATAAACAGAAATAAACAGTGCTGGAAAAAATGTGTATGCAAACAAAAGGCTCAATAACGTTACCAGACTATTATGGGGAATTATGCTGATTGAGAACAGCTGGTTGTGAATAGAGGTTCTGGGAACTATACAGATGTAGTGGATCATGTGATGGGTCATGTGACTGGGTTTGTCTTCTATTGTTTGCCTGAAGATTGTGGGAAATGGAGTTTGTGTCAGTACATAGTGTCATAAAGTGAGAGGTGAGACGGATGCAAAGGCAGTTAGGGCTTTTATTGGAAAGGCAGGCAGGCAAATCTAAAACATGAATCCAAATCAACAGTGGGAAACAAGCAGAGGTCAGGCAATCAGCAAACAATAATATCAGGGGGTATCCAAAAAAACACAAGACAGGAAACAGAATGAGATCGAGAACCGAGATATATCAACAACAGAACAAAATTGCTTTGTAAAGTCGGATGGGTACACACTGAACAATAATTCACCCAGAACAAAGACACACGAGGGTTTAAATACACACACTAATCAGGTCAGGTCAAGGTCAAATTGAACACATGTGAGAGTAATCAGGAAACATGAGGGAGACAATCATTGACAGGGCATGCGTGGAGAGAAGACATGAATCAAAACAAAACATACATGGCAAAGTAAATTAACACATAACATGGAAGCGCTCTGCGGACTGCTTATGCACACTGAGCGCCTCTGCTTGCAGCACTGGGAGCAAGGGGGAAATATGTGACAGATAGCAACCTTTTTTCAAGAGTTGTATTAGAACAATGAAAACACTCAAATATCCAGGAAGAGGGTCCTTCGAAATCAGACTTAAGAAATCGTGTGGTAGATGAAGTAAAAGTTTTTTCCTGTAGTGTACAGAATGTAAGGGGGAATTCACCCGTGACTCGTTCACCCTGGTGTATGGATTATTTCCAGAAATCACGTGACCTCTCTGAAGGCATGCTGCTGTGTGCTCAGTCTACTCAACAACCATTCCAAACATCTTACAAATCTACTCCGGGAAAATGAGTGTGTAGCTCATAGGAAATGGAAAGTAAACCCTTATTACAGTCTCTCATAAACTTTTGATCATTAGGGCCACACAGAAATTAAATTGGTTTCAGTCAGGGAGAGTAAGTTTATCTTTTAAAACGTAAAACAAAGTAATTGAAAACAAAAGACCACAGATTATAATAGTTATATTATAACTGTGTTGTTTCAGTTTTGTTTTGATTTTCAGTTCCATTTCCTTGTTCATACACTCCATTATATAAACAGATTTTTTCCTGTGGACATGAACAGCAGTGCAACACTGTAATAGATAGCAGAGACAATATTCATTGGGGAGTCAAAAAAGCAGTAAGTAACTTCTGAGCTGTAGTCAATTACTGCCTTTAACACAGGAGATACAACAAACCAGCTCTGTTTATGACACTTTTCATTTGTAAAACTCCCCAACTGAACACTGTACTTCCATATTTGGATAAAATCTCTTCGCACATACCAACTGTACACCTGTACCAACATGATAGATCAGGCTGGTTCTTCAAATCTGGCCCTCGAGGTCCGCTGTCCTGTAGAGTTTAGCTCCAATCTCAAACTCACAATTTTTATAGCAGAATGCTACTACAGAGGACTTATTTCTGTGAAAATGTCAGGTTCGTATCTGGACCCCAACCAGAAATATTCAACCTGAAAGTGAGGGAATTTTTTTTTTAATTGCACTTTCCCATCCCCATAAAAAAGAAGAAACCTCAAATCTGAAATGTTCTGCATGCACACTATACTTGCCTAGGTACCCCCTTAAAAAATTAAGACTGAGACCAGAACCCTTCCCATTATAAACTGACCCTAAATGTTGAACTGTGAGTAATTGAGCATTCATTTGGACTTAAGTTCTAAGTCTAAGAATGTGCAAAATCTTGTAATGTGGTCTAGAGATCAGTTTTTGCTCCAAGGAGCTAGGCCCACCTTCGGCTCAGGAGCAGCGGTTAGGACGTTGGACTTCTGATCAAAAGGTTATGAGTTCAAATCCCAGCACCTCCAAGCTGCCACTTGAGGCCTTGAGCAAGGCCCTTAACCCTCAATTGCTCAGAAAAAAAAGAGAGATAATTGTAAGGTCGCTCTGGATAAGGGCGTCTGCCAAATGCCACAAATGTAAATATTGAGGTATAACCAAAATTTGTTCTGTCCCATGACACAAATATGGCCATCATAGTTAAACCAAGTATAATAATATGAAAAAATGGTGGTTTTGCAATGACAATACATAGAGGTAATCACTCCAAATTTTTTTTTAAGGAAAATTAAAAACGGTCAAGCAACCTGCATTGGACCACTTGAGATGGAATGACCCTGGGGGATTTTGCTCAGATTCTACAAATGGGACAGATGCAGAGGTAATCAATCACATCACTTCAAGAACATTTCAGATCTGATCTTGATAGGAGCGGTGAAATATAAATTTGACATATACATATGTATTTACAGAATGCAAAGAAACTAGTGGAGTGGAGACCTACACAGGTGTAACAATTTAAAGTCGGGCAAGGAGGAGGCGTGAACCGGCTGGACCTAAACATAAAGTTTAATAATAAACGAAACTGAAACAGAACATAAAACACACAAGCTGAACAAATCACACAAAGACAAATCAGTGCCAGGTGTGCGTCCTCACAGCCTGGCCACTCCCTCCTCCTCATCACAACAGGTTAATTAATATAACAGTGAGATTCATTAGAAAAGAAAAACTAATAAACATAATGCGAAGCTTAAATCTAGTTAATAAATGAAAAATTGTCATCATTAGCAGAATACTGTGGCATATGAGGAATAAAACACTTCAGGATGTGTTGTTATATGGAAAATAATCAACGTCGGCTGGTAACAGTAATAATGTGGCTTCGGGTCAGGCTGCATCACAACACCTTGCCGTTGATTATATTCCTATAACAACGTTCCCTGTCATTTTTCATTCTTTACTTGTTTTACTTAAGTTTTGTAATTAGATAAGTAACAAATAGCAGCATTGTGCACTGATGTTAACTCATGGGTATTTATTCTTGCCAAAAAAAAAAAAAAAGGGTTTTATATTTTCTGTCCTCCAGCTACAGATAGGACAATATAATATAGCGCACATACAGTATCTGAGTATCAAGATAACAGTAGCACTATAGAGAAAGAACACAAGACCACTGTTGTTTTCTAACATTCTTGTTAAATATCAAGCAGTTCAATTACAATGAAGTCTGAATAGGATAAAACAGCCAGAGTCCAAGTAGTGAGTGTTGCCAGATTGGGAAGATTCCTCCAATATATGAATCACATTAAGCTTGAAAACGGCTATGATTCAACAGGTTTCGAACAGATTCTGCAAAACATATTCAAAAAAACTATTTATTTTAATACAAATTACAGACTCAGACAAAGCAACATACACAGCAAAGCACCAATTAAGAAGAGATTTCTTTTCAAGCTTTTACTTCCCTCCTCTTTCCTCATTTGGACCCCACTGTTGAAGCAGAGTATTTTGGGGAGGAGGGGTGTTGGCTGGGTCCTGTTTCTCTCAGCCTGAAAGATTCACTACACAAAGCTTACCATACACTATAACTTACCTAACACTTATCAAAGACCCCCTCATCTCATTATTTGTCCATGTTCCTCCAAAGAAACAGACGTGTGAGGAGGTGTTTTGTGTGTAATGTATTATTAAACTCCATATCTGAATAATTGCATGTGTCTTGTATCTCGAGTGTATCCTGATCAGATTGTAACCACATGCAGTTGCACTTGGAGCCAAAAGAGTCTCAGCTGGCTGAAATCCACATAAGCAGCTGCATCCCTTTACAGATAAATCATGTGAACTGTGTGGATTTTAAACCCTTCACATGTTATGCTTCAAATATTTATGAAATATATTGGACTTTTCACATATAATGCATGTGGTTTCATCTTTACTATGATTTTTTTTCAACTCATGAATAATTCTTTTCCTCGTGTGATCACGTAATGTTCACATGATGTCACATGTTTGCTTTAGGCGCAATTTCAAGTAGGCTTTATTGTCATTCCTCCCACCACAAGCAGATATGAGTAATGAGCTAGATTTCCCCCAAAATCACGGTGCTACACATTACAGGAAATGATGTCAGGCGACACAGTGAGTGTGTTAACATCGAAAAATACAACACAGACAATAGACTATGCTTTAATAAACTTTAAATTATACAATAAAACATCCAGTAAACAATAAACACACAGTACTATTGATAGTGTTCAGTGTTCAGGGAATATCATGACATGTGAACAGTGCATTCATATGTTTGTTTTTCACATGTGATCACAAATTACTCACATAATCACATGTAAAAAAAACAAAACAAACAAACTTATGATCACACGTGGGGTTTTTTTTGTAAGGGGTTTGTTAATATACAAATCAGCTCATTCCATTCCAACACTAACACCAAGTGTCATCGTTTTTATTTGGTTTATTAATAATATGGTTGCAACATCAGAAATTGTGAATTTTTGCACCATTTTCAATGTGACTAACATTTTTCTTAAAAGCACCTACAAATGTAGGCTTGGAGACACACACTCATATAAAATGTGGCTAAAATGTGGTATAACTGAATTTAAATCTGCTGTAAATGTGCCTTCGGTGACTTTACGCTTTCATTTTTGATCAAGATGCGTGACTGTTTGTAGTGTACCAGTTGCAAGCTGATTCCAGCAGACACACACATACACATACACACACACGCGCACGCGCGCGAAGGCCTTCAAAACAATGGGGTAGTTCAAGGATTCCTCCTAGTGGATAACATTTGCATAAATGAATGGAGAGAAAGCAACTCATCTTAATACATCGAGTCTTCCATTTTCCAAGATAAATAACCCTGATTTAGGTTTAACATCTAAGTTTACATTATATTTATATGTATTTAGTTGGTAATCACTTGTAAAATGACTTATAATAAGGTAAGACAGAATACCTTCGAGTTTAAAGTCGAGCAAATTCGGGGGTTAAGGTTAATCGTGGGTCTGTCAGTTTTAGGATGTGGAACTCGGAGCCTTTTATTATCCAACACAGGAGCTTCACCACAGATCTACCTCTGATTCACAGTGACACTGAGATATACCGGTGGATTAAAGGAAAACCAGTCACGTGGTTTTTATATGTTGTACAAGTACCCTGAACGTTAGGTTTAAACTTGTATTTAAACCTACTGTTGATTTACTAGACTTTTAAATACAAGTATTTACCACACAAGTCTGAAGGGAAAATAATCAACAGCGGGGTGCAGTGATGCGGAGTTACTGTTACTATCGCAAAGGCGATTATTTTTCAGTAACTGCACTTCCTGAACTGTTTTATTCCTCATATACCACAACAATCTGACAACAATCACCTTTTTTTTTTTATTTATTAAAGAGCGACACATTATACATTTAACCATTTATAGTTACATTTAATGTTGTGGAACATCAGTTAGTTCCTGTTATACCATGGTCTGTTGGAATACTCGATTCTGATTGGCTGGAATGTGTGCATATAATGCACAGATGCAGGTAATTCACACACACACACACACACACACACACACACACACAATCTCTCTCTGTCTTCCTCTCTCTCTCTCTCTCTCTCTCTCTCTCACACACACACACACACACACACACACACACACACACACACACACAACTATTTACTATAATTCATTCAAATAAATGTAATCTTATCGCACTACTTTATCTCTGTGTGTGATATAGAGCAGCCAGTATTCTAGATCTAACAACCCGGATATAAAAAAAACAAACAAAAATTAACCTTTCAGTCAAACATCAATTACAGTTTTAAATTGTCAGTGCTGCCAAGTGACCATGGTATAAGCGAGATAATACACGGCTGGGTGTGCGTTACACGATTTTAATGCACTCTGCTTCATGTAGGGTAGTTCTTTGCCTCCACGTTGTGCATTAAAATAGTGTGTAACGCACCCCTGGCCGTGGTTTAGCCCTTACATATCACTTACATCATATCAGCTATAAGCAGTCATTCCCTCACCACCTTGCTCACAGTAAAGCACAAAGCCCTCTGTCATGAAGAGCTTCCTGTGTGGGAAAACATATTGGATGTTACACACAAGTGCTGACACACATGACTCTGTACATAAATGTTAAATGTCTACTTAGAGAAAGCTTCATCATATCAACAATTATGTGTTCTTCTTTGATAAATGACACATTTCAAAAATATCTGTTCATTATTAGGCTTAGATTATTGTGGAGTATCTGCCATACAGGTACCTGTTTAAGTTGTTACTGTAGAAACAATAAAGTATTAGAACTGAACTGTTGTCAGAGGTGCTGTTATAGAAAATTAATCAACACCTTCTGATCAGCATAATCTGAAGCTTCAGCTGCATTGCTGTAGAACGGACATATTCTCTTCGAGTAACATCACACGACACAAGATGGCAGTCTCATCCAGCTGCAGTCTAACTGCTGAAAACTGACTCCCGGATTACATGGCTCCTTCATCGCTGAAACCCGAGCTCTGTGCCGTTTGGCTGGTGCTGACAGATGGTCCGTCCAGTCAGGATCAAGCTGATCCGAGCAGCCAGTAGTCTCCAGTTTCTTGTGGATTTGGGAAACTAAACCACAGAAACCTCAGGAAGCCATTTTGAGGGCGAGCATGTGGCAAGGCTCACACGGCTGTGAGTAAACTGAGCTACTGCTATACTCTCTGATGTGGAGGGCTCATGTTCCTGCAGCCCACCTTAGAGATGGAATGGTCTTGAAATTTCACTTCTATCCTAACTAGCAGGCCAGGTTTTATGTGAAGCCATTGTATTAATCCTTTCTACAGTCTAAGAATGAACCGGATAAGAGTGTGGCACAAACTCTAAAGCACTGCCTAATTGTTTTGTGTATGTACCAGGATTAACTAGATGCAAGACAGGTTCTAGCAATTAAGTGGGTAAATGTGCTGTCCAAACACAAAAGAAGTGGGTCATTTTTTTGGTGCACCAGGTACCAGGACGGTTGCACTCAATTTCACTGCCCTCAGAAAAAAGAAAATTACATAATAAAGTACCTCATAATTGTATAACTTTTTGGAGTAACAAGGTGGTAAATAGAAACATGCTTAACATAGTAAATTTCACTGTAATACAACATGTTTAAGCAGTCAACTACAAAACAAAGCACCAATAGGCTTGTGCCACATACTTGATTAATCTTAGGGGACTGTAAAAGGAGGGGATACCAATTAAACAACAGATGCTAGATGTACCTAGGTGCTAAATTACAGCCAATAAAAACAATAAATGACAGTGGGGTGGTTGGTGGTGCAACCCAACGGTTGAAGCTGATTATTTTCCAAAAGTGGTAAATCAAGAATCCCCCCACCCCCCCATTATACTGCAGCAATTTGCCAACTTTTTTTTTTTTTTTTTAATTAAAGCACAATGTATCTCGCTTTTTTTTTATCCACATTCCTCTACATTTAATGTTGTGCAAACAAGTTTCTGTTTCTGTCATCACTTACATTATAACAGCGCCAGTCCTTTCATTTTCTTTCTTTTGAAATTAATAATACAAAAAATGCAGCTTGTCATTTTGGTATCAGAGAAACTATAATTTATAAATACCTCCTCATAGAAACTTCACCATATCAACAATTACTCTGTTTCCGTGGAACGTCCGTCATACAGTTCTAAAATTATGGTAAGTTGCTAGTATCCACCTTTTTCCTGAACCTGGAAGTCTCGCCTGGCTCATATCAGAAGGCTGTTTTTTATTTCCGGTCTCCAGTGTTTATAGTCATATTTGCATATGTTCCTAGCTGATATTGTGATGTTAGACTTGCGAATGGCTTGAATGACGAAAAAACGCACATGGCTCCATAGTGCCGACACTTTACAGTGTCGCAGTGCAGAGATGGAAACTCTGAAGTCTGTGACTTGGACTCGAGTCGCACTTAAATCTGCTTCAAACTGAATTTCCAATAAAAAATGACTTAAAAACCGAGTTCCGAGTGACCATTATTTTTGAGACTTTAGATTTGACTTGGACTCCACCTCAAAGACTTGTGACTTGACTTGGACTTGGACCTCAGGGACTTGTCAACTTGTCTGTCGCAATGACCGTCTTTTGACAGCACCTCACCTGGGGAGATGACATGACTGGGTAGATGACATGAAGCTATGGCCTGAGGTTAGCTACACTGATATAATTAACTACTTTGTTTTCTCTGAAGGTGTTGATAGCGAAGAACTCAGAAATTACAAAAGCACAGAAGCATATAATTACCTACACGGCAATAAAATAGGCCAGGTTTTGTACAGGAAACACGGTGACTTCATTTTTTTTTAATGTTTGGAGGGCTTTTTGCCCACAAAATGATAAGAGCACACATATTCCTTCTTTGTGGGGCATTTTAACTTCAATGCTGCAAGCCATGCCTGTTTCCTCTCGTCAATCTTTGGCATAGAATACAAGGCATACAGCGCTGGACGTGGACATTCTTTTCGGGTTTGCTGTTGCTCAAACCAAGTGTTTTCCAGGAATTTCTAAAGCTTATTGCTGTTGTTGCGGCAGCCAACGACGGCACAGCTTGACCCTGAGCTCATTTTTATTCTTACTAACACTCAAAAAGTTTCTGTTTAATTAATTCAGTCGCTCTCTTTAGCCAGTTTTAATAAGGGTTCCTATAGAGACCGGAACAGGATAACAATACAACGCAAGTTAGAATCCATCATGGCGGCGCTCATTGGTTTCTATGGAAAACGGTGGATACAACTGATAACGTCTTAGAACAAACACATCACTATTAACCCGTCATTTGGCTTGCAGGCAGCACTACTGTCAAAGCTGCTGTCATAGACAATTAATCAACACCTTCTCACCAGTCAGAATTGAGAGGTACTATGCTATTATATATAATAAAGCACGAAACACTGACAACATAAAAGTGTTCTGCTAGCAAAACCTTCACTTCTGCTTCTGTTTGAATAGAATCTGAAGCATCCTGCAAGGCCTTTTGGTTCATGTGGTGATAAGTGAAACTGTTAGCTGCGCTCAGGGGTAAATCTCTGATAACAGGATGTTAGTCATCAAAATTCTGTCTGTAAATTCAGTCTGTAGACCACTGGGCCAACTAGTTGTGATAAAGTCGGTCTAAAATGTTTCCTTTTTACTTCATCGGTATATTAAGCAAATAAGAGAAACATTATGTTCGAGTTTTGAGAGCAAGTATGTTTCAGTTAATTTATTGCATGTATTCATTATAATACATGCAATGTTTTTTTTGTGAATTCGGTTTATTGTCAGGAATTAGACCACACAGATAAAAGGTTTCCGGGGTGAGATTATGCATCTGCAGATTCTCAGTGTGCGCTGTTATAAGCTGTTTAAACAAACATTGTTTTTTTATGGATGATGTTTAAGGGCTATCAATCACAGAACAAAAATCTGTGCTTGGTTTGTTGACATCATTGTGCTGATATATGATCCTCTTTAAAGTAAGTTCAAACTAATATCGGTGCTGTCATTCTAATAACATTTGTGCTTCTTCTGCTTTCAACAATTTGGCTTTAAGTATTATCGCTGCTTGAATTAGCACTGTTGAATTCTCGATTCTGATTGGTGCGAAGATGTTGATTGATTTTCTGTACAAATAGCGCCGACAGGTAGTGCTCCAAGGCAAATGACAGGTTTATATTAATGTTCGAATATGTTATATGTTTTTCTAGAGTAACAGCAGGGACCTGTTTAAAACCTGTTACACATAAACAGGTTTTTAAAAAGTGTTGATATGGAGAAGTTTTATATGTTTTATCGTTATTTAGCATTTGGAATGAGTCTCAGCATTTTTTAACTATCAAGTAAAATTAGTCAATAAAAGTAAAGCTTAAAGTTACATTTATATTTACATTTCAGATGCAGGATGTCTTCAGGCCAGTTGTGGTTTCTCAGTAATATGATAAGCTGTATTTTTGTTTTATTAACTTCAAAATAGAAAAAAGATAAACTGGTAAATCAAGTATTTGATTTGTCTGTCTATGATTTCTTTATAGCTGCTATGATGGAAGTGACTAAAGGAACTAACTCAATTTTGCGGACATGCCACAACAGGATAGTTCACCCAAAAAATGAAAATTCTGTCATCAATTACTCACCCTCATGTTGTTCCAAATCCATAAAACATTTGTTCATCTTGGGAACACAAATGAAGACATTTTTAATGAAATCTGGGAGATTTCTGTCCTTCCATTTACAGTCTAGTAATCAAAACTTTGAAGCTCCAAAAAGTTCATAAAGGCATCGTAAAAGTAATCTATGTGACTCCAGTGGTTTAATCCCAATTTTATGAAGCGATATGAATGCTTTGTGCATGACTAAAATGAAGTCTTCAGTCACAAAATATCTTCTGCATAGATCTCTGACGCGCGTTCACGAGAGAACCACAATGCATGCGTGCTGTGTTGACGCGAGAGCAGACAAAAAATGCAAGTCCTCCGCTATGTCGAAATCTGCAGACAACAAAAGTCTTATGGGTTTGGAATGACATGAGGGTGAGGAATTGATGACAGAATTTTCATTTTAGGGTGAACTATCCCTTTAATATAGCTGTAAATAGATAAAAAGCATGACGTGTCGTTCTTTAATAAATAGAAATTAATGTTGGCAAATTGCTGTGGTAGAAGAGAAATAAAATACTTCAGGACTTGATGTTATTAGAAAATAACCAACTTCATGGTGGTAACAGTAACTCTGCATTGTGTCTGGCAAATCACACACACCATTGTTGATTATAAGTGTTTCGTTCCTTACATAGCATCGTATAGGACCTTAGAGGAAATTCCAGTTGAATGTCAATGAGTTTTCTGAACATGTTCAAAACTACTGGTGTCAGTAACATTACCAGACAAAGTGCAGCATTAAATCGAACTAGATGTTTACTTCCTTCCAAGCTTCACATCTGCATGCTGTAATTGTGGACGACTAGCTGTGTCTGAATATCCTAAACATGTTAATCCACTGTGTTTTAGCACTTTAAACATAAAGGAGGGTTATCTTGCTATCGAGGAGTGGTATAATTCTAGCATGTTTGTTTTGGGTTAGAGCCAACCTATGTGTGTGTGTTACAGATGTACACATTCTCATAGAGGCGCTCCATTCTCTGGCTGTTCCCATCCCTGATTTGGACTCCAGAACTCATGCCCCTTCACCCATGACTGGGTTTCTAGCCAACACAGTTTTTATTTTTAATGTAATTTAACCCTGATGCCCCACTGCCTAGATGTGCCCATTTCTTTGACTTGAGACAAGAATACTTTTTAATGAGTCTCAGTAGTGTTGTCCATTGAGATACCAGGCTATGAGGTTATGCAAAGAGCAAGCATTTTTCATCATTATTTCATTATTTTTAGTTTGAGGTTCTTTTGCCTCCCCAAAGCCCTCACCCTTCTCTCTGTCTGTATTTAATTATAAATGTTTCTCATCTTTTTTTAATGCTACCATCTCATTTTCTTTCTGTATCTCTTTCCCTTTGGTCTTCCCCCTTTCACATCTTCTCCCTTTCTCTTATTCTCACATTTTCTGTCTCACTTCCCCCTTCATCTTCTCACTCTCTCTCAATCTGTCTCTCACCCTCTGTCTCCCTTTTCATCCCGCTCTCCTTCTCTCTGCATTAAAGAGCAGCTTGCAGCCAGGCTGTTTTTCTCTTCCAAACGTCCAGATTGCAGCCCACCCTCCACTTTCCCTGTGAGAACTTCATGTCTCAGACATTTAAGTCTCAGAGGGGAGTCTTGAAGTCAGTCCAGTGCTGCACTACACTCGCTCCCCCAGAGGAGGACTCAGCTTTGTTCTCACTACAGCAAAAAAGTACAGAGTGCCATGTGGATGCCACCTAGTTGTGGACACAAGATGGATCAGCTTGCGGCTGTGGCCAATTAAAAGTGCTTATATAAAGC
The DNA here is from genome assembly GCA_023630585.1 of Cranoglanis bouderius. Lineage (NCBI taxonomy): Eukaryota > Metazoa > Chordata > Actinopteri > Siluriformes > Cranoglanididae > Cranoglanis > Cranoglanis bouderius. The sequence goes on along the minus strand of CM042551.1, from coordinate 5,710,549 downwards.
CTCTGACCTCTGGAGCTGGCGGAACAGGAGACAAGAGGATAGAGTCAAAGCCTTGAAAACTGAGCCGCTGATGTTCAAATGCTCCTTCATTTCCTCTCCTGCTGGATTTAACAGCAGCTTTGCTTCACCAGTCCTAAGGCCTTAATAAAACAAGCAGGGCCACATGACTGTCATGAATTCCCATGATAATTTCTTTCAGGGATCATCAATACATACATAACAGTCAAGCCATTTAACAGCTAAGCTTATAGAATAAATGTTCAACCAGATGGACGAGAAAGCTACGCATGAATTCCTTTGACCTCCAGTAATACTGATTGGAGATCAGTGGCTGAAGAATGGATGTGTAAATACAGTGTAAAAGAAGTGGGAAAGAGAAAAGGAGGTATGGGTTATACACTGAAGTCGTCCCCCTTCAGAGGCCCTTGGGTCTGGTTAAGGCTACTAAGAGAGGGGCAGTTTTAGTATTGGGCAAGGCCAGTAAATACAGCATCTGGTAAACATTAGTCTGTTGATGCCCAGGCGTGAGAGAGAAGAAGGATGGGGGGTTCATTTGGGGTGGGGGGTGGGGGGGGTGTTGGGGACTCGCCTGCATGTTTTGTGCATGTATAGTATATTTGTGCAAGGGCTTCAAGGGCCTTATTATATAAGGAAGTACACAAAATTAGAAAATAATCTAAATTTTGTATGTGTGGTGCAGTGAAATGGCTTTGAGGCTCAGTGAATTTCTTTGAACAGACTGAGTGCCACAATAGAACAGATTCTGATAAAGCACTGGTAAAAGCCATTCCAGAAACAAAGCATTGCTGTAGTTCTTGGAGGATAATAGAGATATGCCATTCTAACACTGCATTCGAGTGTTACCTTGCACTCATCTATGTGTACACCCTCCGGGGGTGATAGATACTATAGGAAATAAAAGAAAGTTTGGTTGAATTAGCTGGAAATAAATACTGCCAATACTGCCTTTAAATATACAATAATGTCTTTACCACAAACCTTATGAACGTGTCAAAGAAGACCTGAAGCAGATGTGGCATTGCAGAGACCATATGGCATGATATGATATTTGTAGTGTCCACAGGTTAGAAAGAAGACTGTTATCCACTTGTGTCCCACTCAGACAGAAATGAAGTCACACTACTCCAGTACACCAAGCACCAAAGATAGGATACACTGGTACTTGACCACCCAATGGAAATCCAGCTTTTATCAGTGGAAAGCAAAAGTGACTACAAAGTTGTTTTTTGGATGGTCGGCAATCTCTGCATTGACTGTGGAGCTTTACAAATCCACAAAAACAGGCATTAAACATATGGTATGTCATAACCTCTTGCTTAGATTAAGATTAACAAAAAAAAAAATTGCATTCAAATCCAAAGATGCCTTTGATTTAGGTACAAAAGATTCATACTTGGCAGAAAGCTTTATACAGTATACCTGCCCCTGACTTCTGGCATCCAAATCCTGTTTTAAATCATGCCTACTTCTGCACAGTCATGCCTTGGAAGGCAGTCCTTGGGACTTGCAGAGCATCACCCACTAACCTAAGAACTGGAGCGCTTCACATGCAGACTTTCTGTAGTTGCAAAACCACAACCCTTTCTTCTGATACCACAGAGAGATCATAGCATAGTGCCCAGATTGTAAGGGCTGCTGTCTCAACAGGCTTGTAGCTCGCCTCACAGACTTGTCAAAAGGCAGTAATGAGGGTAGGATTGTTCCAGAAGAGTGCAAAAGGTGAGCACATAGTGCATGTTCTGAATTACCAGCACCCCATTCTGTACATACATTTTGACATAGGGTTGCAGTCATATCTATCTGACTAGGCTACTCTGGAGTCACAGGAAACAACACGAAGCCAGCTGGTGATTAAGTTTGTTGATGTCTGCTGCTGTTGCTGCTGTAATAGAAATTGTTGATGAATCTGTTGTTGTTGGTTTAGAAATATCTGCCACAAACTGACCACCATTGTGGGTAAAGTTTGTCCTCCCTTGCAGTATCCATATTAAAGGCTTAAAACCTTAGATTAAAGGCTTTGGCTTAAATCATTGGAAGGTTTACAAATACTTGTACAGATGCAAATGGACATTGGTCACAGACCAAAAGCCTCTTTTGTCTATTTTAGGTCAGCTATGCCACTACTATTAGCAGGCAGGTTGCCGGACACTTGTTCTATCAATTTACTTTTATAACATTGAGTATGGCCACTCAAATGATCACACAAAAAAAGATGCACTGTGTGATTAATACTAGGGGAATGAATAAAAAGGAGAAAACTCAAGAGTTCTGCTTCACTACCTGAGAACTGCATAAACTAGCAAAGAGACAATCACAGGTTTCACCAAAATCCTGGATGTTACTGCCTATGGGTGGCCTGGATACATGGATAGTGAGGACCAAGAAGCAAGAAATTATATGTGGTGGCCAAGACTGGATGGAAAATTAAAGTTGTAAGTCAGATAGTTGCCTGGTTGCTCTGCTGGAAAAGGTTATGCCTCAGAAATTTCCAAAGAATGACCAACAAGAATTTCTGGTGCTCTCTTATAGTCACTCAAAGTGGATTGAGGTACAACCCATGGTATCACTTGCATTCTCTTCAAAAGTTATTGTTACATGACACCCCAATGTGTATGCCAATATTCATACATTCACATGTATGTACATGTCCACATATTGTATGTGTGGAATATAATTGGGTTTGCGCAAGATGCCTGAGAGTCAGTATGTGTGTGAAAGAGATAAAGAGATCCACCAAGCTGAGTAAGAGTGTGCAATTGTAGTACTGCAGTACTGTAGCACTCTTTGTTCATTAACCTTGTTTGAGGACTGGCCTTTGCACTCTCAAGCAGGAAGTTATGATCGGCACCCTTGGCAACAGATTCCTACCATCTGGCCTATGGAGTCTAACAACATGGCTTTGTGTGTGCAAGTCACATGCAAGTCACAAAGGCCAGACGCAGACTCTAAATGTCGGGCGCTCTTCCTTCTAACCCAAGACATTAGACCAGCTGCAGCCGGCCAACTACACAAGTTACTCACGGCAGCACTGCACAGTGTGCACCATTCACTAGTGGCATTCATGTTGGACTTTGTGTGGTTTTGGCTAGAGAAAAAGGGATTTAAGGATCATAAAATCCCACAAAGTCCTGACTTAGTCTGGAGGAGCAAAGCAGCTCTGATCCCTATCTCTGCTCATCCATCAGCCATATAGATGCATATCTCTGCTCATATATCAGCAGTACAGAACCTCCCCTCCAGAAATTCTGCCAAAACAACCTCTCGCATGGTTGTCTGTAGGAAATGAGGATCTCAACACACAATAGTCTGCCTTGCTCTGTTTCATAAAATATTCTTTGCTTGTCTAGCACTCAAACCTCCTCCCCTCCATCCATATGGTTTAACAGTGCAGAGAGTCTCCATAACCTGAACTCATGCTGGGCATGTGCAAAGTGCCTGGGGTATGGTGGAGATCTGGCAAGTCCTTGAACCATCTGCCCCTCCTTTTTTGTTCCTTTTCCAAACCCTCAGTCTCCATCTTTCGCAGCTTACTCCCTCCATTTCACTATTGCCTTCCATCTACAAATTTCCCTTCCAACCCCCACTCCACTCCTCTCCACATCTCTCTCAGCACCACCCTGACCCTGGCATTTCACTCACTCTCCCTCAGAGACCGGTGACCTCATCACTGGGCAGGAAGTTGGGAGGGGGTTCAAGTTCTCCTTGTGAAAGTAATCCCACACTTCCCTGAATATTTCATATGGGGAGAAAGAGCGGATGAGTGAGGTGGGGGCGTGGAGGCCCCAAGCTTACTTGTTTTTCACTCATGCCACATCATCAGCGCTTGGATGAACTACTTCTCTCCTTTTTCCTTCATTAATAAAAAAGCTCATTGTTTGAATAGTTCAAAATAAGCAGTGTTGCAGAAGCCAAATGTGATTACTGGTAGTAAACGTGGCAGTTGGAGATCATCCGCATGGTCTATGAAAGTTCCAGTAAGAGGAGAATGATAAAGAAGGACCTCCAGATGAAAGCTGAAATGGTGTGATGAAGTAATGGAGCATTATTCTCCACAACTGTCCTTCAGTAGGCGTCATAATCAGCATGAGTCTACTTGGTGTTGGAGGAGTGTGCGTGCTAAAACAGGTCTCTGATGAGAACAACAAAGAATAAGTCACCGGTCCTGTACAGTTCAGTGAACTGGATGTTTTATCAATGTCTTCCTGCCTAGAAAATAGGGATGAGTCAAACATTTAGTTGACGCTGAAGTAATACCAAGCCAGCTGTTCTTCTTTAGTCTCAAGCACACCTATCTGCACCAGAGGCTGATTGAGAAAAGGGAGTACAGGTTCTCACAGGCCTACATATCCCTAGAGATCTCTTTGTATAAAACACACATGCAGCCCCACACAAAATACATACAGACAGACACAGTAACATACACTCAAAGAGTTTGGAACGAAGAGGGAATTTTATGCCAGAGCCTGGAAGAGACCTTTCCTTGGCAAATTGAATGGAATCTAATTTGAGAGGGACTGTGTGCTGTGTGCAGCCCCTGACTCAAACGTTAATGTGTACCAGACGCTCATATGAGCTACAGTTTATCATGTATTCAGCTCCGATGACTTATTCCTTGTTTCGGTTCCATTCTAATGATGTACAGATTCCTGTAAAGATTACGTTACAAGTTCAAAGAACAAAGACGCATCATGGAAAGAGCTGAAGAGAAATTATTAATTTTGTCCTATATATATCACAGTGCTGAATTTTGATTGGTCAGAAGGTGTTGCTTAATTTTTATAACAGCATGGCTTGAACAGTAGGTGTAGTTGCAAGACTCATTCTAATACATTTATACAGTAACATGTATATGAATGTAATGTATGTACTGTACATGTAATAATTGGCAAATTTGCTGTAGTATAAGAGGAATAAAACACTTCAAGATATGCTGTTATTGGAAAATAATCAACTTTGTGGTGGTAACAGTCACTCCGCTTTGTTTCAGGCCGCTTCACACAACACCATTATTGATTATTTTCCTATAACAGCATGGCCTCACATGTTTTATTCCTTACATACATTTTCTTCTAAATCTAAAAGAACATCAACGTGAAGGATGGACTAATGAAAGCTGATGGAATATGAAATGCAGACGAGAAGGAGAGGTATTATTGATTTAAACCTATTTTCCAGCCATTCCGGAGGTGGATGGGTGAGTTCTGAGATGGAATGATGAGACATGAGACATCTGGTACCAAGATCCTCAGGCAATTTTTTTCCAGACTCACTCAAAAGCTTTTCATGTGCGAGCAAACTGAGCAAAATGCAAGACAGGCGATTGACGCACCTGCCCTGTTTTTAGAGAAGAACCGGCAGGTCTAGCTCAATATTTCTGCTCACACTGTATAAAGAAGCACACTTTTTATCGCTCTTTCTATGTCTGTTTTTGTCTCTCTCTCTCACACGCTAGGTTTCAGACTCACTCACATTCATGCATACACAACAAGACTTTCCCTCCAGAGGGGTGCGCCTAAGCTCAGCCACTCCTGCCAAACACGACACAAAAGAAAATAGCTCTGCCAGAAAACCACACACACACACACACTGCCTTTTCTTGTATTGCTATCCTTGTGGGGTATTTCTAGTGACTTGTAATCAATATTACTGATTAGTACCTACTGTACAACTAAGCTTAACCTTGAACTAAGTACTGTTTTTTTTTTTTTATTCGTTTTTCCAAATGAAAGCTGCATTAAAAAGTGTTCGTGAGGACTAGATAAATGTGTCCAAGGTTAAAACTGCCACATGTTGTTATCATTATGGGTACATTTAGTTCCCATAGTGAGATAAATACATGCCCACACACACTCACACAGAGATAAAGGAAAGCCTATTGAGACAATGGGAATCCGGTGTACCGAATATTGACACAGAACTCCCAATAAAGACTTCTGTACCTCAATATGGTTTAGAAATAATTGACAGTTTATTCTACAAACCACTGAAAGACTGACACAAATACATGCACGTGCCTCGTAAACACTGCGAACTTTGTAAAGCTAAAGGGACAAAAAATAAGATCTTTTACACTGGCAGGCAATAAAAGAGCATGGACCGATTAATGGTATGTTCAGTGGGTTGATGGCCAATCTCAGTGTCATTGCAGCACATAAAGACTTTCTTTGTTAACGAAAAAAAAGACAAAAAGCTCCTTCTGTGTGGGTAGAGCTACAAATGTCGGAGCTCACTGTGTTTTTTTGAACTCTTTCCGCCAAAAAACTTTTTTTCCTCTGTGCAGTTATTCATGCTATAGTGGTGAATCAAAGCTTTAATATTAGATATTAAATAAGATAAACAGTAAAAGTAAGTTAAACAGAGATAAACATGAAAAGACAACAAAGAGAACTTCGAGTATGACTACGTTCCCCAGTGATATGCACCCTCAAGGTTAATAAGATGCTTTTTTGCACAGCTTAAGCAGAAAAAAGAAAGTGTGGAGAAAGAGAGAGGATGGAAAAAAATGAGAAAAGATGATACAGATACACTTGAAGGTAAAAAAAAAAATGTGGTCAGACAAACAAGATAGATACGTGCACATGTGCATGTGTGAGGATGTTTGTGGATATGTGTGCATGTGAAACAGGAAGAGTGCTAGCTTAGAGGTCTATCCAGATGATACTATAGTCTCTTAACTTATTTTCAAGATGGAAATCCATCAGGCTTTGCTACGTGAGACAAAGAAAGGAAGAGGGAATAGTTTCAGGTCTGTTTGTAATAGTTAAAGTGCCTTGCTCAGCTGGAGAGCACGATGCATGTGTGTGACTGCATGCATGCCTGCGTGTGTGTTTGTTTGTTAGTTCCTGTGCGTATGTGTGTTTATACATGTGTGTGTTTGCCAGAGCAGGTCTGGTTCCCATTAGACTAAAGGTCCAGGGATCGGTATGCTTTGAGAAGGCAGGCTGATCCCATAGGAGAGAAGAAACAGGCTGAAGTCACTCCACCCATTTTGAAAGGGTTGATAGAAAGTCAGCTGGAAAAACTCACGCTCTTCTCCTTGTTTGCTTGGAAAGATGTGAGTCCCAATCTCAGAGTGTTTATGTATGTGCACTGTTTGGATTAGGATGGAAAAAGAGTCACCTAACGAGGATGTGTGCTCTGATGGATGTGCCATTCCCTTCTGAACCTTGCACCACCGTTAATTGCGTATGTTGTGTTTAATGTGCGAGTACAGACAGGTTTTTGAGTCACATGGGCTTGGTGCTTACAAAGCGGTTACCAGTTAGCCTCAAGCACAGATGCACATCTATTAATCACTCTGCCTTGAGGCAATTAAAGAAAACAGTACAGATCACAATAAAGCTCCATATGTAAAGTAGTCATACTTATCCACAGTATATGTTTAGTCCATTTAGTCTATGAGCTTGCTCACCCCTCCTTCTTGTCAATGCGCTGAGACAGACCAGAGCCTAGGAACCATTTCTCTCTCTCTCTCTCTCTCTCTCTCTCTCTCTCTCTCTCTCTCTCTCTCTCTCTCTGTCTCTCTCTCTTTGGATTGCAGGCAGTAAAGTGTGAAAAGTGCTGTGAGCCACATGCATGCTGGCTCTAATGGTGAACGTTTGAAGTAGCTGACACCACCATAGCCGTAAAGCCTCTCAGCACAATCTGAGACAGTGCAAGCCGAGAGGACACCTGGGGAAAGCTCTCTGGGAGCGTCTAATGCATTTCCCCCCCCACCAGCATTGTGCAGAGACAGAAATATGGAAGGACTCTCTGTCTCCGTTCACTCGACCCAAGGGGCGGCTGATTTATAGAACCCGAGTACTCCACTGCAGATTTCCTGGAATCTCAAGCTTTTTCAAGGAGCTTGAGGAACTGGAGAGGGACTCGTTGGGAGACTTTGGTCCGAGGACACGGAAAGGGCCATATTTCACTGCAGCCATTAAATCAATTGACTTCCAGATGTACCAAGAGTTGGAGGTCTATTGACCTGCACAATAGCCTCGTGCGTTTGAGTTACATACCCTGACCCTGTCGAAAGATTCATTTTCCTCGCAGAGTTTTAACTCTCGAGAGTTAAAAGAGTGTTACTTGATAGCAGAGGGCCTGAGTGCAAACTCATGCCTCTGGCATTGACCCACGGCACAGCAGGAGCCTGGAGGGGGTCAAACAGACCTCTTTAGGCTGGATAGTTTGTGTGTTTGGAGACAGATTAAAGATTCCCTTGGCTTAGAGTCAGTTATTTCTAGAGCTCTCGAGTCGAGTAGATAAGCACGAGAGACGGCTTTAGCTAGATGCAGTAAAGTGTTCAATAGGGAGCCGATTAATGATATGACAGCGATCACATGACTACATCTGTCTTTTTTCTATTTTAAGCTTAAAAGTAATTGTTAGCACTCACAGCACAAGACTCTATCCTTAATGACTAACCCTCATGGGTTTTCCAGCGCTTCACTGTTTCAAAATCGAGTGTTGGTCCATTAGTCGCAATCTGCTTCCAGTTAGCACCCCCACAGACCAGAACGTCAGGACTCATGTGAGCTGATGATTAAAAGCATCTTCCTCTCTCTCTCTCTCTCTCTCTCTCTCTCTCTCTCTCTCTCTCTCTCTCTCTCTCTCTCTCTCTGTCTTGCACCCTGGCCTTTTGTTCAGCTATGTTCATCGTTTTCTGGAGCATTCTTTCTCGCAGCTGCATCATAGCCAAACTTTGACTTTAAAAGATAAACTCTGGAATTCCTCCAGTTTAGCTCTTTGGTTCATAGCCATAAAAAAAGATTTGTACTCCCAACAGTTTTCCACACCAAAACACACATAGACACACTGCATACTTGCTTGTTGGGAAGACCCTCCATTCGTTGAATCTGACAGCATTACAATGTCAAAAGCAGCTTTAATCCTTTGTTTTCCTCCATCCACCCTCAGGCCAACAATAAGGCAAATTCCCATGATACCTTGTGAGGCAATTTCTTAGCCTCAGGACAATTTCTCCCTTTCTCCCAGTGAACTTAGTACCTTATGTAAGCACTGTCAATTACGAGAGGCGTGCCACAAATTCCATGGCCTTCTTTGCATCCTATGAAAATGCAAATGTTTTAGTTTCAGGGCCACCACTTAAAAACTCTGCTATACACCTAGATTTGTGAGGGAATAGAGAGATCCCTTTAATGTTTCAAGGGAAGTTAGTTGCCCCTCCCCAATTTTTATTCTCAGCTAAATACATTGCAGAGTTTTCTTTCGTTCTCTTTTTAAATATCATTTATAGCATTGCCGTCTCACAGCTCCAGGGTCCCTGATTCCATCCTGAACTTGGTTTACTGTCTGTGTGATGATTCACATATTTTACCTGTATCCGTCTAGGTTTCTTCCATGTTCACTGGTTTCCTCCCACTGTACAAAAACATGTCTGTGGGTGGTAAATTGCCCCAGGTATGAAAGAGTGTGTGCATGGAACCCTGTGATGGACATGCATGCCATCCAGTGTGTATTCCCTCCTTATTCCCAGTGTTCCTGAGACAGGCTCAGGATCTACCACCACCCTGAGCAGGATAAAGCAATTACTGAAAATTAATGAATGAGTGTATGAATAACATTGTAAAAGGAAAAGTGTACATTTAAAACAGTACAACTGATATGAATAGTACATATAGTGGTGCTTTCTGCAGTATTTCTGTGTAACTGCATAAATATGACCTAAAACATCATCAGATTTTCCTAAAAGTAGATAAAGAGAACCCAATTAAACAAATTAGACAAAATAATTATACTTGGTCATTTACTTATTGAGGAAAATTATCCAATATTACATATCTGTGAGTGGCAAAAGTATGTGAACCTTTGCTTTCAGTATCTGGTGTGACCCCCCTTGTGCAGCAATAACTGCAACTAAACGTTTCGAGTTGATCGGTGTTGATCAGTCCTGCACATCGGCTTGGAGGAATTTTAGCCCGTTCCTCAGTACAGAACAGCTTCAACTCTGGGATGTTGGTGGGTTTCCTCACATGAACTGCTTGCTTCAGGTCCTTCCACAACATTTCTATTGGACTTGGCCATTCCAAAACATTAACTCTATTCTTTTTTAACCCTTCTTTGGTAGAACGACTTGTGTGCTTAGGGTTGTTGTCTTGCTGCATGACCCACTTTCTCTTGAGATTCAGATCACGGACAGATGTCCTGACATTGTCCTTTAGAATTCGCTGGTATAATTCAGAATTCATTCAGAAGTATAATTATTTTTGTGTCCTTTGTTCAATTGTGTTCTCTTTGTCTACTTTTAGAACTTGTGTGAAAATCTGATGATGTTTTAGGTCATATTTATGTAGATATATAGAAAATCGACAATATAGACAAATTAAGGGCATTTAAATTGTAAATAAGTTAATAATACTCCTACAATACAAAGTTGACATGACAGTTGTTTTCAAAACTTACATTTACACTTCATAAATATCAATTTTGAAATCTACAGAAAAGTATATTTTAGGTATACTGTACATATTTACAGGAAGTACAAGAAATGAAAAACATGAAAGATACTATTTATGCACTTAAGCATGCTTAGTTATCACAAATAACTAAGATAAAATCTACTTCTAAAGACTCATAGGGAACGTTAATCTTTTTCATGTCAATATCTTTTTAACCTTGTGCACGAGTGGGGAAAAGACCATTTAACCTCACTATATCACCTGCTGTGGCTTCCATGCCGATTACCATCTCACAGCTGGATTCTGACCAGTATTTTGAGGGCCCTGGTCATGCGTTATTTCTCCACTTTGATTGCATGGTTCAACGCACACAACTTCCTGCAATCTGCAGGCACATGCCATTTTAGCTGACAGACTATGGGATAAGAACTCTGTACTTGTTATCTTCCAAAAACCTCAGTCACACACAAGGATGTTTGGGGCAGCCATCTCCGCTTGACACTGTGGCTCATAGCAAATCCTCAAGTGGACAGGCCAAAGGACGACCACATGCTTAAGCCATCCGTCATCGTCTGTCCAAGACGGCTAAATGTGGCTGCAGTCTTGAGTGAGGGGGAGAAAAGAAAAGCGCTCTGGAAATCAAGCCATGTTAAACCACCAAGCTGTATGCCTCAATTCTTTCTTGGCATGCCGTTTAACTCATTTCTGAGTGTCAAGCTAGTCGCAAATGCCAAATGTTCAGATATTAAACTCTTGTCTCAATCACTGTCTATAATTCCTCCTTTATTCACTACCATTATTGCACTCTTGATTGGCTCTGACTACCGTGTTATTTTAGCTTTGATTGGCTGCAGCCGATGAGGTCATACTGCAGCTGTATCAACATTTACAGCAAACTTTTCCAGAGCTCCTTCCATGCCCTATTATGCAGAATTCAATGCCAGCATGACACCCCCTCTCCTTCCAGAGAACTGTAAACCATATACAAATCTGCGCTCTGAAATCAAAAGCAAAAAAAGAAGAAAACAGGTACGCATCACTACCTCTCATTTAAACATCCTCACATTCAAACAGCCTTGGTGCTTTTGATAGATAAGGCAAAAAAAAAATTGTGAAAAGGGGTTTTCACATTTTTAATAAGAAAAAACGCCCCCACTATGAGGAAAGGTATCATGGGAAGCAGTGGGAAATTTGAGGAGGCACTCTATTGCAGAACAATGTGAGCAAATGTAGATTTTAGGACTCCACAGAGAGGAAAAAATGGAAATTCAACATGTGGTACAACTTCTCCAGTTTCAAACTTTTGCCTTCATCACATGAAAATGTCTAAAATGTATAAATGTGCCTCCCTTACAGAAAAGTCACACTTACTTCACGTGTGTAATCCCTTGATTCACTTGTGATTTTAGACACTTCACAAGATTCACTTATTTTCCACAGGTTTATTTTTCATGTGGTTTTAATTTCATGTGCTGTGGGTCATGTGTCTTTTACTTTCCGTGTGTGATCTTCTAGCAAGATTGATTTATATTCACATGTAGGGCAAGTGGTTTCATTTTTTGCATGTGGTCACATGTGCACTGTTGATACGTCCTTTAACATATTTTTTTTTCATGCCATCAAATATTACCCACATAGTCGCATGTGAAATGATTTTTCATGTGATTTATTTTCAAGAAATTGTGTGCCATTGTATCTTAAGCAATCACTTTATTTATTTATTTTTTTAATCTTACGTCACTTGACAGCTAGGTGCGTCCCAATTAAAAAAAACAAAACAGCAACGGTAATCGTGGGGAATTTCACATTTTCACATATCTAAAATAAATGGACAGGAAATAAAGCAGACGACACTGAACGACCACAAAGTCTCATTTCCCTGTCTGGTTGTCTGGCCTGGGGGATCGTGAATGTGTGTATTTTAAAAAAAAAAAAAAAAGTGTGACTTTTAGAGCCTCTTTGCCATCCTGTCATCTCCTGCCTCAGTCCTTTTGTTATTTTATGATACTAACAACACAGCCTATTCAGGCTGTCTGTTTTTCAGAAAAATGAGTCACAGTACTCTCAGGGTCATCACAGCTGCTCCAAAATATAATAAGGCTTAATCTATAGACACTTCCCTCCTCACCTTATCATTAATTTCCTCTCCCTCCCTTAAGAACCATGGACCACTGCGTGACATCAGGCTGCCATCTGGTCCGTCTCCCCCGCCCCCCCCCCCCACACACACACCATGGTTGGGGCCTTTTCACTATCCGTGTTCATCAATCTTCACACTGCTATTCCATATGCGCTTTGCATGTGTGCATGTACGCAGCAGGTTAAAGACGGCCTTACGTTAGCAGGTGGACACATGAAAGCCCCTGCTGAAGGACGACCATATTCCAGGTTATCAGATGACCCCCTAATACTGACCTTTGTTTCAGTCCTCTGCCCCAAAAGAATGCGAGGAGTGACTCATAAAAAACGCGCAAGAGTGTTCGTATGAACACATAAGCCTTCCTTTGTGTGCTCATGAGCACGTAGTTAAAAAAGCAAGCTTTTGTAAAGGAGCGCATTCCCCCCAACCACTTTCACACAGTGTTCACGCTAAAAATGTTCACATGAGAAGCCAACGCCGGTCTCTGTAGACTCCAACAGTCGCATGCATGACCTGCTCTCCTAAACCTTGTTTCACCCTCGGTTGATCTATTTGACTGCACTTCCTCCTCTCCTCTCTTCCCCCGTGTGCACACTCATCCAGCCGGCTCTTCGTTCCACATCCTTCATCCATTCCTCCCTTCATCACTCCCCCTTTCCTCCTGACTCTCCTTAAGCGCTGTGATAATTTGTGTCGAGATTCTGTTTAATATTGATATGTGCTGCGTTAATGCGCTGAAACATCTGCGTGTGATTTTACCCAACAGCATAATCACTGACACTTTCACCCCTTAAACAGGAATTTCGAGAAAGAAAAAAAAACTGCACATTTAGGGGACGTCAGACTTGTCCAGTGGTGGAGACTGTACACGAATCCTGTGCTTGAATAAAAATAAAGATACTACACAAGTATAACTGAATTAAACCTGCATGCATATAGCCAAAGTCCAAAAGTACTTGGTATATATCAAAAGTTAGAGCTATTCTGCTGTATTTTAGTTATAACTAACTCTGTTGAATTCTCGATTCTGATTGATCAGAATGTGTAGATTCGTTTTCTGTAACAGTAGCTCTGACAGTAGTTCCTGCTGTTATTCAAATGCTGGTTTATGTGGCAGATGCTCATCATTTAACTGTAAAAATTGACAGATTTTTAAAAGAAAAACAGTTGATGTGGTGAGGATTTCTGTAAAGAGAAGGTTTATTTAACATTTATTGAAGGAGTCTACAGTGGCAACACTTTGTACCAGTAAGTTTTCTACCATGGGAAAATCTTCAAAAGGGGGGGGGGGGGGGGGTGGAGAGGGGGGGGGTGTTATGCTTTGTGGCTCCTCAGTAACATGACAAGCTGAATTTGTTTTTTTCATCTTATTAACTTCAGGAGAGGCTCTGGCGAGGGAACAAATATTTATAGCTGTTATAAGGCAACTGAAACAGGAACTAACTTGTTTTGCAGACAATGCACAGCATTGAATGTACTGTAACTATCACTAATAAAAGTGTTTCATTCGTACATTTTTAAAAAATTGTAATAGTTGACAAATCACTGTGGTATAAGAAGAATAAAACACACTTTGGAATGTGCTCTTAATGGAAAATAATCAACTTTAGAGTACTAACAGTAACTCCGCTACATGTCGGGCCGCATCACACCACCCTGTTATTGATTATTTTCCTATAACTGCACACCCCAAAGTGTTATACTCCTTACTTACTGTATAAAATATAATAACTGTGAGCTATGTGACAAGACATCTTTTCCTGCAGACATGAAAAAATATGATATGAGTTACATTATAAAATATCATAATTGTATAGCTATTATAGTTATTGCATTATATTAATTTTATGAATACTTCCTATTAAGGACTCTTAAGAATACTTCCTATTAAGGACTCTCTCTAGCTTATGTGGAAAAAAAGTTTAAATTTGAAAAAACAGAGGAACTATCCTCTGTTTCAGTTTCATTGTGCCTTTGCATTGATTCTACAAGTCTTTGGAACTGCACAAGAGGGATTTAACACCATTCTTCCAAAACATATCCCCTCATTTGGTGTTTTGATGATGGTGGAGAGCACTGCCTAGCACGTCGCTCCAAAATCTCTATAAATTCAATTCAATTCAATTCGGTTTTATTTGTATAGCGCTTTTAACAATAGACATTGTCACAAAGCAGCTTTACAGAAATACATCAATTTTGGATCTAAATTTTAAATGGATTAATTTATCCCCAATGAGCAAGCCAGTGGTGACGGTGACAAGGAAAAACTCCCTGAGACGACATGAGGAAGAAACCTTGAGAGGAACCAGACTCAAAAGGGAACCCATCCTCATCTGGGTGACACTGGATAGTGTAATTATAATAATTAATCTATATAATAATAATAATCTATATAATAATATAATTATAATCCCTTCTATAACTGTATGATACATGATAGAAAGTGCAGCTGTGTAGTCAGGAAATTCACCACAGTCTCAACATGAAGTCTATTCTGCTGAAATCATGAATTGTCCATCAGTGGAGATCCTAGCGCAAAGTCTGTTTGTGAATTGTTTGTGGAAATTTCAGTCCCAAAACCGTCACCGCAACCCCACACCGTGCCAAAACTGCCCGCATCGATTGCAGTCCAATACCACCTTCACGACCGTGTGTCCTCAGGCTGTCCATATGGGCCCATCCTCAGCATCAGCGAGTGGCCTCCAGCGACGAGAACTCCAGAAGCAGGGCACCAGGATGGACCAGGCCGGCCCGGAGAACAGAAACAGGTCAGGCCCGCTGTTACCCCAGGAGCAACACGTGTAGAGCTTGTGATGTGACGATTAGACGTTGGTATCATCCAAAATCCTCGCAGGTGTTGGCGTCATCTGGAATCTTCTTAGAGGCTGGTTCTGAACTGGAGCCGGCACGTTCACTGATTAGGAATAGGAAACAGATGGAAAAGGATTAGCGTGGCTGCTGTTCATTGTATTTCAGGCGGAGATGACCATGTGCATTTGTTATCATTTTATCAGCGATGACAGAAGTACAAGGTCATGAGATGCGGTTAGGTGAATGGGCCAAAGAAATGTGTCTTTAATCTGGATTTAAACTGAGAGAGTGTGTCTGAACCCCGAACATTATCAGGAAGGCTATTCCAGACTTTAGGAGCTAAGTGTGAAAAAGCTCTACCTCCTTGAGTAGACTTTCTTCGGTGTTATCAGAAGTCCAGAGTTTTGCGACCTTAAAGAGCGTGATGGATTGTAACGTGATATAAGATTAGTTAAATACAGAGGGGCTTGGCCATTTAGGGCTTTATAGGTGAGTAGCAGTATTTTATAATCGATACGGAACTATCGATGTTTACTTAGGTTGAGATCTCTAGCCTCTGAAGGCCATAGCATAAAATTGACATCCTTTTTAATCTTATCAAACCATTCAGTCAGTCCCCAATGCCTCGTAGATGGGGGTGGAGTCATCCTGGAAGAGACCACAGCCATCAGGATAGAAATGTTTCATCTTAGGTGATCAGTCAGAGGAATCTGTGCAGTGTTGATTTGCAATGACGTTTTTCTCTAAGGAGACAAACAGAGCTAAACCGTACCATCAAAATAAACAAATGCCCCCTTCAGCATAAAAGAGGCAATGGTTTTCCTTTTATTTGGCTATAGGTGGTCCATGACTGCTATTCTGTAGCACTTGTAACTGTAAAAATATACAAAACCAAACAAGTGAGAGCCATGTGGCTGGATTTTGGTACATGTTGTACAAACAAAATCAGAACGAACTGTGCAATAATCTCTCCTCTTAGCTTTTGTAAATTCAATAGATGCATGCAGTGGCATACACTGGGATGCATGAGACCGTACCTATTATGATCATTATGTTTTTAAAATTTTGTTTACAAAATGAAATAATTAACTAAATCCAATTTTCATACAATTTGCAAAAAATGCTCCAAGTCTTTCAGCATTTGGATGAGGGTCAACCTTCATGAAAATCCATGGGAAAGAAGTCTGATGTGACCAATCTGAAGACATCCTAATCCTATTTTACTAAAACGTCCTATACACCCACGCATGAAGACTGAACGCAGGTACTCGTCTTTGATCTGACACCAGTCACACGATTAACGTCTGTCAGTGTTCGGTTTCCGAGTCAGTCAGGATAGCCGCCATACGGTTTCAGGTCAAAACAACAGATTTCGAATTTGCCCCCTTCTGAGTTTTCCAAGATTAAATATCAGCATTAGTGATGGAGTCACTTCACCCCACCCATACGTCTATTGTTCTTACTCCCATTTTTTTTTCAACAAGACAAGGGGTCGCGTCAGCTTTTGGTAGAAGTGGTACCTTGTCTTCATTAAACACATGTTTGAAATCCCAACTTAAATGAGCCGATCGCATGTCTGTGGAAACTGAGATTTCCAATTCGTGTTAAAACACATTACAGGTCAGGGTCGGATTGCTGCGCAAATTACCACACCGTAATAGACATTGATATACAAGGAAGCAATGAGAGACATACATGTTAGGACAAGTTTTGTTAAGGACTTTTCAAATCTGCTCAGTAAATAAAAGCCTAATCTCCAGGAAGTCACGGAACTCATGTACCCCTGTCCATCCTGTGTCTCATTAAGGAGTGCACTTTGGGGTCTCAAGCTAACCTCTATCTCTCTCTCTCTCTCTCTCACACACACACACACACACACACACACACACACACACACACACACACACACACACACACACACACACACACACACCCAAATTCTCTGCCTAAACAGGAGGATTGGGGTTTTCAGAATGAAACCCAACACTAAGAACACACATACATAGCAATCAGAATGAAGACACAAATACACACATTAGAGCATGGGAACAGCTTTTTTCTGCCCTCACAGTAATAATTTGGGAACACTAAAGCCCCGTGAGAGGGACGAACCTCTAAAAATGCCAATAATTTAGCCGCAATTCTCTTAAGAGGCACTCAAATCTAAACCTAAGCAGACTCGTGAAGAATTGATAAACATCTTCTAGGAAGAGTTCGCTTGCACTCGTTGACAAATAAACCTCCAGTCAGAGGTCACAGTCGTGCTGGGGGTGAGAATGTCCAGACAACACTTAAAATGAGAAAAGCCGGGCTTCAGATGAGGAAAGGAAGAGGTGATAATAGGTAAGACACAATAGGTGTGGATGGGGTCACCTCATGAAAATTACCTGTGAGCTTTTCGAGATATGTGACAGAACCGACACTTGAGCCACTAATGGATGATTAGTGAGGAACAGAGATCAGCCATCTTGACTCCAGACACCTCTGTTTAATCTCTCAGGAAAGGGTGAAAAGACTGGAATAACACTACAACACCGAGCCAACACTACATAGCGCCCCCTCCACCACCACCGTCATCACTACCATCATCAACACCATCACCCCTATCAACAACAAAGCAGTAACTTCAGTTGACTGAATATACACTGTAGATTAGTATCAAGTGTAAATTGAAACTCAGAGTGGTAATGTGAGCTTTATATAAGCTAGACCGTATAAAAGTATTTTGCAGAAGTACTAAGGGCTTCAGTGAATTATTGGTGCCCTCATAACAACCCATGGTCTTATAACATTTTCTTTTTTTCCTTGCCCTTTAAAATCTCAGCTAATTAATTAGCTTTTCAGCTCAGACCATGCTATTCATTAATTACAGTAGAACTAATAAGAAATGTACTGTGGGGTCAAAAAGTCTAAGACCACAAGTGAAATCATATTTATTAGCTGTGAAAAGTAGAATCTTAGAAATATTTGCATGAATTTCATAATTTAAACAAAATTGTAAATGTCCCAGAAGGAATATGAATGTACTTTTCCATGGGGAGTTTTACCTCATATAAATAGCAACAGTGCTGATAACAAAGTCTGAAGCTTGAAAGTTTCACTGCATACATTATTTCTGTTGATATTCATGAAAAGTACCAGTAATTGTGAAGCTTACAATGTTTTCTGGTGAAATTACTCCCATTGTTTGTGGGGCGGGGGGGGGACTTTTTCAATTTAACAACTAAACGGATGCAGGAGTTGTATCACGTCAGTGAAGTTTGTACCAAGTAACATGGAAAAGTGGTGAGCAGACATGTAAATGACAATTTAACCTCATGGAAAGGCGTGTCCTCATCACTGTGTGGGTGTAAATTCTAACTGAAAAACAAACACTGGGATCATGTGACACAAACGCACCTCTGCTGCTTGTAACAGGATAAATGAACACGAACAGTTCAGGCCTTTGTTTAAGCTCATATCAAATTCATGGGAATAAAGTAACATTTTAAAAACATCTGTTCATACATTTAAACACTGACTTGAAAGAACTTTCAAGCTCAAAAAAGTCACTCCAGCACCTTTTACTCATTCTTTGAACTCTTTGATTAAATCACATGGTGGCAAAGCACATGATACTGGAGAATACACGAAATGTTCTAAAAATGTAATTGCGTGGCAGAAAGAGGAACACTGTTTGTGCGTTTGCTCTACTTTCTTCATGGAGGGGAAATGATAATTGATTTAGTTCTTCTGCTTTTAAAATCTAGCATGTATTCAACAACTGATTTTCCTGTATGATGTATCAAGTAATGTACACATCCTCATTCCCTTATGAGTTATAACATTAATTTACCAGAAATGCCCAGAGTTCAAATGTAGTGTGTTTGGTTAAAATTCTGCCTTGATGGTTTGTTTGTTTTTGTTTTTTTTTCCTCAGAAATGTGTATAATCCACTGTTTGAAATGTCGGGTTTGGGTACCAGTTTGGGTATGTACTGTGTATGAAAAAGCTGTTCAGCTAAAGTCAGGAGAATACTTATACAGAGCATGAGAAAATCACGGGTCAGTGCTATAATAATTCCCAGAGTGTACACAAACTATACTAAAAGTTGGCACGGCCATTCTCATCTATTCTATTCTTCATGACACTGTTAAAAATAATAATAATAATAAAATAAATAAATAAATGAATGAATCCTGCAAATTTACAGTATAATTTCTGTCAGTAGAGTTAGAAGGTGGTAATTAATATTTACAGCATTCTTACTGTAATGTCACAGTAAAAAAAAAAAAATTAAAAGAGTCAAAAATCCTAACCAAAAATTTGAAATATGTTTATTCAAGCATTTCATTTCAGTTCACATAAGAACAACAACAGGAAGAGAATCAGTCGCAGTCCTGAAAACAATGAAAAAAAGTAAGCTGTAGTATATAGGTTATCAATTTAAAAAAAAAAAAAAATCAGGCTAGCTTCAAACATTAGCTACCTAGCTAGGCTAACATTACCTAGCATTGCCTAGCTTTAGCTCCAGTTGCACTTACACTTCTTTGTTAAAACAATTGAAGTTACATATGTTTTTTTAAATCAAAATTTAAGATGACAAAAAAAAAATTGAAGAAATTAAAGTGAAAAAATAGCCAGATGAAGATCCTTTGCTGCTTCGGGTAAATGTTTTTGGCGGCTTATTTTACAGTAAATATAATGCTGTTGCTGTTTGTTTCACTGAGTTATTACAAACATTCATTTGCAGCATTTGGCAGATGCCCCTATCCAGAGCTACTTACATTTATCTCATTTTTTATACAACTGAACAGTTGAGGGTTAAGGGCCTTGCTCAAGGGCCTAGCAGTGGCAGTTATGTAGTGCTGTGATTTGAACTCAATCCTTCTGAACAGCAGTAAAAAGTCTTAACCACTGAGCTACCACCATCCAATACATCTTTAAATTAATGGCATTTGGCAGATGCTCTTATCAAGCACAACTTACAGAAGTGAAGAGGGATTACATCAGGATAATTTAGTCACAGCAGTGTTATTATAGCTCTACAATACAATATGATCTGCCAGTGCTGTAAATATTTTACCGAACTGTGAAACACATGTGAGATATGATACTCTGTTATTGTAGAAATGACAGAAATTCTTTACAGTATCGGAAAGGAATTTGTAAATCTGAACCCCTTTCCCTATATTGCCTTCATTATGTACAAAAAGTACTTATTATGTGCAATATCCAAAATCCCTTCTACTTAATATTGTGTTGCACTCACCCAGCCGCAGGACAGTCTGAGTCTCCGCTACGCTCACGGACTGTCTGATTTATATTACACACTTAGCAGGCTACGACTGTCAAAATCTTTCCACTTGGAAACAAACTTTTAAACACCATGACAACAATAATTTTTTCGTAAGCAAGGTGTAATCACTGAATTATAAAGGTATAACTTCCACAGTGTTTTCATTTCAGATTCAGGTGCTTAAGAAGTTGTGAAAATTCCACCTCCTACATGATGCGTCATGGCATTTCAGTCTAGTAGCCACTTCCTGTGAACACAAGAGATTACTGGCTGCACTGAGTGTCGAAAACTTCCAGACTGTCTATCAGCAGCTGGACGTCTGTCTTATGAGACTAATCAAAGTCTGTTATTTTAGTGATGGTATTTGCTGATGCGCACTCTTTGTTTTGTACAGTCACATGTTCTAAGTATGTTGCATGTAATTCATGAATTATACTGCAATATGATTTGGGACATCTGTGAAACAAGTTAGTCCCTGTAAGCACTTACCTTATAGCAGCTATAAATAGTTCCCTCACCAACCTCTCTTTTTTCTCTTTCTTGAAGTTAATATGACAAAAATATCAGATTGCCATGTCTGTTCTGGAGCTTTTCCCCTGTTGGAAAACTGTTACAAAGGACAGACACTGGAGACTCCTTCCAAAAAATAAATAAATAAATAAATAAATAAATAAATATAAATATATATATATATATATAAATAAACATCTTGTCATAGAAAACTTCACCCTAGCAGTAAATACACAAACAATACAAACAGTACAATTAACAGTTTATATGGCGAGTCTACCATACATGTCCCTGTATAGGTTGTTACTATAGTAACATTAACAAATTAGAACAAGCACATTAATATAAACTGGTGATTTGCTTTGCAGCCAGAACTGCTGTTATATAGTGGCTGTTATAGGAAATGAATTCATTCTAACCTAAATCGAAATTTCAAAATCAAGACTTCAATAGCATTCAAATGTATGTGGGCATATATTTCCTAATACTATTTCCCTGCACAAAGAGGGTCCAATTCTGATTTAGGTCATGGAAATTATCTCATTTGCTTTAAAAAAAAAAAAAAAAAATTCAAATACTACTGTTTATGAGATGGGTATGTAGAGAAAAAAAAAGAAATAAGCAGACTGGAGTTTTGAAGCTGAAATCTGATAGTTCTGTTTTGACCGAGCCACCTCCAAAATTGGTAATAATTGATACTGAAATGACTGGTTTATAGGTTGTTTCCCCATTTTAAAGAAGACCATTCAATGCCAGCCACAATATATATGTAGAGTTTAGAGGACGGCACAACAAGGAAAGCACAAGCCACATGAAACAAGGCAGCGCAGTTAGAGGAAACCTGGTGGTGGAAACCAAACTGCGGCAGACCAACCATGTTCGTAACAGCCCCTCACTGTTAAGGTGACAACTTTACTGGAATTTCCATCGAGTTAACAATTATCTATGTTAGAGAAAATGGCTCTAAATGGAAGTACGTTTCCTGTAGAGAGCACCCAGTACGTTAGGGACCTTCCTTCCTGAGGACTGAAATGGCTGGGCTTCAAAACAGCTGCCAGATGTGTGGGTGTCCCAGAAGTCCTAACACGTCCTCACAGACAATGCCGTGCCTGTGGGAGACACGCTAGCAGGAAGTGAGGTCATGCTTCCTAATCCCTCCTTCCATCTGAGAGAAACACAGGGTTTGAACAAGAAGCAAACCACATCAGGATGGTCTATTTGTCGTAACAGAGACTTGTGGAAGCTCTGGATCTACATAAAACAAGTCATGTGGCTTCACGTTCTAAAGCAGACTGAAGAGAAACCCCTTGCATGATCTTTATATCTCACTTAGTCATAGATATGACATCATTTCTGTTGAAAATTTTACCAGAATGTTTGTTCAAACCACAAGCACACGCCCCTACCAACTTACAGTTAGCAATTCTGGTGCGCTTGTGCACCTGTCATCGCACTTGTTGAAAATGAGATAATGATGGTGAGTCAAAGAGAGACCAAGAGATATCAAGGTACTCATCCCAGAACATGCATCTGACTTTCATTAATGGAGCCTTGTCACGATTGCGTGGTTAGATATTACTGTGTGCTGGCAAGATTCATGTCCTGCTTCTTCATGACAGAGCACGATGTAACACAACCCTATTGAGAAACAAGCCCGGGCCGACCTGAGCACACCTGAGGCCAAGCAGAGAAAGAAAAAAAAAAAAAACACACAAAGGATTCAAGCCATTACATAAAAATACCAAAGCGACTGCTTTTGCACATATGAAAACACAAACACTGAAACAAAAACATATGAACACATGTGTACATATCCTACAAAAACACAGAACGAGAGATCAGTTTGTCATCTTACGAATTTGTCATAAGATCAAACCTGAACTTATGACAAGTTCACGTGGGTGGATTTGGCACATCATACGAATGAACCCAAACTATCCCGTCCCTAAACCTAACCTTATCATTTGTAACTTTTCATATCAATACAAAAATTAACATGAACAATGTGCATGTCAACACATTTGCCCTTTGTGGTTCTGCTTAATTTTCGGGACAGTCCCCGGCAGACAGTCATATTTAAAATGATATAATTGAAAATGAGTAAAGATGTCATCAAAGATGAAGATAATAATCTTTGTAGATGACTAATTTTTAGCTAACTTTTGCTCAAAGTGTTACTGTTTATCCAGTCTATGTTGCAAGTGTTTTTATAGTAATGAAAGTCCCAAAACATCCAAGCATAGCTGTTGCTTTTTATTAAACCGTGAACAGTTGGGGGAATTTCACACTGCACTAGCATAGAAAACCACAAACACTGACATAGAAATTTATAGACACGTAAATCAAAAACCAGAGACAGTGATTAATTGCTTTGAACTATCTCATTTAAGGACTCAAAACCATGATTAATGAATATGAATGTGATTTAATGGCAAAAATATCTTAACTGCTTTATCCTGTTCAGGGTCATGGTGGATATGGAACCTATCCCAGGAACACTGGGCATAAGGGGCAATTTAGCATAGTCAATGCACCTACCAGGATGTTTTTGGACAGAGGAACCTGGAGGAAACCCATGAGAACACACGGGAAAAGTAGTCATTAATGAGGGCATGTTTGCCTCACACTTCTTGGGCTGGGGGTTCGAATTTGAGTTTGCATGTTCTTCCAGTGCTTTGGGGGGTTCCTCCCCTAGTCCAAGGACACTTGTTGTAGGATGATTGGCATTTCCAAATTGTCCATAGTGTGTGAATGTGTGTGCAGTTGTGCTCTAGACATTCATTTTCTGTCACCATTTTATCCTGGTCAGGGTTATGGTGAATATGGAGTCTGTCCCAAGAAGACGGGACATGAGGCAGGAATACACCCTGGAGGGATGCCGGTCCATCGCAGGGCACCACACATACATTGACACTCTCGTTCTGCGAATCCACGTACTGACATGTTTTTTAGGAGGTGGGAGGAAACTGGAGAACCCAGTGGAAACCCACACAGACACATAGACAGAACACATGTACAGAAACTCCAGGATACCTGCAGCGGTCAGGCAGCAACGCTACCCACTGCACCAGTATGGCGCCCCAGAGATATTACGTACAGTAGAATTTCTGGCTTGAGTGATGTAAAGGTGATGTTGGGTTCATCTGACACAGTGATGAAGGCTGGTTTACAAACTACGTGTTGCTTATAGCTTTTTATGCAACAGCCCAGTTTAAATCTATCCATCCATCCATTTTCCATACCGCTTATCCTATGCAGGGTCATGGGGGAGCCTGGAGCCTCTACCAGGGAACTCGGGGCACAAGGTGGGGGACACCCCGGACGGGGTGCCAACCCATCGCAGGGCAAAATCGCACACCGTAGACAATTTGGAAATGCTAATCAGCCTACAATGCATGTCTTTAGACTGGGGGAGGAACCTGGAGTACCCAGAGGAAACCCCTGAAGCACGGGGAGAACACGCATACTCCCCGCACACAGGGCAGAGGCAGAATTCACACCCCAGAGGTGTGAGGCAACAGTGCTCACCACTATGCCACCATGCCCCCTGCCCAGTTTAAATCATTTTTAATATCTTGTTTATACTCTATATAAGTGACTTGGATCTTCTTATTTTACTGAGATGAGATGCCTGACCAAAAGAGCACCAATGTAGATACCCGACAGCAGCTCTTCCTGTGTTGCTTTGTGTCTCGTTTGATTTTTGAGTACTTTCTTTTTCAAGCCCAGAAAAACTCCACACAGCTGGGAGCTTCTCGAGAAACCGATAGTAACGTGTGAGACGCTGCGGAACTTTGAGCGGGGAAGCGAGATATGGGAGGAAGTGAGGAGGAGGTGGTGGAGGCGGAGGAACAAAAAAAAAAAAAAAAAAAAAAAAAAAAAAAAAAGCAGAAAGAAGGAAAACATCTGGAGCTCATTTGGACCCTGGGGGAAGAGAGAGAGAGAAAATAAAAATCCAACAATAAAAAGCGTTTTAAAAACAAGATTTTTAACCTTTTACTTGGTTGATTGGAAACAGCATATTCTAATAGCATAAATTTTGGCACCCTGTGGTTATTTGTTTGATTTGTCAGACAGTTCAGGTAGCAGCTCGCGGCAGCTGGAGGTGTGTGTGGGGCGTGTGTGTGTGTGTGTGTGTGTGTTTGCGCCTCCCTGATGTCTAGCTGACCGACCTTTCTCAGAGTAGGTTGCAGTAAAGCTCTCACTCGCATGGTCCGTGGAGTTTCACCAAAGAAAATCTGTTTTACACGCGGAATTGTAACTTTCTTTTATTTAAAGGACGGATGATACACTGTTTTTTTTTTTTGTTTGTTTGTTTGTTTTTTCCCATGGGATTTTGTTTATTTGCACGCGTTTTTTTTACACAAGACCTGCTGTTGTAACCACTGTCGGCTGTTCCTGTACTTGTCTAAACCCCAGTGCTCGGCTGAGCTGAACTTCTTGTACTGTTATTGGTTTTTTTTTGTCTATGATTCATTGACTGAGTCGCTGTCCGGAATCAGGAAATCACTTGGACTGAAAGCACTTACTGACTTAATATTGTAGGTGAGGAGTGTGTAACGTTTCACCAGCTCGCTCTGTTCTTCTCTGTGCCGAATATCTCACATGGGGTGAGTTTTTTTTATATAATAAAGTGCTATAGTATTATTATAATAATAGCATGCATTGATGAGAGCTTGACTTCTTTTAACATGAAACATTTATTGAAAACAATAGGCTATTTCGGTCGCTCCGTGGGGACTCATCGTTGACAAACATATGCGACATGGAAAATATCCTCTGTCTCTGTGTTTATATAATGTGCGTCTGCCTTTCAATATAATACAATATATAATATACACATTCATTATTTATATAGAGAATTGTTGTCTATAGAGAATGAGATATACTTAAATATATACACACATAACAACATCTGTGGTCTATCAGCTGATCTATGAGTTCACCTCTGTCACTTTTATTTATTATTACGAGAGCGCGCAATTTTAGGTCGCCTTGCGTGAACGCGCCGGATTTAATGTGTAACGGCGCCTGCAGTTAAACATCAACCGTCTAAATGGGGGGTCTTTCTTATGTCCTTTACCTCACACTGTTTACTGTAGTCACTCATTAGTCAACAGGAGGGACTGTGCTTGCCCATACATACATACATATATACATACATACACACATGGCGGGGTGCTGCTCTACGCTATGCAGTCTATGAAAGACCAGACACCCCCCCCCACCCCCCACCCTTTCATCCCTGCATTGGAGCAATGGGAGTTTCGGGGGATTTTCTCATCCGCAGTGGTTGCATTGTTCTTAAAGGATGTATTAATAAGACAAAAGATCTATTATACCGTTGTGTCAGGGTTCGAATGTGCTCTCTGAATGATCCAGTGCCCCAAAGCTCTTTGCAAAAAAAAAAAAAAAAAAAAAATGTTAAATGTTGTTTTTCAGGTGTGTACTCACTTTTCCCAATTTTAGAACAGCTCAGAGCTCTGGGTGTTGGCTGATACCTGATACTAACCTAAATCTGACATCTTAATAACGTTCTGTTGTTTCACTTCACAATTAAATTTGCTCATTTGCCTGATGCTTGTATCCAAAAGCAGCTGAGGTTTAAGGGTCTTGCTCAAGAACCCAGCAGTAGCCCAAAGCCTAAACCATTGTGTATGACCACTTCTACCACTTCTTGTAATTTGGCAGAGTAAATTTGTATAAGGCATTCTTGAAGTCATGTCCTATGTTTGCATGCAAGATCCGTGTCATGAAATATCCTAAAATCAGTGGATCAGTTTGGAAGATTAAATCTGATACCCAGTCCAGGGTTTCAGGATCAGATCGACAAAACGACACCTAATGCCCTATGAATGTTGATTACAAAAGTCATACAGACTGAGACAGGTCCTCTGTGTGCTGTTTTGACGGAGACAACAATTGAATATTGTGAAATGAGACAATGAAATGTTGGTGCGCCTTTGGGAGCTCAGGTGTCTCCATCTCTCTTTTCACCGTGCTTATTTCTGAGTAATCTGTGTCTTGGCACAGTGGAGTACTGAAACTCAGGGTTGGATGAAAACGCTTCCAAGTGCTGGACAAAACATGTGACCTTGAATACACAGCGTTAATCCTTCTCCACTGGTACCCCGGCATGTCAGGGAGTGGGAGAGTGCGAGAGGGCAGAGGAAGAGAGGGGGAGGTGTTCTTCTGGTACGAGATTCCTCTCTTTAGTTTACAGATAAGCTGATATGGAGGAGGAAATACTCATTGCATTGCTGAAAGGTGTTCATCCATCATTCCGGGCATTACGGACTCCGGAGGAGAATGTGTTTGTGTATGTGCTAAGTCTGCAGCCTTGCCTTTCTTGCTGTTGTTTCTCTATAAAGATCTGCAGCTGATTTTTTTTAAACAATGCACTCGGGTGCATGCGATGTAGAGAAGAGCAAACACTGTGATGTGATGATAAAAGCCGTTCAAAAGGCCAACAGGACAGGAGAGGACAGATGAAGCAGGGCAGAAATATCAGGTGTTGAATGAGGCTCAATTGATGGCCAGAGTGTCGTATTTAGGTGTCAGCAGGTCATTCTTTGGTGTATTCTTCAACTTAATATCTCAGGTCTACTGTCTGTGTTTGCCTCATGTCACTCCATGCTTGATTAGAGCTGAATAAAGCCGCCAATGCCGTCTCTGCTGACTGCTGACAATGTTCTTTACACTCACATTCACAGTCTTCATTGACAGAGAAGCCCAGCTGTGGATTACACTGTGGTGTGCCCTGTACCCGAACTCCAAACACCCATAATTCTTTAGTCTGATTCCACTGAAACATCTGGGTTTTCAAACAGAATGCCCTTATTGCAAAGTCACATATAACGTCATTCATGATATTACAGCATCATAATGATAATGTGACTCAGTGTCTTACTGTAACATCATGACCTCTCCAGCTGTTCTGACACTCTTAAAAAAAGTAAGCAAATAACCCATAGCTATTTAAAAAATCATTTTTTTGTTTATTTGTTTGGTTACAGGGAAATGTTGTAGGGTTCTACATAAAACCTCTAACAGTTCCTCCAAAGGAACAACCCGAAGAATCCTTAAGAGTAATAAAATTGACCTTTTTTTTCAAACAATGTTGAAAAAATGGTTCCTTGTTTTTTTTTTTGTTTTTTTTTTGAATAATTAAGGCTCTTAGAAACCTAAAGCTGGTCTTTGTGTAATCCTGTCTGACATAAAACATCTAAGGGTTCTCCCAAAGAAACAAACTTCCATCCATATTCAATACTGCTTATCCTATCCTGGAGCCTATCCCATGGAACTTGGGGCACACCAACCCATCGCAGGGCACAATCACACACACACACACACATTCACACACTACAGACAATTTGGAAATGCCAATCAGCCTACAACGCATGTCTTTGGACTGGGGGAGGAAACCGGAGAACCCGGTGGAAACCCCCAAAGCCCGGGGAGAAAATTCAAACTCCACACACACAGGGCGGAGAGGGGAATCGAACCCCCAACCATGGGGTTGTAGGGTAAACTTGCTAACCACTAAGCCACCATGAGAAACAAACTTAAGAACGCTAAATTAAACCCTTTTATGAGTGTTGAAACATGTTCTTAGTGTTCTACAGGGTTTCTACTTGTATCCCTGTCTGATAAGTAATCACTCTATTATAGGGTTCGACATGGAAGCCTTCCCCCAAAAAGACAAACCGAGGAACCTTTATTAATTTAACTTTTTTTTTTCTAAGTGTTGAAAAAGAGGTTCTTTAAAAGTTTTTAGAATAGTTAAGGGGTTTTAGCTACTTAAAATGGTTTTTACCTGTATCACTGTCTGATAAGGAACCGGGGTTTGTTGTAGGGTTCTACATGAAACCATTAAAGATTCCCCCACAGGAACAAACCGGAGAAACCTTAACTGTGAATAAAATTCAAATCTGTGAACTAATAAACAATTAAACTGTTGCAGCAAGTAAAAGTTTAAAGAAGCTTTAAGTTATGACTTAAAATGTAGACTTTACTAGATCCATTACTAGATGAAACATCTGACTGCAATGAAAAATTATTAGGATGCCATGTTTTTCATGTCATTTAGCTTGCTCAAATTTAGATGGAAAAAAAAAAAAAATCAGTAGTCATTTACTACTGTTTAGTGGTACAGTCTTGGAAATTAACTGATTCTATCTATGACCCTGAAGTGTTCTGTAGCTTGATCCTCTGAGGAAACAGAGTTTTCTATTTGTCTTCTGTCCTTTTGTGTACTTTCTTTTTGTCGACTAATTTGTAATATAACAGCTCTTACACTAAGTAAATATGTCATAACAAATATGAGTAATGCTTACTGTTCTCATCCGTATGAAGGTCACGGACGGTGTGTTTCCTGTAGATTTCGATCGCAATGCTGTTCGGCTGCTGATAGCGAAATAAAAGGTCACGTTGTCGGTTTAGCTCTTTGATTAATAGGGGTGACAAAGACATCATGTAGTACTTGAATATCAATATGTATCAGTCAGTGTTGCACATCACGCGTGATAAATGCAACATCTTCTAAAATTATTTATCACAATATTATATTATCGTATATTATAGTATTTATACCACAGCACTGTTGATTGGTTAGAAGGTATTGATCAATGTTCTATACCAGCAGCTCTGACAGTAGTTATATTAATGCGCTTGTTTCTATAATATCAACTCTTTTGCAGGGAATTTGGTTGGCACTTCACAGAAACAGGTGTGAAAAACATGCGCTATTGTTGGTGAAGCTGTGTGAGAAGTTGGTGAAGTTGTGCAAAGACGTGCGAGATGTGTGTTCAGAATGCTTTGGGGTCTTACTGTAATATGACAAGCTGCATTTTGTTGTCTCAAGGTCAAGAGAGAGGAAAAAAAGAGAAGCTGTTGAGGGAACAACTGTTTCTAGCTACTATAATGTAAGTGATAACAGAAACTTGTTTCATGGACGTTCCACAACATCAGATGTAACTATAACAGGAGGAAAAGAATGATTTATTGTTTATGAATAAATAAAAATTACGATCATGATTTAAGGCGTGTTATAGTCAAATAACAAACGTCTGGGTGTTAATGGTAAAGTTGTTGGTTATTTTCCTATAACAGCATGCCCTGTCTTGTTTTATTTCATTACCTAACTGAGCCCTAATGATCACTGTATGGACTACTAGTTACATTGTACCTTAAGTGTCTGTAATCTAACCTAACTACTCTCAACACTTAAAGTTAGGACTTTTCACCCTGACTTACGGGTGTAATTCACACCTTCAATGGTTACTAATTAAGGATTTCTTGTTAAGGATTTCCCTGAATCGGTGTCACTGAGTCGACACCAGGGTTAAGATAGCTGTGTTTGGTTAAGGTAAATAAATGTACAGAAAAAAAATGATTAGCCAAGAGTAAACAGCATCCTGTCGATGGTTGCTCTAAGTAGCAAATACTTGTTGGTTGCATGCTGTACGTGATTTGTGGATATTCTGTTTCCGAGAATTAGGCTGTACATTTTTTTAAACTAAACACATTACAGATTTCTGACGCTTTCAGTCTGGTTGCACTCTGAATCACAGTTACTGAAACTGGTTGAAAATGACCACAAAAGTTTATTAACCTGCATTTCAACTCTTCCCCGAGGTGCGCCGTTCAAGAGGGAAATTTGATTCTTGTGATCATTTCTGATTGGTGTAACCAGAGCACTTATTTTTCTGAAACATCCCTATGACCAGTGCATGAGAAAGGAAGCTAAATAAGCAGGCGAATAAATAAACATATGTACGAGTGAACGGAAGGATAAACAAACGGAGGAGGCGTTCAGTGGTGGGAACTGGAAGTGTGGGATTCTTGGGCTTGGTCACACGAGAGGTTAAAGGAGGGGTAATGTAACACAGTGGGCGGAGCTATCCTCTCTCTCTCTCTCTCTCTCTCCTCTCCCTTTCTTTTTCTCTCTCCCTCTCTGTCTCTGTCTCTTTTGCAGAGTTCAGGTCCAAAAATCTCAGTCAGTCCTGTGAGAATTTTGGAAACAAAAGCAAGTCATAAATCCTGAATGTGATGGAAAAAAGGGCTTTTTTTCCAAGCAAGGGAATAACATGTTACTGTCTGAAGATGTTTACACGTGTTTCTAGTGTGCATGATGTGCAATGATTATAGCCATACAGTAAGCACTTTGCTCACTGTCATACTATATAATAATAATTGATATGCTGTAAAAGCATGGCAGCTATAAGCGCCCATGGTCGTTTGCGTGACATTAATTGTCAGAAGTGGTGTGAGAACCATTAGGCTTACACCGCTTTGATGGTTTTGAGCCAGCATGCATGTCTGGACTAAGAAACACTTTTTTTCACTGGGTGTGGCAGCTGCATCGAAATAAACGCCTTCTGTTTCGCGAAGCTGCTGCTCAGCAAGTTACAACTCACAGCCGGCAGTGTGGCGCTCTCAAACCTCTGTGCCAAGCAATGGGTGTGTCCCAGGAACGCCAGAAACAGCCTCGCCTCAAGCACCGTTCCCTCACAAAAACACACACAGCCTGTCTCTCCCTATCAGTCTCCTGCTGCCCGTCTGACGCGTCTGTCTTATAAACAGTAGCATGCGCTCATTTAGCAAGGGGACCATTGAAAACACGTCCTGAAATTTATGCTGTATACAGTACAGACACCCAGAACAATTTGTCTGGCTTCCGCAGACAGATGTAGCCCAGGCTCCTTGGGGAAAACTTTATAAATATTTACTGAGCAGGGAGCCAGCTAAGGAAAAACTTTAGCCATTTTAGGACAGGACACATTTTCAGCTCATGAGAAAAAGGGGAGAGCCTTCAATGGTCCCACTTTCAAAGGCCCCGCTGTCTCCGCTGTTCACCGCATTTATACAGTAGTTAAATTATTCTTGCCTAAAAAATAAACTTTGATCTTGTAATCCATCTTGACGTCCTACAGTTGTTCTATTTGTAATCTTCTTCGATAAGGAAACACTTGCTGTAGGGTTCTGCATGAAACCCTTATGGATTCTCCCAAAGGAATAAACAAAAGAACCATTTTGTCCTAAGAGTGTTGAAAAATGGTTTGTTAAGTGTTCTTTGGATAATTAAGGTTTCTTAGATACCTAAAGGGGTTCTAGTTGTAACCTCCTCTGAAAAGGAAACACTTGCTGTAGGCTTCTACATACAACCCTTCTGGATTCCTCTAAAGGATTAAACTGAAGAAGCCTTTGTTGAAAATTAGTTCCTTAAGGGTTCTGTGGATGGGTTCTTGGCAATGTTAGATAGGTTCTTGGTGATAGGCTTCATATCAGACAGGGTTAGAAGTAGAACCCCTTTAGGTTGCCAATAACCTGTCTACTGAACCCTTTGTTGAAAATGAGTTCCTTAAGCGTTTGTATATGTTCTTTGCGACCTAAATGGGTTCTACTCCTAACCCTGTCTGATAGGGAGCCTCACTATTTTAGGGTTCTACATAAAAAAGAAATAACCTGAAGAACCCTTAAGATTTATAAATTAAACCTTTTTCAAAGTTTAAGAGCATTGAAAACTGGTTTTTAAAGGGTCTCTTGGGGTCTCTTTCTAAGGGTTCTTCACTACCTAAAGGAATTTTACTTGGTTCTTCTGTCTACTGTCAGAACCACCTTGTTATGGGTTCTATATAAAACATCTAAGAGCTCCTCCAAAGGAAAAACCTGAAGAAGTCTTAAGGATTCAAAAAACTGAAGAAATCGTAATGGTTCAAAACTAACTCTTTTTTTTTTTCTTGTCTAAGAATGGTTATTTGCACAAGTTCTTGGGCACCTAAATGGGTTCTACTTGTATCTGTCTGATACCATCTTTTTTATATGGTTTTAAAGAAAATATCATTGGGTTCCCTGAAGGAACAAACTGAAGAAGATTTAAGGGGGTCAAAATCTCTTTTTCCCCCTAATAGTGTAGAAATCTAAACCTAAAGCAGTTCTACTTGTAACTTTGACTGATCTCTGTTGTATGGTTCTACAGAAAACCTCCAACGGTTCTAAACTTATGAGTGTTGAAATTTAAGGGTTTCTGATGTCTAGTATAAAATAACGGATTGAGCTTCTGTTAAATTTCGTAACAGAGACAAAAGCCTCACACTGTGCCACATGGACAAATTCAAGTGTTGTGTTTTTTTACTTTGTGGAAATTTTTTTTAAGTGAGTCATCACAAATGAATGTAAAATGCTGGCAGTTCTCTTTTTTAGAGTTAAAATGCTCACAACTTTCAACGGTTTGCGTTAAAAAAGTTAAACATCATGCATCGTGACAGCTTGCCATCTGTGTGACCACAGTTTTACAGTTTGAGGGAAGGAAAAACAGGTGCAATCTTTACACTAGCATAAAAAATCGTTCCCACACTGCGTTAATGTTCTCCACTTTCCTGGCCGCAAAGAGGCTTGGAAAGCATCTCTGGTGTTGCTGAAGCATGGAAACATTTTCTGATGAATTTGTGGCTGTATATGCTCTATCTGACCCTGGTGTTTGTGGCTTTAAGCCTGTCTGCAGCTTTGAGAATCTACTGCAGTGGTTCGGCTGCAGAGAGCCAGAAAGGCCTTGAGCAGGTAAAGTAGTAGAAGTGGAAAAGAGGATACACGGGTCCTGCCTGTGCCCCTCCTCCCTTCTTCTCAGTGCATTGTTTCTACTGCCTTCTTTTGTTTGTGCAGCTGGAGAAGCTAGTGCAGATCCCTCCTGTTGGGATGCAGAAAGAGAAGAAAAAGTTGGATGGTTCATGAAATGTTCCTGAGAGAGTCGGGGGTTTTTCCAGAGCAGAGACTTTCTTTCTGATCTGTCTCTGTCGAGCCCGTCCTTTCAGATCAGCTCTCTGTGATGGAATTAGACCCATCCGCATGGTAATGAGCAGTCATGAATGTCCATGAAGGTGGATCCTGTGCTTCTTTAGCATGAGAATGCCCTGACTCTCGGTTCTTCGGGGACATTGTTGCCGTTGACTTGTGTGGCCTAATCGTTGCACAGTCGCGTGTTGAAACAGGAGATTGAAGATTACGCAATGTTTTTTGTGGGACCTTTGCAGAAGACAGATGAGACCACAATGAATTTGCATGAAATCGTTTTAATGTTTTGAATAAACTGTTACAGTGTGGAAGTAGCCACACCTATAGATTATACTTTTTAATTTAACTGTCTCTCTAGGCTCTAGCATTTTATATATATATGTGTGTGTGTGTGAGTGTGTGAGTGAGTGAGTGAGTGAGTGTGTGTGTGTGTGTGTGTGTGTGTGTGTGTGTGTGTGTGTGTGTGTGTGTGTGTGTGTGTGTGTGTGTGTGTGTGTGTGTGTGTGTGTGTCATCTTTCTTGTGAATGCAGCCAGTGCAGCAAAGTGGCAAGTGGCAAACACATGGGTCACTGATAAGATGTACGCACAGTGATAAGAACCAAAAATACACATGCATGAATGTGAACGGGTTTAGACAAGAGGATTCTGCTGCTTCTTAAACATACAGCGAGGCATTCGTTAAAATTCCAGCATTTTAAAGCTCCTTTTTAAAATTCCAGCTGGTTCATTTGCTCACATTTTAGTGAGTCACCACTTAAATTCCTGGGACCTGTTGATGGGTCCAGAATTAGCATTCTTCACTTGTTTATGTGCATGTCGTTCCTATTAGTTTTACTGCAGTTGCTAAATAATGTACAACAGGAGTTCTGCAGCCAGGGACCCCATTAACTGTAAAATAAATTCCATGGACCCCCTCAGTACAGATTTTTTTAATTAAATGTGGACAAATAGTATACTTATTCCCATTCATTAGAGCGATAGAGCTTTCGGTTCCTGAACCTTCCTCTGGCAGAACACATTAGATTCGTTCTTATTTATAGGTCGACTTGTTTTTGAGTTACTGAGGTTTTGATCAAACCTATACAGTCAAATAGGCTAATAATGGTAAGAACTCAATAATAAATATAATAACTTTAGTAAAATGGGTCCACTACTGCCACTGCCATTAGTTTTAATTCCCGATTATATCCAGGTGTTCTCTGTTTAACTCCTCATTAGTTTTTCTATTTATACACTCATGTTCCTATGTCTAGTGGTGAAGTCTTATCGTCCAATTAATTTATTAAGTCCAAGCCTTATTTCCATGTTTCTGTATTTCTTGTTTATCCCCTTATATGTAATATAGCCTGCATGTGTGTTGACCTGGGCTATGGACTGATTATGATTTGTTGATTACCTTAATTAAAGGACATCATGCCTCTGATCACACGTTGTACTAGTTACTGAATAAAAAAGGTTTAAGCCAAGTCAATATCTGAGTAATAGGAGCTGGGAGTTTATAGGGTTACAAGTTTGTCTTATTGTTCCAGGTCTCTATTCATCTTTGTATCTAAATAGACGTCCATGAGAAATTTCCCAGCAGTTCATCAGACTCATATACAAAGTTAACTGTGCACGTTTCTGAGCTCAGCTGCATAGCTTCTTGTTCTGATTCTACAGTTACACTCTCATTTTCAGTAGTCTATTTTCTTCACCAGTATCACTCAGCTGGTTCTCAGCTGACTCTTTTAAAGCACTGTACTGATAAGATCTACAGGCCGAGATCGCCGTGGTTCTCACTCTACTGTCTTATTATTCTCTTTGTGTTAAAACCAGTCTCAGAAAAACAGGACTGTCTGAATTTGATCTGCTTTCAGATCAATAGCATGAACTGAATCCTGCTGTAACCACACCCAGTGTGAAAGGCAATCAGGGGAACATTTGAGGAAGGACACAATGGTTCCCAAATCCTTTAAGTTTCCTCTGGGGAGTGTCGTCTATATCACTCACTAACAACATACAGATCGGTGTGGATGTACATCATTAAAGCGTTTTAAAGCTGATTATTTGAGGTAAAAGAAGAACATCTGGGACAAATACAGCTCTGGGCGTTGGTAGCTCAGTGGTTAAGATGTTGGGCTACTGATTGGCAGGTCATGAGTTCAAATCCTAGCACCACCAAGCTGCCACTGTTGGGTCCTTGAGCAAGGCCCTTAACTGCTCAGATGTATAAATGAAATAAATGTAAGTCGCTCTGGATAAGGGTGTCTGCCAAATGTAACTCTTACACAGTGATATATAAAAAAAGGTGTTTGTGTTGTTTATATTTATGGCAGACACCCTTACGCAGAGGAAAACACATTTATGTCATTTATACAACTGAGCAATTGTGGGTTATGGGCCTTGCTCAAGAGCCCACAGTGGCAGCTTGGCAGAGCTGGGGTTTGAACTCACGACCGTCTGATCGGTAATCCAATCTCTTAACCACTGAGCTACCACTGCCACATGCTGGTAACTCCACAATGAATACAAAGGTGTTTCGTGCTAAATATTTATCTAAATATATTTATTTTTAATGTTTGTTTAATAGTGGTTACAATCTCTGATTGAAAGCAGCTGTTTTATACTGTTTCGACCCTTTAATGATAAAGGTCAGGATTAGTGCTACAGTCAGAAATTCTTTTTTATACCAAATAGCTTTGAAATCTTAATTCTGATTATGATTTCTATAGGGAGTTGACGGTTAGCATGCTTGCCTCACACCTCCAGGATCGAGGGTTTGATTCCCACTGTGGATGTGTGCGGCGTTTGCATGTTCTCGCTGTGCTTTGGGGGTTTCCTCCCCCAGTCCAAAGACATGCATTGTAGGCTGATTGGCATGTTCAAAAGTGTACGTAGTGTGTGAAAGGGTGTGTGATTGTCCCTGTGTCCCGCTCCAGGTTCCCTGTGACCCACTAAGGATAAGTGGTATAGAAAATGGATGGATGGAAGAAAGAAAAATTCATAATTGTTGATGTGGTGACATTTTCTGTGAGGAGATGTTTATTTGTAGCCATACTTTGTGAAAGTCATTTGTAAAACTATAAGGCTTTCCAGCACAGGAAATTCTTCAGGACGGACTTCAACATGTTGCGCATTGCAGTTCCTTGGTAACAAGCTGCATTTTGTTTATTCACGAGAAAGTGATGAAATGATTGTTTACAGCTGCATTAATGTATGTGAACAGGAACAGACTTTTTTTCAATGATGTTCCACAGCATTAAATGTAACTAAAAAGAGGCAAAAAAAGACATATTTTTAGTGCATAGAAATTTGATCATTGTTAAATTCCTGTGGTATGAGGGAATAAAACACATGTTAAATTACTGTGGTATAGTAAAAACGCATTTGGATGTGCTATTATTGGAAAATAATCAACTTCCAAGTAGCTCCGCTTTCCGTCGGACCACATGACAGCACCATTATGATTTGTTTCCTATAACAGCACAATCCCAAGCGTTTTATTCCTTACTTGATCACGTAATTAGTATGAAATTGAAATGAAATCTAACCACATTGTTTTTGGTAATGCATGTATGTTTGGTTTTGCATGAATGGTTGCCCTAGTGAGGCAGTCAATGTTGATCATTCTCACTGGGATATTGTTGATTTTTGAGTTTGTGTCATTAAGAATACATGTCACAGCAAGCATAGGGGAAAAAAAATCCCTCAGAGGTCGACTCATTTCTCTCCTCTGAAAGAGATAAGCAAGCCATGTTTTAGTTTTGCATCACTTTTCAACTAAGCATGAGAGATATAATGCGTGCTGTTATCAGGAGCTCAGAAGAAATGGGTGCTGTTTTTTTTTTTTTTTTTTTTTTTTTTTTAACTTTCAACTATGTGGGTGCCTGTATGTATTCTTTTCCTCTCTACCTCTCTCTCACACTGATAAAGCAGGAGGAGAATATGATAGAGTATGGATAGAGTGATAGGTTTAGTGTTATGGAGGCAATGAAGAACTAGAGTATGGCTGCCAAACAAGCATGACCCTTCATTAACGGATGTGCCAAGGGTATGTGGGAGGGTGTGAGTGTAGGTGTAAGTCACAGTCGAGGAAATTTGAGCGGTGCCAAAAAGCATTCGCGAACAGACTTAGTTCAGTTTTAGTGTTCTGTATCTCAGGGTCAAACCACCAAGACATTATGAGTATGACTGTGAGCTTTCACTGGCTGTTGGCTGAGAGAGTTCTCAGCATCAGATGTGTCTACTTGCAGAGAAAAGGGCAGCCCTTGTCTAGACATACTTAAGTCAAGACATGAAGTAATGTGAATTTAGCAGCGAATGGAATGATGTTGTGTTCTTCGGCTCTGCATCTGCACCTTCATCAATCTTTGCATCAAAATGTGTTAAAATCAGATGTTTGTGGTTGTCGGCTTT
Organism: Cranoglanis bouderius; assembly: GCA_023630585.1. Taxonomy (NCBI): domain Eukaryota; kingdom Metazoa; phylum Chordata; class Actinopteri; order Siluriformes; family Cranoglanididae; genus Cranoglanis; species Cranoglanis bouderius. Next base: position 5,672,198 of record CM042551.1, on the reverse strand, counting down.
GATCTCAGCAGTGAAGTTTAATGTGTATGTGTGTGTGTGTGTGCAGTGAAGACTAGATGTGGTCCTCACAAGCAAGAGAATGAAGAACTACACTGACTGACTCCCATCCCATCCCCACCAAGTCTGCTGTCCATTGTTACACACCCATGTCTCTTTGTTCCTATCTCCTCTCACCCACATGCTAAGAACCTGGCAACAAATATAAAACAGCAATAAACAAACCATGAAAAAATCACAAGTGGGTGCCCAAGTGTCCATTGCATGCATTCATTTATGAAAGCCAGCAGCTAGTGCAAAAGTTTGTACAACCCCAATTCCGAAAACGTTGGGACAGTATGGAAAATGCTAATAAAAACAAAGAGGGGTGAATTGTAAATGTACTTTGACTTGTAGTTAAACAAAAAAAAGGCAAGGTATAAAGACAAGGTATTCGATGTTTTACCTAATCCACTGCATAAAACGTGTTTTTCAACACGTTTATTTTGAAACTGATGCATGCAACACGTTCCAAAAAAGTTGGGATGGGGCAATTTGGGACTAATAGCGATGTGAAGTTGAAATAAGAAGGTAATGTGAAACAGGTGAGGCAATCGTCTAATCGTAGTATCTAAGGAGCCTCCAGAAAAGGCCTAGTCCTTCAAGAGCAAGGATGGGTCGAGGCTCGCCAATCTGCCAACAGAATAATTCAACACTTTGAGAACAACATTCCCCAAAGACAAATCGGTAGGATTTTGGGTATTTCACCTTCTACAGTGCACAATATAATTAAAAGATTCAAGGAATCTGGTCAAATCTGGGTGCGTAAAGGGCGAGGCCGAAAACCACTTCTGAATATGCGTGATCTGCGTGATTGCCGATCCCTCAGACGTCACTGTCTTAAAAACCATCATGAGTCTGTAATGGATATCCTGACATGGGCTCGGGAATACTTCGGTAAACCTTTGTCAGTCAACACCATTCGCCGCTGCATCCATAGATGCAAGTTAAGGTTTTACTATGCAAAGCCGTACATCAACACTGTCCAGAAGCACCGCCGAATTCTCTGGGCTCGGTCTCATCTGAGATGGACAGTAGCACAGTGGAATAGTGTTTTGTGGTCTGATGAGTCAACATTTCAAATAGTTTTTGGACAAAACAGCCGTCGTGTTCTCCGGGCCAAAGAGAAAAAGGACCATCCAAGCTGTTATCAGCGTCAGGTCCAAAAGCCAGCGTCTGTCGTGGTATGGGGGTGTGTCAGTACCCATGGCATGGGTAACTTGCACATCTATGAGGGCATAATTAATGCAGAAAGATATGTACACATTTTAGAGCAACATATGCTGCCATCTAGAGCAGGACAACGCCAAACCACATTCAGATTACAAGCGCATGGTTGCGTAAGCAGAGAGTGCAGGTGTCAGCATGGCCTGCCTGCAGTCCTGACCTGTCTCCGATTGAAAATGTATGGCGCATTATGAAGCGCAAAATAAGGCAACGAAGACCCCGTATAGTTGCACAGCTGAAGAAATGCATAATGAACGGGGGAAAATTCTGCTTGCTAAACTTAACCAACTGGCGTCTTCAGTCACAAACGCTTAATAAGTGTTAATAAATAAGCGGTAAACAGTCGACTGTCCCAACTTTTCTGGAGTGTGTTGCAGTCATCCGATTTGAAATGAGTGTATATTTTCAAAAATAAATTAAATTAACAAAATAAAACATCAAATAATGTGTTAATAATGTGTTTTCAATATAGTACAGGGTGAATTTAATTTTCAAATGACTATTTTTGTTTGTTTTTTTGCATTCTCCATACTGTCCCAACTTTTTCGGAATTGGGTTTGTACACCATTACGACGAACATGATTTGAAATTGAAACGATGGTAAGAAGATTGGGTCAGGTTTCACAAGTAATCAAATAATGTACAGTACGATAAAAAAGGATGACGCTTCAAAAGTCCTTCTTTCTGATTGTGATGTAAATATATTTTCTAATATATCATCTTATAACTGTCATTCTCGTACGTTTTCATATCCTCTAAAAAGCTTTCGAATCCTCTCCACTGTAATATTCCACCTCCAGTTCTTCATTTCTTGTACATAAAAGGCAAAATGGAGGATTCTCTTCTTTTTACTCACCAATAAAAGCGATGGGGGGTGGCGGGGTCTCAGACTTTTGAAACTGACCATATCTTATCTTAGAAATACATCACGAATAAAGTTCTCACACCACTTATCTTATTTACCTTTAAGTCTAAGAGGAAACTGTGGCTAAACTGAAACTTCCAACCTCTTCCCCTCTGTTGAAAATGATGAAGAGTCAAATTAACGGTAGAAAATTTAAACACTTCAGAGAATTACTACTAGTGAGTTTTGACCATAAAGTTTCAGGACATGGTGCCACTGCCTCTTTGTGGTTTAGCAACATTAAGAATAGCCTACTTAATAACGATCCAAACTATACAGACCGCGAAGGATTATTTAATTCAGATGCACATATATGTGTGGTACAAGCTTAATCAAGTGCTGACCTAAAGCCACGACCATACAATATGTTTTGCTTTCCTTATACTAGCATTTGTGGTTATCTCCAAAATCAAAGCTTTGAAAAATCACACATAGCAGGTTTTTTTTCCATCATACACAGCAGAAGTCGACTTGTCTTTTTCTCATATCGTTACTTCTCTCTCAAGCTCTGTGCTCACCTTATTAAAGATGCTATTACCATGTTGTAGAATAATAGCATGGATTAAAATTTTTTAAAAATAAACACATTAACATAAACCTGTGATCTGCATCTGCAATAGTGTCAGAGCTGCTGTTATTAAAAAGAAAACCTTCTACCAAAACTGACCAATCAGATTCATGCATTTACGGCATTTAGCAGACACCCTTATCTAGAGAGACTTACATTTATGTCATTTATACAACTGAGCAATTAAGGGTTAAGGGCCTTGCTCAAGGAGCGACAGAGGCAGCGCTGGGGTTTGAACTCATGACCTTCGGATCGCTAGTCCAACATCTTAAGCACTGAGCTACCACTGCCATTGAGCAGTGCTGTGGTATTTGATGACCAGCATAAGGGAAAGTAGTCACACAATTAACACAATTTAGCTTAGTGTGAGCACACTTACGCAATCAATTAAAAGACACACACACACACACACACACACACACACATATGCAAACAAAGCTGAGCTACCACACACGCTGATAATACGCACACACTCACACAAACACACACACACAAACACATGCAGACAAACTCACACACACACACACACACACACACACACGTACTCGTACAAACTGAAAGAGACTCAGAGACAAATATTAACACTGCCACACACACACACACACACACACACGTACTCGTACAAACTGAAAGAGACTCAGAGACAAATATTAACACTGCCACACACACACACACACACACACACACACACACAAACATGCAGACAGTGTCACACATACCCACACTCATACAAACTAAAGAGGAATCAGAGACTGCAAATATTAACACACACACACACACACACACACACACACACACACACACACACACACACACACACACACACACAGAAAAGCAAACACAAATACATCTGACATGCAAAAATTGTTAAGGCAAATGTTTAAAAGTTTTATTGCAAGAAACCACAGATAATATAGGAACATTATAGATATTATGATACTAGGTGTTTGTGTGTGTGTGTGTCTGTTAATATTTTCAGTCTCTGATTCCTCTTTAAGTTTGGACGAGTGTGTGTATGTGTGATTTTGTCTGCATGTGTTTGTGTGTGTGTGTGTCTGTGTGAGTGTGTGCGTATTATCAGCGTGTGTGTGGTAGCTCTCAGCCGTGCCTTCCTGATAAAAGCAGAGAAAAGTGAAGTGTAAAAGAGGAGTGTTGTCTTTTGTTGTCGTTGTTATTTGCTACAAGTTTCCATTATCTAAATACTTTCTCTCCATCTTTCCGACTCTCTTAACCTTCGATAAATCGAATCTGGACGGATTACGTATGTCGTTTATACACAGTCCGATAAAATTTCGGAGGAAAACGGTGCACGATAGCGTGCACATAAAGTACATCAAGTGTAAAACAAGAACGTTACACAATGTTCCAGTAAACCAAGTGCACCACAATACAGGAAACACATACAGTAGGAGAGCAGCAATACATACACAACATGCACAGTAGGAGTTGAATATGAATAAAGCATGCTGATTATCTCAACATAATCTAGAGATAAGAAAACGGAAGAAAAACAACAACAACAAAAAAAACCCCACAAATTTAAATGAAAATCAGATTTCATCCAACATCTTTATACACACTTAAGAAAAGCGATGATAACAAACTTCAAGCCATGACATGTTAGATAAGGAAAAGCAGAAGGATAACAGATTCATCTGATTAACAGTTTACATGCACAGAAAAACCTGATTACTGAGCTACAATCCAATAATGGCTTTGATTAGATATTAGCTATGGTAGTATGGCTTGGGTACAGATTTTAGAAGTACGTCACCCATTGGGTTTACATGCAGTTACCTCATTTGACTGATACTTTTATTTAAAGTGACTTACAGCTGAGACAGGATGCAACAGAGCAGACAGGATGCTCAAGAGTGGTAGCTTGGTGGTGCTGGGATTTGATCTCACGACTTTCCGTAGCCCAATGCCTTAACCACGGAGTTACCACATGCACTTATGAAAGACAATAATAACTAACTCAGAGTTAGATTTTTCGCTTCTACATAGGATCTGTGTGATATCGCTGCATCTTTCCTGATTTGCATTCCTTCAAATACTAAATTATTTAAGCAATTAAAAAAAAAAGAAAAAATTGTATTCAAGGAATTTGATAGCCCTTGCTAGGGCATGTGGAAGGGGAAGTGGCCTATTGTGGACTTGCCTTCTTAAACACACAACAACTTCAAATATTTGGAGGTTTCTCTTCTAAACACACAATATGTCCACCTCTGTGGACTGCTACATGCTAATAAACCTACTGAAGTACTGAAACCTACATTTTTTAAAAATTTGTAACTTGGTTTACTGGTTAGAAACATTAGCCATTTAAGAGGTTTCACAGTGATGAAATACCTCCAGCCCTTATATATCCGGTATATTTGCGCAAGAGCAGTATGCTTTAAGGTCCTGCTGTGATCGCAGAAATGAACACAAAATCAAGCAAACTCTGCAATATTCGGAGGAGCTTGCAATTTTTATAATTTTATATATAATTTTATATATATATTTTTTATAATTACCGCAGATTTTCCACAGATTCGGGCCAAGACGCATCAGGTGACGTCATCACAACGCGCATTCAGTCAGAGCCCTCTTCGATTCACGCGCGTCAAACATGAGTACAGCTAAAAGGTCTCATTTACCAACAAACATCACTGGAAAAGACCGTGCAAAACTATTTCGTGCGATTTCAATTTCGCCAATTCAAGTAGTTTTCCGCAAAAAAAAAAAAAAAAAAAGCACAAAAAACTCTGCAAGTTGTATCACAGGTTTTGAAAAACGCAGCAGCAAAATCAAGCATTTTTGGCCGCAACAATCACAAAAGAAACTTTATGAGAACATCGCTCTCAAAACCCCAGCATTATTGTAATATTAAATAAGTAATATTAAAAATGGAATTCAACGATTTTGAGAGCCCTTGTTGTAACACATGGAAGGGAAAGTGGTTGCGTGTGAGCCTGCCTTCTTAAACACACACCTCACACCGCAAAAATGAGGAGATTTGTTCTCTAAATTTCCCAGATGTGCACCTCTGTGGTTAACGTGCAACTGCAGCATGCTAATAAACTCGTCTCAAGTAGGTCTCTATCCAAGTAGGTGTCGAGTTTTTAATTTCTAGCTTTTGTTTGTTTGTTTTTTTAATTCATTTTAAGTTTCTTTGCAGTTAAAAATGTGTTTAAGAATTTGCTTTGAATAAAAAAATTAAAAAAAAGATGCTACCATTTCTGAGATTTTGCAGTGATGAATTAAGTCTAACACCTCCAGAGATTCTGAAATGTCAGTCTGAATCAATCTGAAATTGATTGATTGATTTATTCATTTATTTTATGCCACAGTTTTTCTGGAACTTTGTTATACATACTGAATACATACTGTGTATGATGAAAATGCCTTTAGCAAGTGCCATGTAGTTTCACAAGACAGTTTTTGGTAGAGAGGCTGGTACGTTCTGTTACCCATCAGGGCCGAGATCTGGCTACTTTCACGGAGGTGTTTGACATTAACTTTTGAACCTTTGATTAACTTTTAGGGTTTTTTCGAACAAAACTCTAAAAATGTTTAAATGTGATGCTGTGATTTTTTTTCCCCCCTAAGGTCTAGTGACCATATGTTGCTCTGAAAAAGTTAAAAAGTTTGTATCCCCATTAGGAAACCAGTGTACCTACCCAATCAGATTGCATTGATTTACATTCTGCAGCTGAGGTACAGACTATTTTTAAGTCATACACAGACTCATGTTGAGTCAAGGTACAGAGTGTCTAGAACGCATTAGCAGACTAGCAAAAGCAGAATATATCAGATTACCAGAATACATGCCCTGAATAACCTGATTACTGAGCTAAAGTCCAGGTGTCTTGAAATCCAATAATGGCTTAAATTGGATATCAGATGTCTCAGTGTGTTGTTTAATGAGAGTTTGAATGGTAACTGCTGAAATAAGATATGTAGGCCTAATGTATTATTAGTGAGAATTTAAATGCACTTGCTGATGTCTGACCGTGGCACCACTGTGGCGTCAGTCAGGCAGAAGTGAAAGAGCACTCAATGCAAACCTTTACACTATCTGAACTCTTCTCTCACAGCCTGATATAAATAGTGTGTGTGCGTGCGTGTGTGTGTGCGTATGGATAATGAAGGAACAGCGAGATGCGGCACGCATCAGCGGCTGTTGCTGCTCTGCTAAGTGTGCTAGACAAATACGGATGGGAAAGAGACACAAAGTTAACAACTCATTCTGTGGCCGATTTGCTGTGCATGTTGTGCAGTTCTTTCTCTGCACACGTCCTGTCTCTATACCTGTTCACCTTTGTGCCACTGACTTTACATACTCCATGTCGTTTGATGAGTGTTTGCTCATTTTAGTTTGAATTCAACTGGTTTCTTTATTACAGTATTGTTATACCGTCTGTGTATAGTTTTTTTAAATTTTTTTGTACGTAGTCTGTGCTCTTAGTCGTGGTGTTACTCGATTATTGATTTTGATTGGAAGGACTGCAAATTAACATTAAAAACACATGAAAATATATATATATATATATTTTTAAAATTAATATTTCAATTACACTCAGCATTTTAATATCTACACAATGAATGCTCACCCCAGTAATTTAGTTTAGAATGTTTCGAAACTATATGTTTAGGTTAGGGATGCACTGATCCCATTTATCACATTTCGATATGATTCAAAACGTCCAAACATAATGCACATGCATGGTGTCATTTCTTATTTCAAGCCTCTCTACTCTCTTATTACGAGTTATCACATCATAAACAGTTAAAATTACGACTCTGTAGATAAACATCGCATATCGCACTTGCTACACAATGAGACCACAATGCACCTTGGCTATATGTAAGGAATAAAACGCTTAATATAACCGTGGACAGGGTGATGTGATGCAACCCAACGGGAAGTCGAGTTACTGTTACCACTGTTGAAGTTGATTCATTTCCAGCACAGGACATCCTGAAGTGCGTTATTTCGCTTACACCGCAGCAATTGGCCAATGATTATATTACCATTATACTTTTTTTTTTTAAGAATCAGTTTAGAGTTGCATTTTATTAATCCATTTAGTTCTAATCTTAGATTATCTGGAGCATATGCCGTACAAGTCCCTGTGAATTAGCCGTTACTATAGAAACGATTATTCATTAGAACAAGTGTCAGAGTTGCTGTTATAGAAAAGTAATCAACACTTTCTGACCAATCAGAGTTGAGAATTCAAGAAAGCTGATAATTTTGTTTTGTTTTGATAAACAATTGGCCTTTTAACCTTTTTTTTTCTTTTCTTTTTTTTTTTTAACAGATTACACCCAAATCAAAACAAACAAACCCCTGAGATGGTCCAAATGCTTGCAGGTCATCATAAAATCAAAAGACATCATTAGTGTTCTCAGGCTTTGGCAATATTAGATCAGTACAATACAAACAATATATTGTGCGTCACTAGTTCAAATAGATCATTTTTGTATTTTACTGTGGGACAGAATCGGTAGTGAGGGAAAGTATTTGGGGCAGGTCAGTAGGGAGGTGTGAATGAATGACAGTGGCCTGATAGTGCACTGATAAAATGATAGTGTTTAGCCTTGGAGCATGAGAGAGAGAGAGCACACGAGTTATCAGCTCAGCTGAGGTCATACAAATTCACCCATGACTCCCTCTGTGGCCTTGTCCTTCACAAGGATTTTTTTTCCCTCCTCTCTCTCTCTCTCTCTCTCTCTCTCTCTCTCTCTCTCTCTCTCTCTCTCTCTCTCTCTCTCTCTTTTGCTCTCCATCCCTCTCCCATGCTCTCAGCTCCCATATCACTTACATTACATAGCTCCAATCAATATCATTACGTTTGACAGTGTACAGTACAGCAGAGTACGAGAGCTCGGATTTATAGCTGCTTCAAGCTTCAAGTCTGTATGTTAGTAGTGTAACATAATCTTGTGTTTGCCTGTCGCATAAGTCAGGACCTACATTTCAGAAATTTAGTATGGCAAACATCTCTCCCCCCCCATGTGTGAGATTTGTGGCTGTTTGTTCTTTTACATGTCTTGCTGCATACGTGACAGCAGTCGTGCTGAGCTTTGTGGCTTTGCAAAAGGCAATGAGGTGGGAAGAATGTGAACGTGATGATATGAGTGATTACAGCAGTGAGGGTGGATGAAGTCGACTTTTCACACCATAAAGGGCTGAAACAGCACACAGTAACAGGCTCATTAGCACGAAGAGAGAAATCATTGCACAACCGCACGTAGTATAGGGGACTGACTGGGAAAAAGGGCAGACTGAAACGTGTGCATGTAAGCACATGCACACGCCCACACATCAGGGCTGTTAGAGGTTAGTTAACACTATAAGTACTTTCATATTTAAGTATTCAAAGGCCAAAAAAACACATTCAAATGATTCTACTTTTACTTTAAATCTTCACAGTGTACCTAGATGACAGATGAAAAAAATGAAAAAGGTCCTAATAAATGAATAAATGTGATTTGTAAAAAAAAATATATGATTTACAGCTTCTATCAGATGTCCTAAAAGTGATATTATTTGTAAGTAGTTCATTTCTAACATGCATTTTTTTTTTTTTTTAATCTCCAATGGTGCTTTATTAGGAATATTGTGCACTACATGCACCCTATGTAGTGAGCACATACAGTGAAATCTACACAGTGTATTAAGAAAAAACAACTTGTACTGTTTTCTTTGCTGTACTAACTCTCACATGAACTCCTAAGTATCTGGTTGTGCCCCGTACTGTATTCTTGGACCACGGACTATTTGCACTAGCGAGATTTTTATAGTATATCGTTCATTCATTAATCTTCAGTGACTGCTTTATCTTGGTCAGGGTCACAGTGGATCCAGAGCGTACTGGTTGGGACATTACTCATTCGAACGGCATCGCGCAGACACACGTTTACAGCTAGGGACAATTTAGCAAAGCCAGTCCACCTAATGGCATGTTTTTTTTGGAGGTGGGATGAAACCGGAGAACCCTGAGAAAACCCATGGAGACACTGCAGGAACGTGCAAAACTCTGCACAGTCAGTAACTCGAGCTGAGTTTATGATAAGATTATGATAACTCTACTATGTGAGTTTCTAAACATGGCCTCACACTTTCGAATTTGTATGAAAAGTTACATGGGATAGAGATAGGAGCAGGATTAATGTTTGTACGTTTCCTTGCGGCTTTTTGCGGCTGGTGTGAAATTGAACAAAAAACGACCATGTTGGCCATGTTCTTTCACATTCGTATGAATTTCTCACAAGATCAGGTTGGATTTTATTTGCTTGAGTGTTTTTTGTGACATGAATGCGTAATGCAGCGTTACTGCGCGTAGCAGTACAAAACGACACTCTCATTTATACTCAAATGCATATTTTTACGTGATTAACATTTAAATGCAATTTGTAAAGCATTCTCACAGCTGTGGTGGAGGTAAAGACACATACACAGAATACAAAGTATACACAGTATACAAAATAAGTGTGTTATGAATAAACCACATGGAGCTTAACCGAGTGCGGAGAAAATAGAGAGGAAGAGAAAAAGATTTGATGAAAAGCTTTCGTCCACTTGGTATTTCATCATAGCTATTTCACTGAGTTCTGCTAAACAAGATCTAAATCGGCGTGTGGTCAGGAACAGTTCAGTGATGCTTTCTTATTTTACGCAGGCATTTATGGTTAATAAGTGGTTGCTAGGTGTCATGCGGTGTCTTGTGTAGCCGATATAAACGCCGATCTAAAGAGCTTGATGTGGGTTTCACAGGCTAAAGGACACAGATGTGCATCGGGGTTACAATCACCCATGAGGGAGCTAATTGGGGCTTATCAGGTGTTGCTGGGTAGCACAGACAAGCTCCCGAAGCCTTTGTGAAGTTGTCAGGGGACTGCGTGTAGAGCAGCGTCCATACTGAGGCCCTCGATTCAGGTTTCACAGCTTTTTCCAGTCACGTTAATAGGTAAGACACACATGGTTCCAGTTTGGCACACATTTTCAATTCTCAAAAATCAGTAGCGCAGGGAACAGACCGCAAATGTGAAGAAGCCTGCCATGATGTGGTTTTTCTACCTGTTAGTTTAGAGGTTTTTTTTTTTCTTTTTTTGAACTTCTGCTGAAATTAGTTTCCTGTCCTATACCTGGAAGATGCTGAGAGAGCGTCCTCCTCTCTCTCTCTCTCTCTCTCTCTCTCTCTCTCTCTCTCTCTCTCTCTCTCTCTCTCTCTCTGCAGTATAACAGGATGTTAGTTCTGTCAGCAGGCTGACTTCCTTTGGCCTTTTTATAGTTTTGGTAGCATGTTCAGCTCACGCACGCAAACCGAGATGGAGAATGCACGTTTGCAAACCTGAAACGGAAAACGAATAAATCGTTCGTTTGCAAGAATAGGGTGGATTACTGTTATTTAACTTTATTCACTCATTGAGACCAAAATCGTAGTTTCAAGAGAAACCTGTTACGATAATATTGGCAAACACAGACCCAAGCACAAGTACACATTAAGAATACACCGTAGGCAGACAAGCAGGTAACAGATAAACGTGTACAAAACACCATTAAAAAGATCAATTTTAGGCTTGTCATCATTAAATGAGATACATATAGAAATGGTGTGCCAGACAGGCTACAAAGATGGGCAAAGAAAAGTCTGAGGGGGGTGTGTGTTTGTGTGGGTGTGTATATGTGGTTTGGGGTCTGCTGTCAGGGCTGGAGATGCCAGCAGCCCCGCAGCCAAACCAGATCATCAGGTTTCACACGCTGTCAAAAGCCGTTGACAGAGTTCTGTCTTCACAGTGATGTCAGGGCCACAAGCCTGTAAGCCTGTGGTTAAGCTTCACTGAAACATAGAATGTATCTAGAGGCCAGGGATATGAGAGTGAAACTTCTCAACAATAAAAATAGCTGAAATAGCTCAGAAGTGCTGGTGAAACAAGTCCACATGTGTACTAGAATTTTTTTTTTATGTAAAAGCAAGGTTACTGAGCAACAGCACATCCAAGCTTCAAAGCCTCTTGAGTATCACATGCCGGTCTGCTTTTTTGATGATCAGCACCCACCTGTGGTTGTAAGAAAGAAACCCATATCCCCCGACCTGATTTAAAATGTTAAAAATACTCATCTGAAGTTCATTCAAACCACAATTTAGCAACATATACTGTAGTTCTGGCTTTAAAAGGTCTGGCTCTTAGTTTGACATTTTAATTCATTGGACTAAAGAATATAATAATAATTAATTAATTAATAATATGTTACATTTACATAGCGCTTTTCTAGACACTCAAAGCGCTTTACATAGTATGGGGGGGGGGGGGAATCTCCTCAACCACCACCAGTGTGTAGCATCCACCTGGATGATGAGACGGCAGCCACAGTGCGCCAGAACACCCACCACACACCAGCTATAGGTGGAGAGGAGAGGAGGGTGATGTAGCCAATTCAGGGATGGAGATTATTTCCTAGCTGACAAAGGTTCAGATAAGCAACTAACATGACCGAATGGCATCAACAGTTACATTTTAATGCAACTAGCTAAAATATTAGTGATGATTTTGCGGTTTTGTAGCGGTGCTTCATGTTAGCATTACTGACTTCCAGACTCTGAACAGATGAAATTGGGGAATTAACACATACTTCTTTATCCACTTTAAACATTCCGTTTTACCGCACAAATTGTTTCTTTTTTTTTTCTTTCTTTTTTTTTTTAAATAAGCCATGTCGTCAGTTTTCTAATCAGATTAGAAAGGGAAAATAAAATGAGTAAACTTTGAAAATCTTGTCTTTAGCCCTATAGCTAGTTTTTGCCCCAGCGAGCTGCATTCAGCGAAATAATTTACGTAAATGCATGTGATTAGCTGCGACAAGCCACAACAGAGGATCTGCTACAGAAGTCACAATGGTTCGTGTTTAGAAAACTAGAGTCACTGTATTATGGAATTTTTTTCATAAGTTTATCAGCTCAGCTACAGGAAGTTTTTTTTTTTTTTTTTTTTTTGAAGTACCGATTTCTGTCAGCTGAAATACTTTAACTGGAACCACATCCGGACCACAGTCTGCCACTTGATAACACATTGACAGCTAATTCTGTGTGCATACTCTTGCTGATGGAACTAAAGAGATGGGAAGAGAGGCCTTTTTTATATTAAAAAAAAAAAAAAATCTAAATCCACACATGGTTGTGAGAAATAAACCTGATTTAAAACCCTAAAGGTGAACCTGAACTCAATTTCAACCATAATAAAGCAATATACTAATGTACTAATGTAGTAGCCCATTGCACTAATGTAGAAAAAAAAAATAGGGGGAAAATCAATCTGTGCAGATAACCTATGTAATAAGACTATCTTTCTCTGTTGTCCCTCTTTTTATTTTTTTTTTAGACTTCATTTCAGATTCATGTGTCCTCTAAGGGGGAAAAAAGTCGTGGTTGTCTGGCAGTTTGCTTATTTCTTTTCACTTTGTGCCCGTTTACTTCGGTTAATGTTAAAGTGGGTGTGTAAAAGTCATCAGCGCATCACTACTCTGAGGAATACGACTCTCCTCATTGTTTCTTTGGTCGTAATGACTTTTTTTTTAGCGATAATTCAATTGTGAGATTGAGATCAGTTTAAGAATGTGTTTACATGATTACATTACTTTCCTTGGTGCAGAAGTAGACCATTGTTCATTGTTCGATCTTGAGGAAATGGCTGTAGTGACTCTGGGCTGCAGATGTATGACAGAAGCAAGTGCAGCTTTGTCTGTTTGTCGATGCTTGAACCATGTGTCATGGTGTGCTTAGTTTAGTTAAGTGTGTGTGTGTGTGTGTGTGTGTGTGTGTGTGTGTGTGTGTGTGTGTGTGTGTCTGTGTGTTATGCAGATATCTCAGATTCCTGTCTTTGTGTGAAGATGCCATTCCGCCTGATAGAGTCGTCTCTGCAGCACTGCTCCACTCAGTAAAGTGCTGCTTAGCATAAACGAGTTTTGACCTATATTCAAAAATATGTTGCACTATACCACAGCCCTACTGAAATCACACATTCGATTTGATCAGAAGGTAATGGTTAATTTTTACAACAGCAACACTGACAGTAGTTTTGCACAACAAGGCATATCACAGGTTTCTATAGTAACAGCATACACTGGGACTTGTATGGCGGGTGCACCACATAATCACGTTTAAAAATGTGTGTAACTGTCGACATGTTAATGTTTTCAATGAGAAGATTTTATTTAACGTCTATGGAAGGAGTCTTCAGGGTCAGTGCTTTGTAACAGTCTGAAGTAAAGTTGTAACTTTGTTTTCCAACACAAGAAAGTCTTCAGGACTGAGGACTTTCTGGTTTCTTAGTAACATGACAAGCTGCATTTTTTTTTTGCCGTGTGAGGGAATGCCTGTTTATAGCTGCTATAATGTAAGTCATAACTTCTGCAGATGCTCTGTAACATAAAACGCAACTCTAAATGGATAAACACTACAATGTGTCATTCTTTAATAAATTAAAATGATGAGCTCTGTCAAATTGCTGTGGTGTAATAGGAATAAAACATTTCAGGATGTGATGTTATTGGGAAATATTTCACATCAGGGTGGTAACAGTAACTCAGCTTTATCACGTCACTCCATTGATTATTTTCCTATAACAGCACACCCCATGTTTTTATGCCTTACTTGGCAAATATTGGAATATTAGAGGAAATTCCAATTGCCGTTGTCATTGTCCATAATGAAATAATATCATGTCATCTGAAGAAATTATTCTGTACAACACACAAAAGTTATTTCTGACTCCACATTAACTGTACATTGATATAAATTATGTTCTTGATTTACCATTTTGCCTATCAACAGCTGATTTAATATATATATATATATATTTAAAATGGAACATCTCATCTCTCATCTCACTTCTCTTCAGCTCCAATAGTAATGATTAAACAGTCGAGCTCCACATTGTATTTAAATTTTCTGGCTGAAATTTAAACCGATACTCAGGACACGCTGGCCTGAAAACCAGAAAAAGGATCTTTCTTTTTATTTGCCTGAATGAAAGCTTTTTAAAATGGTAATTTAGAGAGAAACACTTTACTTATTTATAAAGTTAGTTCTTTCAGTAGGACAAAACTGAGCTGACAATAAATACAACCAGTTGCCATAAATTAGGATTTCTAAAACGATTACACTGTGTTCTACTAACCTTCTAATTTTCAATACCATTCAAATGATCTGTAATTATTTGATACTTTGATGTAGGCCTAATTTTTCAAAGTTTCAGCTGTTTTCAGATGAAATTCTTCCTGCTCTTGAGCATCCCTATTATAAATCTGATTAGATATTATTAGCGGGATTTTTGATACCTGGTAGTTGCGTGATTATGACCTAGTTTATTATTATTGTCATCATGGAAAAAAGAGATGGGAAGTTCCATCTGCGGATACACCCACCAAAACTATATGTTCACAATGATCAGTTAGAGCCGTTATTTTTATGCCATCTAAATCAGTAAAATTCAAATGATTGACTTCATATTCAAATCCAGTGGCTAACACGAGGGGGAAGTTGAATGCGTAGTTACACTAACAATGTTTGCTCAAATAATAGATACAGGCCAGATTAGATAGCAGACCAATAGATACTAGATAACAGCAGTGTTTATTTGGCTGAGGTGTTAAAATAGGGTGTGTAAAACTACTTGGATGTGGCACTGTTAATAGTAAACATTTGTTGTTTGCAGTGTTCTGTTTGTTTCTCCATTGTGAGAAATGAGAATTAAAGTGACAGGCGAGACGTGTAGGGCGTCAGCAAACGATGAGGGAGGAAATCAGGATGAACACAGATTAGGTCTACTGATGGAGGAAAAACTGAAGTATTATTTCCTAGCACCTTGTGTTAGGTGTCTCATGTCTGTCTGTCACCTTGTTTCTATACTCATTTCCAGATAAATGGGGATTTTTAACCAGAGGAAAGTTTGTAGTCTATCAGCATGCTGATCTAAATGACTGCAACCACTATTCATCTCCATTACTTATACGCAGCTTTGAACTGTTTGTTTCTCTTTGAACTTTTTCACACTTCATGCATTGATCATAGGTTTGTAACACCTCATACGTAAGTCAGATTTAACTTTCCTACTGTACCTACAACATGTGGGTGAGTGAGAAGAACAACCTGTGACAAGTTACTTGGTACACTCAAGTGTGTTTGTGTGTGTGTGTGTGTGTGTGTGTGTGTGCGTGTGTGTGTACCATGGGTTTTGGCATGGTGAATGTTTTCTCAAAGGGGAAATTCCAGAGCTCCACTGGAGCTATTTTTGAATCTCCAACATGTGTGTGATCCACACAAGTCTGCAAGAAATGAAATGAAAATCCATCACACTTGCTCAACATCATATCTGTTAGACACTTACAATTACTCCTTCAAGCGGGATGGAATGTGAAAATGCATTTAAACGATATCTCAAAGCCTGGTTTATTTGGAATCCTTTCAAATATGGCATTATTTAGAAAGGAATAAAACACTACGGTGCATGCAGTTCAAGGAAAATAATCAACAACAGCCTGGTGTGCTGTGGCCCGATGTGAAATGGAGTTACTGTTACCACCCCAAAGTTGATTAATTTGCTATAACAGCATATCCTGAAGTGTTTTATTTTTATTTAAGCATAGCCAGTGTGTTAATTTTTTTTTTCTTTAAGTTTTAAAAAAGTTTGTATCCTTATACAGTTACTTTTCATGTTGTGGAACGTGAGAGAACAGGCCATTCCTGTTATCAGTTATCTTCGCAGCTACACTCATTCACCAGCTACATTTTTTTCCTCTCGCTTGAAGTTAAAAAGACACACACAAAAAAAAAAACACAATTTGTCATACCCTCTGTCCTGAAAACATATCAACCATTACAAAGTACTGACAGTGGAGACTTCCGTAAATGTTAAATAAATGACTGTAAACTTCACCATGCCAATGATTATACTTTTTTTCTTTGTTGATTAACTGTGCATTTTATTATAGAAATGACTACTGTGAGAGCTGCTGTCAATCAACACAGTGGTATAAATATTGTTTAATTTGTTGCTATATGTTTATTCACTGTCTATGCTCTTGTGTTATTCTGCAGGCAACCCAGAGGGACTTCCTGGGCCACTGAGACATGACTCCAGGCTAGGTGAAGTCTCCTGGACCCAAAATCTCAGACAAACAACTGGGTAAACATCAGCTATGGCACAGACTATGGATCCCCGAACAAAATGCATTGTAGAACCAACAAAGAGCAAGTACTCTCAGTACTACGACATAGACCTCATCAAACTGCATTATATCTGTGCCAAGAACTTGAGCTCGCAGGACTTGGAGGATCGCAAAAAGCCCAATGATGGGTTCAGCTCGCTCAACATCATCTTCATCATCATCTGCAGCATCATTATTCTGGAGAACCTCCTGGTGCTCACTGCTGTTTTCCGAAACAAAAAGTTCCACTCAGCCATGTTCTTCTTCATTGGGAATCTAGCGTTCTCGGATCTGCTGGCTGGCTCGGCTTACATCGCCAACATATGTCTGTCAGGCGGAAAAACTTTTGATCTACTGCCTGTGCAGTGGTTCATAAGAGAAGGGACTGTTTTTATTGCATTGGCTGCATCAGTGTTCAGTCTGCTCGCCATTGCTATAGAGCGTTACATTGCCATAACTAAAGTCAAGGTTTACGGCGCCAATAAGACCTGCCGCATGTTCCTGCTTATCGGAGCATGCTGGGTCACCTCGATCCTTCTTGGAGGACTTCCCATTTTAGGCTGGAACTGCATCAACAATATGAGCGAGTGCTCGGCTGTCCTGCCTCTCAACTCTAGGCGCTACATCTGCTTTGTGGTGACCGTCTTCAGTGTCATCCTGCTCGCCATTGTCATCCTGTATGTCCGCATCTACCTGATCGTCCGTTCCAGCCACCAGGAAACCACTAGCTCGGCTTCCTACGCCCTGCTCAAGACTGTCACCATTGTCGTGGGTGTGTTTATTGTGTGCTGGCTGCCCGCCTTCAGCATCCTGCTCCTTGATACCTCGTGCACGATGTCCTCCTGCCCCATCCTCAGCCACGCCGATATCTTCTTCGGAATCGCCACCTTGAACTCGGCACTGAACCCGCTGATCTACACGCTGCGCAGTAAGGACATGCGGCGGGAGTTCCTGCGCGTGCTGTGCTGCTGGGGGCTTTTCCACAGTGGCCGGCCAGCAGAACGTTGCTTGTTGCAGCTCAAGAGCTCCAGCTCGATGGACCACTGTACCAGCAAACATGAACATCAAACCACTCCCATCATGCAGGACTGTACAACTTTTGTTTGAGCTTGGTCATGCTGCATCGGTAAAGGTTTCAGAGTGGGTTTAGGTCCGGAAGGAAGTTGAGGTATTTGTGTTCGTAGATTAAGCACACGAGCAAAAGACACCCGAAGAATCATTCTGCCATAGAGGCGTTATGCGATCAAAAGTGGTGACAGGGGTTTTGCATGTTCCTTTTTACAAAACAGTCAAACCTGTGTGAATTTTTCTCATCACTTTCTATGGACTCTTTGGAGCTAAAAGCAAGTATTGCAATTGTGGTATTAACATAGTCATGTATTGTTATTGTTTTTATTTTTGTCAAAGATTTATGATCTCCACTGAATGATTTATACTTGTTTTGATACCGTTATTACTCACCATGTCATATTTAGCTGTTTGGCAGTGACCAAAAAATCAAAGTCTAAGATAATGCACTTTCAAGCATATCTGTGATTGTAAGTATTTGTTACTGACTTGCAAGTCAGTCAAACTAACAAAGGCAACGTTGCATGAACATGAAAAGGTGAGTCTTGGCGTGACTCAGCAGACCTGATTCACAAAGAAAAGGGAGGTACTGAATAGTTACACTCCACAATGCACTCCTTATGAGCCATGTGTGCAAAACCATGTTATGTATTCCATTATATTCCCTTTAATTAACTACAATAAAAAACAAAGTACTACACTTCATTATATTGCATGGCATAACCTGTGTACAAACTAATCTATGGTGTATTCATGTACAATTTCATCATTAACCCTTTTCATTCAGCCTCTCTGGCCTTTGCTTATGTTTGTCCGTGCGTGTGTGCCATATGTGTGTGCTTGTATGTGTGTTTATGTGTTGTTGTTGTTTTTTTTAATGATAAGTGTTTCCTTTAAGGTAGACACAAACAGAAAGTACATTTCCTTAAGCGAAATGGCACTGACATGTTTCACCCGGCCTGCAGTTATCCCCTGGACTTGTCTTGACAATGTTGTAGCGTCGCTGCAGCAGCGTGTGCTTTCTGTTTTTGTGCTCTCCTGTAACTGAATGTATGCATGAAGTGTTTGGAGCTAAATGCTTCTCCTTGTGACAGTATTACCGAACACTGATTGTTTTTCGTCTCGTTGAGTATTGAGGTGTCGGAGACAATAAAGAGGGATAGGGTCACTGTGAAGTTTTGAAAATGATCACCACATTTGAACTCTCTGATGACACACAATGGGTTGCAGAGACGGAAACTCATGACGTTGGGATAAAATAAACAGGTCACCTCTTTTTTTGTTGTTATCGTTGTTTTGTGTCATGGCCTCTAAATGCACACACTTCAGGCGGATGAGGGGGAGGAGGTTGCACTCTTATGTCAAAGGTCAGATGCTAATTACTGCATAAATCCACACTTCCTGCAATGACAGGAAGTTCAGTGTTTCCTATGGTACTTCCTGTTGTTCAGGACTGCCCTCATCTTTCATTATTATTCTCACAAACCACTCAATCAAGCAAACATAAAAATTTGATCCCAAAATGTCTTGCTGTCTTTTCTGCTGTTGATCATCAGAGAAAGCACTTTGGCAGCTCTTCCAAAATCATTCAATTTTGTTTTCTTTTTGTTTTGCTTTTTTTTTTTTATATGAAGATTGTGCAAGAATGCCTATCGCTTCCATTCTGTGTAAAACCCTGTGCAAAATTGTTTTGTATTATGCATTTATGACAATGTATGTATTGTATTTATGTCTAAAATGTGTATATGTATGACGTCTTTTGTGTGCAATAGCATTGTGAGTCTAGTAGTAAGCTACCTGTGTTAAATCGGTACAATCCTAAACACTAATATTGGTACATAAACGCTTTTTGTTCATTACTTTTATATAAAATAAATTAGATACCAAATGCAAACGCATATTCAAGTTTCATTTAATTAACTTTGAACAAAAGTGGATCCTGTATATGTTTATTTATGACGGTATTAGTCAATCTAGAATCATCTAAAAAGCTGTTTTGTTCTCTGGCCTGGTACACACGAGTGAGGTGTCCTTACAAGAAAGATAGCTTCACTGGAAATTAAATTACACCCAACATGTACCGACAAGGATGAGGCCAGGCTCGGTAGGGTATGAAAAGACATTTGCCTAGAACCATTGGCTCTGCCTATTTACACACCACTGCCTGCCAGTTACAGGTGTGTATCAGCTTGTTATAGCACACAGGCCTGGTATTGAAGTTAGGTAAGAGGGTGATGCGAGGTAAAATCAGGAGGGGATTTTGGCTCACAAAGACTGTTTGGATCATGGAGGAAGAACATGGCCTTGTTAAACATAAATGCATTTTGCGTTGCATTCCTAAAGGCTCAAATTTCACAATGTTTGGTGTTTCATTTATCGTTAGCCTATTTAGTCATTTTAGTCATCAAAAAAAAATTGTGTTGTTTGGTGTGTTTCTCTTACCATTTTACTTTCCAACAGAGCTTTTAGACTGATGGTATTCTTAGTCCGGACCTAGTGACCCAGTATCGGTTGTATTTGATGTAAGTCACGCTGGATAAGGGCATCTGCCAAATGTCATAAATGTAAAAGTAAATGTTTAGTATGCTTTGCACTTCAGTCAGTCATGTTCACGTCTCTACATTCAAGCCTATACATGAGGTTAACACACAGTGCAGTTTTTTCTACAGCCTGGCTTTAAAGGTGCAGTTTATAATGTTTAAACGTTTGACAAAGCACTTTGCTCAGCTGAGGCAGGCATATTTTAGCCCAAAGCTTCATGATGTCTCATAGCGAAGCCGTTGATATTTTTCTTATGTTGCCACTGCACTCTGGAAGAGTGTTTATTGGGAGCTTATATCTAGATTAAAAAATATAAATACTTGTTAAACACAGCCTGTTATTCGTCTTAGGATGTATTTTGTTAAAAAGACTTTTCCTGAGTCACAGGAATGCTGATAGAGTTATACTTAATTCATCAGTGATTTGCATGAATGTGCTTTGTCATTAAATGCCTTGTTCTGACCTGCTAAACGTTTATATGCAAAGCACTTAAAATGAGAAGTGCTATATATGTTAAATAATAATATAACTATAATATATAATTCAGTATAATATTACAATATATTCTTTGTCAAATCATATTGTCGTAGCATACTATACACGATTCAAGAGACTATTTTCTAGTGTATACATTTTTTCTGCTTTGAATACCCATAAGTGGTATAAATTGCGGTAGACCTTTTGTAAAAGGGAAACCCTCGGATTATGAGTTCTACATACAACCAATATGGGTTCACCCTAGAGGGACAAACTGAAGAACTACTACAACCATTCCAATAGTATTGATGGGGAGGGACAAGGTTCTCTTTTGTGATGCTGAATACACAAGCAGACAAGTGACATGGCATTATTATTATTATTATCCATCCACACATCGATTTTATGTACCACTTATCCTACACAGGGTCGCGGGGAGCCTGGAGCCTAATCACAGGGGACTTGGGGCACAAGGCAGGGGACACCCTGGACGAGCTTCCAACCCATTGCAGGGCACAATTGCACACACGGGGGACACCCTGGACGAGGTTCCAACCCATTGCAGGGCACTGGGTACCCAGAGGAAACCCCTGAAGCACAGGGAGAGCTCCGCAAAAGCAGGGCGGAGGCGGGAATCAAACCCCCAACTCCAGAGGTGCAAGGCAAGCATGCGAACCACTAAGCCACCGTGCCCCCCATTGTTGTTGCTGTTGTTGTTGTTGTTGTTATAATAATTAATAATAATAATAATAATAATAATAATAATAATAATAATAATAATAATAATAATAATAATAAGAAGAAGAAGAAGAAGAAGAAGAAGAAGAAGAAGAAGAAGAAGCAGTAGTAGTAGTAGTATTATATAACACAGTGTCTTGTTCCATTTTTCTGATATTAGGAAAGGCCTACTTATTCACACATTAATCTTCAGTAACCCCTTTATCCTGGTCAGGGTTATGGCAAATCTAAAGCCTATCCTGAAAACACTGAGTCCAAGGCAGGAATAGGACCTTGAAAAGTTGCCAATCCATCACAGGGCACTACACACACACACACACACACACACACACACACACACACACACACACACACACTTTTTCTATACTCAGACACTCATTTACACTTAGGAGCAAATTACACTAGCCAGTACATCTACTGGCAATTTTTTGGCAGGGGGAGGAAACTGAAGAACCTCGAAGAAAACCACATGGACATGGAAGAACACGCGAAACTCAGCAGAGACAGTAAACCGAGCTCAGAATCGAACCCCAGATACTGGAGCTGGGAAGAGAGGCACCAACACTGCCGGCTGCACAAAATGATTGGCTGGGGATTCAGGAAGGGAAGCAAAGAACCCATAACTATCCAAAGAACCCTTAAGGAGCCTTTTGTTTCCTAAGAGTATACATTTGTAATTCTTGTTTTGTGAATGTGTGTTAATCAAAAACAGATTTTAAAGAATAACTCTACAGTTGAAGAGAAGTCTGGCCCGGTTTACTGTCAGACGACTCCTGGGTGGGAACGCAATACCGTCCCATGTGAGACCATGGTGCTGGGAAAAAGGCCAATAACTGTCAGCAGGAAATGACATCATGTTTAACAAACCACTGTACAACAGCTGCAATCTCAGAACTGAGTTAGTAACTGGAATTCTGTATGTCTCATTTTTCTATTTCATAAACTCCTGTTCCACCCACTACACAATTCTTAAACTTGGTCCTGGGAACTGGAGGTGGGTAGTAACATGCTACATTTACTTCGTTACATTTACTTGAGTAACTTTTTGAAAAAAATTTACTTTTCACTACATACGGCGGCGTTCCTCCGGTACTGTTAAATGTTATTGACTATATGTAGTTTTAATAATTAGTTTATATCACGTATAATGAGGTCTCCAGTCTCACGATAGGCTGCAGTGGTCTGAATGCAGACGCAACAACCGCTCACTTTTTTAGCAGCTCAGTCCTGGAAGATAATGGTTGAAGAGGGGGAAGAAGTGAGCGTGTCGACGGAGGCAGGACACCCACACACACACACACACACACACACACACACACACACACACACACACTAAAAAACACAAACACTCACTCTCTCCCTGCACACACTTTCTGTTCTGTTCTTTTGTTCTCTGTTGTCTTGTTTAAAATGCAGATGCTGACAGGTTTTTGTTGTTAACATGTTGTGAAATTAAAGACAGTCAACTGCTGGGAAAATGTATGTTTTTTGTGTGTGAGATTTTGTGTTTAAAACGACAGGATCTGTGGTATTATACCCATCACAGGACTGGTATGTGCGGCTTCATCTTGAACCCAGGTTTTATATCATATAAACAGAACAGACAGACTTTCAAGGAGAGGTGTGACTTACAGTTCTCCTTGTAGTCTGAGATTCAGGATTTGAAGTAACTAGTAACATGCTACTTGAGTAGTTTTCTCCTTGGATCTTACTCAAGTAATTATTAACATAATTACTTTTACTGTTACTTGAGTAATTGTTTTTTATAAGTAGTTTTACCTGTACTTGAGTAAATATTTTTTGGCTACTCTACCCACCTCTTCTGGGAACTCCAGGTTTAATGATTTAACCTTGATCATACTTGATCCACCTCAGGAAATATTTAATGACTGGTTGATGAGTGAAGTGAGGGCTAGATTGGAAATAAGAATATGTGCAAGACCAAATCTGAGCCTAGAGAAAACACCACCATCTTGTGGTTAGAGCTATAAAGGCAGATGGCAGGATGCAATTTTCACACTTCTGAAACTATAGCTCCCTCTGTTCCACTGACCTTGTACTGCAGAGTGAATGGAGGTCTTTCTAATAAATCAGGGTTCAGGGGGTTCGTAAGACTGTGACAGAAATAGCAATGATATATTAAATTTAAAAAGATAGATAGATAGATAGATAGATAGATAGACAGCAAGTGACCACCAAAGTTGTGCACAGTAAAATCAAATCAGTATATGGTTAAGACAGAATAAAATAGAAAAACAACACAATTAAACCAAATAGATTAAATAAGCCAATAGCAAAAAAAACAAAAAAAAAAAACAAACATCAATAACAAGACAAAAACAGACCAATGGCTGGATGATGGAGACATTACAAGAACTCAAATGCCTCGGAGCATAAGCATGTTTTCAAATCGGATTTAAAAATGTCTGTTGTTAGGGATGAACAATTTATAAAATATCCCACAATCTTGGAGCAGCAACAGAGAAGGACCAGGCACTTCTGAACTTCTTCTGTGAGCGTGGAATTGTTAAAAATCTGCTGATTAGAAGATCTTAAGGTTCTGGAGGTATTAAAGGGGCAAAGACGATCGGAGATATAGTTTGGTGTAGTACCATGTAGAGCTTAAAAACAAACAATAAAACCTTTAATTCAATTTGAGTGAATTCAAACTGTCAAAAAATTAGGTTGAGAGAGTCTTTATCACCTGGTTTCAGTGGAAGGTACAACTGTGTATCCGCATTGCAGTGATAAAAGATGTTACATTTCAGAAAGATAGACCCAAGCTGAAGCATGTAAAAGGAAACCAAAATATGGCCCAAGATAGAGCCCTGGGGTACCCCAGAGATAATAATAGTCAAAGAGGAGAAGTTACCAATCCTAATTAAGAAAGTTCTGTTAAGGTAAGAGGCAAACCATTTTAAAGCTGTGCCCTGGTTGTCTACATCACACTTTAACCGATCCAGAAGAATTCTGTGGCCAACTGTATCAAAGGCTGCACTAAGAGCTAGCAAAATTAAAACAGCACACTTTCCAGAATCAACAGTCAGCAATAGATTGTTGGCTAACTGGAGGAGGCCAGATTCCATGCTATGGTGTTATCTAAAGGCTGATTGGAATTTTTCAATAATGTTCCTGGTTAAGAATGAAGAAAGCTGAGAGAAAATTACCTTCACTAAAACTTTTCAAAGAAAAGCTAGTTTAGAGATTGGTCTAAAATTGATGGTGGATGTAGTACAAGTTAAGCGTAGTACACTTTTCAAGAGAAACATCACATGTACATATTTACAAGGAAAGGTTGTAATAATAAAAATACAAAAAATAGAAAAACTATTAATTTATTTTGCAAATTGAAAAGTGACATGCTGTGACACAAGTGACAAGTAACAACATTTGCCAATAATGACTAAAGATTAACTTAATGTTAGCCTACTTAAAGTCTCAAGGCATACTTAAGGCAAATGATTAGTTTGAAGGGGTTCAGCTGACAAAAAATAGTTTGGTTCTAAATGAATGAATAAATAAACAAATAAGCAAACTAACAAAAGTAATTAATTAATTTGTTAATTCGTTCGTTCGTTCATTCATTCATTCATTCATTCATTCGTTCGTTCATTAATTGGGGAACCTCTGGTCTGAATGAATGAATGAATGAATGAATGAATGAATGCACAAACAATCAAACAAATAAATAAAGTAGTACATGATTTAAAGTAGTTATACATTTTGCCAATTTGTACATGCCTGTATATACTGTATATGCCATTGTATTTGGACGAAAATTTATGAGATAATTTGGACATCCATCCATTCATCCATCCATCAACACATCTATCTATCTGTCTAGCCATTCATTAATTCATCCATCCATCCATTCATTCATTCATTCATTTTCAGTAACAGCTTTATCCTGGTCAGGGTCCCAGTGGATCCGGAGTTTATTTCAGGAACACTGGGTGTGAGACGGGAATACACCCTAGATGGGATGCCATTGCATCACAGGACACCATGCACACACATTCACACTCTCATTCACACCTATATTCACACTGCCAATCTACAGTCGACAATCCACTTACGGGCATGTTTTTTGTGGAAGTAAACATAACATACAAATGAAATTCTGAATTTTATATTTCATGTTTGCTGCAGGTCAGATACAGCCACCTCTTTGTTTGAAGTTTTGCATGTTATATTTAAAATCACATTAAGCATAAAATACACCCTTGTATACCAATTATAAGGATACTGTCATGTCATTTCACATTCACGGAGACTAAAAAACTGTTGTGTTGACTTTAATGTACCTATATTATTATTATTATTATTAATATTATTATTATTAATAATAATAATAATAATAATAATAATAATAACAACAACAATTAGTATATAACAATTAGTATTATAATTAGTAGTACTAGTTATAATGTTGTTGTTGTTGATGATGATGATGATGATGATGCTCTCAGTAGCATACAGTTTGCATCACCGCTCTCGTCTAAGCCATGCAATGTAATCTCCCGCCTTTCCTGGCACCAATCAAAGCAGCAGAATCATGGGTTGCCAGATTCGCGTTACAAAACAAATCATTCAAATAACCCAAAATGCAGCCAACCTTTATATTCTCTTCTAAATAACACAGATTCTGAAATCCATCATGACTAGCATTGTAAAATGGATAATAATATTTAATGCCAGGTGATCCAAGACATTTTTAAGTAGACACTAATAAAAATACGTTGTCTTTCTAACTTTTTTTTCCACCAGTGTCCTATATTGGACTTGTTTTACTTTAGTTCACATTATTATTTTATATTTATATCGCCACAGATAAAGAGTAACTCTCAAAATATGACCAAATCCAGTCCTCGGACATAAAAACTCAGCTTACGGCAGCAATTACAAAGTATTGTCATTTGAGAAGATTAACCGAGAATCTGGCAACACTGCATTACTATCCATCATATGGCGGCGTCTACGGTGAAACGTCACTTTAGACCATTCTATTGCAACGAGAGGTACTTTTGGGGGGGGTGATTTGGTAATAGCATAGTGGTGGAAATTTTTTTATTTTTTTTAAATTAACGACGTATCACTTTGAACGAAGTACATTTCAGTAATAATTTACGAATGTATTTGAATAAACAGATTTTATTATTATTATTATTATTTCACACTCCTGTGCCCCTATTTTTTGAACTCGTGGTACGGTCTATATTACCCGCGCAAAGAAGCGGCTCGCGCCCACACACACACACGGATGCTCAGAAGTGTTTAAAGCCGCGTTCCGTTGCTGCGGTGAAGCTGTATTACTGCTCCTGCCCCTGTCTGTTTTTATAAACCTGATTGTTTTTAATCACTGTATTCTTGTTTTAAATAATTCTCGTAGCCTGCACTTCCTTGTCGTTTTATCTGCTGAAATGCCTACCAGGACGTCGCTGTGTTTGCCGGAGGATGTGAAAGAACGGTATGTTAGCTGAAAAACAAAAAAACAAAATGGAGAATATGAAATTAGCTAAGCTAGCTGTCTTTGAGCTAGGATTAATTTACGAAACACACAGCTAGTATGGGCTAACTAGCCATTCTTATAAATCATGGCGGGTTTATTTTGCATAACGAAAATTAGCTGGCTAGCTAGCAAGTTCAGCTCTTTCTGCAACCCTGAACTCGCATTAGCTTGCTAGCGGGCTTCTTGTTTTGGTCCGTGTGTGCTAGCATGCTGGCTAACTTGGCTCACGCGCCCGCTGTCATCCAGCAGGCTGAATTTGGCGCCAAATAATAATGGCTGCTTACTGTTATTACCCCGCGTGTCAACTCCCCCCATCGTTTAACTCATTTATTTACCACTAAAACCTGTGAACTCAGAAGATACACAATACTAAGCGCTAGTTAGCTTTTCCTGCATGAGCCAGGTTCTATTTTTATCCCGTGTTGGTTGTCAGATTTGTTTAAGAAAGCCTTTGATGCCTGAAGTGTCAGATTCAGTTGGGAGGCATGACGTGGGGCTGGGGAGGTGTAACGATTTGATATCGGTATCGCGATATTTTTTAATATTTTGAGGACCTATTTAAAACAAAATTTGACAAGTTCTGAGTGTAGTTGAAAGCAGATCAAATGTATGGAGTATAAAGGAAAAATAAACTAAACTAAAAACACCGAACAGGGGAGACATGTATGAATGACCCCACCACACAGATTAAAATGCTAATTAGTTTTGAAAATACAGTCTCCTTCAGCCGAGATCGTGGACCAGCCGATGGCAGTGAGTCTGAAGACCTGGAACAGAGCGATGGAGCAGTGAATCATGATGAATGAGGGAGCTAGACTGTTAAGCACTAAAAGCCAACAGGAAAACAAAGATAAATAGCTTTTAACATTCAGTCAAGTGCTGTTAAAGCCCTTAAGGAAAACATTTTCAGTATAAATGCTGACTTTTAGAATGCCCAAGAGATTGTAAGTTTGTTAATTGGCAGGGAACCTTAAAGGTTTATCCGTACCCCTACAGCAGCGTTTCCCTATCAGACAGGGTTAAGAACCCTTAACCTTAATTAACCAATTAGATTTCTTAACAAACCATTTTTCAAGTCCTTAACAAATCAAATTTGGGTGTTGACGCTTTTATTAATTGTAATAAATACCTTAGTGGGTGTTAATATATTTTTGTAATGTTATCAGTTATTTCATTTTTTTTTTTCCTCCTTTAAATGTTATGTTTTCAGTAAAAGTTTAATTTAGGGGGGGAAACAATACGTGTTTTCCATAACGTATCCACTTTTGTTGGTGCCACGTCTCTCATCATGAGTCATCATACAAAGTTTTTGCCACGTTGCACACATTTAGCAGCAAGTTGTGTGTGCTCCTCCCCCCAATTTATTAAGCTATTGGTGAATAACACAATTTGTTAGCTGAGCAACACGTACCTTCAAGTTCATGGAGGATATAATTAGCAATGCTGGTAAGTTTTTAAAAAATAAAATAAAATAAAATAAATTTGGTGCATGGTTGTAATGTTCGACTGCTTTTTATACTTCCAGACTGCAGGCGCTGGATAAAGGTGACGACAGTTTGTCAGATGAGGTACGTACACTTTACCAAATAGGTTCCTCCCTGTTTGAAGTCTATTTTAAGGGTATATGAGGCATAGAAGTTAGTATCAAGACGCACAAGACTTTTTTATTTATTTATTTATTTATTTTATTAAATATTGTTTGTTTTAGCACTGTTGCACTTGTGATGTCTGTAGTTGGTCAGTAATTGACCGTCGTGTAGTCCAGTGACTCTATTCTTAACTATAAAGTCTGTCTGATTAGAACAATAATTATAATTGATGATATAATTTGATAAATGATTATCTCCAAATTAACAGGTTAGCTCCTGTACTTTTATAAATCTCTTAGAAACAGAATGATTAAATACTCAGTTTTATTCAGAAATGGAGAAATGTGCAGTGTTGGAGCTGCTTGCTGTATTGTGGGGATTTTTAACGTCTTTCACCAAAAAACAGGACGGGTTTGGATTGTATTATCAGACGGTGTTTTTTTTTTGTAATATATAATGATGATGCAGACTTGCGTTTCATGTGTAGTATTTGAGAGGCAGTGGTAGCTTAGTGGTTAAGATGTTGGATTACTGATCAGAAGGTCGTGAGTTCAAACCCCAGCGCCACCAAGTTGCCACTGTGGGTCCTTGAGCAAGGCCCTTAACCCTCAATTGTATAAATGACATAAATGTAAGTCGCCCTGGATAAGGGTGTCTGCCAAATGCCGTAAATGTATTTTATGCTGCCCTCGTATATTTAACCAGAAATTGGATTTAAAGGACATTATACATGTGTGATTCATTTTGGTTGTGTTGGTTGTTCAGCAGAGAACCAGCAACCTCAGAAAATGTCATATGGTCCTTATGAAATTGAAGGGACATGACATTATACTGTGACGTTTACCAATCCTGTGAGAATTCTAAGCTTTATTGCAATACTCTTTTTTTTGCCCATACCATCCACGACTACTTGGAGGGATGGTATTACATCTCCTCCCAGGAGATCTCAGAATTATTAAAATTTTGTCTCTGAGAACCCCTTTCCAATTAACAACTAAATTCTCATAATACTTGAGTACACTTGCACTCAATGATGAATGTGTGTCCTCCTCTTTAGGATTGTGTGAAGGAGAAGCTCAGGTTACTGCAGGACTTCCTGCGTGATGACACTCAGGACCAACTCAAAAACCTTGAGCTCAAGCTGAAAAACTCTGAACTGACCACAGTGAGTGTCTTGGCTGCTTTTTTTTTTTTTTTTTTTTTTAACGAGAAGAGTTTTAATGTGAAAACTGGTAACTGGAACTTCTTTCTCACTCTCGCTGTTCATTTTAGGAGGTGTACACGTCCGAAGTGAAAACTGTGCTGAAGAAGGCTTTAGGTTTGGGCAAGGAAGGTCACGGCGATGGGGCGGAGCAGAATGGGCACTCGAATGGCTTCTCTGAAAACGGATCTCATAAAGATAACTGTGAAAAAGAAGGAGCCATGGAAACTCAGGAGGAAGCAGAAACCATGAAATCTCCCAGCACATCAAAGGGCAGGGGTGGCAGACGCAGTAAAGCAGACTCCGAGCCTAAAAGTGAGTAATTGATTAAGTTTTACTGCAGTCCACTTGTCATAAAGGTTTATTTTATGACCTATCGCACTTAATTTGAGTAATGCTGCATGATCTTTTCTCTGATCCACCCGACAGAATCTCCTGCAAGCTCAAGGGTCACACGCAACTCTGGAAAACAACAGACAATCCTGTCAATGTTCTCAAGAGTGTAAGGATAAAAATCCAAAATTCATAGTCCCCCCCTCAGAGTTGTGGAAATTTTTTTGCAGACTACTGATATGA
This sequence comes from Cranoglanis bouderius, assembly GCA_023630585.1. Lineage (NCBI taxonomy): Eukaryota > Metazoa > Chordata > Actinopteri > Siluriformes > Cranoglanididae > Cranoglanis > Cranoglanis bouderius. The sequence continues at coordinate 5,641,564 of CM042551.1, read as the reverse complement.
TTATTTTTTTGTAATGCAATATTTTCACTATATAAAAGTTTGCTGAGGTTTGTCTAAAATACCAGACGTACTATTTGTAATCATTTGTCTAATGTCTCTTGTCTTCAAAAATTAAGTTTAGGGTAAAAAGAGTGAAATGGCTGGTACCAAATAGGGTTTTTCCATGTACTAGGAAAATATTGTCACCTCAAAGTCCAGTCCTTAAAAAAAAAAAAAAAAAAAAAAAAAAAAGGCTGTACCTATAAAGCAGAAGTAAGAAAATGTGGTGTTAAACTCATACATAATATAGTGGAAATGTTGTACGACATTGAGTGATGTAGTTTCGGATATGTAGTATAATCAGTGACCGTTTTGGAAATTTTTCTCCTGCAGGCCCAAGCGCAAGTCTGATGAGGTGAATGGCGAGGCTACAAATGGTGATGCAGAGGTTAACACTGAGGATGCTGATGTTGAGGAGGTAGACAAGTGTGTTTTGTCTGTTAAAGTGCTAAAATGTGGTTTTATCAATAGTCTGATTTGAATTTATTTTTCTTTTTAAATGAAGACCCGTGAAGAAAAGCGTCTTAAAACTGAAGAGAATGAAAAGTAGGTTTAAAATTTAAGTGTGCTCATCATTCAAGGCTTTAAGGCATTGTGCTGTGATAAAGCAGCATTAATGCCGTGAAGCTTGTGAGAGCCATCTTTTTCCTTTTTTCTCAGACCGACCGCTGAAAACTCCAATGCCGAGAAGACCAAGCCTGTGAACACAGCCAAGGTGGTGCTTTTTATTTCACGAACCTTACCCGACATCTGTCCAGCCTGCTGTTCCTGACCTCCACTGGCTCACAAACCACTAACGTTCCTTTTTGCCCTTTCAGACACCTCCACCCAAGTGTCCTGACTGCAGGCAGTACCTGGATGACTCTGACCTCAAGTTTTTCCAGGGAGATCCTGATGATGCGGTAATGTTTGTTCCTGTCTCCATTTTAGAGCTTGTGAAAATTTTCAAACACTTGTTTTTATTCCCCCTTATTAATCTCCCTTCTATCTTATTGGCAGCTTGATGAACCAGAGATGTTGACGGATGAGCGTCTTTCATTGTTTGACTCAAATGAAGATGGGTTTGAAAGTTATGAAGACCTGCCTCAACACAAGATTACAAACTTTAGGTAGGAGGATGTGGTTTACTGAACTTTTCTGCTCAATCTCACAATTTTCTTTTTGCCACATTATTTTCTTTTGATTTTATTTCCAGTGTCTATGACAAACGTGGCCACCTGTGTCCTTTTGATTCTGGACTCATTGAGAAGAATGTTGAATTGTACTTCAGTTGTTCGGTCAAACCCATCTATGATGACAATCCTTGTATGGATGGTATGTTTGGAGGATCCAGCAATACTAAATGATAAATATTCGTCTCCTTATTGGCTGAATTGCTATTTTTGTGTCCTCGAGGTGGTGTACCTGCCAAAAAGCTGGGACCAATCAATGCCTGGTGGATCACTGGCTTTGATGGAGGAGAGAAAGCTCTGATTGGCTTCACCACAGGTAGCATCATGAGGTGTCATAATTATAACTGTATAATGAACAAAATTGTTTTGCATTAGCTGCTCATGGTCTATCTGTTTCTTGCTCTCTGCAGCGTTTGCTGACTACATCCTAATGGAGCCAAGTGAGGAATACTCTCCAATCTTTGCACTGATGCAGGAGAAGATCTACATGAGTAAGATTGTGGTTGAGTTTCTTCAGAAGAACCCAGATGCTACATATGAGGACCTGCTCAACAAAATTGAGGTTAATATTTAGTCTGATTGAGTTAATGACCGTGAGTTTTGAAGTTTTCTGAAAGAGTGCCTCTGTTTATCCCTTTACAGACCACAGTCCCACCGGCTGGGCTGAACTTCAATCGTTTCACCGAGGACACTCTCCTGCGCCATGCCCAGTTTGTTGTGGAGCAGGTGGAGAGCTACGATGAGGCCGGAGACTCTGATGAGCAGCCCATCATTGTTACGCCATGCATGAGGGACCTGATCAAACTGGCTGGAGTCACTTTGGGCAAGAGGTAGGCTGGGGGACTTGGGGGTGTTGTATTTTACACTGTAAAACACCGCCGTTAACCATGAGCTGTCACCTTAACGTCAGTGTGGCCGGGAGGTGTGTGCTTAAAGCACAAAAGGTTCTGATTTTTTAGGGGCTTCTGGGGTTGTTCAGTGCTTTCCCCCAAAAGCACTCCATTGTCCTAGAACTAACAGTACATTAGTGAATTAATACTTTGATGTAATGACTATAATCTCTGCTATACTACACATAATGAAAATGTAAGACCGAGTAAAAGACCCAAAATACTGTTAATTGGCCTGGCTAGACTTAACAGAACCTGAACTCGACATGAATAAATATCCCTTCAGAGTATGTAATACAACAGCCATCTGGAAAGTTCTTAAACATCTGTAAATTTAGATCGGAGTATGAATACTGGTAATGTACTTCCTCCTTTTTTGTTTCAGGCTGAAGCTGACTGTCATTGTTCAGTTATTATTTTGGAGTTTGTATCTAATTTGACATGTGGGTTTGGGTTCTGTTTTACAAATGTTTTTGCTGCTGCTTGTGCTATGTTGATGTCTAATGCTTCTCTGGCATTCCCTAATGCAGCATGCTGCTGTACTGGTAGGTAACCTTTTAATTTGCGCCTCTGGAGTGCTTGTAGTTTTTGGTTGTTGTTTTGAAGCACTGATTGCCAGGTCTCATGATCGGCTGTAAGGGATGGGTGATGTAGCACAGTCGTGTTGCTCACGACATACTCTTTACCTAATTATATTTTTTGTTGGTCTGAATAACTTTAAATGGATGAAACTCTGTAGAGCAGGGGTCTTTAATCTTGTCTACAAATAGATGCTGTGTGGCTTCAGGTTTTCATTCCAACCAAGATTTAAAACCCCCTGCTGTAGGTTTGGAAATTTCAGTCTTGAATTGTAAGAATGCTTTTTAAAAAGCTTGCATCACCCCGCCCTGAAGAGCTTTGCATTTATTAGTTTGTTTTTTTTTTAATTCTCATAAAAACGGCATGTCTCCATCTCTGCTTAGTGAGTAAGTGGTCTCATCTTGTCATTCAGCTGTGTTTGTGTTACTAATATGTCCCTTTTTCCCCTGTTTCTTTCCCCTTTTTCAGGAGAGCAGCCAGAAGACAAGCTATTCGTCATCCTACAAAGATCGAGAAGGATTTCAAGGGTCCGACAAAAGCTACCACGACGAAGCTCGTGTACCAGATCTTCGATACCTTCTTTGCAGAGCAGATCGATCAGAATAATAAAGAAGGAGGAGGAGCCAAGAGGCAGCGCTGCGGGGTCTGTGAGGTGAGCTTTAACTCTTGCAGGTTTGAACCATCAATTTTCACTATTCAGGCAGATGTGGCTTATGTGACAAATTTAAGATCCTGTGTGAAACTGAGTCACCTAAAGCTGTGTTCACTAGGTCAAGTCACATCTAGTCTGAGAGCAGTCTAATGAAATATCAAAGCGTGTTTACTATATCTTTTTTGTTGAACGAGCCTAGGTTCTTGGTGAGGGGGGAATCTAAATAATGCATGCCTTTTATGTATAGATTTAATACAAGTTGTGTGAAATTTTTTTTAGTTGTCTAATTAAACAGTAATTTCCATCAGGTATTACTGGAGTCTGAATTTCCCAGTGGCTAAATCTCAAATGTAGTGCACTATATTACCAGCTTTGCAGGTTCTAGTACGGCATGGGTATACCCCATATTGTGAGCATATAGTGCACAGAAAACCATTTGGGGTTTTGCCTGAAAGTTAGGACATTGCCATGATTTTCCTTTGGCTTTAATCAAAACGAATTTTCTGTTCCTCCAGGTGTGCCAAGCCCCTGATTGTGGTAAATGCTCTTCATGTAAGGACATGATCAAATTTGGAGGTAGTGGTCGCAGCAAGCAGGCCTGTCAAAAGAGGAGGTATACACCGTTGTTCTAGATCTTTGTTGCTACTTTGTGTGCACAAAATAAGCTTTATACAGCCGTTGTATGTTTGGGCATGGTTAATGTTTTGAGAAGACCGATTTTGTGAGCTGGACTTTCAGTTCTTTCGTAACTGTTCTTTTACAGTAACTGAGTTTTGTAATGAGACCTTGTGTGGGGAAATGTTGCTACATGGAAAAGTTTTCACGTTTAATTGGACAGTCTGTGGAATTTTCTCAGTGACTCGTACAGATAAGCTTAGGTTTAAGGAGAGTGTCTAACGTTCTGGGTACCCAGTACTCGGTGTTCTCATACTTTCCGTTTAAACAGACAGCATGTTTTGTTTGTGAGTAATACTAATGAACACCAGACACCATTCCTTTTGAACAGTCTGCTGTCTGTTGAAGGGAGAAAGTAGTATAGACATTTTGTCCCCATTAAGTAGATGTTTTACTCATAAGTTTAATGTGTCAAATAAGCCCACTGCTGGTAAATGGAGCTAAACAGTTTTCCTTTTTCCCCCAGATGTCCCAATATGGCAGTGAAGGAAGCAGAGGATGATGAGAATATAGATGAGGAAGAAGTCTTGCCACTTAAAGATGCGCCAAAAAAGATGTCTCAAGCGAAGAAAAAACAGACAAAGAACAAGATCACCTGGGTGGGAGACCCCATTAGGGTATGTACACATTTACTAGTGCTTTTTATCACTTGGACAAAAAAAAAAAAAGAATGTTAATGTGTGTCTTGGTTGCCTAATAATGAATCAGTCCTGCAGGCTTAGAGATGCTTTCTTGTTGAGCGATTCATTTAAATGTTTCCCCCCACAGACTGAAGGAAAACGTGACTACTATATGAAGGTGCGCGTGGAAAATGAGGTGCTGGAAGTTGGAGACTGTGTGTCCGTCAGCCCAGATGACCCCTCTCATGCACTCTACCTCGCCAGGTAACTGGTGCTTTACTGTTGCCTGAAAGACAAAAATAACACTTTACTTCCAAAATTGCACTGTTCTTCAACTGAAAGGCAATATTTGGGTAGGGAAATAAACTAAGGCTTGGATGGTTTTTATTTCACTGGATTGTGAAAAATGTCCGAAAACAGACGAAGTCTGAGTCAGACAGGGATAATTTGGGCTATAATTAAAAAAAAAAAAAATAACAATAAAAAAAATTATTGATTAGTTTCTCATGCATGACGTGTTCAAAATTCAGAATGTGTTGGGTGGGTAGGATGACGTTTTAATAAATTACAAAAGAAAAATCTTGCTAATTAATCATGTGTGAACAAAGGTTATGGTCAGGTTTGGTTTTAGGTTGTCTAAGTATGTAGTACTTCTCAAACAATATAATGGACATTAAATTTAAAGTTCTTTATTTACAAGAAAAATTACATGGCTCATGTAGGTTACCTGGCATGAAATTGACACCTTTTCATTATTTAAAAAAAACTCTTTAGGATTACAGCTTTGTGGGAGGAGGATGAGAAGATGTTTCATGCGCACTGGTTCTGGCGTGGCACAGACACCGTTCTGGGTGAGTCCTCGGACCCTCTGGAGCTCTTCCTTGTGGATGAGTGTGAGGACATGCAGCTGAGCTTTGTGCACGGCAAAGTCGATGTGCTCTACAAGGCTCCTTCAGAGGACTGGTTCATGGAGGTGTGATTGTTTTGCTCCACTTTTTACTAAACACAACTGATGGATTTGTGCTGGGTTTTATTATGTTGAGATTTAATTGCAGAATGCAGAAAACATGGCGTATACGCATTCTGGTAAATTAGAATAATTTAATTGAAAAAGTGGAACTTTTATATATTGTAGGTTTATTACACATAAAGCGAAATATTTCAAGCCTTTATCTCTAAAATATTAGAATAAAGAATTTATAATACAGCAATATCGACCTGAGAAGAGCTCTAATCGGCTAATTTACTCAAAACACCGTTGCTCAGTGGTCCAAAGTCCTCTTTTCAGATGAAAGTAAGTTTTGCATTTCATTTGGAAATCAAGGTCCCAGAGTCTGGAGGAAGAGTGGAGAGACAGAATCCAAGTTGCTTGAAGTACAGTGTGAAGTTTCCAGTCAGTGCTGATTTGGGGTGCCATGTCATCTGCTGGTGTTGGTCCACTGTGTTTTCTCAAGTCGAGAGTCAATGCAGCGTCTACCAGGAGATTTTAGAGCACTTCATGCTTCTATCTGCTGACAAGCTTTATGGAGATGCTCATTTCCTTTTCGAGCAAGACTTGGCACCTGCCCACAGTTCCAAAACTACTAGTATCTGGTTTGCTGACCATGGTATTACTGTGCTCGATTGGCCAGCCAACTTGCAAAATGAGACACCAGACCCAGCAATACAGATGAGCTGAAGGCCGCTATCAAAGCAACCTGGCCTTCCATAACACCTTAGCAGTGCCACAGGCTGATTGCCTCCATGCCATGCCGCATTGATGCAGTAATTCGTGCAAAAGGAGCCTCAACGAAGTATTGAGTGCATAAATTAACATACTTTTCAGAAGGTTGACATTTCTGTATTATAAATGGTTTATTCTAATATTTTGATATTAGGGTTTTATTTCCATGAGCTGTAAGCCGTAATCATCAAGATTAAATCAAAAAAGGCTTGAAATATTTCGCTTTGTGTGATGAATCTATAATATATGAAAGTTTCACTTTTTGAATTAAATTGTGGAGAAAAAAAATTTACTTTTCCACGATATTGTAATTTTTTGAGATGCACCTGTATGTATCTGCCATAAGAGCCACTGAAGCTGAGAATAGCAATAAACCAAAATACTACTACAATTAGTTTTACTTAATGTTTTAAAGGCAACCTGTTATTTCTTTCCCCACTCTCAGGGTGGTCTTGTTGATGACATAAAGGTCATTGAGGATGACGGAAAAAGCTTCTTTTATCAGCTATGGTACAATGGGGATTTTGCTCGGTTTGAGACACCACCCAAGGTCATCCCAGAGGAAGACTCCAAATACAAGTTTGTTAAGTTTTGGAATTAACATCTGAACAAAACTGTCATATGAATTTGTTTTACCAATATGTATGAATCGATTCATGCAGACAGGAAAGCTATTATATATATATATATATATATATATATATATATATATATATATACTATATATTTAAATAAAATTTTTAACCATATTCTGCTGAACTGCTTTAATGCAGGTTCTGTGCCAGCTGCACCAGAAATAAAGAGCAACAGGAACAGGAGACACCTCGTGTCTTCGATCCCCTGGAGGATGAGGGGAGTGACACTAAAGTCTTGTATTCCCTGGCTTGCCTGAAGGGGGAGCAATACAGAGTGGGAGACAGTGTATACTTGCCACCTGAGGCTTTCAACTTTGGGTAAGTGATGAGCAAAGGCACAAATTAGTCCACAAACGAGTCTCATAATTTCTTTGAACAGATGTTTGTGTATCAAATTACAAGTGACTACTGTGCAATGGTCGTTTAAACAGAATTGATTGCCAAATGTGTCCTGCACACCAGATTAAAAAAGAAACAAAACAAGCTCATTTGATTGGTCAAACTGAACTACATGCCAGAAAGTCAGACCTTTATTTGAAATTAAACCAACATGCACATGGTTTGAAACTGATTAGGAGTTAAAAAAATAACCCATATGAAGGGACTTAATTTCAGACAGTTTGATAACAGAATAGATTCTGTTTAGACATGCAGGCAGTATGTGTCTTGGTGACTGACAATGTAATATTCTAGATGAAACCAAATTATAATATTAGAAACATTTAATAAATAAGCTGTATCTAATTAACTCTCAGGGCAGCTGCAGGTATTGGCATCCTCAGCACCAATCATCTACTTGACAATTTGTTCATGGGTCAGTTGTCACTTTTGATCAAAACCTATTGATCTTTATCCCAGGGTGAAGGCTGCAAGCCCAGTGAAACGTCCTCACCGAAAAGAGGATGTGGATGAGGACCTTTATCCAGAATACTACAGGAAGTCCTCTGATTACATCAAGGGATCCAATCTGGATGCGCCCGAGCCATTCCGTATTGGACGCATTAAAGAGATCTATTGCACCAAGCGCAGCAATGGCAAGCCAGATGCATCAGATGTCAAACTACGCATCTACAAATTCTATAGGCAAGTATTCATGAAAATCATAGCTAATGAAATATAATCCATAAGTTGCATACTGAGCAACTCATTAAGTCCTAGCTGTCTGGTATTAGCATTGACCTCTAATTTAGAGTTTGTTTGTAAGTAGCTATTTAATTATGCTGTACATGAATTTTCAACACAATTCTATACAGACCAGAGAACACTCATAAGGGGCCAAAGGCAGGCTACCACACTGATATAAACCAGCTTTACTGGAGCGATGAAGAGGCGTCTGTGAGCATGGCAGATGTACTGGGTCGCTGTCGTGTGGAGTACGGGGAGGACCTGGTGGAGAGTGTGCAGGATTATTCCAGCGGTGGACCTGATCGGTTCTACTTCCTAGAGGTAAAACTGGAACTAACTTAAGTGGATATTCTCTAATGTTAAATCTAACTATGAACACACAATGCACAGTGTATTCATTAATAAATTAAACGCTGTAATCACTGACATACGGCTGCTGTATGAGAGGAATAAATCCCTTTGGGCTGTTTGTTCAAATTCGTGGTGGTAACTATGGCTTATTACACCGCTTTGTTATTTATTTTACTTTAATATTGTATTTTTTTGTATTTTAAATTCCTTACTCATCAGCTTTATAATACATGCTTAAAATGCAAAGCACTGTTTTCCCTTAACTTGAGCCATTGTTTTAAACTGATTGAAGAAGCCAAAGATCAGTTTATTTTGCAAACCTAATTCTAGTAAAGCAATACATTGACTGCAATCACAATGTTATTGTTCTCCACAGGCCTACAATGCCAAATCAAAAACTTTTGAAGACCCACCAAACCATGCCCGCTCTGTTGTAAACAAGGGAAAAGGAAAAGGAAAGGGAAAAGGTATAAATGTAGATTTCATTTTTATTGAGGTTATGTAATTCTCTATATTGTATGCAGAAATTGTTAGTGGTGTTCCTTTTGTCGTTTAGGTAAAGGGAAAGGAAAAGCTTCCTCTCAGGATGCCCAAGAGCAGGAGACTCCAGAGCTCAAAGTCCAGAAACTGCGCACACTGGATGTGTTCTCTGGTTGTGGTGGTCTGTCTGAAGGCTTCCACCAAGCAGGTAAGTCCTTGCATCAACTGCAGTTTCTTCCATATATGCATCTCCCCCTTCCCTTTTAAAAATTTGATGCATGTATGTGTTCATATGCTTCTAGGTATCTCTGAATCCCACTGGGCCATTGAGATGTGGGATCCTGCTGCACAGGCCTTCAGGCTGAATAACCCAGGCACCACAGTGTTCACAGAAGACTGCAACGTTCTGCTGAAGCTGGTAATGGCTGGAGAGAAGACAAACTCCCTCGGCCAGAAACTCCCACAGAAGGGTGACGTGGAGATGCTGTGTGGAGGGCCGCCATGCCAAGGTTTCAGTGGAATGAACCGCTTCAACTCTCGCACTTACTCAAAGTTTAAGAACTCCCTTGTTGTCTCTTATCTGAGGTCAGTATAAAGGGTGCCCACTGGTTATTACAGTCCTACTCTGAAGATGTATGAATTAAAGGCCATAAGTGTTTAAGATTATAATTTACATTATCTTAGATTGCCTTGGGCTCTCTTAATCTGGTGTGTGGCTTTTTTCTTTTTTTTTGCACGATTGAATCATGAATTTGCATGCAACTTTACGAGGTCACATGAGGCATGGGTATTTTTAATCTTTGCTTAACAGCAGGTAGCTAACTTTAGGTCATTACAACGAAGGTTTAGCCACAGCACTGTTTTTTGACCACCCATTTTTGTCAGATCAAACACTAAAATTCCTCTGGTGGAATTCACTGGCAGCAGTTTCACATCACTGCTTGTTAAGTAGCAGTCACGCTGGACTTGTACCACACTTCTTATCGTTGCTTGGCATACATGTGAAAAAATTAGCGTCTCAGACAAACATACCCTAGAGACCTCTTTCTCTGCTTGCAAGAGTTTTCTTTTTGCCAGTGTTTACTCCTCTGCATCACGCATGCATTTTCTGTTTTCAGTTACTGTGACTACTACAGACCAAAGTTCTTCCTGTTGGAAAACGTCCGAAACTTTGTGTCCTTTAAGCGCTCCATGGTCTTGAAACTCACTCTACGTTGCCTAGTGCGCATGGGCTACCAGTGCACATTTGGTGTACTCCAAGTAAGTGTTTGCTACTGATTAAAGTTCCAACATAACATTTTTCCTTTTTGTTAAGTGATCCATGGTAATTATTGTCCCTGTTCTTTGTAGGCAGGGCAGTATGGGGTGGCCCAGACACGGCGCAGGGCAATTATACTGGCTGCTGCACCGGGTGAGAAACTCCCACGCTACCCAGAACCACTGCACGTGTTTGCTCCAAGAGCATGCTCCCTCAGTGTAGCGGTTGATGACAAAAAATATGTCTCCAATGTAACCAGGTAACTACTTCAGCTACTAACTTTGCTTTTCTTAGTACACACACCAAATTAACATCTGATTAACGTTTTTCTTCAGAGGGAATGGTGGTATCTATCGAACCATTACAGTCCGGGACACCATGTCTGACCTCCCAGAGATCCGTAACGGAGCCTCTGCTCTGGAGATTTCCTACAACGGCGAGCCACAATCCTGGTTCCAGCGACACATTCGGGGTGCACAATACCAGCCAATTCTCAGGGACCATATCTGCAAGGTTAGCCTGTCATTACGGTTTTCTTAATATCACCCTGAGGGATGAGGTGTTGGGTATTACTTTCGTCCAGAGCACACCAGCTGAACCATCCAGAACAAACTTAAATGGATAACATTAAATACTGATCTCTGGACACAAATTAAATGCTTCCCATGAAATTTGCATACAGGGACTCCTTCCCAAGTCAGTGAATTTTCAGAAATGCCCTTATCATGCCACAGATTTTTACAATTTTTTTTTTTTTAATGGGGCAAATATGTACCATGAAGTAGTTGGTTCATTTCCTGTTCCCACCCTTGTGGCTGTAGGTCATGCAGCTTCACCATTATTTGGCATTGGAGTATTGCCCACCACTAGTCCTCTGCCTTACATTACTCAAACATGTTTAATAATACAGTATCCTTTTTGTTGATCTTGCAGGACATGAGCGCCCTGGTGGAAGCGCGCATGCGTCATATCCCCCTGGCACCAGGCTCTGACTGGAGAGACCTGCCCAACATCGAGGTGCGGCTACGGGACGGAACCACAACAAAGAAGCTTCGTTACACTCACTCGGACAAGAAAAACGGCCGCAGTGGCACTGGTGCACTGAGAGGAGTGTGTACTTGTGCTGGAGGTGCGTTATCATTTTTCTTAGTCTGCACACAAATGCCTGCAGAAAATGCTTATTCATGACATCTTTCCTTTCATTCTCATTAGGTAAACCATGTGACTCAGCAGACAGGCAGTTCAACACACTGATCCCATGGTGTTTGCCTCACACGGGTAATCGTCATAACCACTGGGCCGGACTGTACGGCAGGCTGGAGTGGGACGGCTTCTTCAGCACCACTGTTACCAACCCTGAGCCCATGGGCAAGCAGGTACAGCTCTGAACATACTAGAACACAAAAAACCATGCAGACAAGTTAAATAGAAAAAAAGGAAAAAGAGAGAAACAGTTAAATGCTTGTATTTAACATCTACAAAAATAACCATGAAAAATGGATTCGATTCAAAATTGTATGGTACAGAATTCATTTTCTGTCAATTTGTAATCGCAATATGTGTATCATCAATGTATTGCCACATAATTTATCACAATATTGATGTATTTTATTGCCCATATAGTGGTGGATAAAAGCAGCAAAATTTAACAGTGTTATATCTTCCTATATGATGTGTAGGGTAGTGCATGCATCAATTTTCAAGGGTAAAATATTTGCAAGATGCTCTAGAAATGAATGTGCAGAAGAGCAGTGTTGGTAAGTTTAGTAGTTTGTTCCTGGTATTTCGTTGAATTAGGAAAACTTGGCAAATAATGCAAAGTGCAGTTTTCACAAGGTGATTTTATACTCTGCAAATTGAATTAACCAGAGCATGAGAGTGGATGATTGGCAGCAGTTTGTTTGTTTTTGGTCATTCTTATAGTCTTTGAAAATCCATGGCAAACTTCATGCTCAGAAACTTGTATACGATGCATTTTTAACTATGGCAGTGCTATTGGAGCAATTTAGTAGTGAGGGAACACTAACGCTTTCTATATTCCGCTCTGATTTATAGAATCGTATTGTTCTTGTACAGTATTAATGCATTTGTTCTGCTCTCCAATTGAATTTAAACTGATAAATCAACATTGAGGCCATTTCCTAACAATTTTGTCATGTCCTGCAGAGTAAAGAGTAATTCCTAATTGTGTGTGTTTTTAGGGGCGTGTGCTACATCCGGAGCAGCACCGTGTGGTCAGTGTCCGAGAATGTGCTCGCTCACAAGGTTTCCCCGATACATACCGCTTCTTTGGCAACATCCTGGACAAACACAGACAGGTACGGATGCAACATGAGCTGTAGCTTGACACCTTTCACAGGAAGTGTAGCCACAAGCATAAATGTGTGCATGCACCACCTTGTTGACTGTACTGGCTGGTTATTTAAGTGCTCCCCCCTCCCCTCCTGATCACCTCCATGCCGTGCTGAATTGAGGCAGTAATTAAAGCAAAAGGAGCCCCTACCAAGTATTGAGTACATGTACAGTAAATGAACATACTTTCCAGAAGGCCAACAATTCACTAAACATGTTTCTTTTATTGGTCTTATGAAGTATTCTAATTTGTTGAGATAGTTAATTGGTGGGTTTTTGTTAAATGTGAGCCAAAATCATCACAATTAAAAGAACCAAAGACTTAAACTACTTGTCTGTGTGCATTGAATTTATTTAATACACGAGTTTCACAATTTGAGTTGAATTACTGAAATAAATGAACTTTTTCACGACATTCTAATTTATTGAGGTGTGTGTGTGTGTGTGTGTGTGTGTTTTTTTTTTTTTTTTTTTTTTTTTGTAATTTACCCTCATCCCCCCCACCCCATTACCATTTTTTTATTCATTTATTTTTAACTGATTTCTTTATTTGAACTCTAACTTAAGAATTTCACTCACCTTTTCTACTTTGTCTTCTATGTAAACACTGATGTGACAAATCTAAATCACCTAATTTCTGCCTTGTTAGGTTGGAAATGCCGTGCCTCCACCTCTTTCCAAAGCCATTGGACTTGAAATCAAGAAATGTGTTCAGGAGAAGATGAAGGAGAACGCTACAGGTGTGTAGTTGATTTATGGATCTTACAGTGATTAGAGCCTTTCTTGTGAATTAGACTAGAGATGATGTCTCTCTGTTTTCCTTTCAGAGCCTGTGAAACAGGAGAAGATGGAGCTGTGAGTAATGCTCCTCTGAGTACTTTTAATTCCACATGGAGGTTTTTCTCACCTCTCACTTATTCAGCTCATTCCATTAACCCATGTGCTGATGTCGAGCCTGGCCACTCAGCTGGCCCTCTCTATGGAAGTGCGGTCTGTGCAGTGCCATTAAAAAGTGATGTTTTATTCATTTTCTAAATGTAATTTTAATCGTGTGTTTGCAATCTCCACTCTGTGGTGGTGGAATAAATTCTATGTAGTTTTTATATGTTGTAATATTTCAAATAAAACTCATCAACTGGATGTCAAATTTGTGTAAATGTGTATTTAGTAAAGTGAATTCTGTTGCATGTCATAAGGCTCATGCTACAACCATCAGTACTGTTTTGTTTCTCCCTGTTTCAATGATTTCTATCCTGGTAAAAAAAAAAAATTAGCAATAAAATGCTTTGTACTAAATTGAACTGCTTCTGGTAATGACTGAAGATTAGTCTGTCCCTAAGCAGGTGATGCTGCAAAAAATATCACTACTTAAAGTGTTATTCAGCGTTAACTTTAATTAGGAACACAAGTACTCCTGCTCATTCATACAATTATCTAATCAGCCAATCATGTGGCAACAGCACAGTGAAAAATCTCGCAGATGCAGGTTAAGAGCTTAATGTTCAGGTCAAACATCACATTGCCCCCATTCTTATCCTGTCTCAGTGAACCTGTGTCTCTGATGTGGTCTACCGCTGTTGTAGCCCATACTTCAAGGTTTAGGGTGTTCTTTTCTGCTCAACAAAGTTGTAAAGAGTGGTTATTTGGGTTAACATTCTCTTCTGTGGGTGTTTTCACCTGTGGACCTGGATGGGTTGTTTTGGGGGTGGTTTTTTTTTTTTTTTTTTTTTTTTTTTTTCACACCATTCTGTATAAACTCTAGAGCAGTGGTCACCAGCCAAAAACGTCTTAAGGTAATGATTTTAGATGGTCAGGTGAGCATGATTATGGTTAAAACTAAAGTCTTTAGGAAGGTAGAGCTCCAGGAACAGGGTTGGTGACCACTGCTCTAGAGACTGTTGTGCAGGAAAATCTCAGATCAGCAATTTATGAAATATTCAAACCAGCCCAATGCCATGGTAAAAGTCACTGATCCCACCCCCCCCCCATTGGTGTAAACATGAGATGATTGCTCTTGAACCTGTATTTGCATGATTTTATGCATTGTGCTGTTGCCACACAATTGGCTGTACAGGTATGCCTAATAAAGTGGATCTTAAGTGTGTGTATTTGCTAACAAAGTGCCTGGAATCCAGTTTGGATGCACAAATCAATAAAAGCAGAGTTCTGTATCTAGCAACTTATTAATAAACCTATTTAAAACTTACAGCACATTAAAAATACTTCATTTGTTAAGTGCAAGTAACAATAGTAGTCATTTTATAACCTCAAAGTATTACAATGGTGTTCATAATGAGATTGACCTTAGTGAATAAATGTATGTCTTAATTTTTTAAAGTATGACAAATGAAAGGCTCTTTGGAATAATAACTTTGTAATCATTGGCAAAAATTCTATTTTCTACATGTTTAATGTACTTATGTTCCAAAACATTACATGTAACTATAATGTTATGTTGTATTGTAGCAGCTATAAAACAGTTGTTCTCTCACCAGCTTCTTTTTTTTTTTTGTTCTCTTGACATCAATAAGAAAATAACACTGGTCATGTTACCAAGAAACTGGAAAGCACAAAGCCCTCTGTCCCAAGGACATGCCTATGTCAGGAAAAAAAAAAAAAAAAAGATTATGCATTTTACTGTTTTTAATCCATTTTATGTGGAGTCCTCTCAAGTCCCCGTGACAGACATAACATTATGATGAGCGTGTTAATATAAACCTGTGAATTTCTTTGCAGCCGGCACTACTGCCAAAGCTTCTGTAACAGGAAATGACTCTAAACCTTCTGCCAACACAACCTTCCATCAATAATTGAGCAGTGCTGTAGTAAAGACCTCAGTAATGTTTATCTGCTTTACACCCCCCACACACACACCAAAATATGCCAGACTGAGCGCAGTGTACCCATACCGAGATTTTCACACCACATGAGGGTTGCTTTCTACATATCTAGTGTGGTTGCAGGTTTCATTTTGAATGAATTTCCTTGAACCCCACCATGACCTCTAACCACATACCACACCCACTGCTGCAGGCTGCTTGAGCAGAGGTTAAAATATACATATAAACAAAATGAGAAAATACCTACTGACCAAAAAGTACAAACTAAGGGATGACTGATTTCCTTCAATGATCAAATCATGTTCCCTTTTACCAAGTTCCCTTTTACAAAAATAGTTTTGTTTTTGTTTAGTTTTTTGCAACAGCTTAATGTCAGTTCCTCCAGACCACAACCTGTAAGCTCATGGAGAAAACTGGTTCATGCACTGAGAGATTTTTTCCATTATTTGCTCTAAACGTTAACATTGAAAAAAAGTCATAGAATCTGGGAAGAAAAAACAAGAAGCAAATTACTCATCAATATGTTTATTCACTCGATAGTAATTCACTACTGGAACAATGTTCAGTCGTTCTCCTGGAATATAAACGGAGCACCCACTCTCAGTTGTTGGATGGTCTGGGGGGGAAAAAAAAGTATTTATTACTCACACATGTCTGATGTAAATGCGAGTGTACACACAATATCTTGTTGCTTCAGTAGTACTTACTTGGCCCATTCCACATTGAGGATAAGATGATCGTAACCGAAGCCTGACACTCCAGCGATGGCTCTGGCTGCATCCTCACGCCGGTGGAAGCTGATGAAGGCGAAACCCTGAAGAGAAAACCACCGGAGTGCAGTTCAGTTACGAGGGTTTATGGTTATTAAAGGTACGCTCACACATACATGGCCGAAGTTGCCAGTAGGCGTTCCTACCATTGGTTGCCATAGTAACATTTTTCAGTGGGTGGCACAAATAGCACTGCACGTTAAAAAAGCAGTTTTCTTGCCACTAAAATTAAACATTCTGGAGGGAGAACGTTTGTATATAAAATTCACCTGTGTGTGTAATTTATTTATATACAGGTGCATCTCAATAAATTAGAATGTCGTGGAAAAGTTCATTTATTTCAGTAATTCAACTCAAATTGTGAAACTCGTGTATTAAATAAATTCAATGCACACAGACTGAAGTAGTTTAAGTCTTTGGTTCTTTTAATTGTGATGATTTTGGCTCACATTTAACAAAAACCCACCAATTCACTATCTCAACAAATTAGAATACTTCATAAGACCAATAAAAAAAACATTTTTAGTGAATTGTTGGCCTTCTGGAAAGTATGTTCATTTACTGTACATGTACTCAATACTTGGTAGGGGCTCCTTTTGCTTTAATTACTGCCTCAATTCGGCGTGGCATGGAGGTGATCAGTTTGTGGCACTGCTGAGGTGGTATGGAAACCTAGGTTTCTTTGACAGTGGCCTTCAGCTCATCTGCATTTTTTTGGTCTCGTTTCTCATTATCCTCTTGACAATACCCCATAGATTCTCTATGGGGTTCAGGTGTGGTGAGTTTGCTGGCCAGTCAAGCACACCAACACCATGGTCATTTAACCAAATTTTGGTGCTTTTGGCAGTGTGGGCAGGTGCCAAATCCTGCTGGAAAATGAAATCAGCATCTTCAAAATGCTGGTCAGCAGAAGGAAGCATGAAGTGCTCCAAAATTTCTTGGTAAACGGGTACAGTGACTTTGGTTTTCAAAAAACACAATGGACCAACACCAGCAGATGACATTGCACCCCAAATCATCACAGACTGTGGAAACTTAACACTGGACTTCAAGCAACTTGGGCTATGAGCTTCTCCACCCTTCCTCTAGACTCTAGGACCTTGGTTTCCAAATGAAATACAAAACTTGCTCTCATCTGAAAAGAGGACTTTGGACCACTGGGCAACAGTCCAGTTCTTCTTCTCCTTAGCCCAGATAAGACGCCTCTGATGTTGTCTGTGGTTCAGGAGTGGCTTAACAAGAGGAATACGACAACTGTAGCCAAATTCCTTGACACGTCTGTGTGTGGTGGCTCTTGATGCCTTGACCCCAGCCTCAGTCCATTCCTTGTGAAGTTCACTCAAATTCTTGAATCGATTTTGCTTGACAATCCTCATAAGGCTGAGGTTCTCTCGGTTGGTTGTGCATCTTTTTCTTCCACACTTTTTCCTTCCACTCAACTTTCTGTTAACATGCTTGGATACAGCACTCTGTGAACAGCCAGCTTCTTTGGCAGTGAATGTTTGTGATTTACCTAGTGAACCAAACTGAGAGACCATTTTGAAGGCTCAGGAAACCTTTGCAGGTGTTTTGAGTTGATTAGCTGATTGGCATGTCACCATATTCTACTTTGTTGAGATAGTGAATTGGTGGGTTTTTGCTAAATGTAAACCAAAATCATCACAATTAAAAGAACCAAAGACTTAAACTACTTCAGTAGTTTAAGAATGTCATGGAAAAGTTCGTTTATTTCAGTCATTCAACTCAAATTGTGAAACTCGTGTATTAAATAAATTCAATGCACACAGACTGAAGTAGTTTAAGTCTTTGGTTCTTTTAATTGTGATGATTTTGGCTCACATTTAACAAAAACCCACCAATTCACTATCTCAACAAATTAGAATACTTCATAAGACCAATAAAAACAACATTTTTAGTGAATTGTTGGCCTTCTGGAAAGTATGTTCATTTACTGTACATGTACTCAATACTTGGTAGGGGCTCCTTTTGCTTTAATTGCTGCCTCAATTCGGCGTGGCATGGAGGTGATCAGTTTGTGGCACTGCTGAGGTGGTATGGAAGCCCAGGTTTCTTTGACAGTGGCCTTCAGCTCATCTGCATTTTTTGGTCTCTTGTTTCTCATTTTCCTCTTGACAATACCCCATAGATTCTCTATGGGGTTCAGGTGTGGCGAGTTTGCTGGCCAGTCAAGCACACCAACACCATGGTCATTTAACCAACTTTTGGTGCTTTTGGCAGTGTGGGCAGGTGCCAAATCCCGCTGGAAAATGAAATCAGCATCTTCAAAAAGCTGGTCAGCAGAAGGAAGCATGAAGTGCTCCAAAATTTCTTGGTAAACAGGTGCAGTGACTTTGGTTTTCAAAAAATACAATGGACCAACACCAGTAGATGACATTGCACCCCAAATCATCACAGACTGTGGAAACTTAACACTGGACTTCAAGCAACTTGGGCTATGAGCTTCTCCACCCTTCCTCCAGACTCTAGGACCTTGGTTTCCAAATGAAATACAAAACTTGTTCTCATCTGAAAAGAGGACTTTGGACCACTGGGCAACAGTCCAGTTCTTCTTCTCCTTAGCCCAGGTAAGACACCTCTGACATTGTCTGTGGTTCAGGAGTGGCTTAACAAGAGGAATACGACAACTGTAGCCAAATTCCTTGACACGTCTGTGTGTGGTGGCTCTTGATGCCTTGACCCCAGCCTCAGTCCATTCCTTGTGAAGTTCCTTGAATCGATTTTGCTTGACAATCCTCATAAGGCTGCGGTTCTCTCGGTTGGTTGTGCATCTTTTTCTTCCACACTTTTTCCTTCCACTCAACTTTCTGTTGACATGCTTGGATACAGCACTCTGTATCCAGCCAGCTTCTTTGGCAATGAATGTTTGTGGCTTACCTAGTGAACCAAACTGAGAGACCATTTTGAAGGCTCAGGAAACCTTTGCAAGTGTTTTGAGGTGATTAGCTGATTGGCATGTCACCATAGTCTAATTTGATGAGATAGTGAATTGGTGGGTTTTTGTTAAATGTGAGCCAAAATCATCACAATTAAAAGAACCAAAGACTTAAACTACTTCAGTCTGTGGCATTGAATTTATTTAATACACGAGTTTCACAATTTGAGTTGAATTACTGAAATAAACGAACTTTTCCACGACATTCTAATTTATTGAGATGCACCTGTATACTGGGGAGGTGGGCATGGCTCCTAGATAGAATGCAAACAGGTTGGCAGGTCTACTTTCATGTTCTCAGTGGGCTTGCTAATGAAATTATGATTTCTCTACACCCGCCAACAGTTGCCTTGTTTTTTTTGTAGTAGTAGTCATTTACCACCAGTCACTCTACCGTAATATGTACTTACGTATTGTTATAGTTACTAATAAGACTTACTTTAGACTGGCCCGTGTTCTTATCCTTGGCCAGGTAGATCCTAGAGATGGAGCCGAATGGTCTAAAGAGCTCCTGCAGATCCGTCTCCCTCGTGTCCTCAGACAGGTTGGTCACACGGATAGTAGCATTGTCATCAGCTGGACAAAAAAACGAACGCGTTAACGTGGAGACGATAACTAAACAAACGTACCGAGTTAACACAAGGTGAAAGTGTTCTAACTGTGTGGATCGTAACACACCTCTACGGTTGGGCTGCATGGACTCTCCTCGGCGCGTGCCTCCATCCCGCAGGCTGGGAGGAACATACTTCCCGGTCTTGCTCTGGACTGGCTGAGCGGGCTCGGGCTCTAAACAACAGGCAGTGAAGATTCATGCTCAAATCGATGCTATCAAAAACACTATTTAACAAATAACCAAAGCTCTAATCATGTGATATGGTTAAGAATTCACTTTTTGTAAGCATTTTTAGAAGGAGTCTCCAGTGTCAGAGCTGTAACAGTCAGAGCTAAAGCTGTAACTAAGTTTTCTGACATGGGAAAGTCTTCAGGAGAGAGGATGTTTCCATTTTGGGCGATTTCTCTGTAGCATGACACTGCATTTTTATTAACTTCAAGAGAGAGAGAAAAAAAGAGGCTGGTAAAGGGGAACAACTGCTTATAGGTGCTATAACACAATTCATAACAGGAACCAAGTGTTATGAATTGATTTATAGCCCCCATAACCAGTTGTTTCCCTTTACCAGCCTCTTTGTTTTCCCTCTCACTCTCATGATGTTAATAAAAATACAATGTCACGCTACAGACATATCACAACATTAAATGGAACAACAAATGGATAGAAAGTATGATTCAATGAGAACACCAAAATACCAAAGAGAAACCCTTAAAGGTGGAATCAGATGTAAAGAACACCACTGAGTAGCTTCTTTCCTTCTGAAATGCTGTTCTGTGACCCCACCTGCAGCTTTCTCCTTCTCCCCAGTAGACAGACCCAGCTGCTCTGCCAACTCCTTCTGCATGGGACCCAGTGTGTCTTTATAGGGACAACGGGTGGTCCAGTGATCCCCTTTACAAATACGGCAGGACACGATCTTCTGGCCTTTCAGCTTGTTCATGGGATCTTCATCCTGGTCTTGGGAATTTAAGTCCTGAAAAAGAGGGGAGAAGCACGTCAAGTTCTGATTTGCACTACCAAAAACAGTTCCCGAATTTCCACCTGGGAGGGTTGATAAAATCCATCCATCAAACTACCCAGCCATCCATCCATCCACCTATCCATCAACCAAATAAACCATCAATCCATCCTTCACTTCTATCTATCCATCCATCAACCAAATAAACCATCAATCCATCCTTCACTTCTATCCATCCATGCAAACACCCACCCATCCATCAACCAATTAAACCATCAATCCATCCTTCACTTCTATCTATCTATCCATCCATCAACCAAATAAACCATCAATCCATCCTTCACTTCTATCCATCCATCCATCAACCAATTTAACCATCAATCCATCCTTCACTCTATCCATCCAAACACCCACCCATCCATCCATCAACCAATTAAACCATCAATCCATCCTTCACTTCTATCTATCTATCCATCCATCCACCCACCCATCCATCCTTCACTTTTATCAATCCATCCATCCACCAATTAAACCATTAATCCATCCTTCACTTCTATCCATCCATCCATCAACCAATTTAACCATCAATCCATCCTTCACTCTATCCATCCAAACACCCACCCATCCATCCATCAACCAATTAAACCATCAATCCATCCTTCACTTCTATCTATCTATCCATCCATCCACCCACCCATCCATCCTTCACTTTTATCAATCCATCCATCCACCAATTAAACCATTAATCCATCCTTCACTTCTATCCATCCATCCATCATTAAATCCATCCATAGTCAAAGCTATCAATCATCATTAAATCCGTCCATACATCCATCAAATCCATCCATCCAATAGCAAGTTTCACATGGACAGTGTGGTACAGCATGGTACAGTTTCTAATCCAAATAACTATATCTGTGATACAGGAGTTTTCTGAAACTCATGGGATGGTGACATTTCCCACTTGGTCAACTTTTGCATGTGTACTTATTTCACTTGACAATGGAAATAACAAAATGTAAAATAATATATTTGTCACTGTACTGTACTGTACCACACCGTCCAGTGGAAAAGTATCATCAGAAGATTTAATTACATACCTCCTTACTGGAGATGAAGGTCATGAAGACATCATCACTGACGGTGGTGGTGGCAACATTAGGCCCCGGTGCGTCATATTCAGAATTTCCGAATTTTTTCCAATTCTGCATAGAGGCGAGAGAGAAATAAAAATAACCACATGCAGATTTTTAAAATTTTTTTCCAAATTAGAAAAACGTGCATAATATATATAGCAGCCCAAGCCATCATACCTTTCTCTTAGCAACAGCTTTGGATGCTTTTCTTGTCTCAATTTTGAAAGTTCGGACTATCTGAAGTTTGGAAGAAAAGAGCGTTAAGCAGGTAACAAGTGAATTTCTATTCTAGGAAACTCAATATCCAGTTTTCAGAAATGTTCTCACTTTCAGCTTCTTGCCATCCTCATCTATCTTGTATTCTGTGACAGTCTTGATATTGCCTTTGACTGTCTCTTTGGGTGATGGAAGGGTGCCTTAAAAAATAAAAATAAAAAGAATTTATTACATAGGCTCAAAGAATACTACAGCTCAGTTCTACCCTTGTCCTGCACATTTTAGTGTTTTCCCTGCTTCTAACCCATTTGATTCAACTCATCAGCTAATTAACAGGTCTAAACTGGGTCGAATGTTGCATGTTATATGAGCGGAATCACTAAAACGTGAAGGACAGGGGTGCTCCAGGACCACGATTCAGACCATCAATGTTCAGCCTTCTTGGTATTTAGGGTCTGTATCATGCCGTATCTGTATCATGTCGATGGTAATGTGGGATGTGATATGCATTAAGGAGGACAATCGAAGAGATTTAGAACCACAGGCCTCCTTCACACATGTGATTTTATGTCTGAATTTCACTTCAAATAATCATCTGAACACAAGTCAGAGCAAGGCTGAGAAAGTATACGATAAGGAGACCAAGTACGATTCCTGGGAACTTATCAGGAGAGCGAAGCGTTTTAAAGCAGCCGATTCAAAACATTAGCACAGTAAAAAACAACAACAAGAAGAACGATTAAGAGAAATAAAGGACTTCATTGTTCATCAGATGATGGCACAGTCCGATGCAAACAGAGAGAAGATGGAAGTGATAAACAAGCTCAAGTATTTTAAACATAAATTCCACCAGTTAGTTGTTTTGTTTTATACCACAGCGCGATTGAATGCTCTACTCTGATTGGTCGGAAGGTGTGCATTATTTCTGTATCACCTCACAGCTCGGGAAGTAGTTCCGGCTGTAACATGAATGACGGGTTAATATTAATGCGCTCGTTCTAATACGTTATTGTTGCTATAGTAACAGCTCATACACAGGGACTTGTACGGCAGACACTCCACATAGTTTAAGACTAATTATAAACAGAGTTTATGCTTTCTGGTTTCTCAGTAAAATGACAATGAGAGAGAGTGAGTGACAGAGACAGAGACCCCCGACCGAGCGAGAAAGCAAGTGTATTACTGTTCATAACAGCATGGTCTGTTCATGGTAAGTGTGACTGCACACATACCAGAACAACACTGTTTGATGGCTGTGTGTGAGCGCTGTAAGTCCTGAACATTACTGGTAAAGTTCTAGATTTTGAGCATGCCATAGGCTTTATAGTGTCTTAAATCTTTTCACCCTTGAAAAAATATGCTTCAGATCTGTGCAAGAACCTCATCAGATACAGATCCACGACTACATCTCCATCAGGGGTATCTGCTATAACCACCTTCACCCATATGGCAAAGTGCGTTACATGCAAATATAAAGGTATATGGATTTTATTTAGAAGCCTTTTAGAAGCACCTTATCTGCTGTGTGAGGCAGGATATTACTTATGATGTTTATAAATTAAAGATATTGATGAAACAATCTGAATTTAACATCCAACTAGCCACAGTCACACGCTTTTGCACTATTCCAGCTGATTTCCTTACATTTTCCCCATCCATATTCCCTCCAACTCCGCCCCTTCGCTGTGATTAGTTATCAATCAAGATCCTACGCTATGATTGGCTATCAGCTCGTGTTTCCAGCAGTGATCCAATCCCTGTGCGAACGGCAGAACACCAACAGCCAATCCTGACGATGAGGCGGGACATGTCAGAATAATGGTAGGAAAAGATTAGCTTAGCGACGAATTTAAGCCAAACGCTGAATTATAACGCTAGCTGGCTGATATCACAACAATCAGTTCAACTAATGTTAAACTTTTTATATTTTAATTTACATTTCGTGTCAGCGTTAAATCAATGCCACGTATATAATCGCGTTTTTAACGCATGGGAAGTCAATTCAAACGTTTAGTCTAGGTTCCATCCCAAACGCAGATATAGTGCACTTACGTTGCGTATTGTCTAAGTGAACGTTATACCCTATATAGAACACCTACACTGGAAGTGCGCGATGATTTGGGACTTTACCGTGCGGCCTTTCTTTTCTGTGGCACACGCGCGTGCTAAGCTAGCTCACGATAAACTTACCTTCATCTCCTTCTTCTTCAACTTGGTCTGCCCAGCTTGGCTTTGAGCTACGAAAGATATGTGTAATTAGCTTGATGTGTAAAATTTAATGCAAAAATCGTCTTAAAAAAAAAAAAAATTAAAAAAAGAGATACTTACTCATCGTATTCAATCGACGGCATTTTGACCCACAGCTGATAAAAACTGTGCTAACTCGGTAGAGAGAAGTTTCCCGGGAGCAAGAAGAAGGAAATCTCGCGAGATTTCCGTGTCACAGTGCCCTCTATGTGCTGGAAGGTCTAGCATCAACTACACTACACTGGCAAAACAAGAAAGCTGTCACCTCAAGACAGTAAATATTTACAAGAATTTATATTGATGTGATATGAATATCTTCCCCTGGAATTCTCTTTATTGTATGTAATTATTTTATGTAATTATTTTCTAATAAAGTTGAATTAAACATAAAAATAAAAAAACTGCACTCTGGCACTTATTTGCTTTTTTTTTTTATTTATGTATTTATTTATTTATTGCAGAAATGTAAAAAAAAAAAAAAAAAGATGTTAATTGTCAATTTTGTGATTTGGTCTCAGAAGATGTTTTTTAATTGCATCTTTTCTTTCTTTTTCAAAGACGTGTATCATTTTATTGTACAGAATATTAAAATGAACTTTTTAAAATATATCAATCAAAAACCTAAAAAAAAAAAAAAATCATATTTAAAAATGACGACAAGCTTTACTTTAATGTACTCTATATATCTAAGAATAAGAAAGCTTGTAAAACTTTGAAAATACCAAAAGTATGTGGACACCTGACCATCACACCCATATGTGGTTCTTCCCCAAACTGTTGCCACAAAGTTGGAAGCACACAATTGTATAGAATGTCTTTGTATGCTGTAGCTTTGGGATATCCTTTGACTGGAACTAAGAGGCCCAAACCTTTTCCAGCATGGCAATGCCTCTGTGCACAAAGTCCATGAAGATATTTTTGGCAAAAGTCGGTGTGTCCTGCACGAACCCCTGACCTCAACCCTACTGAACACCTTTGGGATGAACTGGAACACTGACTGCACCCCAGACCTCCTCGCCCGACATCAGTGCCTGAGATGGGGATTTGTGAATGAACCCAAATCCCCACAGCCATGCTCCAAAATCTAGTGGAAAGCCTTTGCAGTGGAGTGGAAGTTATTCTAAATCTGGAATGAGCACATATGGGTGTGATAGTCAGGTGTCCACAAACTATTGGCCATATAGTGCTTGTATGTGACTGTTTTATTGCTATGAGCCCTGGTATGTAACAATAAAAACTTCACTTTGACACTACCAAAATATCTGTTTAATTTAATGGGTGGAGTAGAATCGTATTTCTTAAATGTGACTTACTATTGCATGACATTAACGAACTACTGGTAAAACTTCGCAACTTTGATAAACATGCACTTCTAGAATAGAAACTAGCATACAAGCATACATTTCACCATTTAGGTTTTTTATTGGAACAACAGGCTTATTCAATGAAAAAAAAAATACAGTATTTTTAAAAAATAATTTGATAATGACATTATGTTAGTTAAATAGCTTTTGAACAAAGAACAGTTTGCTTACTAACATACAGCAAATTTCTAATTAAGTCTTCTAGGTCTAATCACAGTATATGCCTCGTGAAATATGAATTGTACTTAGGAGACGTTACTTAACATACCAAAATGTTCTTCATGTAAATCTTTTTAGTCATCACTTTATGGAGATTTGAACTGGAGTAAGATATGGACAATCTGTGACAAATGTTGTGTTGGGAATAAAGTTAAAGACGTTTCCTTCAAAGTATTGCATAGGATATATATGTATTCTGTAAAATATTTATTAGGAGAAAACATTATTGGATATTGTATGTTGTAGCTTCTGTGAATTTGAAAAAGAGACTGTTAATCATTTATTCTTTAATTGTATCTTTTAGATGCTACTTCATATGAGGGAATTTAAAAAAAAAAAATGTTTTCCATCACTTATTTATTTGCAATTAACTGTATATACTGTATAAAAAAAACAATTTAAAAAAAAAACATTATTACATCCATTTGATTATGCACATTGGATAAAAGTCCATAAAACAAGCTATTTCAAATGTAAGCTGAACCTGGGAGAATAAAAAAGACTTAGTAGGTTACTTAGATTCATTTGAGCTTCTTCTACAGCACACTGCCCTGATACTGTCAAACACAGCCATATACAGGATGGGATGGAGGCACATATTCAGGCAGGCTAATGCCTTTGACACTTGGTATCCATTACACACATAATAATTAATAATTTTTGCCTCCTTCAGCATAAAGTGCCATATTTGCAAAATGTGATAAGGTACAAAAGACATGGAGTACAGGACGCAGACTAAACCCACCATCAGAGCCACTTTTTTCTTCTCCAGTAATGTGATATTCTCATTTCTGAAAACAACCCAAATAACTCCAAAGTAGGATGTGAATGTAGCCAAAAATGGGACCAAGCAGCCTATAACAGCCATAAACACCCTGTATATGAACTTTTTACGTGCCTGATTTGAATCTGAGAATAAGGAACATCTGTTTTTCTTGATACCTGAATAATAGAGGATTGGAGATGAAATGCTTGCCACCAAGATCCACACCAGCAAACTGATGATCTTGGCATGTTTCGTTTGCATATGCTTGCGTGCGAAGAAGGGATGAACGATGGCCAGGTATCGATTAACACTGATGCACATGATGAAGTAAATGCTGACGTAGAGGTTACAGATGAACAGAAAACGCTCTATTTTGCACATGACAGCACCAAATACCCACTCCCGTCCTCTTGAATAGTAGTCTATAAGAAGGGGCAGAGTGAGGGCGTAAAGGATGTCACTGATGACCAGGTTGCAGGAGAACACCACTCCCGTGTGCCAGTTCTTCTTCTCCTTCGTCACAAGCAGCAACAGTGCCAGTATGTTCCCCATCAGTGCCACACACATCTCCACACCGTAGATGGGAGGTAACAGTTCCTCTGAAAATTTACTGCCACATTTGTTGCTGCTGCTATTGTTTGCTGCCATTTTATGATGTCTCCTGAAAAAATGGAAATGTAGAGTTTATATGTTCCAGTTACTTCAAATGATATACCAAGACATGTCTGCTAACAAGTTATGGCTGTATACATTCTGAAAATACTGAAATCATAGCACAGCTGCTCCAAACAAAGTTGGACCTGAACAAACTGAAGCATCACGGTCAGCTTGATTGAATGACCCTCTGAGTGGATTAGCCTCTAAACGGTGACTGCACAGGAATTAACCACAAAACACAAATCAAAAACTCAGAATAAAACAATTGGTGATTTAAGAGCAATTGACGAATCAGCTTGAGCTGTGTGGGTGCAAGCTCCGCCCACTAATCCTTTGTTTACATGTTTTATGCATACAGGATGCCCACTTCTGTGTATTCTGATTCATGTTTACAAATCACATGTCATAACTAAACCCCATTACCTTATTTTAGTATGAGGTTCCTCCAAGAGCAAATGTGATTATTAACATTATTTGGAGCAGTGGTAGTTCAGTGGTTAAGACATTGGGCTACTGATCAGAAGGTTGTGAGTTCAAACCCCAGCACCACCAAGCTGCCATTGTTGGGCTCTTGAGCAAGGCCCTTAACCCTCAACTGCTCAGATGTGTAAATGAAATAAAGATGTAAGTTGCTCTGGATAAGGGTGTCTGCCAAATGATATAAACACTGAAATCGTCATCAAAATGGAAAAATAATTTCAGCATGCTGTTACGTGATACTGATGTGCGATCATGAGTATCATTACTGTAGTGCAAACCTAAAAATGCAACATTCATACACTAGACAAATAGTATTTTGTCTAATAAACTACAACTGAGTCAATTTAACTTTAATGCCTATCAGTGCGGATGTAGAGGCCTGAAACTGAAGGGAGTACAGCCTTATAATTTTCTGCATATAGTATCCATCCATCCATCCATCCATTTTCCATATGGTTTAGGGTTAGGGTTAGGGTTGAACCTATCCCAGGGAGCTCAGGGCACAAGGCGCACACTGGATGGAGTGTCAACCCATCACAGGCATACAGTATTATGAACTTTATTGTATACAATATCCTGCATTTGGCATGTTACATTTGTCATTTAAGTGTATTGACATACCATACAATGAAAAAATAGCTGCCGCTGGAGACCACATGCAAGAATACTGCAGTACAAAATAATTCCTAAGTAATGAGAAACCACTGGGCAGGGCTACACAAACTGGCAATGCTGTAATCTTCAAAGAATGAGCTTATCAGTTTAGATATGTCTGGTTATTTAGGAAAGACAGACGTTTTTGGAAAATTAAATTAGTCACCCTGCATTCATTAAGTTGTAATATTTCCAGGCACCTAAAATACTAAGAGACTTTAGAATATACAGTAAGTGTCATTTATGAAAGATAAGTTTCCACTTCTAATAAAAATCCTGTAAAAAATAATGAAATAAAATAAAATAATTTAAAAAAAAGGTTGAGGAGTACATGTAGGATTTTTAAAAACATAAATCTGTTTTCTCTCCTTAAGTTTGACTTTTTAATATATATATGTATATATATATATATACATATGTAAAACCATCCACGGGGACACATGTGGGCTCTTTCACCTTTAAAAAAAAAAAAAAAAAAAAAGTTTTATATTTACCTCAGTTTTCATGTATTTTCCTAAAAGTAAAGAACGCTTGCAGTGTGAGGGAACCTGGTTTTTAAAGAAAAAAAAGAAAAGAAAAGTAAATCTGACCTGCACACCTTTCTCTTCAGTACACAGGCTCCTTTTTCTTTTTACGGGAAACCGTTAGGCTACTCGCCGCTTCAAGCCTCGGCACCTGGAGCCAAGCAGCTAAACCGCAGAAATATTAATAAAATCCAAAGACTAGCAAGAATGTACTTAGTAAATGACTGTAACAGGACTAAATAATGTCTAATGACTAGTCACATATTTATTAAACAGGCTGATATATATGAATACCCCTCCCTGTCCCGCAATGCCTTGCCTTCCACCCCCCTCCGTCCACAACGTTACTGACAAGGTTGCCAGATCTGTATGTATTCATCCTAACTGATCAATGAAACGAGACCCATGGGAGACCTTAAGCGAAGCACAAACATATACAAACTGGAAATGTAACCGCCATTTTTCTAAAATGGTTTGTATTATTACATATTTTGAAATTGATTCATCTTCTGTACGCCTTTTTCTTCGTCAGGGTCGCGGTGTATATGTGTACACACACACACACACACACACACACACACAGAAACAGGTAGCCAATCCACCTACTTGCAACTTTTTTTGAAGTTTGAAGGTGGGAGGAAACCAAATAACCATGAGAAACTCCACACAGACAGTAACCCGAGGTCAGGATTGAACCAGGGCCCCTGAAGGCAGCAATGAGGCTGCAACTCCAGTCACTACACCCAAAATTAGGCTGCACATGATCCCAAACCTGTTCCAGCATGACAATTCCCATGTGCACAAAGCGAGGTCCATGAAGATGTGGTTTGTTAAGATTGGAGTGGAAGAACTCGAGTGTCCTGCACAGATCCCTGACCTCAACCCCACTGAACACCTTTGGGTTGAACTGGAACACCGAATGCACCCCAGACCTCGTTTCCCGACATCATTGCCTGACCTCACTAATGTCTCGTAGCTGAATGAACACAAACAAATCCCCACAGCCACTCTCCAAAATCTAGTGGAAAGCCTTCCCAGAAGAGTGGAGGTTATTATAGCTGCAAAGAGGGGATTAAATCTGGAATGGGATGTTCAGCAAGCACATATGGTTGGGATGGTCAGATGTCCACAAACATTTAATCATATATTGTATACATACAAAATATCTATGAGAATGGGTAGGCTAATTCACTGATGGACAATATAATGCCCTTGTGCAGTAAATTACAATACGTTACATGACATACCCTTATTTTATTATTTATTTATTATTATTTTTTGCTGAAACACTCTTTCAATTGGTAATTTATTACATTTTATTATATCCACAGTACATAGGCATGTGCACAGGATAAAAGTGATAACTGAATGAATGATTCATTGAATGACTGGATGAAGGAATGCCACCCTCCTGCAGACAAAAATTAAAAAATAAATAGATAGATAGATAGACAGATAGATAGATAGATAGATAGATAGATAGATAGATAGATAGATAGATAGATAGATAGATAGATAAATAAATAAATAAATACATACATAAAAATAAACCCATATATTTTCAAAATCCCAATAGAGTGAGATAACTGCTGACCTGGCAACACTGAAGTCTGCAGTGCTAAGGTCTACTTACAACACACACACACACACACACACACACAGAGGGGAATGGGCCGAGGTTAAACAGAAGCCCTGTCTCAGTGGTTTTGTGCTCATCTGTTCTTATCTGCTCATTTGTGCTTATCTGAGTGCGTGCTTGCGTTCAATAAAATTAGGCCCACATTTCATCCCATTTCTTCCCAGTTCTTCTCAGTTTATCCCATTTATTCTTTGTTGCAAGGACTATCCTAAAGGTTACTGAACAAACAGAAATAATAAATACAAAAACTCTCCATAAACCCAGCTAACTAAACACTCCAAACTTGAGTGCAAGAATAACAATAATGTAGGCTATTGTTAAAAGAACTATATAAATAAAACTGATTCTATAAAATCTGAAACTGATTGTAGTAATACTAAATTATGGAAATTATTTTGGAAATATGTCTATTTTACTCGAGCATGCTTTCCCCGAGATTTTGAAGAACACTTGAAGAACGAATGTAATTCAATTATAACTAGACTGTAGAAAAGCTAGATTTAATATTGCAGCTTAACATGCGACACATTTTGAGTTCACTAGACCATCATCAGTGTGAACTCTGATCATTTTACTCTTTCTTCCCCAGACACATTCCTTAATTCATTACTGCAATACTAAACCTTTCACTCTTGTCCATTGTAATAAAAAATAATAATAATTTCCTGTTATTTCTCAGCTGATCGACACATCATTATTTTATTTATTTATTTAAGCTCATCAGATAAACACCAAAGACAAATTACCTCTTTGTGCCTGAGATACCACTAACATCAATTATTTATATCTAAATTAGGAAAGCATTTGTCTATATTTTAACAAATAACTGTCATCTACAGCATTGTTTGCTGATATAAGCTGACAATTAACATTAAGAGCTAACTAGCTACAGTACCCTTCAAAACTATTGGAACGGCAAGGCCAATTCTACTGTTTTTGCTATACATTGAAGATATTTGGGGTCGAGATCAAACGATGAATATGAGATGAATAGATCATAATTTCAGTTTTCATTTCCTCATATTTAAATTTAGATGTGTTAAACTTAGAACATGACAACTTCTGTTTGAAATCATCCATTTTTTTCAAGTGATCCAAAATATTGGAACATGTGACTGATAGGTGTTTCTTGCTGCCCAAGTGGAAGGTTTTAGACTGGCCAAGACAATCACCAGACCTTAACCCAGTTGAGCAACATTTCACCTCCTGAAGAGGAGACTGAAGGAAGAAACTCCTAGAAACAAACGACAACTGAAAGAAGCTGCTGTACAAGTCTGGAAAAGCAACACAAAAGAAAAATGCAACAGTTTGGTGATGTCAGTGGGTCACCAGCTTGATGCAGTTATTGCAAGCAAGGGATAGGTAACAAAATATTAAGTGTTATTTACTTTAATTTACCTTAAGATTATCTCTTCCGTTACTTTTGCTCCCCTAAAAATTGGCTGGTCTGATACAAAAGTCGCCATGTTTTAAGTTGTTTAACACATCTGTAAGTACTGTGCAAAAGTTTTAAGCACATGCAAAGATGCCTTCAAAATAATGAAATTAAATGTTTCTACATTTTAAAAAAAAGATCAGTAAACAGTAATAAATGAAACAAAGTCAATATTTGGAGTGACAAAAAAATAAAAATAAAAATAAAAATAGTAGTCTCCGGTACAATTAGTGCAGTTTTATAAGGAAATGAGCTGGTAAGTTTTATTGAGCATCTTGCAGAACCAGCCACAGTTCTTCTGGAGACTTTGACTTTCGCACTTGCTTCTTATTTCTTATTCGTATTTTTTGTCTGAAAAGTGTCTCTTACGTAATATGCTGCTTTCTTTAATGACATACAAACATTTTTCTGTAACATTTAATTTTGTGCTAGAAAACTAATGATTGGGAATCTAAAATGTTTTTGTACTGACTTGAAAATGTAGAAGTCATAAAATAAAATCATCTATAACAAAGTATGTACTAAAAAAATAGGGTGCCTAAAACTTTTGCACAGTACTGTATATATATATATATATTTCACTTTACTGAAATCCATTTCATGGATTAATGTTGTTAGCTGTTTAGTGTTAGCCCCTGAACATCCTCACTAAGCTGTCCTCCTCACTAAATAGCTAACGTTGCCATGGTTACCAATTTATATGTACAGAGTTATTTTTTCAATACTTAAATAATTGTAATAACTGTAGTCTCCTTCTTGGTACAAATTTGTATGCCTGAATTTTTGTATACCATTAAAATATGCTTCAAACAGAAAGGACGCTATTGAAGAAAACCTATTTCAGACATTTGACCTTACTATGACCTTGACCCTGTTAGGATCAATTCCTAACTCCGCTTAGCCTATTGGCGAAGGCATAACAGTGTTGTATAAAGTTGTATACGGTCAAATCAGATCGGCTTAGCTTTCCTGAGATGTATTTTCTCCTCTGTATTTCTTTCTTTCCTCAGATGTTAGCTCTGGATTACTTTTGCTTGCTGAGTTCTCTACTTTTATTCCATCACTGCTGCAAAACCTTCATCAACTAATATTTCTGTATTTCATGTACATGAGATGTATACGAGGGTAAACTGATCTGTTCTGTTTGGTTATGATGTAAAATAATAGGAGGGAGTTTATGCCCATGCAGCTGAAGCTGATTCATCATTTACTCTCGAATCATCGCTTCTGTTAATGCCGACACTTTCATGACTCAGGCACAGATTTGTTTGTACATAACTTTGTGTACTCCGATCTGCGCTTGTTTTTGCACATGAATAAGGGCCACGGAGCTTCCTATATACTTCATACTACAGTAGTTACAGAATAATTAGCTTTATGTGAATAACTTAATACTAAACAATGGCATTAAAAGGTTAAATGCAATATTTTCCAGACCATGAAAAGTATTGGGATTCATAAAAAACCTGAAAGAAGTTTGGACATTATAGATATGAATAACACATTTCTCATGTTTTCTTCACATGACACAGCTAATGATCTTTTAAAATGTAAAAAAAAATATCATGGAAAAAATTTCAAATATTTTTTAATGAGGAACGAGCTACAGTGCTAGACACTACATGTAACACAATGTGGAAAGATACTATTACTTTGTAGGATCATTATGTGCTAATAAAAACAAAAAACAAAACAAAACCAAAGATACAGCATTTCCACAACCTAACCTCCATGTACATGGAACATGAAGGCTACTGTAGACAAGAAAAACTAAAAACTTTTAGCCCCAGACCAGTTGGATCTGTAGATATGTGAACAGATGTCAGATGGTGGAAATGATTTTTAGCATGTGACTATGTGATTCAAAACTCAGGATGTTGTATCCTGTCACACAGGATGTTGTGGGCATGAGATCTTACGCATGGATTACTTAGGTAAGATAATCTTGAACTCGGCAGCAATGTTATCACATAAAGTCGTAAAGGCAATTTTATTTACTTGTGGCCACACTGTGACATTAGTAGGGAATGTAATGAAGCATGGGGTTTATTTTCTAATCCTTTGAGACTGTGTTTACACTGGTTAAATAGGATTTAAAATGTTAATGAAGCCTAGATTGTATTATACTGCTGGAAAAAAATGCTTCGTAATGGAAATTGGCTTAAAGGTCTACATTAAACATTAAAATCATAAAGCACTGATGTAGAGGTTCTGTCATCTACAGTTTAGCTACAACATTTAGGATTTCTGACCCCGTATTACAGCAATACAGGCGAGACCTGATACAGACACTTTTCTGAGTTTTCAGATAAAGTAGTCGCAATAAAGTTTGCACACAGCATTAAAGCTTATTCGCTGTAGTTGAAAGAATATGTGGGATGTAAAAAACTTGTATTCTGATAGCGGTTACTTTCACTTCTCGCTGATGTTATTTAGGTGAATGTTGACCTGTTACTTTGGTTTTGTGAGTCAACCCAGAAATGAAAGGATGGCACTGTGGCCTCTTTGGTTTGTAAAAATGTAGAAAAAAACAAAATAAACAAAAAAAAAACCCAACAGAAAAACAAAAGTAGAATCAAGAAACAGTAACAATACAACAATTAAATAGCATTCACACTGGGTTGTGCATTGTTTCCTTTATCTTAATGTTAATTGCCGCACATCTAAAAAAGAAAATCACCCCCACCCACCCAGCTCTTAATAAAGACTCAGTATTTGAAGCAAGTTAAACCCAAGTAAGATGTGATATAAGTGATACAATTAATTGAGAAAAGGTTTGGAGATATGATAAAACACTTCAACAGTTAATTCGTCAGTTAATCTAAAACACCACAAAAGCATCACTAAACAACAGACATGAAATAAAAAAAAAATAAATAAAAAAAAAAAATATATATATATATATATATATATAAAAATACTCAAATACTCTCATTTTCATGGTCATGGTTGTTGGCTTCATGATGTATGCATCATATTTTGAGATTATTATTATTGTTTAGTCACATTTTAAATGTCCTTTCTTTTAAGTCATGGCTGAGTTTCTCTGTACCGCAAAATATCTACCAAAGAGAACTTTCTATTGTGGCAGACTCTCTCTCTTACTCTCTCTCTCTCTCTCTCTCAAAAAGAAAAAAACAAAACAAAACAAAAAAACCCAAACATTGTTTTATACATTAAATCATTTTCAATAAGCATAAAACTTATTACTTTAGAACATTTTCCTTTTGTAAACTACATTTCAAAAACATTTTAAGTAGAAAATCAGGAACTGATTAGAATCTAGAAGGAGCATCTCATATATTTCCTCAAGTAAAACAATAAACTATCATAAATTACCTCGAGACTATGTAGATGAAATTGCTCGATGTGTCTCCCTGCTCACCAGTAGTACCGTTGCTTGACCCAAAGTCTTTTCACAAGTTCTGTACAGATAGCCCATGTCCCCTACGCCTAAGTTTTCCTGTGTCACAGCTACGTCAAATCAACACATCTCTTACTCTGTTCAAAAATGACTTTCATTTCCTCCTCACATTTTTTTTTCCACGTGTGGTTCTGTTTTCTAATATAAGACACAGAAGAAGAATTTAGCCGGTGAGTATTATAACAGTTTATGAAAAAGTAAACGATTCAGTACTGAAAATGCAACAAATGTGAACATTTTTGTATAACATTTATGTATAACATCTATGTAGCCTTTTCATGACTGCTGAAGGAGGAATGTTTCACTCATTCAGGCGTTTGAATCATTTAACAACATCGCCATCACCAGGTTGCATTCTGCTAGTTCACCCACTGATGTGTAGATCCTGGTACAGATTTGATCTCAGCATTGATTGCTCCTTCACCTTTTCTCCTTATTCTTCATTCTCCTTTGCATGTTCTCCTCTCAGGCCTGCTTTAACGGCTTAGCCTGTCTTCGGTCTTTGGCTGTTCCTCATCAGACTTTGTGATCCTCATGATTATTTCCCCTGATCCTTTCTCCATTGTTTCATTCTTTTAATTCATTGCTCATCCTAGTACACCTTTAATTCGTCTAGCTCGAAATCCTTTTTAATGCTTACATTTTACTCCTTTTCCCATCCAAACTTCTTGCTAGCAGAGATTCAGCACCTAAAGTCATCTTGCGGGCAGAATTGTGGATTTGTTTTTTCAACCCAGAAATGTCCTTCTTTTTGAATGGCATTTGCTCCGAGCGGTTCAGTACCAGCAGCGGATGAGCCAGATACTGTTCATGCATCCTGTGTTTCTGTGGCTGTACAAACCTGATGAGTTTGTCTAGGGAAACAAATGCATGCCTCATTTAACAGCAGCAGGATATTCTGTGCACTATAAATGTATGACTCAGATGATACATCAGTGTGTTTACTTTGAACAGTTTCTGGTCACCACACTTTCATCATTTGTATCTTTATGAATCTAAGCAAAATCTAAAACAAAAGTTGAAAATAAATACTAAAATACCTTACTAAAATGGAAATAGAGAGCGAGGTCTTTCCTAGCTAAAAATCTATCTGATCCAACATTCTTGCAAAGAGCGCATATGGTACTGGATACGGACAGCTTGAAGATTATTGAGATTACTGAGGATGGTACAACTTATAAACTGTGAAGATGGCTTTGGACCACAATTCACATGAACAGTTATGCTATGAAACCTTTTGGACTGCAATTGCCAAAAACAGTTTTGCACTGAAGTCTCCATCTGTGAACAATGGATGAGCTCAACAAAACAGACTTCATGTGAAAACTGTAATGAATTTCCTGGTCACACAATTTTGACCATGTAGTACACACGGATTTATTTATAATCACACTGTTGTCACCCAGATGAGGATGGGTTTCCCTTTTGAGCCTGTTTCCTCTCAGGGATTCTTCCTCATATCATCTCAGGTAGTTTTTTCTTGGCACCGTCACCTCTGGCTTGCTCATTAGGGATAAATTCATACATCTAAAATTTATATCCTGAATGTATTTATTTCTGTAAAACTGCTTTGTGACAATGTCCACTGTTAAAAGTGCTATACAAAAAAAAAAAAGAAAAAAAAAGAATTTAATTTAATTGAAATTGAATTGACTTAATGTTATGGATCTAGAAGAGGTGGATAATGGATGCAGGGAATTTTGACAGGAGGTGCATTCATATGAGATGGTGAAACAGGTGGCAGCAACTGTGTACATAATTTATGACCTGTGAAAATTTGTTGGAGCTACCATTGCAGTTGTGAGTAAATCAAACCATTCAGGATGCAACAGCTAGGCCCTTCAAGTATCCTTTACATTATATGTCACATGGAAATTAAGTTTATATAGACTAGGTATACTAGCACCGAGTACTAAACTCAAGTGTTTACTTGCAGCTCTCTCTGTTAGTTATTTTGTTATTGTTACCAAAGTCATTCACTCTGTCCACTCCTTGGCATTATTTTTATTTTAAGTCATACAAGACCAAGCTCCTGTTTACTTGAATTGGGAAAGACCCATAAACCAGAAATGGACCGACAAGACGACATTTTAAACAAATGACATCGACAAAAATAGCTAATGGGAAATATTAAATATGAAAAGGTTGCTCTGGCTAATGTGTATGCATCAGTGTAAGAATCTAATAAGTCATGCTTTTTTTCAACAAGGCGGGTCCCTCTTGTTTTACTAATACAGATGCCATGCTAATAGTTTCACTGTCCCATTCATATTTCAACCAGTGGCCTGTCTATAGTCCTATTGTGTCTGTTGTTACTTAATAACAATTAATATTAACAGATTGAATCATTCATTCATCTTCAGTGATCGCTTTATCTTGGTCAGGGTTGCAGTGGATCCAGAGCCTAGTCTGGGAAAACTGAGGCAGGAATACACCCTGGATGGGATACCAGGGCAACATGCGCGTGCGCGCAAACACACACACACAATTTAATGTAACCAGTCCACCTCCCGGCATGTTCTTTGGCAGTGGGTGGATACCAGAGAATCCAGACCCCAGAGAACATGAGAAGAAAACACACAGAAAATCTACACTGACAGCAAAACAGTAGACTTTATAAATTCAGTGAAACATTTTGTTTATACTTTTATTAAATGGCTACAAAAATAAATGACTGAAAAATACAATTCTGCAAAAAAGCGCTTACATTTTACAATCTTAAAGATTTTAACATATAATCAGCTCCTTACAATCACTACATACATATATCACCATATTGCCTAGCCCTAATCCTAATCTCAGAATCAATCTGAAGACCTTGAACCTGTGAGATAGAAATGCTCCCCACTGCACCACCATGCCACCCACAAATTGAATCACTGACATCAGTTTCACTAAATATCACTAAATGCTATATTAAACAGGAGAACATTTTCTCCTGTTTCCCGTTTTCTGTCTTTAATCATTTTACTCATTTTGTTGCGAGACATATTATGAAAAATCAAAACGACTAGTTCACTTTTAGGGTCCAAGCTTCACGTAACAGGAAACAGGAAATGTTACCATTTAATCATGCATAATTTTACCACATTTTCCAAAAGACTAAAAGAAAAAGGTAAGATTATACCAAAGTAAGCTATTGCAAATCTAAGCCTTACAGAGTATAGCCGTTTTAGAACTGTTGGTTAAAAATATTCATAAATATTCATTCAGGCTCCTTCTACAGCATGTGATGCTATCAAGCACTGCCATGTACAGGATGGGATGGAGGCACATATGCAGGCAGGCTAGGGCCTTTGACGCCGGGTATCCATTACACACATAATAATTAGTATTTCTTTCTTCCTTCATTTTAAAGTACCATATTTGCAGAATGTGATAAGGTAGAAAAGACACAATGTACAGGATGCAAACCAAAACCACAATCAGAGACACTTTTTTCTTCTCCAGTGAGGTGATATTTGTGTTTTTAGAAATAGCCACCATTACACCAAAATACGATGCAAAAGTAACTACAAATGGGACCAAGCATCCTATAACAGTCATAAACACCCGATAGATAACCTTTTTAGATTCCTGGCCTGGTTCTGAAAATAAGGAACATCTGTCATTCTTGACACCTGAATAATAGAGGATTGGAGATGAAATGATTGCCACAGAAATCCAGACATACACACTGATGATCTTGGCATGTTTTAAGCGAATGTGCTGATGTGTGAAGAAGGGATGTGCAATGGCCAGGTATCGAGTGACACTGATGCACATAATGAAGTAAATGCTCACATAGAGGTTGGAAGCAAAGAGGAAGCGCTCTATTTTGCAGACTGCATTACCAAATTCCCACTTCAATCCTTTTGAATAGTAGACAATAAGAAGGGGCAGAGTGAGGGCATAAAAGATGTCACTGATGACCAGGTTGCAGGAGAACACCACTCCCGTGTGCCAGTTCTTCTTCTCCTTAGTCACAAGCAGCCACAGTGCCAGTATGTTCCCCACCAGTGCCACACACATCTCCACTCCATAGATGGGAGGTAACAGTTCCTTTTGAAATATACTGTTACAGCTGCTGCGGTTCATGCATCCAGTTTTACTGAGCCTCCTGCAAAACATAGCAATGAAGAGTGTACTTCTGACATACAGTATACAGTGGCTTGCAAAGGTTTTGAAGTATTCCTTTGGAATTTATCAGATTTTTCTGAATAACAAATGATAAATACACATTCTTCCTGTCAGTAATTTTATTGCAAACTCATTTGACGTCAAATGAATTACATGATCAGCAAGTATTTCAAAGAAAATCAGAAACAGAAGCTGCTTGGATAAATATTCAGCCCTCCAGGTTCCAGAAGCTCCAGACAGTGGTCAAAATACCCTAGAATATTAAAACAGCTCCTATTTTCTGAACAAAAACCACCTTAATTGAACTGCCATTAAAGAGACTGTCAGTCTGAAGGAAAGGATTGTAATGAAGACTGAGCAGCGTTCTGAGGAAGTTAAAAATAAGGTAATAGAATTTCATAAATTAGGAATTAGGAACATAAAAAAGCTGCATCACACAACCCAAGCACTACCTAGACAAGGCCGTCCCACAAAAACAAAAAGTCTTAGTGTTTGAGAGTTAGTTAGTGTTTGAGAGTAGGATGAAGGTGCACCAGACAACCATTTTAAGAGCTCTGCATAATTGAGGACTGTATGGGAGGGTGGCTAAAAAGAAACCACTGCTCAAGAAGAGCCATATGAAAGCACAAGAGTGACCCAGTGGAATTTTTTATTTTATTTTGGTGTGATTAAACCAATATTGAGATACTGTATTTGGGCAAGTTTAAAAGCACTATATAATGCAAACTTATATAACTTATAATGCAAGCACTATATATGCAAACTTAATTCAGACCATAGGTCAATTAACACCATCCCTACAGTGAAACATGGTGGTGGCAGCGTTGTGCTCTGGGGATGCTGTTCATCCCCAGAACCTGTCCTTCCT
Source organism: Cranoglanis bouderius (assembly GCA_023630585.1). NCBI lineage: Eukaryota > Metazoa > Chordata > Actinopteri > Siluriformes > Cranoglanididae > Cranoglanis > Cranoglanis bouderius. The sequence goes on along the minus strand of CM042551.1, from coordinate 5,601,131 downwards.
CTCAAAATTTGGATGGAGCAAAATAGAGGGGGATATTACAAAAGAACCTGCTTCAGTCTGAGGAATTCAATGCAGGAGTGGTGGTTAAAAACAAAAAGGTGAATGTTTGACAGTGACCAAGTCAAAGTCCAGATTTGAATCCCTATTGAGAATCTGTGGCACTGTTTGAAAATTGCAGGTGACAAACATCCAACCTACCTGAAGAACCTGGAGCAAATTTGCCAGGAAGAATGGACAAATATCACTCTCCAACAATGTGCAAAGCTGAAATGTACCATAAAAGTAAAGCTCTCATTTTCAATTTTTATTATTATTTATGTTTTTCCTGACACATAATGAACTTTATAGTCTTTGAAAAATTACTTTAAGGGCATGTTGGTTTGCAATAAAAAAAAAAAATACTGGTTGGAACAATCTGTGTAAGTGTTGTTTGTAATCCAGATGAAGCTAATGACTTTTAAGGGGGTTGAATACTTTTGCACGGCACTGTAGAAATCAGAAATGCAGAAAATGTAGAAATGTACAGAACTTGTTTTAGGACAGATTAAAGAAATGGTATGAGGGGGTTCAACTGACAATTAATTATTTACTGATAATTAATTAACTGGAATTATTAACTGATAATTTTTGCATTGACACTAAAAGGTTAATGTAGTTGTAATGAGGCTTTATGACCATTAACTTACATCATGAACAATAAGGGCTGAAATCAACACAGGCAGCTTCAAACAGGGTTGAATTGTTGTGCTATTTTAAATAAATTTGCCTAAAAATTATTTAAGTAGGCATAAACCATGTGAGTCCATTGCAGAAGTAAAGACTGAGATACATTTGTACACTTGCGTAGCTTAGCATATAATGGGAATTTTATATTTTTTTCTTGCATTTGCTCTGTTATACATGTCATTTAGTTATAATGATACTGAAAACTAAAACTGTGAAATGATGAAATACTGCACTATAAAGAATAATGTAGTACAAAGGAATCTTTGATGAGAAACCAACACACTACATAAGCTGGTCTGGCTGCAAATTTCTGGAACAAGCATTAAGATTAAATCTGGATACGGTGCAATGTATCCATCACAGTATGATAGATCTAGGAGCATTTGGACAATAATTTGTTTCAGAGGTGCCAACAGAAGTGCTAGCATTTACGATTTTAGACCCCTTGATACAGTGAAAACCATTAACCTGTTCATATATGCAATTCCCCAGCTTTAATATAAGTGCAGGGTAGGATGCCACATTTAAAATTTTCTTTCAGTATGTAGTAATTTTTGAATGTCAGTAATATATATGTAAAAAAGAATGTCTATAGTGCAGTAATGCTAATGAACATGGAGCGGACTTTAGACCAGATATGCATTTAATATAATAATTAATTTAATATAATATAATAATAATATAATATAATTTTGTAACAACTGTATAAAACAAGTTTATATAATTACCTGACTCCAGTCAGTTGGACTGAAGACTGCAGATTCTCTCAGACTTCAAAAAACACCTAAAGAATCATAAAAAGAGCAATGATGCAGAAAAACTCTCAGCACTCTGTGTGCTTGCCTGTTGCTGTTTCTTACTTTTGAGTTCATCATTTAGTTTTCTTTTCAAATGCAGTAACTGTAAGCTTAGATTCCCATCTCTTAAAAATGCAAACTTTTCAGACCAATCCCCTTGAGTCATGTGTTGTTTGACTACCTGCTTTGTTATGGCTGGCAAATACTTCTCTACAGAACATATTTGCATCACCTTGTTCTTGTGTAAGCGCGGTCCTGGTCTGTTTGTAAAGCAGAGTGTGCTTGGACTGTTTTTTGCCTCATTTGCAAATTGCTTTGGACATATTAATAAATGTAAATATGCCACATATATATATATATATATATATATATATATATATATATATATATATATATATATATATATATATATATATATATATATATATATATATATATATATATACACACACACATACATACAGGTGCATCTCAATAAATTAGAATGTCGTGGAAAAGTTCATTTATTTCAGTAATTCAACTCAAATTGTGAAACTCGTGTATTAAATAAATTCAATGCACACAGACTGAAGTAGTTTAAGTCTTTGGTTCTTTTAATTGTGATGGTTTTGGCTCACATTTAACAAAAACCCACCAATTCACTATCTCAACAAATTGATATGGTGACATGCCAATCAGCTAATCAACTCAAAACACCTGCAAAGGTTTCCTGAGCATTCAAAATGGTCTCTCAGTTTGGTTCACTAGGTAAGCCACAAACATTCATTGCCAAAGAAGCTGGCTGTTCACAGAGTGCTGTATCCAAGCATGTTAACAGAAAGTTGAATGGAAGGAAAAAGTGTGGAAGAAAAAGATGCACAACCAACCGAGAGAACCGCAGCCTTATGAGGATTGTCAAGCAAAATCGATTCAAGAATTTGAGTGAACTTCACAAGGAATGGACTGAGGCTGGGGTCAAGGCATCAAGAGCCACCACACAGAGACGTGTCAAGGAATTTGGCTGCAGTTGTCGTATTCCTCTTGTTAAGCCACTCCTGAACCACAGACAATGTCAGAGGCGTCTTACCTGGGCTAAGGAGAAGAAGAACTGGACTGTTGCCCAGTGGTCCAAAGTCCTCTTTTCAGATGAGAGCAAGTTTTGTATTTCATTTGGAAACCAAGGTCCTAGAGTCTGGAGGAAGGGTGGAGAAGCTCATAGCCCAAGTTGCTTGAAGTCCAGTGTTAAGTTTCCACAGTCTGTGATGATTTGGGGTGTAATGTCATCTGCTGGTGTTGGTCCATTGTGTTTTTTGAAAACCAAAGTCACTGCACCCGTTTACCAAGAAATTTTGGAGCACTTCATGCTTCCTTCTGCTGACCAGCTTTTTGAAGATGCTGATTTCATTTTCCAGCAGGATTTGGCACCTGCCCACACTGCCAAAAGCACCAAAAGTTGGTTAAATGACCATGGTGTTGGTGTGCTTGACTGGCCAGCAAACTCACCAGACCTGAACCCCATAGAGAATCTATGAGGTATTGTCAAGAGGAAAATGAGAAACAAGAGACCAAAAAATGCAGATGAGCTGAAGGCCACTGTCAAAGAAACCTAGGCTTCCATACCACCTCAGCAGTGCCACAAACTGATCACCTCCATGCCACGCCGAATTGAGGCAGCAATTAAAGCAAAAGGAGCCCCTACCAAGTATTGAGTACATGTACAGTAAATGAACATACTTTCCAGAAGGCCAACAATTCACTAAAAAAGTTTTTTTTATTGGTCTTATGAAGTATTCTAATTTGTTGAGATACTGAATTGGTGGGTTTTTGTTAAATGTGAGCCAAAATCATCACAATTAAAAGAACCAAAGACTTAAATTACTTCAGTCTGTGTGCATTGAATTTATTTAATACACGAGTTTCACAATTTGAGTTGAATTACTGAAATAAATGAACTTTTCCACGACATTCTAATTTATTGAGATGCACCTGTGTGTGTATATATATATATATATATATATATATATACACATACAGTGGGGGAAAAAAGTATTTGATCCCCTGCTGATTTTGTACATTTGCCCACTGACAAAGAAATTATCAGTCTATCATTTCAATGGTAGGTGTATTTTAACAGTGAGAGACAGAATACCAACAAAAAAATCCAGAAAAACGCATTTCAAAAAAGTTATAAATTGATTTGCACTTTAATGAGGGAAATAAGTATTTGACCCCTTCGACTTAGTACTTGGTGGCAAAACCCTTGTTGGCAATCACAGAGGTCAGACGTGTCTTGTAGTTGGCCACCAGGTTTGCACAAATCTCAGGAGGGATTTTGTCCCACTCCTCTTTGCAGATCCTCTCCAAGTCATTAAGGTCGTTTTCAATGCCCTGGCTGAGGGAAGGAGGTTCTCACCCAAGATTTGACGGTACATGGCCCCGTCCATCGTCCCTTTAATTCGGTGCAGTTGTCCTGTCCCCTTAGCAGAAAAACACCCCCAAAGCATAATGTTCCCACCTCCATGTTTGATGGTGGGGATGGTGTTATGACTTGGGGTCATAGGCAGCATTCCTCCTCCTCCAAACACGGTGAGTTGAGTTGATGCCAAAGAGATCTGACCACACCTGACCTGTATTTTAAGCTATTAACATGAATGAAATCCTCTTTTAACTTACAGACAGATGTTATAGAACATCAAAGCCGCGGGCTGCTCTTTTAAACTAATGTTAACGCTGTTACTGACATTTTGGTTTGCAGAAAACAAAAGATTCATCACTAACCAGATATTTATGACGAAAACTTTACAGACAGACACAGCGACTCGAGGCAAAGGCTCTCTCAAAGTTGCAGAAAGAACTGAAAATTCCTTCACAAAATGGCAGTTTGTGGTTGTTTTTCGCGCTCAGTTCGTATTACTGTATTTAAATGTACAGTAACATTTCCCAAACTACATTGAAATCTACAGTATCATACTGTACACAGCTTATACACTAGTAAAATGTTGAGAATAAATTAAATACCTTGAATATCAAAGTCGCGGTCAGTTATTCTAAACTAACAATAAAGTTATGCTATTAGAATTCCTGTATGCATAAAAATATTAAGATTTATTACTCACCAGATGACGACGCACGTTCCAGGTCGGCAGAGAAGACGTCACGATGCACGATGCACGATCCCTGATAATAAACAAAGACTAACAAACATTCTTGTAGTACCTTTTTTTGTTGTTGTTGTACTGGGAGTTTGTTAGTCTTTGCATGTTCGCTTTGTAAACGGTAATTCCGCCAACGTCACGCGTGACCTTGCCAACGTGAATACGTAATGCGTGATGTTTTATGCAAGAATATTTGGCTAGCAATTTTACCTGCAAAAATTTTATGTGGAGTCTTTCGCGGGCAATTTGCACTACCGTATTTAAATGTACAGTAACTCATAATTTCCCAGAATGCATTGAAAATCTACAGTAACATACTGTAAACTGTGTACAGAGTACGGAACTGTTGAGAATACAACAATAATATTTGTGAAAACAAAATCTACAGTAACATAATGTACGCATCTTGTACATCAAGAAACTGTTGAGAAAAACAGTATAATACTGTGAAAACAACAGAAATCATTTACAGTATATATATATATATATATATATATATATATATATATATATATATATATATATATATATATATATATATATATATATATGGTTTGGAGGGTTTCATCCTGTCATGTGTGTACGTCTGAACTCCTTTTACAGCGTCAGCATTCACTTAAAGTGGGAACTGAACATCTTTTCCAACTTGAAAACTATATACAGTCACAAAGAATTGTTCTTTCCACAGAATCTGAGCCAGTGTCACTGACCATAATTATGTCAGCATCACGTGGCCATCGAATGGAGCTTGGCCTCCTCTGTTTTGCAGAAAGCCAGCGTTTGACACATGGTTCAGGATCAAACCGTTCAGGTGATGGGCCTCTGTGCTGATCCTGATCAAGTCTCCCAAGGTTGAATTGCATACTTTTGTCTTAATCCTGTTTTGAGCTGAAAAGCCACATTCACACCGAGCAGGCAATATTGGTAGGACAACCAAAATCTCAACTAGATGCATTCTGCTCAAAGCACATGCTGTGTCGTTGTCACACGTCTTGCCAACCTTTCTTCATTAGTAATATCTGAGAGGTAAATTTGGTGAAAGGCAGCTCTTCACATGCAGTCATATAGGCGGTGTGGAATTTTACTTTTAGCTCTTTCCATTCGGTCTCATGTAGTTCACATGCACGAGACACTGCTTGTGCTAACGGTGTTTTTGTGGAGCTCTCTGCGATTGAGCTTTTTTATGCTTTTTGACTATCGCCCTGTTTTCTCACAGACTCTTTCTTGAAATGGTTCGTTCCGGTAATGAAATCAGTCTCCCCGCTATTTCTCTGCGCGCTTTGGAACAAAAGTCACAAAACATTTTCTGTGTGCGATGATCATACATGAGTCATGCAAACTCTTGATTCCAAGAGATTTTAAAATGTCTTTCTGCACTTGTACTTGGGCGTTCAGTGAAAGATGATCCTCTGTTTCTCCGTCGTTTTCACGTGGGCTCATGTTGGCACGTCATCATCACATGTTTTGATGTTTTTTTTCTGAGGCAAAGCTGATCCTCGCTTTCCCCATGTGTATTTTGGTGCTTTGGATGAATTTGAACTTTTTACCCACTGAAACTTTCAGGACCTCATTTTATTAAGTCAACACAGCAAATTATACTGAAAAGCATAGTGAATAATATTGTAGTATAAATTAAAACCTTACATACCTTGAATCCGCCTTGGTAAAATGTTTGGTACTTGTCACTGAGTTTATCTCCCAACTCACTAGGAGTTTGTTAACAGATACTGCCCAGATAGCCAATGTTGTCTATGTGTATGTGTTCATGTCACCATCTATCAACAGAGGCATTTCATTTCCTGTTTTTACTTTTGTAGCCACTGCTGTCTTAAATTGTATGTCTCTGTACATACAATTTTAGTTAAAAAAAAAAAAAAAAGAAAGAAAGAAAAAAAAGGTTTACTTAAAAAAAAAAAAAAAAAGAAAAAAAAAAGTGGAGCCATTAAAAGCCTCCAGAACAGGTTCAATGTGCATTCACAAGGGTTCCAAAAGTCTCTGGAATTGTAGTGGAGGGATGAAAAAACATTCTTTCAAAAGATATTCCCTAAGTTGATTGATTTATTCATTCATTCATCTTCAGTAACTGCTTTATCCTGGTGTGGAAATACTTCCTGGATTGGAGACTGGAATCAATGATCACACCAAGGTCTACATATGATGTAACCGAAAGGCTATCTAGAGTTACTACTATATATTTAAAAAGCTTATGTGCTGTTTCTGAGGCTGTTTTTCAAGGTTTGTTCTAGGCCTCTTAGCTCCACTGAAGGGTAATGTTAATGATATAATATCTTGTAGAAAATCTTCCTAGAAGAGTGGAGATGCAAACGAAGTGCCAACTCAATATTAATGTCTATGGTTTTGGAATGGTACAACAAGCTCCTATAGCTGTGGTGGTCAGGTGCCCACAACCATTTGGGCATGCAGTGTACTTGCATAGGAATGACATCCATGAAATTTTTCCATTAATATGGAGTTGGTGCCTCCTTTGAAGCTGTGGTAGCCTCCACTCATTTTCGACAAGATTTTGGAGTGTGTCTGTGGGAATTTGTGTCCAAAGAGTCAAAAGAGCATTTGTGAGGTCAGGCACTGATGTTGGACGAGAAGACCTGACTCACACTCAGTGTTCTAATTCATCCCAAAGGTGTTTAATGGGGTTGAGGTCAGGGCTCTGTGCAGGCCACTGGAGTTCCTCCACACCAAGCTCGTCAAACCATGGCTGCGTCTGAAATCGCGTACTACCCTACTACACAGTAGGTGAAAAGTAGTACGCCAGAGGTGTATGTCCGAATTCTCAGTAGGTGAGAAACAGTAGGAGAGAAATATCGTGTACTGCTTCCGGCGTACTGCTTCCGGCGAGATTTTGCAGTGTGCAAAGGATGGACACTACGTGAGTCAAAAATTCCCATAATGCAACGGAACTGGTGCGGACGAGCTCAGAAAAAAAAAAAAAACGCGGAAGACAGCGCGTCGGCTCTTTTTAAGTATTACACCTGGGTAAAACAGGACTTGTTTAACAATACCTGAATAAATTGTCAACTTGTTGAAGGTTTAAACAAGAAAACAGTTGTCACAGCGGTTGAAACCACAGCAGTTGTCACACTACACGATTTCAGACACAGCCCATGTCTTTATGGACCTCGCTTTGTGAACAGGAGTATTGCCATGCTGGAACAAGAAAGTGACTTCCCCAAATTGTTGCCACAAAGCTAAAAAAACATACAATTGTCTAAAATGTCTGAAATGCCTTTGTATGCTGTAACATTACTTTTCACGGGAACTAAGGGGCCTTTCTCAAACCCTGAAAAGCAGCCCCAGAAACAGCACTACAAAAAAGCATAAATGATACTAATAAACCATTCCTGTCTTTTCCTGATCATTAGCTTACAGCAGGCATCTTCAATCCTATCTGCAAAGGGTTGGTGTGGCTGCAGGCTTTTATTCCAACCAAATTGGAGGAGCCAATATGATAATTGATTGGCATCCAAGATGAACTGATAAAACAGGAATCAGGTCTGCCCCTTTGTGAATAGGATTGAAGACCCCTGGGGCATGTACCATGAAGTCGGTTTAGGTGGCTAACCAGGTAAGTTTCAGTTTAGTTTGTGCTAACCCTGGGTTTTAGGTACCATGAAAGTGGCTCAGATTTTACTGGTGTTCATAGCCATAGTAACTTGCGCTCCACGGCTAACATGCTTGGGGCAGGTTAGGTTCTGGGTAAGAGAACTCAAACCCACCTTAGACCAATCATCTGTGAGCAAAGTGACATATAAGTGATGCATCTAATACAACATCTCAGTGCAAATTGTAAATAGAGCACTTTGCAGAGAAAGAGTTTTTAGGGATAGACAAAACTTTCCCTGATACTTACTTGCATGAAAGATATCAGTTTTCTCATAGCTCTGACAGGTTCTTGAGCCGTACTGACACGCCTGAGCCACGCTCTTACTGTACTGCAAACTGTATGTGTTGCTTTGCGGTTCTTTGCGAATGGTACATATTTGCATGCGGTCACGTTATGCCTGTCCTAATATATTTTCATAAATTGATATTTATGTTTTAAATATTTAATTAAAAAATTTACATTTATATTACATGAATTTACATGAAATATGTCAGGGTTATAAGTTTTTAATCTGTTTAATCTCATTGTTAGCCTGTAAAGGTAAACTTAGGCATTCACACAATCAGCAATGTTCCCGAGCTTTGGCAGCCGCAACGGTGTTGCTTTTTCCGGTTAGTGTTTAAATTCCTCATATTTCCGCAAAATAATTTCTTGCTTTTCAACCGGACGTATGCTGCTTCTTTCCATGTTGAACACTATTGGTTGTTTGGTGCCAACGTCACGCTTTTATGTGCACGCACTCGTGGACTAATCATATCTTAAGAATCAAAGCCGGAGCTGACAGAAAAACTTGATAACCCGTGTCATGGTAGCAGTGAAGCCTGATTGGATTGGTTTTGTTTTGTCAACTCGAAACTAATCCATTAACCCTGAGTTCAACTACCTTCATGGTAAAGGCCCCTGGTCTAGAGTCTATAGTACATTGACAACAGAATATCCATTGCTTTTTCCAAACTATTTTGTGTGTGTGTGTGTGTGTGTGTGTGTGTGTGTGTGTGTGTGTGTGTGTGTGTGTGTGTGTGTGTGTGTGTGTGTGTGTGTGTGTGTGTGTGTGTGTGTGTGTGTGTGTGTGTGTGTGTGTGTGTGTGTGTGTGTGTGTGTGTGTGTGTGTGTGTGTGTGAGAGAGAGAAACAGCATGGGCAGTGGTTGCTCAGTGGTTCAGATGTTGGGCTACTGATTGAAATTTGAATCGTGAGTTCAAATCCCATCACCGCCAAGCTGCCACTGTTGGGCCCTTGAGCAAGGCCCTTAACCCTCAATTGCTCAGATGTATAAATTAAATTATTGTAAGTCGTTCTGGATAAGGGCGTCTGCCAAATGCCATAAATGTAAATGTAATGTAAATGTGTAAAGCGCTTTGTAGAACCGCTAAGGTTAAAAGCTGCTATATAAGTGCAGACCATCTACCATTCTTGTTTATCACCAAGGCACGGCCCAAAACAATTTGATAATAAATTAGATGGAACATACATTATAAGATTAAATCTTGATCCACAATTACAACACTGTTTTGTGAAATTTACTGAGACAGTGATAATATTATAATTATAAATGTAATAGTCCAGACTTGAAGAAACAGCAGTTTACATAGTTAACAAGTCATAATGATCTATTTACAGTATTTAGTGTTCGTAACACTTAGGAACCTTAAGAAGCCTCAAATATTTCATTGCAAATAATTCACCACACTAAGACATTATAATTTCAGTTCCTCTCCTGTCATTAATGTAGTCAGTGTCATATTTCCATTTCAAGGTTTAAGTGTTTAAATAAATTTTACATTCTATGTTCAGACATGTTCTGGTACATAGGAATATTTTGATGGCCAAATATAATACGTGGTCATGAGACTCTCTACTGAAAAAACGAACTTTTGAGGCAAGAAGACAACATTTGAGACATTAAAAAAGAAAGAAGAAGATTGCCTTAAGCATAGTCTACTACTTATGTATTTTGAAACTCATAGCACACGCTGTCTGGTCTGTTATGTATGTAATTGTGGAGGCGGGGGCGTGGTCGAGCACTGGTTGGTGAATGGAGGGCGGAGCCGGAGAAAGCCAGTGGTAAGGTTTACACACCTGTAGGAAATGAGACTAACGAGTGTTCTGTGTTGCAGTGAGGGGAAGAAGGGAAAAAGAGGAGAGACACGCGCCTCTGTGTGTGTGTGTCTGGGAAATAAAAAAAAAAACCCACAAACCGAAAGGAAAAGAAAGAAATAAAAGTGTGCCAGTGGATTAAGCCTGCCGCCCTTCTGGTTCCTCCGTACCCCAACATTAAATTGTTACAGTAATTTTGCTGTAATAGTGCTGCTACTGTCAGAGAATAAATGTGGAAGAAAGCTTAGAGTTTGTGGATTTGTGAAGTCAAATTAAGAAATAACCACATGTTTGTATTATTATAACTGAGCCTTCCTAGAAATAAAGTTTAACTGCATACCATATAATGGAGCTGTTTTACAAGAATATTTTGGTATGAAGTAGGCTAATTATACCTGATGAGCAACCAACATGCTAAAGCACATAAGCTGGCCCCAGTGCTGGTCCTAGCCTATTTGGTGCCCTAGGCGAGATTCATCCTCATCTTCATCTTTTTTCGAAATTGAGCTCCCAATGTTTTTTGTCGCTTCATTTTGCATCTCAACTAACGATCTTGATTGCTACCGCCGGTAATACGTGAGTAGCATTAGCATAAAAATTATGCTATGATCACTATCGTCCATAATGCGTAAAAAAACAAAAAAACAAAACATCACTGACACATACTTCACAGTCACTCAGACACACCAACGGTGATGACTGTTAAGTATGATGTACTTTTTAATTTTATTAAAAAAATAAATGAAAAAAAACAAAAAAAAAACAAAAACAAAACACACAAAAAAAACACACACACAGGTGATGAGTGTCTTGCACTTAATACAGCCTTGCACACACTGCCACTTATTTACATCGACACTAGGGGGTGCCAACAAACCAATTTGACCAAACAAACTTTTCTGAGGTAATAAAAGACATGAGGAACGTTAAATGTGGCTCGGTACTGTTAATCGGATTCAGCAGGGCGGTGGTGGGGCGGTGCCCCGAATATGGTGACGCCCTTGGCGGCTGCCTATGACGCCTAATGGATTGACCGGCCCTGGTTGGTCCAATTGCAAAGGTTCAGGACTGATCTTTGTCTGCTTAGATAAAAAGAAGTGAAAGAAAATCTTCATATGTATTTAGTGATGTACCTTTTTTATAAAAACTATCATATGTTTTGTTTTGAATCTCAGAGTAAAGAACATGATACAGGTCATATGAAACATAATCTAAAAAGCATGCGTGTTATATCCAAAGCATTTTATTCTATTGTTTTCTTACATTCAGCAGATGGCAGTAGTTGCATACTATGTTGTAGGTGCTTGATAGGAAATTTCATTTTAGGAATTTCTAAAAAACAAAAAAACAAACAAACAAACAAACAAAAAAAACACCACCAAAAACAACAACAGAAAAAAAACTCTGTCACCCTTGTAAGAAAAAAAGATGAGGATATACACACTGGGGGGTTATCAGGGTTAAGGAGATGGTCTCTCCATTCTATCTCCAGTAGCATGGCCCTCATTTATCCAGGAAACCTTGCAGCCTCCATTTGGGTAGGGCTTTTTAACACCTATTGCTGACACAGGATGAGATTTCTTCAAATTAGCATTACTGTTGTAGAACTGTGTTATTTTGGCAATAATGTCGTTATACTCAGGGAGATAAGTCACATGCATTGCCATGGCAGAACACGTCAGTGGGTCACACTTTCTAAGTAGGGCAGGTTTGAAGCTGACACTATCCTGCATAATATCAGGATTGCCACTGAAAGATTTAAACGCCAATAACTGTTCGGAAAATGCCAGCTGGTGCTCCCCTTTCCTCATGGTCATCTCAGCTATTTTATCCCAATCAGCTGACATTATTCTTAAAACTTCTAGCAATGCCTGCTTCCTTTCCGATTTATTTGCAGTTCTGTCCTTCAATTTCTCATTTAAGGCTCTGGACAGAGTATTGGGCAGACACATAGTTAGCAAAACACATGCATCACCAACTTGTACACATCTGAATATTGCTCCAAGCTTTTCAAAAAAATCACAACTTCTAGTTCTAGTTCGTTTGGATTAAACCCTCTGACCATAGTAGAAGTCATTGGCCCCTCCCCTTCTTTGCTAATACGCATTGTAGTAGTGGAGTGAACTGGTGCCATGGGAAATCTAACTGTACTATAAGAGTATTGACTACTGCTAAGTTATTCAGAATCTCTTTCCCAGCCCTCATCTTCATCTTCCTGAAAATATGACATTCCTAAGACTCGGTTACAAAGCATGGCACCGATCTCCTACTGGTGTTTTTCTCAACCGTACCATTTTTTAAAATCATAAACTGGCAAGCAGCCTTTGCTTCATCCAGATCATGGGAAGGTGTTTCAAGGGATGATCAGAGCATGCTATTGTTAGTTTTAAGAAGTGCAATCTAATTCTGCATACTGACCATTTCCTCTTTCCGGTTTGTTTCACTAAAAATTACCCCGTCACTGAGTCTAGAGTGAAGTCACATATTTTCAGCCTCCACTTCATCTAGCCTTCTCTTAGTCACTTTATAGGCAAAAACCAATTGAAGTTCATTTGCAACTTTTCCTTTTTTATTGTTAGGCATTTTGGGATCATTTTCGAGCCAGCAGATTCCATGTGAGCTGTGCTTGGCGATGTGTTTAACAATCAGCTCTTCCATTCTCAAAATCATATTGAATTATGTACAGTAATTCAATAGCTATTCACTTATTGTTTCAATGACTACATGTTATCTAGTTACTTAAAGATATTCGTTAGTCTATTTATTCACAGCTCCTGTATATTCGATGTAAACAAATAAAACAGTCACAGTACGTTGGACTTAAAATGTCTCACTGTGTATAACAAGTTTTAGTTGCTTTAGAAACCATTTCGTTACAATTCTGCCACCACACTGCATCGGGTTGATTCAATTACTTTAGAATCTTAACAGAATTATAACAATCCAACACCAAGTTTCAGTTACTTTCGAAACTTACAAACTTAAGCACTTTGCTTCAGTTACTTTAGAAACAACAACTACAGCTCTGTCACCACACTGCATTGAGCTGATTCAGTTCTGTTAGAATCTTAAACAGAATTGTAAAGAATAGGCTTAAGAACTCCTCCTGCTAATGCTGAATAAACAGAATTCTCTTCTGTTCCTAAAAGTTTCTTTTCTAGATTTTTTTTAAATGAGGGGGTTCCCTGACAAAGACAGCACAAAAGAAGAAAAATCCATCTTTCTTACCTTTCCCCACTTTTTTCTTCGGGAATCCCTCCTGGCTGGCTCGCCAGTATAAATAAAAAGATGAGGATGTTGAAGATCTCAATGTAGAATAATTTTATGGCAGCATGGCAGGGACAAAGTACATGAAGCACATCGGGTTCATCGGAGTCAAAGTGAACCTCAAACAATATCAGCACAGACATTTTATACTGCATTTCAAACCAGGTTTTCCGCTTGTAATGTAAATGAAGTATTGCTCTAAATGTAAATTAAGGATAACATCTGACGTGATCACTTTCCGTTCTCATATTATTGATGTCATCACAGATGTGACCTCCCAAATGGTGAGGTGATCGGATTGTCTAGACAGATGTCTTTCTGAATGATAATTATGGTCACGTACCCCTTTGTTCAAGTATGGTTCTTGATGTCCCACTGGGGCTCCCATGTTATAACTGACTGAATGTCACTTTAGGTGGTATTATCCACATATTGCAGAGACAGAGGGAGTGAGCTTATCCTAACACGAGGTGGACTCTGCTTAGAGGCAGTCTGTAATACACCCCAAATCAGTTCCTCCAGGATTTAGCAATTTTGCAATTGCAGAAATTAACGCAAAAAACTCTGCAATATTCAAAACTTTGCAATATTTGGAGGAGCTTGCAAGTTTTCAAAATTACAGCTCACCCAACAGTGACATTGAGGTTATTAAAAATATCCACTAACCCAGTTATGGCTTGGTAAAGCACTCAAAATTTTCTGATTTTCTTTAACCTGCAATAACTGCTTCAAAAGGAAATCATGTTGTATCATGATATTTAAAATGCTGTAAATTATTTCAGTGTGACACAAGAGGGTAATGCATTGGCATTGCAGTTTACCATGGTAACAGATTTAGGTCCAACATTGGCTTAGCTTTAGTATAGACTTAATCGACCTATAGAGTACCACAGTGGGCCCTTCAGGAAACTGTATGATTAATGTATTAATGTAATGTATTAAGACCAGAAAAAAATAACACACAAACTCTGGACACTTTAAGCGGTTCTATTTTTGTATTTTCGCAGCACACAAAGCAGACCATTTATTTATTGGTTTCATTCCAATTGTATATATTCGTATATAATTTGTATATAATATAATCGTATATATATAACAATCACAAATCATATATTTACATATGTTTCACTTCTGTAGTCTGTAGTCAATACTCAATTAAATAAAAATAAGAAACACTAGTATAGTAGTCAGTCAAAATGCCCTATTACTTGTAACGAATCAAAAGCATTACTAGCATTATTCTTTTCCACCAGAATAATGTAAGGGATCAACTTTAAACATGAAACGAAACAGAATCGCACGCTTAGATTCAACGCACCTTTTTAAAGGAGACGAGTTTTAAAGCGTGCCCGCATTATCTACCAGAATGTGTAGTAACTCGGATGAATCTGCAACGTTTAAAAATATTCTCCACCAGTTACAATTCATGTAACACATTAAAAGATGTTTAACATGTTTAAATGTATTCTCCAATTTATATAAGGAATTAGCTTGAATGGGGTGAAATATATCTATATATCTAATCAACGTGTGTTATGACCAGTTATAAATATACATCAGCCATGAAAGGGAATTCATGTATGTGCACATATACATATAGATAATTAACTACAACGGATTATAATTAATTATGACTATGTATGTGGCCTAGATCAGCTTTATGAACTCTAAAGAGTGAGTTTATCCTTCTGGCCAGGAAGAATTAACTCACGAAGTTTGTTATTAAAGATTAGAGCAGGTAATGAGATCTTATGGAGCGTTTAATTGACTCATCACGTGACAAAACAGAGAAAATCAAGCGTGGGATAATAGATTTTAATAGCTAGATGTAACTATGGATACATAAGACTAACTCTAAGCAAACATGCATATGTACATCTATATACAAGGAAAAGAAAAGGTATAGAGAGAAAGAAATGAAATAAAAGGGAAGCAGACAGAAACACAACTAACTAGCCTTTTTCAAAACCAGCACGAACTTAATTCTCCTGCAACACAGGGGTCCAATCTTAAATGCAGATATAGGTTCATTAACTATACTTGCATAGCCTCAGGGTTGAAAGTTTGCGCGAGGTCGTGTAGAGTTCGCTGGTTCGTTGCGCCGTTTGAAAAGGCGTGAGCCGTGAGGCAGTTGCATCCTTTGTCTGGGAGAGAGAGATCCTGGCTTCCTCTTCCCGGGGCATGTGGCCCCGGGGGAGAGAAACCGGAAGGAGTGTAGAAGTGAAGTTGAAGAGTGAGAAGTGAACTCTAACTTAACGTGAAGAAGAGCGTGGTGTTGTTTTAAAGACAACACCAATGCACACGCCTCTTTGGGCTATGGGCCAATCAGGAAGTTGGATTTGCATGTCCGGATAAACTCTCTTTGTCTGGTATTGGACCCTAATTTAAATGTCCAGGGAGGAGCTGGTTTATACCGTATTATAGAGGAAATTAAGAGAAAACATGAAATAATGTATCCCATTGCAATATTATATGCATAATCAATCTGGGTATCTCGAGACGATTAACTACATACCAAATTCGATGGACTTGTAAAGAATATTACAAATAAAACCTGGTTACAGACATTTAAAATGATATGCTAAATTAAAACTATCTAAAATCATTAAGGTTAGGTCACATAAACACACAATATATGTAAACAAGATAACATCACACTATTTAGGCATCGAATAATTACATATAATTACATGTTACATTGAAAAGAGAGAGATTTCTCCATTGTGTGTGTGTGTGTGTGTGTGTGTGTGTGTGTGTGTGCGCGTGCGCGTGTGTATGTCCAGAAGAGGGGGCTGGCGTTCTTCTAATGTCCCACCGGTCCTTGGTCACTTCAGGGTGACCTTTAGGGAGGACATTTTCTCTTCTGGCTTTCTGACTTTGAGGCTAATCTGTGGTCGTAAACAGAGATTGGATCAGAGATTTACAGGCCCTTGGTCGGAGTTTTGGTGGACCCCTGCTGACGAACTAATCGTGAAGTTTCCCAGACGTTCAGTCATCAAAGGTTCCTTTTATTGCAGGGGTAAGTCCTGTGTGGGTTCCAAAGAGACTTTTGCATTCCAAAGGGCATCTGGCCGCAGGAGGCCTCTCGGGGTTACTCTCGGTCACCTGAGTGACGAAATTTTCTATGTTCCGTCTGGGTTAATTCAGAAATCAGTTTGGGCACCGTCATACGCTACATACTACTGAATAACTAGAAACCAACAAAAACCAAGAATCAACCTTTTTCTTTTCAATGACCCCATTTTTTATTTATTTTTTTTACTTCAAATTGACTGAAGGGTAATAAAATTTGAATAATAATAATAATAATAATAATAATAATAATAATAATAATAATAATAATCAAACCATTTTAATTCAGTTAATCAGGTTCATATGTACAGATCTACATAATAAATAAAGGTTGGTAAAAAATATATAGAATAGCCACTCTCTAATTTCAGCATTTACTTATAAATAATTAAATGTAGACCAATATTGTTCTATGTGTTCATGTGAAAGCTTGAAGATAGATGAGCTAAAATAAAATAGTTGAAGCTAAAATAGCTGAAAACACAAGGTTACAGTATCAGAATTGTACATAATTGTTTATTTGATTCTTTGGATTCAAACTCAGTTATTAAACACAACAAACTGTTTGAACGAGTTGCACAAAAAAAGCTGTTCCTGAGAGATTCCCATTACTGGAACTACAACTGGAATCAGTTTAGATGAGACCAAAATAAAGGTTTGGTGACAATAGCAACTGCATACAAGGAAAATCCCCCAAACCCAATGTAAAATAAAATATGGAGTCACAACATTGATCTTTTGGGGCTGTTTAACAACTTGTGAATATTGAGTGTATTATCAATTCTACTAACTACGGTAACATTTTAGCCCAAAACCTGGTTGCCTCTCCCAGAAGGGTAAGATCTGGCCAAAGATGAAACTTTCAACATGAATCAACACAAATGTTTGCAGGAAAACAAAATGGTTTGCAATCTCAGTCTCTGGATTTCAATGCAAGGCCCTTTGACGAGTGTTCTCCAACTGTGATTTATCAGTTTGATACATTTGAGCTCCTTCTACAGCACACTGCCCTGATACTGTCAGACACAGCCATATACAGGATGGGATGGAGGCACATGTTCAGGCAGGCTAATGCCTTTGACACTTGGTATCCATTACGCACGTAACAATTAATCTTACCTTCTTCTCTCAGTTTAAACTGCAATATTTGCAGAATGTGATAGGGGACAAAAGACACAGCATACAGGACACAGACTAAACCCACAATCAGAGCAACTTTTTTCTTCTGCAGTGAGGTGATATTTGCATTTTTAAAAACAGCCATTATTAAACAAAAATAGGATGCAAAAGTAACTACAAATGGTACAAAGCAGCCTATAACAGCCATAAACACCCTGTAAGTAGACTTGTTTGATTTATTGAGTAGGATTGCATATAAGGAGCATCTGTCCCTATAGACACCTGAATAGTAAAAGATTGGAGATGAAATGCTTGCCACAAAGATCCAGACGAACACACTGATGATTTTGGCATGTTTTGGGCGAATGTGTTTGTGTGTGAAGATTAGATGAACGATGGCCAGATATCGATGAACACTGATGCACATGATGAAGTAAATGCTGATGTAGAGGTTACAGGTGAAGAGAAAGCGCTCTATTTTGCAGACAGCATCACCAAATACCCATAGCAGTCCTCTTGAATAGTAGTAGATAAGAAGGGGCAGAGTGAGGGCGTAAAAGATGTCACTGATGACCAGGTTGCAGGAGAACACCACTCCCGTGTGCCAGTTCTTCTTCTGCTTAGTCACAAGCAGCCATAGTGCCAGTATGTTCCCCACCAGTGCCACACACATCTCCACACCGTATATGGAAGGTAACAGGTCTCTTTGAAATGTACTGTTACAGCTCCAGTTTCCTTTCATTTTATTGAGCCTCTTAAAAACAGCAATGAAAAGCACCAGTATTAGAATAAATTAGGAAGAGTATGGGATAGTCATTTTCAACTAGTCTTGCCTCCACACCCATATTCATATTTTAATCTTATACACAATAAAAAAACTGTTTTACATGCTTAAAAAGCCATGAACTATTTATTAAGCGTTCTTTACATTTAACTTGTAGGAGGCTTCATATACTGTATTTAATTGCATAATTACATTGTAATTTCCAGTCCTGCCCTGTCATCAATGTAGTCAGTTTCATACTTTCATTTCAAGGTTTACTCTAAACACTTCTTACATTCTTTATTCAAATATGTTAATTTGTAATATTCTGATGGCCAAATAGAAATGTTATGTCAGTTAAGGAAAATTATGTTTTGAGCATTCAGTTCCATGATGCTAACATGTGGTCTTGAACCTCTCTACTATATAAACTATTCTTTTAAGCATAGTCAAAACTACTTGTGTGTTGTTTAACTTACTGCATTTGCCATCTGATCTGTTATGTATGTACAGTAACATTGCTGTAATAGTGCTGCTACTGTCAAAGAATGAATGCAGAAGGAGGCTTTGAACTTTGCAACGCAACTGGTAAAGAACAAATAACCACATGTTTATTTAAGTGAACCTAGAACTAAATGTCCTGAAAATAAAGTTTAACTGCATACCATATAATGTAGAAATAGCTGTTTTAGCAGAATAGCAATTGAGTAGGAAGTATTATGACATCCTTAGACTTCAGCGTTAGTTCTCAGCCGTATAACAAAACGACATCGAGCCTCAGACTAAAAGGCTTCATATCATAGCCGATGCTGATATTCAGTATAACCACAGTCTAGCTTGTGTGACATTGTTTAAGTGAACTACACTTTGCACAAGTTAACAGTTTATTTGTTAGATTTAAAGCTGTGGAACGTACAAGAGTTAGTTAGTTTCCGGAGGTGGGTAGTAACGTGCTACATTTACTTCGTTACATTTACTTGAGTAACTTTTTGAACAAAAATATACTTTTGAGACTAGGTTTAACTGGCCATACTTATATTCTTAATGTACTTTTTGCTATATTTGGTGGCATTCATCTGTTACTGTTAAATGTTAATGAATATATGTATTTTTAATAATTAGTTTATATCACGTATACTGAGGTTGCGAGTCTTGAGATACGCTGCAGTGGTCTGAATGCAGACGCAACAACGGCTCACTTTTTTAGCAGCTCAGTCCTGGAAGATAATGATCGAAGAGGGGGAAGAAGCAAGCATGTTGAAGGAGGCAGGACACCCACACACACACACACACACAAACATACTAACACACTCAAACACTCACTCTCTCTCTACACACACTTTCTCTTCTGTTCTGTTCCATAATCTGTGCTTTTGTTCTTTGTTGTCTTGTTTAAATGCAGATGCTGACAAGTTTGTGTTGTTAACATGTTAAAGACAGTCAACTGTTGGGAAAATGTATGTTTTTTTGGGGTGTGTGTGAGATTTTGTGTTGAGAACGACAGGTTCTGTGTTATTATACCCATCACAGGACTGGGATATGCTGCTTCATGTTGAACCCAGGTTTTATATATCGTATTCAGGATTTTCCCTTCATTTTAATCAGATCCAAATCAGCTCCTTGAGTAGTCTTCTCATGGGATACTTCATGACTCTTACTCTTAAGTAATTATTAACATTATTACTTTTACTGTTAATTGAGTAATTATTTTTATAAGTAGTTTTACTTGTACTTGAGTAAAACTTTTGACTACTCTAACCACCTCTGTTAGTTCCTGTTCAAAGCTGCTGTCATTTACCACTCAACCATACTAATACACACTGCACCACAGTGCACCACACCACAAACACACACACACACACACACACACACACACACACACACACACACACACACACACACACACACACACACACACACACACACACACACACACAGAGTGCATCCTGTCATTTTATCAAGAAAACAGAGACCTTACAGAGACTTCCTCCATAAATGTTAAATAAACTTCACCATATCAACGAATATAACAATGACTTTGTTGAACAACAACCTGTTTTTAAATCCTTATTTTATTAGTCTTAAATTATGTGGAGTGTCTTTGTATAAGTCCCTGTGTATGAGCTGTTACTATAGAAACAATAACATAATAGAACAAGTTCTTTAATATTAATGTTCATGTTACAGCTGGAACTCCCTATGCTGTCATACACAAATAATGCACATCTTCTGACCAATCAGAATCGAGCATTGAACCATGCCGTGGTACAATAGTTACTTAAAAGTCCAGTTAGTTACACAAACATGAATAACACTGAAGATTTAAAGCAAAACAATATTCCTCTTTTGGTAGTTTGTATGCTATTAATCAAAATCAGAATCAGGTCTGTTATTTATTTATTGAGGTACTGTTATTGAATGTAGTAGAAGGTTGAAATATGTGCAAAGGAAGTGAACGGGAACAAAACCAAATACTCCATTCAGTGAGGAAAAAGCTACCACACACTGCATAATTTTGTAGTATGAAGTAATACCTTAAATACCTTGAATCTGCCTTGGTAAAATGTTTGGTACTTGGTGCTGAGTTTGTCTCCCAACTCTATCACTATCCGTCTGTTCACGGATTCTGCCCAGATAGCTGGTGTCGTATATGTATATGTGTATGTGTATGTGTGTATGTATCTATGTGTAGGTGTCTATCAAGTCACCACATCTATTCTGATCAGTAGTGGCTTTTCATTTCCTGTTTTTACTGTTGCAGCCACTGCTGTCTTATACTGTATGTCTCTGTATGATTAAGTTTTATGTAAAAATTAATAAAGAAAACGTGGGGCCATCAACAGCTTCCAGAAAAGGTGCAATGTGCCTTCACATGGGTTCCAAAAGTCTCTGGAACTGTACTAGATGGATGAAACAACATACTTCCTGGGAACGCTGTGTGTGGGAATACATCCTGGAATCAATGATCACACCATCCAGAGTTACTACTATATATTTATATATATTTACAAACACATATATGTTGTTTCAGGGCTTGGGCTAGGTGCCTTCATTCCAGTGAAGGGTAATGTTAATGCTACAACATACGAAGAAATATTAGACAATTGTATGTTTGTTGTAACAATTCAGGGATGGTCCTTTCCTGTTCCAGCATGACAATGCCCCTGTGCATTTACATTTATGGTATTTGGCAGATGCCCTTATCCAGAGCGACTTACATTTATGTCATTTATACAACTGAGCAGTTGAGGGTTAAGGGCCTTGCTCAAGGACCCACAGTGGCAGCTTGGTAGTGCTGGGGTTTGAACTCATGACCTTCTGATCAGTAGTCCAACGTCTTAACTACTAAAGGCCCATAAAGACATGCTTTGATGAGTTTGGGGTGGTTGTACCCCAGTGGCCTGCAAGACCCCTGACCTCAACCCCATTAAACAACACAAGAAAGGGGACACAATGCTGTACACAATGAGTAAAGTCCAGTAGCAGGTCATTTAGGCTACTACTTTACCTAATGGTGTCTCAGAAATGTTATTAGGCCTAATTCCTGACTGAAATATTTAATGGATGTGAATACTATGCAAGTCCACTGTATGCCCAAATGTTTGTGGGCACCCGACCACCACAACTATATGAGCTTGTTGGACATTCGATTACAAAACCATGGACATTAATATGGAGTTGGTGCCTCCTTTGCAGCTGTAGTAGCCTCCACTCATTTTCGATAAGATTTTAAAGATTGTCTGTGGGAATTTGTGTGCAAAGAATCAAAAGAGCATTTGTGAGGTCAGGCACTGATGTTGGACGAGAAGGCCTGACTCACACTCAGTGTTTTAATTAATCCCAAAGGTGTTTAATGGGGTTGAGGTCAGGGCTCTGTGCAGGCCACTAGAGTTCCTCCACACCAAACTCAGCAAACCACATCTTTATGGACCTTGCTTTGTGCACTGGGGTATTGTCATGCTGGGAGAAGAAAGGGCCATCCCCAAATTATTACCACAAAGTAAAAAAACATGGGATAGTCTGTATGCTGTAGCATTGCCCTTCACTGGAACTAAGGGGGCCTTTCCTAAACCCTGAAAAACAGCCCCAGGAACAGCACTACAAAAAGCATAAATGATACTAATAAACCATTCCTGTCTTTTAGGATACACCTTTTTTATTTTAATTAAAAATATTTCCCGACCATTAGATTAGAGCAGGGGTCTTCAATGACTATGCTTACATGCACATCAATTTTCTGATATTAATCGGAATTTGGCAATATTCTAATTAGTACTGAGTCATGTAAATGCCAGAATCCGATTGCCCGATTCAGATTAAGACGATATTCTGATTCTCCAAATTCTGATTCCCACCCCTGGAATGTGCCTGTTTTAATCAGGAATTTGTTGCATGTAAACACCTGAAAAAGAGATACACACACACACACACATACACATACACATACATATACATATACATATACATATATATATATATATATATATATATATATATATATATGCGCATGCTCAGCCAGCAAGGAATTGTGGGTGCTAACAGATGCTTAGCTGTAGGCTAGGTATTTAAGAATGGCAACTAGGTCATACTCACAAGAACCATGTATACTGGAATATTCCAATGCCTGTACGCGTATAAACATCGTATTTGGAATATGGCTGCAACCCAACTATAGACCTTAAACGGAATTTGATGCCTTAATTAAACGGCATGTAAATGCAGTCACTGATATCTGCAAAGGGTTGGTGTGGCTACAGGCTTATTCCAGCCAAATTGAAGGCACACTTGATAATTGATTGGCGTCCAATCAATTAACTGAGTAAACAGGAATCAGGTGTGGCTCCTGCTTAGTTGGAATGAAAGCCTGCAGCCAAACTGCCCCTTTGTGGATAAGATTGAAGACCCCTGGTCTAGAGTCTATATTACAGATATATACAGTACGTATAGAAAAGAATCACTCCCCTTTAAAATAATCACATTTTGTTGCTTTTCAGCCTGAAATGAAGACAGATACAATTTTTGTTTTATCCAGCTGTATTTACTCAGTACAACTTATAACATCCAAGTGAAAGATATAACACCAACATGTCAGAAAAAAATAAAAAAACAGAATCACTGAGTTGGAAAAAGGATCACCCCCTTGCTTTAATTTGCCTTAATATTAATTTGCTTTAATATTAATTACAGACTTTAGTCTGTTGGGATATGTCTCTACTAACTTTGCACATCTAGACTTTGCAATATTTGCCCACTCTTCTTTGCAGAACTGCTCAAGTTCAGTTAATTTTGATGGTGACCATTTGTGGACTACAGTCTTCAAGTCATTGCACAGATTTTCAATGGGGTTTAAGTCTGGTCTCTGACTAGGCCATGAAAGGACATTCACCTTTTTCTCCTTCAACCACTGTGTGGTCAGTTTTGCTGTGTGTTTTGGGGCATTGTCATGTTGGAAGGTAAACCTTCTTCAGATTGACAAGTTTCTGGCAGAGGGCAGCAGATTTTCCTCAAGAATTTTATGGTATTTTGCCCCATTTTCCTGCTATCCTAAGTGCTCCAGTCCCTGCTGCAGAGAAACACCCCCATAACAGGATATTACCATCTCTATGCTTTACTCTAGGAATGGTGTTATTTGGATGGTGAGCTGTATTGGATTTCCGCCTGACATATCATTTGGTGTTGAGGCCAAATAATTCATCTGACCATAACACCCTTTTCCATGTGGCCTCAGAATTTTCAAGGTGCGTTTTGGCAAAGCTCAGTCGTGGGTGGCTTTTTTCTTGCAACCCTAACATACAAGCCACATTTGTGGAGAATTAGTGATATTGTTGTCACATGCACACAATGACCACTCTTTGTCCTAAATTCCTGCAACTGCTTCAGAGTTGCCGTAGGCCTCTTGGTAGCCTCTCTGACCAGTTACCTCCTGGCTCTTTCATCCAGTTTGGAGTGACGTCCCGATCCAGGGAGGGTCTGTGTTGTACCAAATACCTTCCACTTCTTAATAATAGGCTTCACTGTGCTTCTAGGCATTGATATGACTTGACTTGTGCCTGTCCACAACTTTATCCTGAAGATCTTTTGACAGTGCCTTGCCACCCATAGTTGATTGTTTGCTTCAGTTGCACTACAAAATGCTCCAGGAATGCTCTTTTCATGCTGAGCTAATCAAAATGACCACAGCTGATCACAGATGAAAGTCAGATGGCTTTGTGTGCCATTAAGAAGGTGATTAGCTACACCTTATTGAATTTACAAGTAATTTTTAGGAGGGGGGTGATACTTTTTCCAGCTCATAGATTCTGTTTTTTTTTAAATAAAAATTTTTAAAAATTCTGACATGTTGGTGTTATGTCTTTCACTTGGATGTTATAAGTTGCACTGAGTAAATACAGTTGGATAAAACAAAAACTGTGTCCATCTTCATTTCAGGCTGAAAAGCAACAAAATGTGATTATTTTAAAGGGGGGTGATTCTTTTTTATACCCACTGTATTACATATTTTTCAAATCTGTGCCAGGTCCCTGTACATACTTTTACTAAAAACAACAAAGGTGTATCCTAAAGGACAGAAAGGATTTACTAGAATCATTTGTGCTTTTTGTAGTGTTTCATGACAGCCTAAATACTGATTTCTACTAGATCACACAAAAATTGTTAAACCACAATATTGAGAATATGTGTATTTTGAGATTCAAAATGGAGTAGCGCTGGTCCTAGCACAGTTGATGCCCTAGACAAGCTTCACTCCCAACCTTTTTTCTTCCCCTAATCAGGCAACATATCTCAGGGGATATGTACATGTCAAAATTTTCAATTCAATTAAATTGATTAACAATTCAGTTTTATTTGTATAGCACTTTTAACAATGGACATCGTCACAAAACAGCTTTACAGAAATACATAAAAAATGTATTAAATAACAGTATCCACAACAAGTATTTTTCTTCATCAGCATGTAAAGGCAATGTTCATAACTGATATTATTGATATTAAACAAATAAACTAAAGTCTTTATTGTTTAACCTTTTGATCTTTTTTTTTTTTTTTTTTTTTTAAATCACAAAAATACTCTGCTCTCATGGATATCAAACAATTGCAAACAAAACACATGATTATCCAAAAAAATATCTTTGTTAAATATAGGTGTGCAACAATTATTGGCACCCCAATGAATTCATATGAGAAAAATATATATGAAGTATATTCCCATTGATATTTAATTTTTTTTTTTAGTACACCTGGGTGACTAGGAACAGGAAATTGTTCAACCATGACTTCCTGTTCCACAGGGGTATAAATATGAGGTGACACATAGGCCAAATTCCCTTAGTCATTCATAACAATGGGTAAGACCAAGGGATATAGCTGTGATGTGCAGCAAAAGGTTGTGGAGCTTCACAAAATGGGAAGTGGCTATAAGAAAATAGCACAAGCATTGAAAATGTCCATTTCCACCATCAGGGCAATGATAATGAAGTGTGAAAAAATGTTATGAATCAACCTGGAGTTGGACATGTGTCTATATTGTCTCAACACAATTGTTGGATGGATCGAGTGGCCAAAAAATCTCCAAGGATCACAGCTGGAGAATTGCAGAAGTTAGTTGCGTCTTGGGGTCAGAAAGTCTCCAAAATTACAATCCGAATTCACCTACATCACCACAAGTTGTTTGGAAGGGTTTCAAGAAAAAAGCCTCTACTCTCATCCAAAAACAAACTCAAGTGTCTTCAGTTTGCCAGACACTACTGGAACTTCAAATGGGATCGGGTGCTATGGTCAGATGAAACCAAAATAGAGCTTTTTGGCAATAAACACCAGAGGTGGTTTTGGAGCACACAGAGAGGTAGCCATATGGAAAAGTACCTCATGTCCACAGTTGTCACGTAGTAGGTAGAGAGGGAGTCGAAGGCAGATGCAAGTGCAGATTTAGTTTTAATAAAAAAAAGTAAAAACAAAATACAAAACAGAAACTAGGAACACACAAGGCTTGAAAATAAACATAAACCAATGACCAGAACATCAAACAAGAAACTGTGGTAAGGAAAGACAAATGAAAGACAAAGTGTGCAGTGAAAGCATGACTCTATATACAAGTGTTCATTAGTCCAAATGTGTATCTGGTGCAGACAGTCATGTGATGGAATCAGGTGAAGTGCAGTGGCTGATGGGAATTGTAGTCCTTAGTCTTATTCCGGTATTTACATGACAACGGTTAAATATGGTAGTGATTTAATGTTTTTCTGCCAGAGGACCTGGACATTTTGTTAGGATACATGGCATCATAGACGTGATCAAATATCAACAGATATTAAATGAAAACCTGACTGCCTCTGCCAGAAAACTTAAAATGGGCCATGGTTGGATCTTCCAACAGGACAATGATCCAAAACATACATCAAAATCAACACAAAAATGGTTTACTGACCACAAAATCAAGGTCCTGCCATGGCCATGCCAGTCCCCTGACTCGAACCCCATAGAAAACCTGTGGGATGAACTGAAGAGGAGAGTCCGCCAGCGTGGACCTCGAAATTTGAAGGATCTGGAGAGATTCTGTATGGAGAAATGGTCTCAGATCCCTTGCCATGTATTCTCCAACCTCATCAGGCATTATAGGAGAAGACTCAGAGCTGTTATCTTGGCAAAGGGAGGTAGCACAAAGTATTGACTAAAAGGGTGCCAATAATTGTTGCACACCTATATTTAACAAAGATTTTTTTTAATTTTTTTTATAAACCTGTGTTTTGTTTGCAACTGTTTGATATCCATGAGAGCAGAGTATTTTTGTGAATTTCTTTTTAACAAAAGATCAAAAGGTTCAACAATAAAGACAATTTTTCACAGCCTTCTTTGCTCTTATTTATGAAGGGTGCCAATATTAGTCGAGGGCATACTTAACAAGTCATAATGAACTATTTACAGTATTTAGTGTTCTTAACACAACCTTAGGAACCTTCAGATATTTAATTGCAAACAATTTACCACACTAAGACACTGTAATTTCAGTTCCTCTCCTGTCATTAATGTAATCAGTGTCATATTTCCATTTCAAGGCTTACACTAAAGGTTTAAGTGTTTAAAATAATTTTACATGCTATATACAGATATGTTCCGGAATATTTTAATGGCCAAATATAATATGTGGTCATGAGCCTCTCTACTGAAAAAAGTAACATTTGAAGCAAGGAGACAACATTTGAGGCAATTTTTTAAATATTATTTTAAGCATAGTCTTGGCCTAACCTATTTATGCATAACTACATGTGTATTTTGGAACTCATAGCACACACCATCTGGTCTGTTATGTATGTAATTTTGCTGTAATAGTGCTGCTACTGTCAAATAATGAATGTGGAAGAAGACAACAGAAGAGATGTCGAGAACAAATAACCACATGTTTGTATTTTTATAACTGAGCCTTCCTGGAAATAATGTTTAACTGCATGCCATATAATGTAGATATCAGCTGTTTTACAAGAATATTGTGGTATGAAGTAGGATAATTATAGCTGATGTGCAACCAACATGGTAAACCACATAAATTGCCTCAATTACAAAGTGCTCTTTGTCTGCTTGGAAAAATAAGCGAAAATCTTCATATTTATTTAGTGATGTACCTTTTTATGAAAACTATCAGTAGTTATAACATACACTTTATGTCAAAAATTGATTTATGACCCCCCTCACGATGTGTAATTTATGGCCTTGTGAAGGTCCCCATGAACATGTGTAAACATTTATGACTTTTTTCCTGTCCTCTGTCTGTCTGTGTGGAGTTGCATTTCCCAGGTGTGTGTGTGTGTGTTTAATGTTTCACGAAGTGATAGGTGCTAATGGGGTGTGTGTGTGTGTGTGTGTGTGTGTGTGTGCGTGTGTGTGTGTGTGTTTGTTTGAGTGTATGTATGTGTGTGTGTTGAAAGCTATTGATTAAATAAACAGCCGTGGTTAGAACGCTGGAGACACAGCACGATACTCAGACCATGTGCACTTCACGACGTGTAAACCATGAATGACTATGCGTGTGTGTGCTAATGGTTTGATCCTAGGATTACACACTTTTTCACACTCCCTACCCCTCCTTCAGACCCTCTGCGTGCGTGTGTGTGTGTTTAATGTTTCACAAAGTGATAGGTGCTAATGGTATGTGTGTGTGTGTGTGTGTGTGACCTGAATCTAATGTTTAAAAAACAAACAAATGGTTAAAGAGCTATGGTTTTTATACTTATCTGTTTTTTTTTTTAATTAGTGCAATTATCTGTTACAACGACTGCCCCATGAACTCCTAAAGACCCTAGAAGTGTAATTACGAACTCTTGTGAACATCCCGTGAACATGTGTAATTTATGACAATATGTTTATGACTTTTTCCTGTCTTCTGTGTGTGTGTGTGTGTGTGTGTGTGAGTGTGTATGTTAATGAGTTTTTTTTACAACGCGTTATGTGTGTGTGTGTGTGTGTGTGTGTGTGTGTGTGTGTGTGTTCTGAAAAAGCTGTTGGTTAAATAAAAACTGTGGACGGGTCAAAGTTTTTTGTTAATTTGATTTGTAAGTGTGTTTCAATAAATGAACAGACTGATGTTTGTGAAATTGCTGAAACATTTTGTTGATTACGTTGTTGAGAAAAACACTTGTTCTCTTTTACTGAACTGAAATCCCCAAACATTTCAAAACCATCTGAGTTATTCTTTTGTGGAATTGAATCTGAATATCCTGTGTGATTCTTAACTAATTTTAGCCAATAATACTTTATTATACACTCATCACATTCAATAATACAGATAACAACATGATCAAAATATGAGAACATACAAAAAAGATTAAATTTTTTTTTAAACTTAGCCACTAGCTCCGGTCATGAGGGATGTATTGAATACACAGTCATCTGGGCGTTTTCTGTTTTTACTCTTCTTAGACGAACCCCAGATAGCATGTAGTAATCGGCAGCCCCATGGTTCCTGTGGCTCAGACACGGCATCAGCATGTATTATCCGGGGCCGAGTGTGGCCCACGGCTCGCTCTGACACGTGTGTTTTTGTTACGGCGGTAAAGTACTGGGGCCGATTCTTGTTCACCATGACTAACCCGGATCTGGCTTTAGAGTCTGGGCCACTTCTGGCGATGACTCAGCTTGGTTCAATCAGATGCCCTAATATTTATAACAGTAGCAAATATATATTTAGATATAATGCAGCATATTCTTTTATATGCTTTTATTTATTATAAACGCACGTCGTTGTGCTCTCAGGTGATTTCGTCTTCACTCACACAGCAGTGGGAGGGGTCTTGTACCTGTAGTAGTGGGAGATGGCAGCCCTGTTTGTGTGGGTAGGACGCAAACAAAACAAGAGATATGGGACCATTTAGATAAAACAATTCGGGTAAGCATCGATTCACATTTACGTTTCGAGTATTTTACTTGTAGATGTTCATAAAGGACCTTGTAAAAAGTGAATGTTCAGCAGCACTAAACTTTGACGAGCAGCACTCTGACCCGTGTATATACAAGTAGAAAGAGCAGGTCGTTTGTATTTGTATTTTTGCTTTCCACACTCTTCTTATTTTTATGAATGCAATTGAATTATCATCAAGGACAGTAAAGGTTTTTAGTGAGAGTTACAAGGATTTGATTTTAACTATTAAGTAATAGCTATAACTCGACACATTTTTTTTTTTTTTCAGTGGTGGCTTTTAAGCTGGGCAGATGAACGCTGTCTGTATATTCAAACACCGGTAACCTTTGATATTACACATATATTTCACAGAAAGACTTGTGTAAGTTTTAAGTTTACATTCATACTGAGCTTGAAAATGGTACATAGAGGACTAATTTCAAATCTTGCATAACACTGATGTATTTCTGTAGCCGGTGGCGACTGATAAAGGTGTCCACACCTCGAGGTTCTGGCTCAACAGGTCGGTTTAGGAATTCAGTCAGTTTTACTGTTTAAAACATTATTCACAGTGTTGCTGTAAAGTTTAGTTAGGTGACCGTTTTTAGGTTAACTGATATAAGCCTTTTTAAAAACAAACTGATGTTAACATTCAGCTTTTAAAATAAAAATGTTGGTAACACTTTGCAATAAGGTTTTATTTGTTAACATGAAATAACGATGAACAAAACCTTTTCAAACACTGTATCTGTTAACATTAGGTAGAGTTCATTACAGCGCCCTGCATCTAGAAAAAAAGTTTATGCTGTTCTGCAAATCACACTTGTTTTTACCTATTTTGGAGTTCAAATATGCCACTGAAAATTCCCTATCATGCACTGTTTTCCCACAAAATAAGAATGAAGTTTTTTTTTTTTTTTTTATAATTTTGCTATGTTTATATTGCTTTCAGGGTTTTATTTAAATTGGTAGAAACTGTCAAATTTCACTATTATTATTTATTAATTACAACAATAGGTACACAAAACATAACACTTGTTTACAACAAATGAACAGCAGACAAAGAGTCTGTGAAATGTTTGTGAAAATCTCTAAATAAAGCTATTTCAAAAGACGAACATTATAATAATATGCAGAGTGCTTAAGGAGTGAACTTCCTTTTGAGGGATTTTCTGGACTGGCAAAACACCCACAGATGTAGCAGAAATCATCTGGGCTATGCTCGCATTTCCGTCTTTCACTGGTCATTATAAATCCCTGAAATCAGGAGTTTTGTGTGCATGTAAGTGTGCCTAGCATTCATATAAGGGCTAATCAGAGGAAAAGTGATAAATGTTGCTCACCTATTGTACATAAACATAGTGTTTCCTGTGTTGGTGGCAGTGTATCTGGCAATAGCTCTAACGTTTATGGTCCATCTTAGGCAAAAAAGCTCTACACTGGACATCAGGCTTTGTGAAACGTTGTGTTGTTCTAGAGCAAAACTAACACCATATCTGGACTCAGCATCTAAGTATTAGTAAGAAACAACTATCAGATCCTATTCAGCAAATCTGATGCAGGGCGGTGTTATGAATTAATATGAAAGAACAATTGTATTTTTATTAAGTAGTATTAACCAGGATGAATAAGTTCTGTAAAAAAATAGTTCTTTGTTAGGTCATGTTAGTCAGTGCGTTAACGAATGGGACCTTATAGTAAAGTTATGCCAAAGGTGTTATTACAAGTGGGTAAATGCTTGGTTTGACCTAATAGAACAGATCCAGATTTCATGATCATGTATAAAATGGTGTAAAATGTGAGTATAAAATAAATAAATCACAAGAGAGGGCAATTTGTAGTACATCAGTCTTTCTATATGTCTGCATAGAGCTTGACATAATGGGGGCTGGTTTGCAATACATCAGTCTTTGCCAGTGTGTGCAGATTATTGCCAATGGCAGACTGTTGTTTATGATTCAAAGTGTGAATGTATGTCATTTTAGGAATGTTACCACTAGACTCAGACCACTGCAGAGAATAAACTACTGATAACTTTTCAACATACTTGAGCTTTTTCACTCCTTTAATTACTAATTGCTTCATAACCGATGAAACAGTTTGCTGTTTATGTCTTTATTCCGGCTTTCTAACAAACACACCAGCGTCCTCTCACTTTACAGTGACAAATTTATTGATGGTATTTAATGCATCCACTTTAGTTAATGCATTATCTAACATCAGCCAGCAATGAGCAATGTATTTTACAGCATTTATTCATCTTGAACAATTTTTAACTAAGTAGCATGTTAACTAGTGTGTTTTTTCATATTGCTTTAACTAGCGTTAACAGATACAACATCAGTAAATGCTGTAGAAGTATCGCTCATTGAAGTGTTTCTTTCAAGGAGTTCATGAAAAACGTATTTCAGTGTGTTGTTTAAATGTAAACAATGAGGTGTGCATGTGTAGAGCAGTTAACTGTTTAAAATACATACAAAGACCAGAGCATTTTTTTTTCTTTTTCTTTTTTCACGCCCTATCTGCCTTGTCAGCTATATGCAAATGCAGTATGGTATTCAAAAACTTTAACCTAACTATATCTATTATCTCTCTAACTGTACCTATCATACCATTAAATAAATAAATATTTATAATATATGTAATATATTGACGTCTTTGTTCTTTTCAGAGGTGGGCAGTAACGAAGTACATTTACTTGAGTACTGTACTTAAGTACACTTTTTGAGTATCTGTACTTTTTCTGGAAACTTGTGACTTTACCTTAACTGCATTTGAAAGACAAATATCGTACTTTTCACATTTACATTAATGGACACTATGTGAGAACATGGTCCTAAAAACAATGCAAAGTTAATTTTGTACATGAAATATTATTTTATTCACTTCACAACCTCACATATTGCCCAACATGACCCTTCAAACAATACAGGAATAATACAATTTGCATGAGCTTTTTAACAACATAAGTTGATCAACATGTTCATCATAAAACCAAAAGTCACAAAGACACAATATTTCAAGACTTCATGAACAGGCCAACATGGCCAAACAGCAAGGCCCCCAACTAAACCGCTAAAACTTCTGAACTAGAAAGTGGAGAATGCTTCAGGTATAGATCCTGATCCATCCGAGGGTCCAAGGAGTGGTTAGATATACTGAAAAGAACCAGAGGTGGACAAAGTACAGATACTACAGGTCACATATTACTCCATTACAAGTGAAAGTTGTAAAGACACATTTTTTACTTAAGTAAAAGTACAGAAGTACTTGCTTTTAAAAGTACTTGAGTATCAGAAGTAAATTTCCTTTTTCATGTCAACACCTTGTTTTATTATTGCCGCATCGTCGTATGTAATACTTACAATACCTTATGTCTCTGAAACAACCTACTGAATACACTGACTAGCTTGGAGTATCTGTGGAATAAAGAGCTTTTAGAATGTTACAAAACCATGTAGAAATGATAACTGCTCTCTCTGTGGCTCAGCGGCAGCACCAACACAGATCTGAATGTTCCGGTGTGATTTTGTCAAAGGTTAAATAGACAGACGAATCATAGGTTAGAGATCGTGTGGGTGTTCGAATCGAGATCGTGATCTTTTTCTGATTAATCGTGCATGTTATGTCACCGGAAGAAGGCTGGACACAGTTGCGGTCAAAAACTTCGTCACTTTATTCAGCACACATGTAGAAAGGACACAGGATAACAGAAAAGCTTTAAGAAGGCTTCGAGACTTCGCAGGTTATCGTGGCAAAGTTTATACACTCCCTCAAATCGTTAGTGCTAGCAGTAAAAACACACAATTAGCAACGAAAAGGAAAAACGGAAAATAAGCACCCAGAACCCTTAACATAGATTGTGGTCAATACATAAAGTGTGCTAACTACACAGCGCTAACAGAAATCAGACACAAGTGCACGTTAAACTATCACCGAGATGTATAAACAGAAAGAGGGCTTTAGGGGAAGTCGGAATCCAAGGTACTTAGCTTTAAGGTCAATGCCGTGAGAATCAGTCCAGAATTCAATTGCTCAGTAAGGTAAGATTCGGGAGAACAAACAATACTTCGCGTCCAACCTGTAACACAAAAGTCCTTAAGTAAAGTGCTTTAAGGTGTGCGGAATTAGAAGGAAGGTGATTGTGACCGTGGTAGTGTGTGGGTGCTTTGGGTGTTGTAGTCCCTGGCGGCCTTGTTTGTAGGCCGCCGAGCTTGCTGGGAAATGTAGTGTGGAGTGTGTGAATGAGAGTTCTGGTAATTGAAGTCACGCTTTTTGCGCGACCTAACAGTGCAGCTCTACACATAACATTTAGTAATTATGCAAGGTAACAAAAAACTAAATAAAAAGTTACAAAATATTATCTTATTTAACTCTTAAACTCATTTACATTTGAATTCACGCTTTTGCGTGCTAACTAACGTCATTGTCGAAACCTTACCTATGCATAAGCGATGTATCCACAAGGCTATGGCAACTTGACGGGCAAATCCATTAAATTAATTTAATCATTTGGCCGACCAGACTTCATACTGAAACTTTACCTCTAAAGCACAGACAATTTCAAGCTTTCACAAGAAATTTTAAGTTTACACTCCTCAATATGCTTCTGCACACTCTAAAAAGTAATTCAGGGGACCTATTAACACAACTTAATTAAATGAGTGGTTGCAAGATAAAAATTCGAATTTATTAATTTAATTAAACCTTTTAAGTTGCTCCAACTAGATTTTCTTCAGTAGTTTTAGCTTTTCCATGTTATTGGTCATTTAGGAGTTTCTGAGAAATAAATTCATTCAACAACAATATTGCTAAACAGTTAACTTTTTTTTATTTTGAACTGCAGACGTGTATTTAAACACAATATTCAAGGACACAATAAATCTTGGAAGAAAAAAAAACGACACAAATTTACTACAATGGAGCTAGAAGGCCATCTATGTGAATGACAAAAGATTATTTTTTTTACAAATGTGTACACGAATAAGCAGAAATTTAATGATGCTTTTACTTCCTATGGCACAAATGAAAAGCCCTCTATAAGCCCTTATCCATGGCTATGCTAAACTAAAGGGTAGATATTCAAATTACACTGCTAAATATGACTAGCGATAGCTATGTGTACGTAGTAGTACAACATGTTTCATCACCTGTATTAGCAGGTGCAGGGGTGTTAGCAGGTGTAGCCTAACTTTTACACGAGTCCACTATTGGACTGCACTATTCACAATGAGAATATACTCAAATTCATTGCTTTATTAGAGTTTATTTGTAAATGAAATGACACACACCTTGAAATGTCCTTTGTATCGTATTTGTTCAGTCTACAGGTCCTCTAACACAGTCTTATCTGTCTAAAATTTTTCCAGGCATGTTAAGTGGGTAGGGGAGGGAACTTGAAATCCTGAACTCAATGTGGAGAAAAATTACGTTATCAAGCCAATTTCATTAAGTTACTACAACTTAATTTTTGTTTTTAAAGCAAATAATTCAGAAATTTCAGTTTAAATTACACACAATATTAAGTTGATGTAACTTATATTACATTATTATATACATTATTTTATATATATATATATATATATATATATATATATATATATATATATATATATATATATATATTACATTATAACTTATATTATATTAATATTGGGACAAAAGGTCTCCCATGTAGACCAGGTGGTCTCACACACATTGCAAGATATAAACCATATACTGTAAATGTTATTTCCTAAACTTGTATGATAGTTATGATCACAACACTGTTCACCATGAAATATAGATTAGATTGATACCAAACATGCCCTGAGGAATATTGTAGTTAAATTACCAGGTTTAGTTCACATGGACTCTTTAACCTTATACCTGTTCATTTTAATCTTTATCAAATTACTGTCACAATTTATAAATCTACTACATTCCTGAACAATTTTTGCAGTGTGGCGCATTATCCTGCTGAGGCCACTGCCATTAGGGAATACCGTTGCCATGAAGGGGTGTTCTTGGACTACAACAATGTTTAGGTAGGTGGTACGTGTCAAAATCACATCCACATGAATGCCAGGACCCAAGGTTTCCCAGCAGAACATTGTCCAGAGCATCACACTTCCTCCACCAGCTTGCCTTCTTCCCATAGTGCATTCTGGTGCCATTTCCTCCCCAGGTAAGTTACCCACACAAATCCAGCCATCCACATGATGTAAAAGAAAATGTGCTTCATCAGACCAGGCCACCTTCTTCTGTTGCTTCTTCTTCTAATGCAGTTGTGACGCTCACCTTCCCATTGTAGGTGCTTTCAGCGGTGAACAGGGGTCAGCATGGGCAACATGGGTTGTCCTTCTTTGGACCCTTTTTGGTTGGTACTAACCTCGGCATACTGGGTACACCCCACAAGACCTGTCGTTTTAGAGATGCTCTGACCCAGTCGTCTAGCCATCAGAGTCACTCAGATCCTTAGGTATGAATTTTTGTTATGGCTGAG
This sequence comes from Cranoglanis bouderius, assembly GCA_023630585.1. Classification (NCBI taxonomy): domain Eukaryota; kingdom Metazoa; phylum Chordata; class Actinopteri; order Siluriformes; family Cranoglanididae; genus Cranoglanis; species Cranoglanis bouderius. Next base: position 5,564,662 of record CM042551.1, on the reverse strand, counting down.
ATAACACTCTAATTACTCTAAGAACATCTACTTGAGGTTATAAATGATCAAATGTAGGCCAAGTTTACTACGTGTTAATTTGAAAGCTTGAAAGTAGATGAGCTAAATCTAAAGCTAAAACAGCTGAAGAACACAAGTTTACAGTATCAGAATTGTACAGTTTATTTGATTCTTGGGGTTGTTGAGTTTCAAACTCACCTATTAAACACAACACACTCTTTGGAAGAATTGCACAAAAAAGCTGTTCCTGAGAGCATCCCATTACTGGATCTACAACTGGAATCAGTTTAGATGAGACCAAAAATAAATGGTTGGTGACAATAGCAACTGCATACAAAGAAAATCCCCCAAACCCACTGTAAAATAAAATATGGAGGTGCAACATTAATATTTTGGGGCTGTTTAACAGCTTGTGAATATTGAGTGTATTATCAATTCTACTAACTACAGTAACATTTTTAGCCCAAAACATTTCCAAATCATAATGACCCCAAACATACATCCAAATCAACACAAATGGTTGCAGAAAAACAAAATGGTTTTCAATCTCAGTCTCTGGATTTCAATTCAAGGTCCTTTGACAAGTGTTCTCCAGCAGTGATTTGTAAGTTTGATACATTTGAGCTCCTTCTACAGCACACTGCCCTGATACTGTCAAACACAGCCATATACAGGATGGGATGGAGGCACATGTTCAGGCAGGCTAATGCCTTTGACACTTGGAATCCATTACGCACATGACAATTAGTCTTACCTTCTTCTCTTAGTTTAAAGTTCACTATTTGCAGAATGTGATAGGGGACAAAAGACACAGCATACAGGACACAGACTAAACCCACAATAAGAGACACTTTTTTTTTCTCCAATGAGGTGATATTTGCATTTTTAAAAACCACCCACAAAACACCAAAATAGGATGCAAAAGTAACTACAAATGGGACCAAGCAGCCTATAACAGCCATAAACAACCTGTAGGTAAACTTTATAGATTCCTGGCCTGATCCTTTATTTATACAGGTAGAGCTGTTTGTTTTATTGAGTAGATTTGGAAATAAGGAACATTTTCTGTCATTGACACCTGAATAGTAGAGGACTGGAGATGAAATGCTTGCCACAAAGATCCAGACGAACACACTGATGATTTTGGCATGTTTTGGTCGAATGTGTTTGCGTGTGAAAAAGGGATGAACAATGGCCAGGTATCGATTAACACTGATGCACATGATGAAGTAAATGCTTACGTAGAGGTTACAGGTGAAGAGAAAGCGCTCTATTTTGCACATGACAGCACCAAATACCCATACCCGTCCTCTTGAATAGTAGTAGATAAGAAGGGGCAGAGTGAGGGCGTAAAAGATGTCACTGATGACCAGGTTGCAGGAGAACACCACTCCCGTGTGCCAGTTCCTCTTCTCCTTAGTCACAAGCAGCCACAGTGCCAGTATGTTCCCCACCAGTGCCACACACATCTCCACACCGTAAATGGGAGGTAACAAGTCCTTTGAAAATGTACTGTTACAGCTGCAGTTTCCTTTCATTTTACTGAGCGACCTAAAAACAGCAATGCAAAGCACCAGTATTAGAATAAATTAGGAAGAGTATGGGACAGTCATTTTCAGCTAGTCTTGCCTCCAGACCCTTATTTGCATTCAAACGTTAGATTAAATCTTGATACACAATTAAAAAAAAAACTGTTTTACATAAGTAAGAAGTCATAATGAATATTTAATAAGTGTTGTACATTTAACATTTGGGGACAGTCATTTTCTTGTAATCTTGCCTCCAGACCCATATTTGTTGTTTATCATCAAGTCACAATGAATGTGGAAATTACTGGAAATAATGGAAATGAATCAACTTCAGGGTGGTAACAGTAACTCGTCTCGAACCGTTAGATTAGTCTTATAATATATCACATGAATAACACTGAAGATTTAGAGCAAAAATCTTCTTCTTTCGGTAGTTTTTAGGCTATTACTCGAACTCAGGGTCGGGTCTGTTATTAAGGTAGTGAGGTACTGTTAGTGAATGTAGAAGAAGGCTGAAAAATGTGCAAAGGAAGTGAACTAGAACAAAACCAAATACTTAGTAATACCACCTAGACTTTCTGTAAGGTTAACAGCAGAATATACTGCGGGGGAAAAGCTGCTGCATACAGATGGCACACAATACAAAGTAATCTCACTTAAATAGCAATAACTATAGATTAATATAGGTGTATCATTAAGTCTCCTTTTTCCTTGTGTGTGAATATAAAAATTGCTTGGCCTGTACCTCTACGTCCAGGCAAACAAAGATTCAGTCCCCACATCTCTAAATTGGCATTTTTCTCTGTGCCACTCTTTATGTAGAAAAGAAAGTTAAATGTTAGCATTTAAGTGAGAACCTGGGGTATTGCACAAAGGACCAAAAGCAGCAAGCTGCTGGATTTAGATAACAGTGAGATAACAGATTAAGATTATTTCAGTTTTGTAATTTGAATGTCACACTTGTTTAATTTTAAATCATTCCTGAGCTGATCAGGGCAATCTACCCCAAAAGTTTAAAAGTCGTTACCAAGACCTCATAAATCATTGTTATATGAAATGTGTTTTTAAAGCTAGACTTAATTGCAAAGATTTGGTGCACTGAATTTTATTTACCAACAAGTAAAATACAAATGAAATGTGATAACTGCCTGAATAATATAATATGGTTTTAAACTGTTCTCTTAATAAAATATAGTAAAATATAAAATATAGATTTTATGGTAGGTTTCCTAAAACTCTCAGAGATCAGAGTCTATACTGACAGTGTAATAGTCAGAGTAAAAATTGAAATCATTTTCGTTTTCAATCACAGAGCCCAAGACGTTTACCAAACTGCAGTCTATTTAAACAATTGCCAGTTGTATGCTACTTTACTAAGAATAGATTTTGGGCACTTGACAACATTTTTACACACAGTGCCATTAAAATAATTTCAATGTCCTAAAAACCTTGGTAAAATTACTGAGTTTATCTCCTCACTCACCGGTAGTCTGTGCACAGATTCTGTACAAATAGCCTGCGTTCTCTACGTGTACATGTACATCAACTCGACACATCTATTCTGATCAAAAGTTTAAAAGAAGCTTGTCATTTCCTGTTTGTAATAGTGACATCAATGCGGTGTAAATGCTCCATTATAGCATACATCGCTCCTTCATCCAATTTTCTTATTATTCTAAAGTCACTTTCATCCTCTTTGGCCTGCTTTTCACCATTTTTCTTCACTCCAAACTTTCCAGGAGAATTTCAGCATTTAGAGTTCATCAGAGAGTTATGAAATAGGAGGTTTCCTCCTTTTAGATAATCTATTTGTTTCTATATTTCCTCTTCGTGGTGTGGAAAATGTCTTAGTTGTCTTTCTCTTTGTGTAGTTATGGTTTACTTAAAAAATAATACAGAAAGTGGGACCATCACAAGCCTCCAGAACAGCTTCAACGTGTCTTCACATGTCTCTGGAACTGTACGGAACACATGAAACATCATTCTTCCAAAAGACATTTAGGGGGAAAACTAACCCTGGTGATTTTAATGTCACTACCAAAGTCTCTTTATAACTGTAGCAGACTGTTAGACCCATATTTACTCCTAATCAAATTATATACCAAAATTCTCCAAAATCAGTTAAAATAATGGTATTCTGGGGGCTAGTCTAAAAGAATAAACCAGGCATAATTCTGTCGAATTTTTATTTTTTTTAAGAAAGCCATCAATAAAATAATTCAGTCCTAATTCAATTTACTCCTAACATCTAGTATACAGAAAACTAGAAAGCATGTAGAAGGGCAATGATTTGTGAAAAAAAATCAATAACAATTCATACATGTAATTCAATTACATTAACTTAAAAATACAACATTTTAGTATTTTAATTATTTTGAATCTGTCTACCTACCAGTAGTAATGTCACTTGGTCCAACCTTTCTTAAGATTCTGTACAAATAGCCGATATTCCCATACTACAGATTTGGTTGTAACATGTCCACATCTCACTGATCATAGTTTCATTTCCTCTGCACAACGCTTTCCCTCTACATCAACTGTTTATTACAACACAGCCACGTTTCATAAGAATTACAACAATTTCATGAAAGGCTCCATTATTTATTGTTGTAAATGCAATAAACATTTTTACAAAAGACAAATTTATCTTTAGACAGATTGTAGTCTTTATCACAGCTGCTTTAGCAGATTAACATTTAAGCATTAACAAACTAACTTGCAATGTCGCCACCACCAGGATGTGTTCGGCTTGTGCGGTCACTGCTGTGTAGACCCTGATTCGTGTTTCCTCGATCTTCTTCTTGACGTCCTTCGTTGCTTGTCCTCCTCTAGGGCCTGCTTTAAATGAACCAACATTTTGTGCCCCACTTTTTCCCTAGAAACCTTTCCCCTTTGATTCCTCTAAACCTTTCCTCCATTACTCTTCCCAAAACGGCTGCTGACCCCTGCCATTTTTCCCGCTCTAAATCCTTTGTTTCCAGCTGCAATTTTCTTCCTGCCAAACATCCTACCAGCAAAGTTTTTAGCACCAAAAGAAGCCTTGCCAGTAGGTCTGGATCTTAATTTTTCTTCACGAGAAGATTTCAATATAGACAGTTTCCTCTTCTTGAAAGGCGTGGGTGACTTGCCGGGGCCATGTTTCCTCTTTGCGGTGGGAAACATGTCTGAAAGTATATCATCAGAGAAGCAGATGAACGCCGGATCTTAGAATTTACAAGAAGCTTCAAAAGTATCTAAGTATGCATAGCGCATGGGATTTACAGTAAATTATTATCTGTCACATTGACGGATAGAGTTGCAAAAAATTCCGGCAGTCTATTTTTATCCATCAATCTATTTTTTTTTTATTTGCCAGTTGAACTAACCTTTCTGAGTGTGCTGTCATTTCCGGTAATGAATAATGCCATTCTCGTTTCCACTCTAAACATTGTTTATGTACTGAAATGCATAAATGACAGCAAATCCAAACAGTCTATTAACAGTAAGTAGTAAATAGCTGTCAGGTGCCAGAGATGGTGACAGTTGAGGTAAATGCATTTATTGAAAAGCACAAAAAACAATTCCAAAACACCAGACATAATCAAGGGGGAGAGACAAGCGTGAGGTCCGGCAATGAACATACAGGGTATCAAAAATCAAGACAAAATCACAACTGAGAAAGACAATCCAGAATCACAAAACATGACCAGCAATCAGAATTACAAGCTTGGTACATCAGTTGTAAAAACTGAGCTGAGCAGATACTTTGCAGCGTGTGTGTGTGTGTGTGTTTGGAGTGTGCTAACATACGTGAGGCGGTGACTGAGTCCAGGTGTTTGATCAGTAATCTAGTTACTGAAAACATGACAATGAAAATGGTGTGTGGGTGTTGTAGTCCAGGGAGTCTATGTTTGTAGTTTGTGGTGCATTGTGGTTTGACATATGAATAAGTTTGACATATACATGACAAATTGTTGCTGGAACTGCAAGCTGTTCTTGAGAGAATCCCATCACTGGATTTACAATTTGAATCAGTTCCCATTAGATCAAAATAATTTTATTGGCCATGCAGGCCATCAACATGTTTGGTGAAAATAGCAACTGCATACAGGTGCATCTAAAAAAATTTAATATCGTGGAAAAGTTCATTTCCCCCCATAATTTAACTCAAAAAGTGGAACTTTCATATATTCTAGATTCATTACACATAAAGTGAAATATTTCAAGCCTTTTTGTTTTAATCTTACTGATTATTGCTTACAGCTCATGGAGATCAAAAATCCAATATCTCAAAATATTAGAATAAAGAATTTATAATACAGCAATGTCGACCTTCTGAAAAGCATATTAATTTATGCACTCGGGGCTCCTTTTGCACAAATTACTACACCAATGTGGCGTTGCATGGAGGCAATCAGCCTGTGGCACTGCTGAGGAGTTATGGAAGGCCAGGTTTCTTTGATAGCGGCCTTCAGCTCGTCTGTATTGTTGGGTCTGGTGTCTCTCATCTTCCTCTTGACAAAATTCAGCTCAGGCAAGTTGGCTGGCCAATCGAGCACAGTAATACCATGGTCAGCAAACCAGTTACCAGTAGTTTTGGCACTGTGGGCAGGTGCCAAGTCTTGCTGGAAAAGGAAATCAGCATCTCCATAAAGCTTGTCAGCAGATGGAAGCATGAAGTGCTCTAAAATCTCCTGGTAGACGTTGCATTGACTCTCGACTTGAGAAAACACAGTGGACCAACACCAGCAGATGACACGGCACCCCAAATCATCACTGACTGTGGAAACTTCACACTGGACTTCAAGCAACTTGGATTCTGTCTCTCCACTCTTCCTCCAGACTCTGGGACCTTGATTTCCAAATGAAATGCAAAATTTACTTTCATCTGAAAAGAGGACTTGGTGTTTTGAGTAAAAAGGTGTTTTGAGTTAATTAGCTGATTAGAGCTCTTCTCAGGTCGACATTGCTGTATTATAAATTCTTTATTCTAATGTTTTTGAGATACTGGATTTTTCCAGTATCTCATTTCCATGAGCTGTAATCAAGATTAAAACAAACAAACAAAAAAGGCTTGAAATATTTCACTTTATGTGTAATGAATCTAGAATATATGAAAGTTCCACTTTTTGAATTAAATTATGGGAAAAATGAACTTTTCCACGATAATTGTAATTTTTTGAGATGCACCTATACAAGGAAAATCCCCCAAACCCACTGTAAAATAAGATATAGAGGTGCAACACTGATCTTTTGGGGCTGTTTAACAGCTTGTGAATATTGAGTGTATTATCAATTCTACTAACTACAGTAACATTTTGGCCCAAAACCTGGTTGCCTCTGCCAGAAGGGTAAGATCTGGCCATAGATGAAACTTTCAACATGATAATGACCCCAAACATACATCCAAATCAACACAAATGTCTGCAGGAAAAGAAAATGGTTTGCAATCTCAGTCTCTGGATTTCAATGCAAGGTCCTTTGACGAGTGTTCTCCAACTGTGATTTGTAAGTTTGATACATTTGAGCTCCTTCTACAGCACACTGCCCTGATACTGTCAAACACAGCCATATAAAAGATGGGATGGAGGCACATGTTCAGGCAGGCTAATGCCTTTGACACTTGGTATTCATTATGCACGTAACAATTGGACTTTTCTTCTTCCCTCAGTTTAAAGTTCCATATTTGTAGAATGTGATAGGGGACAAAAGACACAGTGTACAGGATGCAGCTTAAACCCACAATCAGAGCCACTTTTTTTTTCTCCAATGAGGTGATATTTGCATTTTTAAAAACTACCCACAAAACACCAAAATAGGATGCGAAAGTAATTACAAATGGGACCAAGCAGCCTATAACAGCCATAAACACCCTGTAGGTAAACTTGACATGTCGACTTGATTTATTATCTAGCTTTGCAAATAAGAAACATTTGCCCTTATAGACACCTGAATAGTAGAGGACTGGAGATGAAATGCTTGCCACAAAGATCCAGACGAACACACTGATGATCTTGGCATGTTTTGGGCGAATGTGTTCGCGTGTGAAAAAGGGATGAACGATGGCCAGGTATCGATTAACACTGATGCACATGATAAAGTAAATACTGACGTAGAGGTTACAGGTGAAGAGAAAGCGCTCTATTTTGCAGACAGCATCACCAAATACCCACTCCCGTCCTCTTGAATAGTAGTCGATAAGAAGGGGCAGAGTGAAGGCGTAAAAGATGTCACTGATGACCAGGTTGCAGGAGAACACCACTCCCGTGTGCCAGTTCTTCTTCTCCTTAGTCACAAGCAGCCACAGTGCCAGTATGTTCCCCACCAGTGCCACACACATCTCCACACCATAGATGGGAGGTAACAGTTTTCTTTGAAATGTACTGTTACAGCTCCAGTTTCCATTCATTTTACTGAGTGACCTAAAAACAGCAATGAAAAGCACCAGTTTTAGAATAAATTAAAGAAATAGAGTAGGACAGTCATTTTCTTCTAGTCTTGCCTCTGGACCCACATTTGTTGTTTATTATCACGTCACAACCCAAAAGCAATTTCATAATAAATTAGAAGGGTTAACCATTCAAACATATGGGTAAATCTTGATCCTTCCAAAATTATAACATTGTTTTCCCAAAATTTATTGAGACAGTGATAATATTATAATTGTAATATTCAAATCTTGAACAACAGCAGTTTACATACTTAAGAAGTCATAATAAACTATTTATTTAGTATTCTTAACACTTAACTTTAGGAAGCTTCATATATTTAATTGGAAATAATTTGCCAGACAACATTGTAATTTCCAGTCCTCCCCTATCATCAGTGTAGTCAGTGTCATATTTTCATTTCATGTTTTACTCTAAAGGTTTCAGTTTCTAAAAGAATTTTACATTCTGTTTTCAGGCCTGTTCTGGTAAATTGTAACATTTAGATGGCCAAATACAAATGCTATTTCAGTTAAGTAAACTGATGTTTCCAGCATGTTAATATGTAGTCACAGACCACTCTACTGCAAAACATTTTTTTTTTTGTATAAAACTACGGGTGTATTATGTAGTATATGACATCTGGTCAGCATATAGCATATTTTACAAGAACACTGTGGTATGAAGTAGGCTAATTATAGCTGCTGGGTACCAGCACACACACACACACACACACACACACACACACGCTTTTTGTCTGTGACTAGTAATAATACTATAATGTAGGTGAGAAAGTTCCACAACATTAAATCTAGCTATAAACAGATAAATTGTGACATGTTCTTTAATAAATCGAAGAATTTTAACTGTTGGCAATTTGCTGTGGTATAAGAGGAGCAATAAAATACTTCAGGACATGGAAGTTACTGGAAATATTGGAAATGAATCAGCTTTGAGGTGGTAACAGTAACTTGTCCTGAAGCATTAGATTAGTTTTATATTATTATACGGTATATCACATGAATAACTGAATATTTAGAGCTAAAGATTTAGAGCACTTCTTTTGGTAGTTTTTATGCTATTAGTCAAAATCAGGATCAGATCTGTTATTTATGTAGTGAGGTACTGTTAGTGAATGTAGAAGAAGGCTGAAATCTGAAAAAAAAAAAAATGGGCAAAGGAAGTGAACTAGAACAAAACCAAATAGACTTAACTGTAAAGTTAACAGCAGACCATACTACGGAGAAAAAAAGCTGCTGTATACAGATGGCACACAATACAAAGTAATCTTACTTAAAGAGCAATAACTATAGAGCAGTATGGGTTATCATTAAATTTCGTTTTTCTTTGTGTGTGAATATAAAAAATGTTTGTCCTGCACCTCTCTACGTCCAGGCAAACAAAGATACAGTCCTCACATATTTTTCTTATTTCTGAATTTTTCCTTAAATTAGCATTTTTTCTCTGTGCACTCTTTAAGCAAAATTAAAGTTAAATATTAGCATTTAAGTGAGAACCTGGGGTAATGCACCAAGGACCAACAGCAGCAAGCTGCTGGATTTAGATAACAAACTGTAATTTGATCTAGAAACCATTTTTATTTAAACCATGTACTGTAATGTCTTTACAAAAGGAATATACCCAGAGTACTACAAAATCAATTTTAATTTAATTCAAAAGTGGAACTTTTGTATATTCTAGATTCATTACACATAAAGTGAAATATTTCAAGCGTTTTTTTTTGTTTTAATCTTGATGATTACAGTTTATGGAAATGATATACTGGAAAAATCCAATATCAAAAAAATACTAGAATAAAGAATTTATAATACAGCAATGTCGACCTGAGGAGACTCTAATCAACTAATTAACTAAAAACACCTTTTTACTCAAAACACCGTTGCTCAGTGGTCCAAAGTCCTCTTTTCAGATGAAAGTAAATTTTGAATTTCATTTGGAAATCAAGGTCCCAAAGTCTGGAGGAAGAGTGGAGAGGCACAGAATCCAAGTTGCTTGAAGTCCAGTGTGAAGTTTCCACAGTCAGTGATGATTTGGGGTGCCGTGTCATCTGCTGGTGTTGGTCCACTGTGTTTTCTCAAGTCGAGTCAATGCAATGTCTACCAGGAGATTTTAGAGCACTTCATGCTTCCATCTGCTGACAAGCTTTATGGAGATGCTGATTTCCTTTTCCATCAGGACTTGGTACCTGCCCACAGTGCCCACAGGATCCTAGACTGCCCACAGGATCCTAGACTTCCTAACTGGATGCCCCCAGGTGGTCAGAATAGGAAATCACACCTCCTCCATGCTCACCCTCAGCACAGGAGCCCCTCAGGGCTGCATCCTTAGCCCCCTGCTGTACCCCCTCTATACCAGTGACTGTACAGCCAAACACAACTCCAACAAGCTGGTGAAGTTTGCAGATGGCACAGTGGTGGTAGGCCTCATCACTAACAACAACGAGAAGGCCTACCTAGAGGAAGTAGACGAAACAATAATCTCTCCCTGCGAGGAAGCAGGTGAGGAATTACAGCCCCCTGATGATCAGTGGGGCCACAGTTGAGAAGGTGAGCAGCTTCAAATACCTAGGAGTCCACATCACAGAAGACCTCTCCTGGTCAACACACTCGAACAGCGTAGGGACAAAGGCGCGTCAGCGCCTCTACCATCTACGTGGCCTGACCTGGTTCAAGGTCTCCCACAAAGTGTTGAGGGCTTTCAACACTGGGGCTGTGGAAAGCCTTCTCAGAGGAAGCATAACCGCCTGGTTCGGCAGCACCACAGCCCAGGACCGACAGTAACTATCAAGAGTGGTGAGGGCAGCAGAGAAGGCCATCAAGACTTCTCTCCCCTGCATCACAGACATCTACACCCATCGATGCAGGACCAGGGCCAAGAGAATTATAAATGACTTTCACCACCCCGGACACAGACTCTTCACAGTGCTCCCATCAGGGAAACGCTACCAGATCCTGAAGACCAACACAGAGAGACTCAGGAGAAGTTTCTACCCTCAGGCAATCCGGCTAATGAACAAAGCCACTTGAAAGTCTGCATATTCCTACCTCACACACAACCCACATATCTATTTGCACTATAGAGGAAGAGGAATAAATTATTTTGCACATTATATAATCCCTATTTACGCCTTATAATTCTGTACATCTGCTTCCACACATCATAGTCTATTATATTCCATTCTCACATCAGTCTATCATATTTATATATATTTTTCTTTTATTCCACAGTCTATATTATTTTAATACACCTACTGTATTATATTATTTTTATTTTCACTACATTCTATTTTATCATGTGTGTATATCCTTAGTCGCTGTTGGTCTGTTGTATTGCACTGTGGGACGAGTAACTAAGGAAACACATTTCACTACATTACATCGCACGTATGTAATATGTATGTGACAAATAAAGAACCTTGAACCCAAAACTAACTGGTTTGCTGAACATGGTATTACTGTGCTTGATTGGCCAGCCAACTCGCCTGATCTGAATTTTGTCAAAAGGAAGATGAGAGACACCAGAACCACCAATACAGACGAGCTGAAGGCCGCTATCAAAGCAACCTGGGCTTCCATAACACCTCAGCAGTGCCACAGGCTGATTGCCTCCATGCAACGCCGCACTGATGCAGTAATTCGTGCAAAAGGGGCCTTGACCAAGTATTGAGTGCATAAATTAACATACTTTTCAGAAGTGAAGTGACATGTGAAGGCCAATGTATGGTAACCTATACTTGGAATTTGTCCTCTGCATTTAACCCATCCAAGTTAGTGCACACACCTTAGGAGTTATGAGTAGTGAACACACACACTGCAAACCATGAACACACCCAGAGCAGTGGGCAGCCATTATTGCTGTGGCACCCGGGGAGCAGTTGAGGGTTAAGGGCCTTGCTCAAGTGCCCAACAGCGGCAGCTTGGCAGTGCTGGGATTTGAACTCACAACCTTCCAATTGGTAGCCCAACTTCTTAACCACTGAGCTACCACCACCCCACCAAGGTGGACATTTCTGTATTATAAATTGTTTATTCTAATATTTTGAGATACTGGATTTTTGATTTCAATGAGCTGTAAGCCGTAATCATCAAGATTAAAACAAAAAAGGCTTGAAATATTTCACTTTATGTGTAATGAATCTAGAATATATGAAAGTTAAACTTTTTGAATTAAATTACGGGGGGAAAAAATCAACTTTTCCATGATATTCTAATTTTTTGAGATGCACCTGTATATATAGCCTTAAATTGTTCTCTTAATAGAATACAGTTTAAGGATAGGTTTCCTAAAATTCTCTGAGATCATGCTGGCAGTGAAACAATCAGAGTAAAAATTTAAATAATGCCCAATGCATATACCCAACTGCAGTCTATTTAACAACAACTGCCAGTTGTATGCTACTTTAAAAAAAAAAAAAAAAAAAAAAAAAAAAAAAAAATATATATATATATATATATATATATATATATATATATATATATATATATATATATATATATATATATATATATATATATATATATATATATATATATATATATATATATGGACAATTTAGAATATAGCATTTTCCCACACAAACTTTCAATATCTTATTATTTAATTACTGAATAATTACTTAATATTTAATTATTTAAATTACACCTTTAAATAATAACATTAATTACATCTTAATAATAATGACTGTGTTCATCTCCTCACTTACCAGTAGTCTGTTTACAGGTTCTGTAAAGATAGTGTGTCCTCTATGTGTACATAGTCACCACATCTACCATGGTCTAAAGTTTAAAAAAGGCCTTACATTTCCTGTTTGTAATAGTGCAGTCACGGCAGTGTAAATGCACCATTCCAGCAGTCATTGCTCCTTCCTACTCTTTTCCTATTCTTAAAGTCCTTTGTATCCTCTCTGGCCTGTTGTACCCATTTTTCTTCACTCCAAATTTCTTGCCAGCAGACCTTTTGCCACTTTAAAGTTGCTTTGCTGTATCAGCAGACTTTTTTCTTCACCAGGGGCTTTCAGCTATAGGTTTCCTCTTTTTGGATGATCTATTTGTTGCTTTATTTCCTCTTTGTGATGTTTTGCATCCCTTAAATGTCTCTCTGTTTGTGTAGTTAAGGTTTACGTTAAAATTATAAATTGGGGCCTTCGCATGGATTGTACTAATCTCTGGAACTATACTGGAGGGACGAAACCCCTTTCTTCCAAAAGACATTCCCTCAGTTTAATTATTTAATGATTCATTCATATTCAGTAACTGCTTTTCTCCTAGTCAGGGTTGCAGTAGATTCAGAGCATATACCCAGAACTTGGATTGGAGACTGGAATCAATCATCACACCAAGGTCTTTCATTACTGCATATGATATAACTGAAATCTTACTACATATTAGAAAGCTTACTTTCAGCTGCCTGTGGTATTAGTAGAAGTCACACTGAAATTCACACATTACACTGAAATTCTATATTTAATCTGCAATATTACAAGACTCCATTTCCAAAAAAAACTTAAATTCTTGTAGGTTTTCCTGTCTTGATTTTAGGCTTCATGCTAAATGTGTTCTTTCCATTATGCAATTTTACATTTTATTTCTTTTTTTTTTTTTACTTTTAGCCCTAGTGGTTTTAATGTAATTGAAAAACTGTCTTTATAACCGTGGCAGACTGTTTGATCCCATATTTACCCCATAACCTACTCAAGGCATATTAGAAAATTCTCCAAAATCAGATACACAGGCATTTTTACGCCAGCTAACCAACCAAATAATTACCTATAGCATAATTCTACAGAAACACACATTTCTTCAGTATCAATAAAATACATTTCCCATCAATAACAATTTAGTCCTAAATCAAGTTACTCCTAAAATCAAGTCAAATGAAAATCAGAAAGCATTAATAAAAGGGCAATTGATTTAACCTATTTTCTAACAATTCTAACAAACTGACCTCAAAATATCATTTTAATAATTCAGACTCGTTGAATTTTGTCTACCTACCAGTATTAAATGCTTACTTTATCCAAATTTTTAGATTCTGTCCAATTAGCCAATATCTTCAAAATACAGATTTTCCTGTAATGTGTACACATCTCATTGTGTGAGCCACATTTCAACACAGCCACATTTCATGAGAATCACAGCAATTTTATGAAAGACTCACTATTTATTGCCGTACATGCAATATACATTTATGAACATTTTTACAAAGCACAAATTTATCTTTTGACATATTACAGTCTTTTCATGGCTGCTTTAACAGATTAGCAGTTCGATCGGAAAACGTCGCCGCCACCAGGATGTGTTCGGCTTGTGCAGTCACTGCTGTGTAGATCCTGGCTCATGTTTCACCTTTTCTCCTTCTTCCTCTTGAAGTCCTTCTTTGTTTGTCCTCCTCTCGGGCCTGATTTAAATGCAGAGCCGGTTTTTGGTCTTTGTCCTTTCCCCTTTGAACTTTGTGCCCCACTTTTCTTTTCCCCAAACCTTTCCCCTCCAAACCTCTTTCCTCCTTTACTCTTCCCAAACCGGCTGCTGACCCCTGCCATTTTTCCCCCTCTAAATCCTTTGTTTTCTGCTGCAAATTTACCCATGTTCTTCCCACCAAACTTCCTACCAGCAAAGTCTTTGGCACCAAAAGAAGCCTTGCCAGTAGGTCTGGATCTTGATTTTTCTGCACCAGAAGCTTTTGACGCAGACAGTTTCCTCTTTTTGTAAGGCATAGTTGACTTGCCTGGGCCATGTTTCCTCTTTGCGGTGGGGAACATGTCTGCAAGAATATAAAAAGAGAAGCAGATGGTAGTGCCTACAATTTAGAAGAAGTGTCACAAGTAAGTGATGCATCTGCAAAGAGCACAGATGTCCAATCTTACCTGCAAAGGGCCGGTGTGGGTGCAAGTTTTCATTCTAATCAAACAGGAGCCACACAAGATACCACCTATTTAATCAGTTGATCTTGACTTTGTTTGGTTGGAATGAAAACCTTCAACCACACCAGCTTCTCGAAGACATTTCTACCATTCAACACACATCATGATATACAGGTTTGTTAACAAACAGCCATTAAAAGAACAGTATTTAAAAGCATTTTAAAAATCGTCTTCTGAATAGTTCTGAAAAAGGAGAAATATAAGCTGTACTAATTTTATTTATTTATTTTACAATCCACACATTAACACCTACTCAGCTACTTCCAACCAGAGTTTATAATTGTTATAAAAATACTGAAGATACTGTGATGTCTCAGACAATGTATCGCAATATCAATATTATAGTCCTACTGCCCAGCCCTGATTGAGTATTACTACTGCGTAACTACTGACTGCTCTCGTTAAGTTTTTGCAGTTAGGTTTGATTGCATGTCTGCAAGGGGGAAACAAATGTGCGAACTGAAACTATCTAGGGTTATCTGTATCTAATGATATCTTTAAGACAACGGACAAAAACAAACTCTTCCTGCTGTGTGAAGTGTGTGGTTAAAAAGCTAACCAAAGTGTATGAGTGATGCTACCTTCATCAGGTTCCTCTCCGACGGCCTGTCTGTAATACTCTGCCTCGTCTTCAGACTCCTCGGCCTCAGGCTGGTCCTCTTGCATCCCAGGATCCTCCACTTCACTGTCATCAGACACAGCCGCTTCCTGCTGCCATTTCCTCTTCATGCCCTCCAGACTCCTTTTCCTGCACGCACGCACACACACACACACACTTCTAATCAGGTATGTCCCCAAAAACCCAACACCCGAACAGGAACCAACTATAATGTGGGTCAGATGGATGAGGATTCTTTGAAAATTTGAAATGAACGGAAACAACACATCTCTCTCTCTACGGCAAGGTAGCAAGATTACATCAGCGTACACACAACCAGCAACAGAGGGAACAAATAGCTCAAAAGTATGGTTGCATATAGATAACTGGTATGGTAATATGAGCAATTTAACAAAGCATCTTTTGACTACTAATCTCTAGTAATATATTTTAATGCTATGATCGCAGTCCTCCTAACCTCACATCCTCATTACAAATCTAATAATAATAATAAGAAGAAGAAGAAAGAAGAAGAGAGAAGAAGGAGGATTCTGCTAATCAAATGAATAGTCTAATACATTAAAGCTACCACTTAATATTTAGCTATACCCATTTTAAAATTCTGGTGACCCAAAACATTCAAAAAACAATAACAATGCCATTAAGGTTAACGCTCCTATTATGTTATGGATCAATTTAACCAAGTTCCACATTAGAGATGTCTGAAATATTGGTTAATCTCTCGTTCTCTCTTTGACATTTCCTCATTTAGGGTCATGAACTTATATGAAAATATTTCTTCTTTTTGTGGACTCAGACAAGCCTTGAGACTAAAAAGGTTTACTGTTTTAAGCTGTTCTTCGCTGTTTTTTGTGTGTATTTAAACTGGAAGTCATTTTGACCCATAATATAATGGATATAACTTTTTTTCAACATAAGAGGTGTAAGCCAATGAAGAGCATCAATAACAATAATATAGTACCGATAAATTCGCTGAGACGCTCATGCATACTTCTTTTACACTGATTTGTAATGCAGCTGCATTGAGAGAGAATGGGTGTATGAGTTAGCGTATATTGGCTGGGTTCACAGAGAAAATGGCATGCATACTTCCAAAACCTTAGTCATCTTCTGTGAAACTCTGTGGTGCTGAGTGTTAAAGAAATGCTGACTGGTTGCACACAGAAGTGTGTTAATCAGTTAGTGTCAGGGTTGGGTCAAGACCCAAAACCAGAACTTGCACAATAGCTAAATGGGGCAGTCAGTTGGATCAGTTGGAGGAAACGCGAATTATGAAAAATTTTTTGGAGGAAGTGAGTTTCAGTCTGTAAATGTGTATGAAAGCAATGAGAAAACTTTTATGCACAATATGGTCACTATTACAGTGTAAACATCTAAGGTCTTCTTCACACTCAGTACTTTATCTTCCATTCATTTTCCATACTGCTGAGTGATGCATACTTTCTGCTCAGCTTTTCATTTTATATACAGTAGTGTGCAAAAGTTTTAGGCACATGCAAAGAAATGCTGTGGCACAAATATGCCTTGAAAATAATGAAATTAAATGTTTCTAAATTTAAAAAAATAAAATCAAATAAAAAAATACCGTAAAGTGCAGTAAACAGTAGTAAATGAAATTTTAAATAAATTTTTTTTAAAAAAAATAGGGTGGCGAAAACTTTTGCACAGTACTGTGTGACACTGCCCCCTAGAGGACACATTCAGAAGTATATCACGCCCTATGGACAACCATCCATGGCCAAATTTTTTTTTTTTTTGGGGGGGGGAGGGGGGGGGGGGGGGGTGTTAACCTGTACAACACGTGTATGTCTTAGTGCTATACCTGTTCTCGTCTCGTTTCTCCTGCTTCAGGGCTATGTTTTGATCCTGCTTTGTCCTGAGTTCTGCTTTCTCCTTCAGACGGGCTTCCTTCCTATTCAGAATCTCCCGAATCTCCTCCTCACTCTTAGTCACTACAAAAAAACAAAAAGGTACTCAGTACTTCAGTACACACAGACTGCATATATAATGCCTATATTAAGAGGGAACTCACTAATAGAATGATAAAGCACATTCCCCTCTCCCATGCCTTCTACAATCTTCACCAGCTGCAGAGTCATTCTGGGGCCAATCTAAAAAAAAAATATTTGCATAAATAAATGATTTAAAAAAAAAAAAGGTTTGATCTGTCACACAAAATATAAAGCGAGGGATGGCTCTAAGGAGTCCGATCGACCCTCCTCTTCCTCACCTCAGTAAGTCGGACGGCGCTCTGCTGCGCCCTCATGTTCCCGCGGCCCGAGTACACCTGAGGCAGCTCGGTGATGTTGTGCTCGCCGTCCTGCTCTGCTTCGCTCTCTGAAAGGTTTACACCCCTTACAGGGAAAAAAAAAAAAAATGAACCAAAAGAGGCTTTTAAAGTACATTTTCAAATGAAGAATCATGTTTCAGATTTTCCATAACCGATGCATCAGAGCGTTTACTTTGAAAGATCACTGAGCAGTCAGTGACATTTAAAGTGTCATCATTTGCATCACATGGCACAAGAGAACTGTAAATTATAAGTCTGTTTTTATTCACACTGTAACCATACCAACAGTCTTACTGGTACTAGCTAGTGTCTGTTGATTAACTGGCCTAGCCTAGTTCTTGGTTAGATTTATCATCAGTAATGAAGATAAAATAAAGATTGGTTTAACACTAGTGATGAGTAGGTATTTTGCCTTTGCTGGAGCTTTAGCAGCAGAACATCAAGAGAATTTGAGCTGCTTGCGTGATCTGATTGTATGCAGCCACAGTTAAAGTGGGATGATGAATGTCCCAAACAAGAGATTGGGATATTGACCGATAATGAAATATCAAATATGATCTTTCAACAGGTCACAAATCCCCTTATATTTGGTCACAAACAATACAAATTTTTCCAGCGGCATTTATCATCCATGTTTGCTGTGACCTTATTGGTTAGGAGCGCTTGATGTCACTCAGCATTTTGGAAGCTGTCATTTCAGCCGATTCTCATAGGATTACACAGAGAAAACAGCAAACATGTAAGCAGCCTTAGGGGATCAAAAGGGAACAGGCTGACAGAGGATTTGTGTTCATTCAGCCACAAGAGCATTCGAGAGATGAGGCACTGATGTCGGGTGAGGAGGCCTGGGGTGCAGTCAGTGTTCCAGTTCATCCAAAAGGTGTTCAGTGGGGTTGAGGTACAGGTCAGTCGAGTTTTTTCCATTGCAAACCTGGCCAACACGTCTTCACAGACTTTGCTTTGTGCACAGGGACATTGTCATGCTAGAACAGGTTTGGACCTCTTAGTTCCATTCAAAGGATATCTTAAAGTTACAGCATACAAAGACATTATACAGTTGTATGCTTCCAACTTTGTGGCAACAGTTTGGAGAATGTAGATACACATGTAGGTGTGATGGTCAGGAGTCTAAAAACTTTTGGCCACAGTGTGAGTGTGCAGCTCACAAGCAAATCGTTTTATTGCTCCGCAATGGGGAAAAAACTGATAGACCATGTGTTGGAAGTACTGGCAATACATATGTCAATAAAAAAACTAACTATAGATAAATTTAGGGCTTTTGAAAAAACGTGGCATCCCTAATGTATTTTTTAAATAAAACATGATGTTAATGATGTGTTGGAACACATAGGTGAATGAAATGTAAAGCACTGAGTGTTTTTGCCTTTCTATTTTGTTTTCATTTTTTTTGCAGAAAACTACTTGAATTGGTAAAGTTGCAATTGTACGAAATTGTTTTGCACGGTCTATTGTAGAGATGTTTGTTGTGAAATGAGACCTTTTAGCTGTACTCATGTTCAACACGTGAATACTAGAGGGCTTTGGCTGAATGCACGTTGTGACGGCGTCACATGACGCATCTTAGCCCGAATCTGCAGAAAATTTGCAGTAGTTTTGAAAAATTGCAAGCTCCTTTGAATATTCATTTCTGCGATCGCAAAATACTTAATCCTGGAGATACTGGGTAATGTCAACTGTTGGATTATAATGAAAAATTAAGACAGGGGGGAAAAAAAAAAGGGTCATTGTCCCTAGTGTACATGATCATGCTATATTCTGGCACTTGTAGATTCACAGAAGTGCAAATCAGACAGAATATTTAGAGCCCCCTGCTGCCTGTGAAGAGAACTGCAATTCCTATAAAAACGAGAGGACTTCCCCCTCTCCCACCTGCCCTGAAATCCTCCTTTCACCTGACTTACTTCAGAAGCAACTCACTGATGTCCTCCAGTTTGTTCATGTTAGGGAACTTCTCCTGCAAGAGCTTCTTCACACCCTTGCTCATGCCCACAGGGACCACCTTCAGACTGCTGCAGGGCAAAAAATAAACAGGTGTTAGTTAAGGGTGTGTGTGTGTGTGGGTGTCAATCACACATCCCACAATAATATAGGTGAGTAGGTGCATCAGTGCGTTTACTCTGAAAACATTCACTGAATAGTCATGTGTAAAGCTTTCATCACGTGCACCATCTATATGCTGTGACCGCACAGAGCCACTCAGTAATGTTACTTACTAATGCCGAAACTCTATTTCTTGAGACGCAGGATCATAATTCACCAGCACACACCTCTTTATGTTGTTCAGGCTGACCTTAAAATATATATATATTTTTTTTTTTTAAAAAGAAAAAAGAAAAGAAAAAAAAAAAAGAGAGAGAGAGAAATATAGACGAAAATGTTTAATCTGGAATGGGTATGAACAGCAATGTGACAGCTGAGAAAGCACATCAGAGTACAAGTCATATCAAGGAAACCTCAGAAACCTATACGTTCATCATGTTACTTTTGTTACACAGATTCCTGCCCAACTCCCGATTTTATACCTTGTGCACGTTGATGGAAGGGAACATGTTCTGAAACATGGTAGCCATCAGTTTGATATGCATGCCCTCCATCCCAAAATTATTCAGCACCAGCAGTGGATGGTGGGTAAACTGCTGTTCATGCATCCTGTGCCTCTTTAAAGATGAAACTACATCCTTAATGAGAGTGTACTGAAAACGAATAAACAAACATGCGCATTAATTAATAAGACACTGAATTTCCTGCTTAATAATAAGCGCTTAATCAGCAGATACATCAGTGCGTTTACTTTAAAACAATCACTTTGCATTCAACACACTAAAATTTCATCTTTTGTATCCGAATGCCTTTAAATTTACGAAGGAAATCTGTATACTAACAGAACCATGCGTACCTTGGTAACCTGGAAATGGACAGTGGGGCCTTTAGGAAGTCGTGCCAGTCTCTGTGAGAGGAGGAGGAAGAACAGTCACTTTAATTAAAGGCATTTTGATGCCATGTGTTTGCAAAGGGTTCGTTTAATGCATCAGAAAATGGATTCAAAACATTTAGACATTCATTAAACTCAATCTACATTCAGACATTGTTTATATCTTCATTTGCACTCATTGGGATTTCAGCACCTGATCAAATGGATTAATTCTGAACAATATATTGTTTAATATGCCTAAGAAACTGGTTACAAAAAAAAAAAAAAATGGCTTTGGAAAATTTCTACACCATTACCCTTATAAAGAACGCCACACTTATAAAAATCTGGAAACATCTCCACATCATTGTGCGATCACAAATAGCTTAGTTAAGTAGCTCACATTTGTCCGAGTCTCGTTTTGAATCACAGTATTCTCAGATCTGTCTAAATAAATCAGAACCGTGAATTTACTAAAATGAAAGTTATTTAGTTAGCTCGGCACACGGGCTCTGCAGATAAACGTTTATGGTTTCCACCTCTTGATTTTTTCCCCCCAAATACAGTCTTAAGAGAGATCACAAAATGTGTTCAAGGAGAAAAAGTACCACAAAAGATTTAGTGCTCAGATGTAATCAATAAAATCTGAATAAACCATGCACAACTATTCACGTCCTTGAGTTCGGGAGCATTTTATAATATAATTTTTTGGCATCGTCCAATAAGTCTGTGCTGCTACTTACCAAGTTAACACTATTCTCAGTTTTGGTGAAGACCAGGAAGTGTGTGACTCCCAGTGGTCCCGCTGCGGTCACAAAATCTTTTAAGACATTTTTCTTTCGAACCTGCATAACAAAGAAAAGAAAAGAAAAACACTTACAGCAAGCA
This sequence comes from Cranoglanis bouderius, assembly GCA_023630585.1. Taxonomy (NCBI): domain Eukaryota; kingdom Metazoa; phylum Chordata; class Actinopteri; order Siluriformes; family Cranoglanididae; genus Cranoglanis; species Cranoglanis bouderius. Next base: position 5,543,057 of record CM042551.1, on the reverse strand, counting down.
CTTTCAAACTGGACAAAATTAATATTCCATCATCATCATCTGTGCCGTAGTGGCCAAGAACTGCAAAGTTATATTTAAACACTAAACATGTGCATGATTTCGAGTAAAGACCTTTAAGGACTGTGCTGTGTACGGCTCCATGACACGCCGCATGTCCATCACCAGCTGATCCACATTCTTCCCGATTTGGCCACGGTGAAAGACGAAGGAGTGCGGAACGCTTCCGTACGTCTCCTCGGCCACGTGATTCGCAGCTACGCGTGCCTTCTTCTGGTTTTTAGTCTACAGGATAAAAAAACAAACAAACAAAAAAAAACATACAATTTCATATTATATCAGAAAGACATGACAAAGACGGAATAAAATAAAATGCCACTTAATAAAATGTGTTTATTTGCTTAAGTTTTAGTACTTTAGTTTGTCTGTAAAGGAAAATCGTTTGCATTTACTTGATTAACTTCGAATTATTGTACAAACTTACTGACACCTAAATTATTATGGCTTTTACACGAGAGTACTGACAGCAAGATCACTAAAACTGTACATGCATCTTTGTCCTTAATTACAGACCATAATAAACTACTGATTTGACCATTTATTTGATTTTTTATCGCCTTAAAGTCACTTTGATGATGAAATACTGAAATAAATCTGGCTCTGTCGGATGTAATGTAACGTAACGTAATGGTCTCCCTCATGGTGGGAGTCAGGAGGCATTCGGGATTCAGCGTATTTAAGGCGTGTGTATAATATCTGCATAGAAAATGAAATGCCCTGTTTCTCTGGAAACTTTGTTCTCGATGATTAACTTTTACTGCAACTAAAACCTGTACACTGTAGTACACACTAGTTACTTCCTGGCCTCTTCTTCAGAGGATTAACATATGTGGTAAAAGTTAATAAAAGTTCAGGAAGTTTCTAGAGACTTCTAAACATTAGAGAAGTGTTTCTCTAGAAATGTTGTGTACTTTGCTTACTATCTACAATAATCCCTGAAGTACACTGTAGTTATACAATCTTATTTAAATGTTTAGTCTTTTATTAAACATAATCCCGGTGTATTATATATTTCCACGGGTACATATCTTATATTAGGTATATATCTATACCTAAGTTTTAATTTAACCTTCTTCCAATGTTTAAAACGTTAAATCCCTAATTAATTTGCCTTTGAAGTGTTCAGTGTTCACTTACACGGCAAAGATTAACTAGAAACCATTTTACTAAGGATTTGTAACGTTTTAGAAAATAATTATCAAAGTAATATAATATTAATTAGGGATTTAACGTTTTAAACATTGGAAGAAGGTTAAATTAAAATATGTACAGGGAAATCTCTCTACAAGTTAACTTTAGAGCCTGAAGAAGCTCAGCTAGCCCGTTAGCACTTAGCTTTGCTCAACTATGCGCCTCCATTAAAATTAATGCTGCTTAAGTTGCTCTTACCTTACTTTTCCCCATCTTTTCGACTGATAAATTAAATAACAACTGTTAAATATATATATATAAAAAAATCAGACTATAACGTGAAATTCTATTTGATAATAAAACGCTTTTTCGTTGCCAGCCCTCATGGTTACTTCAGCAGAGCACACCACGCAGAGACCACGCTGCACGACAGAGCGTGTTTCATCACCCGTATTCTGACAGGCCTGTTCTTCTGTTTTACGATTGGTTACTTCTGGTCCCGCCTCACTAATTCTGATTGGGTTAAGTCAACAGTCAAGTTCGTTGATTGGCTGATAAAGCCACGCATTTAAATTTTTTGAAATACGGGTTGGAAAAGTAACGAGAATGACCACGCTACGACTTGCGGAGTGTACTGCGCATGCGTTCTGCAGAACGTGAGGAGAAAGCGAAGAAGAAATGATCCGTGCGCTTGTTTCTATCGCCACCAGGTGGACAAAATGAGAACAGCCCTGCTCTTACATATCAATGATGGTAACAGTCAGAAAGTGAGGAACATGGCGGACCAAAGGGATTCAAAGTTTTAAAAAATGGCACGTGCGAAAAAGTATATATTTAAATTCCATTTCTATGCCAAAATTAAAATTAAAATTGAATAATAATAATAATAATAATAATAATAATAATAATAATAATAATAATAATAATAATTAGTAATATTTCGTTTGTTACAGTTTACTGCTCTAAATATAGATTTATTTTATGTAGAAAAAGTTTAATTTGATTATTTTTGAAAGTGTTTTTGCTTAATAGCATTTTTACATACATTTTTCCTGCCGTCTGTGTTATTAAAGTTAGGGAAGGTTCTGGCTTAGGCTGCCGCAGTCTTCCTGATTGTGTCATTAACACTCTGGAGTTTCTTATAATTCTCATATATTCAAGATGGTGCCGTGCTCCTGGCAGCCGGTTACAGCAGCTCTCGTCTCTAGAGACACTTTTACATAAATGCATTCGGTATTTCTACTTACCTACTATGCATCTACTACTTATCTTTTTCTTTTAAATGCTTCTTCCTCGGTTTACTGTAACTTTTAGTTTGTTTGGTCATGTAGTATATTTTTTTTAAAATTCTGTGTTCAATGTGAATTTCCCTCTGGGATTAATAAAGCTATCTATCAGTTCATCTATCTGTCTGTCTGTCTGTCTATCTATCTATTTAAATGCTTTGTTCTGGAATGGAGAGGGAGGTCAGGACCGTGTGGACACTGAGGAGAGACGACGTGCCATAAGGCTGCTCTGTAATTTACTCTGCCCTTTGTTTAGAGAGGCCGAGACAGGGGAGTGATTTTACTACTTTAAGACCCCACTGTCAGATTGAGTGTGTGTGTGTGTGTGTGTGTGTGTGTGTGTCCCATCCTGCACTTCAGTCATCAATCTCTCTGTAGTTTAGACAGTGCACTGAAGACCAGTAGCCACTTCTGTAGTGTTTCTGTCGCTTGCCCGTTTTACTTTTCTTTATTTCATCATTTTAAAAAAAAATTAACTTTAACTTTGCGGTGGATTTTCTTTTTAGCTGTTTTTAAAAATTTATTTATTTTTTTATTACACCTACGGTTTGCATTGAGAGTGCAGTGTGACCCATCCTCAGCTTAACCTGCTTCTTGAGGAGAGAAATTCACAGGATTTCCTTACTTGTTATAAGGTAAGACATTGTATAAGCTTACAGGTGAGAGCAAAAATTTGCACACCCTTATAACAATATTTAGAAGACAGTATAAAACTGTACTTTATATCAATACAACTGTTAATTTGTAAGGTTCACAGATCAATGTAAGTATCAAAATGGTCAAATAGTGTAAGTAAAGATATTAAATAGTGAAAAAAAATCCATTTCCTTTTCTGCATGCGATATAAATAATCTATAATGACTCAGTTTCTAATGTATACCAACCTTTTGTCTATAACCCATCTGTTACTGCCTACAACCTCTTTCATATCATTTAAAGAGCTTTTTGTTCCTCTCATTCGTAAAATGAAACACTTTCTCTTTGTTCTAAGTCTTGTAGATGGTTTAAGCTGCTTTTTTACAGATCAGGTCTGCAGACTGAGAGGGTCTGGCGTCTACTATTTTGGCTTCTTTTCAACTTTCTTTCTGGCAATTTCACCCAAAGTTTAAGATGCAGAGTTGTCTTTAATCAGCCAGAAAGCAGGGTATAACGGGGATGTAATCTTTTGCAGTCATATGGACCAAATTTAATCCAAAAGCTGCTTGTTTTACAGACATTTATGAATACATCTAACTAAGATATGATATACAATGCAATGTGATTCCACTGTCTACATGAAAAAAATTTCTAGAGCAATTCTAACACATAAAATTATAATTCAGAAATGAATGAAGTATTAAAAATTTAGCACAAAGTGTTCATGAATAAAAAGCCAATACTTATTAAAAATCCAAGTAAATCCTTATGACATATTTAATATTAGACACTTACTTGTGTATGTACTTTTTGGTGTATTTTGTGTATTTACTGATTCATTTATTACTTGATATTTTCGACTTTGAGCCATTTCTTGATATCTGTTGCTATATATCTGCTAATATTTCTGAGACTTTTGTTTTATATTGCAAATTATTTACATTGTACATTGAGGTTATAATCTCTGGATAAATCATACACTCCACAGGAATCAATAAGTTTATTTACATGAAATCTTTACTTTTCTCATTAGCTTCAGCATAAGCTTCAGTTTACCTGAATATACATCATATGATCTGTCAGTGTTTAGAGCACTGAGTTTGTATTTGTGTATATATGCTGGGGCGTGTAATTGGAAGTGCATTGACTGTGAACCTTTGACCATGGAATGAGGATGAGTGTTGGACTTTTTTGTTGACGGCAGTTCTGTTCATGTTGACATGCTAATTAACTCTGCAATCAGCTCCTGGCTGCTGGAGTCAGACAGAAACATCTGGCATGCGTCAAAGCTGCAGAGCCTCTGGATTAAAGCAGAAAAGAGTTGAGACGAGAGTGTAACCGTGACCCAAAACGTTGTTTTCCATATCTTTTTCAGCAAGAGTAGGTATTGGACACTACAATGGAGAAACAAATAAGGCGTGTGCTGTCTCTCCTCCTGCTGTTAGTGTGCTTAGTGAAGTTTGGCGTACATGGTGGAAGAGATGCATCTCATCCTGCCACCTCTAAGAGCGAAGGGGCTCCGAAACGACCGTCACGCTCCTCTGAGCCCAAAACGGGCCGTTGCTCATACACGTTCATCGTTCCCCAGCAGAAGCTGAAAGGGGCACTGTGTGTGAGCACCGAGATGGCGCGGGCCAACGCCTCTGAGACCGCCGACCTGCGTGCTCAACTCAGTAACCAACAGGAGCAGCTGGAGAGGTTGCGCGTGCGTCTGGAGCAGGATGGGGCGCTGGCAAGCGAGGTGAGCACCCTGCGCAGAGAGAGCAGCACCATGAACGCCCGCATCACCCAGCTGTACGCCCAGCTGCTGCAGGAGATCATTAACAAGCAGGAGCATGCGGTGGAGCAGCGACGTCTGGAGGAGCTGCTGCTGAACACCACCTTACAGGTAGTCTCGGCCTTCCATATGAGTACAGATAAATCACTGAGTAGATTTCTTTGTTCGCTTCAAATAATTAAAGGAGCAGTTTGTAATTTTAAGAGTGGCTCCTATAAACATGATGTCTCTAGGATAAAAACAGATCAGTGCAAGGTTTCATTTTTGGCACCAACATCACATTATTTGCTGTTAATGAATGTCTTACGGTGGAATTTTTGGACTTTTGTGGAACTGATTGCAACAGCACCAGCAATGTGATTACACAGAGTGACACGCCCACTGGATTTAATCTCCATTTGGGCTCATATTTTTCAGCCCGTTCACTGACATTCATAGCAAGTTATCAGTAGATGATTAAGAAGGCACATGTGAGATCCTGTCATTAGTGTAATGAACACAAAGTTTCATTTGGAGGAGAAACTAAAAGAACATACACTATATGGCCAAAGGTATGTGGACACCTAACCATATATGGTTCTTCACCACCAAATTGTTGCCACAAACTTGGAAGCACACAATTGTATAAAATGTCTTTGTCTGGTGTAGCATTACAATTTCCCTTCACTGAAACTAAGGGGTTCAAACCTTTTCCAGCATGACAATGCCCTTATGCAACTGAGCTCCATGAAGAAATGGTTTGCCAAGGATGGTGTGGAAGAACTCGAGTGTCCTGCACAGAGCCCTGACCTGAACCCCACTGAACACCTTTGGGATGAACTGGAACACCGACTGCATCCCAGTCCTCCTCATCCAACATCAGTGCCTTAGCTTACCAATGCTCTTGTGGCTGAATGAATACAAATCCTCACAGCCACGCTCCAAAATCTAGTGGAAAGCCTTCCCAGAAGCAATGAGGGACATATTACTACCCATGGTTTAGCAATAAATTGTTCAACAAGTACATACTGTAGGAATGTACAAATCATACAAAAGGACAGATGACAGAATTGTTAGTTTAGTGTTTTTTTTTTTTTTGTTTGTTTGTTTTGTTTTGTTTTGTTTTTTACAACGAAAAGGTTAATGTGTTTGGTATTTGGAGGAAAGACGGCATGAACCCAGTAGAGCATTACAGACTTGAAACATATAAAAAAAATTAGAAATCACTAATACGGCTACCTAACGTGTCTTTAAGTGTGTGTGTACAATATTTTGCCCCACATCATACTTCTTATGCCACTAATGAGACCTTGTGATATAATATGTATTGCTCAACACTAATGTTTTCATTGTTGAGCTAATACAGTATATTGACTGATATTAGATTTTAATCCTCACATCTAATATCAAGAGCAGTGATTGTGGATCTCTACTAGCCATCATTTACTAAATAACAAGCCCTTATTATCTTGTACTATTAGCAAGGTCAGTAATTTGGCATTAATTCCCTTTGTATTTTTTTTAATGTTGCCCTTATTTTATGATCTCTCTGGCATCAGGTGCTGCAGATATCCAACAGTTACAGAGAGCTGGAGAAGAAGTACGAGGTGCTCACTTCTCTGGTGAACAACCAGAGTCATCTAATGACACAATTGGAAAAAAGATGTCAGATCACCATCGTCACCAAACCACAGCAGGTGAGAAGCTTCATCAGTGTATTATACAGTAATAATCAGCTTGATATGTACTGCATGTCTTACATCACTGGAGTCAGACAGACTATTTGATGCAGGAGGCTGAATCATCGGCAGCTGTTCAGTCCAACATCTTGCAGAACGAGAGCTCCGAGCCTAAAGTCAGGAACATTCAGAGAGACCAAGTGAGACAAATTGCCGCTCTGCAACAGAAACAACCACTGCAGGAGATTCATGGGCGCCTCACCATGGCAACAGAGCTCCCTACAGATGCACCATTCATCAGTTTCCCTGCCACTAAGTCTCCAGGTTTGTAAAACTGTTTGTGAAACTTATACATTATACTCAAAAACGTCATTGGAGAGATGGAAACTTCACTGTAGAAGATTTATTGCGTCATAAAATAGTAGAGCCAATGATTCATTTTTCACCTGTTTCCACATGTAATTTTTGCACAATTAATTAATGTTTACATAATTTTCACCGATGTTCTCACCTGAATGTTTCTTTTAAACATGTGAACACATATTGTTCACATTTGATGTCACCTGTCTTTACATAACATGTTGAAATGCACCTTCACACTTTCTCAGGTGATTACATATTACTCACATAATAACAAACGTCACATGTATTTTATATATATATATATATATATATATATATATATATATATATATATATATATATATATATATACACACACACACATACATACAGCATACAGTACTATGCAAAAGTTTTAGGTACCCTATATGACTTCTACACTATCAAGTCAGTACAAAAATATTTTAGATTCCCAAACATTAGTTTTCTAGCACAAAATTAAATGTTATGCTTGTATGTCATTAAAGAAATCAGCATATTACGTAAGAGACCACTTTTCAGACAAAAAACACAATGAAGGCTGCTTGTTGTTGTGCAAATCAGTTCATATCTGAATACTCAATTCATTTCAAAACACAATTTTCTGTACTGAAAATTTTGAATTTGTGTATTTAAGGAGTGTGAGTGTGTATGAAGCTTTATCAGTGCTCCTCATATGCTCTGTAGAAACCCTTTATGTCAATGACCTAGACACGTTCCACACACAAACAAACACAGAATCCACACTGAAACAGTGTACTATAAACTGATGACACCAGTCATGTGACTTTGCGTCTGTTAAAACATTGCGAAATTACAGGGCAGATGGTTTAACACGGCCGTTCATTTGACAGCCAGACCATTCACAAATTACACTCGCCAGCAGTGAGATGGGTGTGAGAAATAATAATAACAGGTTTTATGCAGGAGTTAAGATGTGGCTGAATTTTCCATTAGTAAAAAAATATAATAATAATGGAAAAAAAATTACTATTATTATTATTGTGTTTTATCTACAAATAATTCAAGTCAATTAAATTCAATTTTATTTATACAGCATTTTTAACCATGGACATTGTAACAAAGCAGCTTTACAGAAATACAGATGTACATTTAGATCCATAAACAAACTAGAGGTGACTGTAGTGAGAAAAAAAAAAAGCTCCCTGAGAAAACATGATTAAAAAACCTTGAGAGGAACCCATCCTCTTCTGAGTGACACCGGATAGTGAGATTAGTAGGATTATTAGAGTCATTACTCTTCCATAACTGCATGCTATAAAGTCAAACAGTACTACTGAGTGTGTTGAAAGAGGTCTTTTTGATTTCAGTAGAGTTTTGAGCTTTAAATCTATAGCATTCAAGTAAAGTTATCCACCGTATAATGAATGAGTGTAACCTGTTTTCAGTAAGTGCAATCTTTAGGACATCAAAGAGAAACCGTCAATCCACAGCAATCTCACTGGAATATTTACGCTATCCATGTGGGATCATCCGCAGCAGCAGTGAGTGTTCTCAGGTAAAGGAAGCTCCAAGCAGAAGTAGAGCATCAGGATGGAGAGAGAGAGAGAGAGAGAGAGAGAGAGAGAGAGAGAGAGAGAGAGAGAGAGAGAGAGAGAGAGTCTTTAATAACAGTTTATTTGGTTAATTATGAAGCAGGGACTCTAGCAGGTCTACCTATGACAGCATAACTAAAAGGGAGAGCCAGAAGATAACACAGGCATGAGGGCACACTGGGCCCATTAGAAGATTTTTACAGCTTTCTCTATCTCTGTCTGTGTGTGTGTACTGTGGGTGATGGATGATGCTCAATATCAGTGATTGTTGACTTTGTGGAAGAGCGATGTTTAACATTCCTCCATGTTGCACAGATAAGCAGAGGCTGAGAGATAGCTTGTGTGTATACAGTGCGTGACCTTCCCGTGGATTTAATAAACATCCTAGAATTCCAGGCGGTTTAGCTCCTTTACACCATCCACTCATTAGACAGTCTCCTCACAACCTCCTTAGACATTTAGGAAAACTAGCTCCAGCAATCGATCCATGGATGGTCAGTGTTCACAGTATGATTTATATTATGTAATTTATAAGTAATTTATAATTGTTACTGAATAATATGCTTTAAGATTTGCTTAAGACTTTAGAATTAAGTTCTTACAGACATTGCTTATCTTGTGGAATCTTGTGTGTAAAGTGAGCTTAGTAAGCGCAGTAGTTGAATGCTCAGTCAGCTTATCCTTCAAACCATGAGCACATTTTCTTTACAAGTGAGCACATAGAATGAACAAAATTTGAATGAACCTTGGCCTTATTTTATTAATTCGACAACTCAAAATAGCAAATGAAAAGCATGATAAAATAGCATACATCCCACACACATATTATGATTTTATGATCTCAGTTTATGAGGGTGGAAGCCATATTGTTAAATTAAAACAAAGTTTCATGCAGTAATTGCTTGCCATTGTCTCATTCATACTTTTTTGAAGCAATTGAGCAACTCTGAATATGGTCCATAATGAAAAGAGAAAGAAAGAGGATGTATGCAAACCCCCCAAAAAGAAGTAAACACTGCTCATTATAATAATGAATCATACATACATACGCTGTTTGAGATGCAGTCCAAAAGGTGAAAAAAAATCAGTCTATTACCTTTAGTAAAATGTCTGCATTTGATTCTCTGTCTCACATCATTTATTCTGGAATGAAAAAATTTCAGTTTCTGAACAATTTCTTTGCGAGGTAAAGTTTCTTTGAGAGGTAAACTTGCTCACTGTTAAATCACAAAAAGAGAAGCAGGAAGCCAGCTTCCTGTTTTTCTGTCTAAATTTAAGCCACAGCCACCAGTAGAAATAACTTGACAGCTTAATGGGCAGCTTTCATTCTCCTTGACAATTTCTGTTACCTAAGGTCCCTTTGACCCACGGGCCCCTCAGAGCCTGTGAAATCGTCCCCACACTGCATATGTCTACTGTTAAATTTGTCCAATTATGTTGAACGTCCACCATAGTTACTGTAGAAATGATAATGGATTAGAATGAACACATTAATATAAACCTATGATTTGTCTTGCAGCTGTTAAAGAAAATTAATCAACACCTTCTAACCAATCAGATTGGATAATTCAACAGCACTGTGGCATAAATGCTATTTAACAATGTCAAGTTCTTTCATGGGCTAATCAGATCATCAATTTGGCAAATATGGCTTCTGTCGTTGCAGGGCCATGGCACGACTGCCAGCATGTACTGGACTCAGGAGAAAGCACCAGTGCCATCTACCTGCTGCGTCCACACAACTCCAACCGTCTGTTCCAGGCGTGGTGTGACCAGAGCCGTGCTCAGGGAGGCTGGACCGTCATCCAGAGAAGACTGGATGGCTCTGTCAACTTCTTCAGGAACTGGGATCAGTACAAGGTTGATTCAGCTCAACTTCTTTCAGTCCACACAGGTTTTATACAGGCAAATTAGTTAATGGGGATATTCAATATGTTAAAGTCCTCTTTGGTGTTTATAAACAAACAAAAAAAGATGTGCATGAAACCTGAATGCAAAAAGATGTGAGTAGCTGCAACCTGATGCTACTTGGATATAATCTGACTAATCTATGAAGAATTTTATTTAGGAATCAGATTGACATTAGCTTAAATGTTATCCACTTACTAGGTATTACCACTCCATTTATGGCATTTGGCAGATGCCCTATCCAGAGCGACTTACATTTATTTCATTTATACATCTGAGCAATTGAGGGTTAAGGGCCTTGCTCAGGGGTCCAACAGTGGCAGCTTAGCAGTGCTGGGAATTGAACTCATAATCTTCCAGTCAGTAGCCTAACATCTTAACCACTGAGCTACCACTGCCCTACCACTAAATGACAGGAAATGATATTTGGTTAAACTAACACTTTCAAATCGTGTAACTCTAAGATCCTTACGGCTTGCCATCCGGTCAGTGGATAAATGCTTCTGTATATACTATATGCCAGACATACAGCATATACAGTACTGTGCAAAAGTTTTAGGCACATGCAAAGAAACGCTGTAGAACAAAAATGCTAAAGAGTAAAGTTTCTACATTAAAAAAAACAAATACCGTAAAGAGCAGTAAACAGTAGTAAATGAAACAAAGTCAATATTTGGTGTATTTGGTAGTCTCCGGTACAATTAGTGCAGTTTTATAAGAAAATGAGCTGGTAAGTTTTATTGAGCATCTTACAGAACCAGACACAGTTCTTCTGGAGACTTTGACTTTCGCACTCGCTTCTTATATTTGCAGCAAAACCCAGCAGCCTTCATTGTGTTTTTTGTCTGAAAAGTGTCTCTTACGTAATATGCTGCTTTCTTTAATGACATACAAACATTTTCCTGTAACATTTAATTTTGTGCTAGAAAACTAATGTTTGGGAATCTAAAATGTTTTTGTACTGACTTGATAATGTAGAAGTAATAGAATAAAAAATCTATAACAAAGTTTGTACTAAAAAAAATAGGGTGCCTAAAACTTTTGCACAGTACTGTGTATATCTAATAAAAACTCTTAACATGTATACTAGAGAATAACTGAAAGCATACAAGTCTCTTGATGCTTTCAACTTTGTTGTTCGTGGACATGTTTTACGATTAGTCTGCTTCCCAGCACCAAGTCACAGCTCACCCCATACACACGCACAAACACACCACAGGCAATTGCTTTAAGACTACACTGAAAGCCTGGCTCCCCCTAAAATATCATTAAAATGCAGCAATAAAGTGTTTACCAAACACCTTAGCACAAGCTCCTATATGGCTCTGAGGGGTTTCTATTTACCTTTGTGTTCTCTCTCACTTTTATGCTCTTTTAGCAATATTTATGAAACAGGTGATATCCTGTTTCAATTTAATCACAGTGTGAAATTTCCACTTTTTACACAGCAAGGCTTTGGGAATCTGGATGGTGAGTATTGGCTGGGTCTGGAGAATCTCTACTGGCTGACCTCACAGGCTTCCTACAAGCTCCGCGTGCACATGGAGGACTGGCAGGGCCGGCAGGCTTTCGCAGAATATGACAGCTTCCACATAGAGCCTGAGAGCGACTGGTACCGCCTGAGACTGGGATCTTACCAGGGCACCGCTGGCGACTCGCTCTCCTGGCACAGCAATAAAGCTTTCACCACACTCGACCGCGACAAGGATGCGTACTCAGGTAACCAAGCGTTAGTAATTTTTTATATTCACTTCTCAGACTTAACCTTTCTTAAAAATAAATGTACTGCTTACTGGGTTCCGTTGTAGAATTTTACTCACAATTCCCCTAAGTAATCTTTTTATAAAGTTTAGATCAGAAGGCTAAATGTTAAGATCATTAACATTTATGAATGTGACTCAAAGACACACCCACATTTCCATATACAGTATAAACTCAAATATAGTACATGCCTTCTGTGGTATGTGATCTGCTGTTGTTAAATTGAATGATGGACTCTCCTGTGCATCCTCCATCAGGTAACTGTGCTCATTACCAGAAGGGGGGCTGGTGGTACCACATGTGTGCTCACTCGAACCTGAACGGGGTTTGGTACAGAGGAGGCCATTACCGCAGCCGCTACCAGGACGGAGTGTACTGGGCTGAGTTTCACGGAGGCTCGTACTCTCTCAAGAGGGTCACCATGATGGTTAAACCAATTCAACCTATTCAAGTACTGGTGAAGTAAAGCCAGATACTGACTACTGAATTGTACAGATGGGCAACCATTACATGAACAGAAAACACCTGACAAAAGTCTCAGAAGGACAGTACTAACTCGGTTCGGTTTCATTCTGCTGGACTTGATGACTGCATCTGTTTGGAGCATAGTATTTAACTGAACATTTTCTATCATAACTCAGATATGATAAAGATGATAATGATCAGTTGCTGAATGAAATACTTTGTTGTTGATTTATTGTCAGTGGTGGTGTTAGTTGCTCTATCAGTTTTATGAGGCTTTAGACCTCTTTAGCCCCCTCAAATAAATGTACATTATTTAGTTTAAATCATCATAGTTTTTCTGATTCATGCATACCTGTCAACTTTCATGCATTTTGTGTAGGAGTTGTGTGTTTATCACAGTTTATCACTCAAAAATTTGCAAAAGTCTGAAATAAGTGACACATATATAGGCTTTTGGGACTCTCCAATATCAACTGACACCCTTTAAGTCCCGCCCCCTTTTCCCCACTCACTTTCTGTCCAGGTAAATGGAGAATGCTTTAAAGACATTATGTTTCATCAGTGCTTATTTGTGAAAGGTTTAAGTATAAGAAAGAAAGGCACAGATTCATTTTTTCTTGTGCCTAGAAAAAAGTCAGCTCTGAAGATGTTAAATAGACTTATACAAAGTGCCAAATCTAACTTTTTGCTGGTTTTTTTTCATTTTTTTTTTCAAATAATTTTAATGTTAATGATGATTAGAGAGTGATTAAAAGTGCTGTTTGATTTCCGATGACATTCAGTGCAAACACACTCAAACAGTGCAGTGAAGCTTGTTGCAGAAAAAAAATCTTGAATGCATACAGTACCTTTTGAAAGTATTGGAATGGCAAGGCCAATTCTTTCCTCTTGATTAGATTGGATGCATTTCTCTGTAAATTGGAAGACAGGTTGTTTAGGTAGACTTCTAAATTCATTCTGCTGCTACCATCATGAGTTACATCATTAATACAGATTATTGAGCCCATTCCAGAAACAGCCATGCAAGCCCAAGCCATGAAACTACCTCCACCGTGTTTCACAGATGAGCTTGTATGTTTTGGATCATGAGCAGATCCATACTTTTTATACAGTTTGGCCTTTATATCACCTTAGTAGAGGTTAATCTTGGTTCCATAACATTTGTGGCTCATCTCTGTATTTCTTTGTGAATTCCAATCTGGCTTTCCGATTCTTACTGCTCATGAGTGGTTTGCATCTTGTGGTATGGCCTCTATATTTCCGCTCTCAAAGTCTTTTTCGAATGGTGGATTGTGATACCTTCACCCCTGCCCTGTGAATGTTGCTAGTGATGTCACTAACTGTTGTTTTTGGGGTTTTCTTCACAGCTCTCACAATGTTTCTGTTCCATGTCGGGTAGTTAGAAGACCAGTGGTTTCTTTCTTTTTCAGGACATTCCAAACTGTTGTATTGGCTATGCCCAATGCTTGTGCAATGTCTCTGATAGATTTCTCTCTTTTCTCAGCTTCAAAAAGGCTAGCTTTTCTCCCATATATGGAAAATGGTCTGCACTTATATAGCACCTTTTAACCTTAACAGTTCTACAAATCGCTTTACATTGTTTCTCATTCACCCTTTCACATGCCATGCAAAGCTCTAGCCTGCCATCAGGAGCAACTCGGGGTTCAGTGGAACCTCAAGGACACTTTGGCATGTGGGCCAGGAATCAAAACCTGCAATGGTTGGCACCCTGTCCAGTGTGTTCCCTGGGGTAGGCTTCAGGCACCCCTGTGACCTTGTGTAGGATAAGTGGTATGGAAAATAGATGGATGGATCCAATCATTTTAGTTCATCAGCATAAGCTTCTGTCTGTTTTTTTGGATTCTGCCCTTGTCTCACAATTTGAATATGTTGGGCTGCCTATTATAAGTAATTATCTGCAACTGCATCCATCTCTGCCGACTGACAGCATGAGTTGAGTTTAGCTAATTTTCTAACATTAACTGGCTGTATTTAACCTAGTCAGCCTATTTTCTTTCCTAATGCCAGATTAAACTAGCATTGATATTGTACCAGTAGCTTACATAATTGGTTGAGCAGCAAGTCAAATTCTAGATAATGGTAAATATCACAAGCTTACTGAGATTTTATGTTTTCAGGCAAAATAATAGGAACAAAAAGAATCTTCTAACAATTTTAGAGAAGGAATAAATGTTACTTTTCACATGAAAACATGACTTTGACTTAACTTCATCAGTTATGTTAGGTTTCCTCTTCTCCAGCCCTCGCTACGCTGCAAAGAGTGGCGAGTGGCGTGCTTCCGCATTCCACTGCGCGCTTTCCAGCGCTATTCAAAAACTCTCCGATGGACGTTCCATTCAGAAGGACTCTCGTTTTTGTTTAATTCGGCCATGTGCTCATGTTTTCGTTCACGTCATGTCTCCCCCTCCTGTGTTTCCCCATGTGCTCATGTTTTGGTTTGTGTCATGTCTCCGCCTCCTTAATTCTTATTGGTTCATGTTCGTCTAATTCATTCTGTGTATTATGAGTTTCAGCTGTCTGTGATTTTCTTTGTGTTTAAATACGCCACTCCGTCTCCGCTTCGGGGCGGAGTATTAGTATAATCTAGCGTCAGTTTAACTTGGATGTGTTTAACCGTGCGATTTGTTCCCGTGATTTCCAGATCACCTATCTAGCATTTGTATAGTTTAGTATAGTTGAGCGTAAGTATAGTTTCCTAGTTCGTAGCTCTGTGTTCGTGGTTCCCAAACCACCTACTTTCCTCGTGTATTTCTTCCTGTGTTTTGATTACTGCCATTGTGGATTAATTCCCTTTTGGATTCCTGCTCCTTTTTTGATCACTGCATGGATTATGGTTTGTCATTTTTGTTGTGGATTCCTGTGTTGTTTTGAATAAACTTTTCAATATCAACAGACGTTTCCCCAGTGCATGCATCCTGACTCCCTCTTCCGTCCTACACCTGGTTACGTAACAGAATACTCTGCCTAAAATGGATGCAGCGGGGAAATCTTGGGCCAGCCACACTGAGTTTTTCGTTCCTCCCTTCAATTCAGTGTCCTTTGAACAATGGACTTTTATTATTATCCCAGAGGCATATGATGGCTTCTCCATATGGCCTCAATGTTTTTTATGGAAGGCCGAAATGTATTTTCTTAGTGTAAAGGATCCCTTGCCCACCGAAGAACAGTGGTTAAGGTTCCTCCTGTCCCGCCTGGTCGGTTCTGCCCGTCAGTGGGCGGAGCTTCACCTTGCCAGTGGGTCCACCAGGATCTCTTCGGTTTCCGGCTTTGTGGATCTACTGGTTCAGGTATTTGGCAGCCCAGAATTCATGCCCGACCTCAGGACATTCTTGGGGAAGGACCGTCTGGGCCATTGGTCCAGCCAGTCATTCCTGGAGTACTACGAGAGGAAGCAGGCTAATATGGTAGCCTGCACCTCTCAACCCTGGACCCAGGAATGCGCTACCAAGGGCTGCACCCGGCAGGCCAGACTACAGTGCCCCACCTGTAAAAATCATGGAACTAAGAGCTATTACTTCTGCTCCCAGGACTGCTTTAAATACAGCTGGTGAGCACACAAACGGCTCCACAGGCGGGCAACCCCAGAGCTCCAGCCGGAGGCCCAGCAGGAGGTCTCCACAGCGGAGCTGCACCTGGAGGTAAACGTGGCAACCTCCAGCCCCGAGCTCCAGCAGGAGACCCAGCAGGAAGTCTCCTCCACAGAGCTACACCTGGAGGTAAACATGGCAACCTCCAGCCCCGAACTCCAGCCGGAGGCCCAGCAGGAGGTCTCCTCAGAGGAGCTGCCCCTGGAGGTTAACGTGGTGACCTCCAGTCCCGAGCTCCAGCAGGACGCCCAGCAGGAGGTCTCCTCAAGGGAGCTGCTCCTGCAGGTTAACATGGCGACCTCCAGCTCCGAGTTCCAGCCAGAGACCCAGCAGAAGGTCTCCACAGTGGAGCTGCTCAGGGAGGTTAACTTGGCGACCTCCAGCCCCGAGCTCCAGTTGGAGACCCAGCAGAAGGTCTCCACAGCGGAGCTGCTCAAGGAGGTTCTCGTGGTGACCTCCAGCCCCGAGCTCCAGCCTGAGGCCCAGCAGAAGGTCTCCACAGTGGAGCTGCCTCTGGAGGTTAACAAGGTGACCTCCAGCCCCAAGCACCACTCAGAGATTCAAGAGGAAACCTCCTCTCCTGGCCTGCTTACACCGGAGGTCCACGAGGAGACCTCCGCCCAAGCCATGTCCTCGTCAGAGGTTCGAGAAAAAACCTCCACTCCTGCCCAGTCCATGTCTGAGGTCCATGGGATGACCTCTTCTCAAGCTAGTCCATGTCCAGGTTCCTGCTCTAATCCCAGTCCATGTCCAAGTCCATGTCCAGGTTCCTGCTCTAATCCCAGTCCATGTTTAAGTCCATGTTCAGGTTCCAGCCCTAATCCTAGTCCATGTCCAAGTCCATGTCCAGGTTCCTGTCCTAATCCTAGTCCAAGTCCATGTCCAGATTTTTGCCCTATTCCAAGGCCAATCTCTGAGCCAGTTCTCAGGCAGGTTCCCTGTCAGGTTCTGAGTCCTGTTCCCAGTCCTGCTCCCAATCCTGTTCCCAGTCAGGTTCCCAGTCCTGCTCCCATTCCCAGTTCCAGTCCAGTTCCTCGTCCAGTTCCAAGTCCAGTTCCAAGTCCAGTTCCAAGTCCAGTTCCAAGTCCAAGTCCAGGTTCCGACCCTGTTCTTAGCCCAGTTCCTAGTTCAGTTCCAAGTCAAGTTCCTGATTTCATAGCTAGCTACATAGGTTTAATTTCTGGATGTGTGTTTGCGCTCCTTCTCAGTTCAGAGGCTGTTTTGACTCCCAGCTCTGCTTCCGACCCAGCTCATTCCTCTGTCCCTTCCTCTGTCCCTTCCTCTGTATCCAGCCCTGTCCCTTCCTCTGTCCCTTCCTCTGTCCCTTCCTCTGTCTCCAGCCCTGTCTCCAATTCAATTTCCAATGCTGTCTCCAACCAAGTTTTTGATTTTGTCTACGGTTTGCTGTCTAACCGAGTTCTCTGTTCTGTTTCCAAGACTTTCTCGAAGCCTGTCTCGAAGTCTGTTTCCAAGTCTGTCTCGAAGTCCAAGTTCTCGTCCAAGTTCTCGTCCAAGTTTTCAAGGAAAACCCGACACGCTCTGCTCTGGTTACGGGACACTGGACATAACCAGTCTCAGGTCCTGGAGGGCAGAGGTCAGGATCCTGCCCAGGGGCCCAGGTCCACCAAAGTGGATGGAACTTGCGGCGCTTCGGGAGCCGCGCCTGGGGGGGGGCTCTGTTAGGTTTACCCTTCTCTAGCACTCGCGACTCACCAGGGAGTGAGCGAGTAGCCTACTTCCGCATTCCACGGAGTGCATTCCAGCGCCATTCATAAAGACTCACGTGTTGTTTACCTCTGCCATGTGCTTTTTTGTTTTCGTATTCACGTCATGTCTCCACCTCCCGTGTTCTCCCATGTGCTTATGTTTTGGTCTGTGTCATGTCTCCGCCTCCATAACTCTTATTGGTTCATGTTTATTGTGTAATTGACGAGTTTCAGCTGTTATGGATTTGGACATGATCTCTTTGTGTTTAAATACACCGCCCCGTTTCCGCTTTGGGGCGGAGTATTAGTATAGTCTAGTATATTATAGTTTAACCGTGCGATTTGTTCCCGTGATTTCCAGATCACCTTTCGAGCGTTAGTTTAATTTAGATGTGTTTAACCGTGTGCCTTTTTTCCTTAGCGCGTAATTCGTGGTTCCCAGACCACCGTCTAGCCTAGCGTGTATTTGCTGTGTTTCTTATTTGTACTAGTTCTACCTTCTTTGGATAATAGTGACATTCCTGCTTATACATTTATGTTTATTATTATTTTCAAATGTACCTAATAAACTGAACACTTTCCCCTGCAAATGCATCCTGCTCTTCTCCTTCACCCTACAGGTCGTAACACCATGTCACGCACAGAGGTAAAACGTGCGCTAATAATTGCTCCTTTGGCCTTTTCTTGTAAAACCCTTCTTAATTCGTGTCTCTTCTGAATAATATTTTTCTGCACATTTACATTGTTTTGTTCAATTAAGGTGTTTTGGATAGCTGTGATATCCAGTTATAGATTAGACACTGCTTGTTTAACCTTAGCTGAAGTGTGTGACACAAATTGTTGGCAGAAGAGCTTTATCTGAGCCTTTCCCACCTCCCACCACTGGAGAAGATTTTCATACTCTTTCTTCTGGTTTGCCCAGCACCCAAAAAAAAAAAAACGTAAAATTCTCATTAAAATCCAAATCTTGGGTTAACTTTGTATTAAAACGCCAATAAAAATACTGTGGTTTTGTTTATGATACATGTGCTGTGATGAGGTGATGATCAGAGAACCCACAAGGCGTAACACATGCACTTATGACTCTATTACGCAGAGTGTTATTCATATAAAAGCGATCCAGGCGTGCAGCACTAACTCTCCCTGCTGCCACTTTAAGCCAACTGTATTGTCTTACACTTTTATTCTTTTCTCTCCATACATCCACCAGCCCTGTCTGTGTAATTACTTCCTCTAAAGTTTTAGCCGATAAAAGATGAGGTTCTTCACTGTTTCTATCGAGAGTAAAATCAAGTGTGCAATTAAAATCCCCACCAACAACCAGAAAGACATCTTGTGTGAAGGAAGCAAGTTTATCTTTGAGAGTTTTAAAAAGTCTGATTTTTTCACTTCCAGTATTCCGAGCGTAAATATTAATAAATACAAATTCCATGTCTTTTATTTTTGCCTTGATCATGAGCAAATGCCCCTTTTCCACCTCATTAACAGTTAAAACCTTTACATTTAATCTAGGAGAGAAAAGTATTGCCACCCCTGCACTGAGATTGGTCCCATGACTGAGAAAATACTCTGCCTCCCACTGTAAACCCCAATCTACTTCATTACTCACATCACTGAGTTTCCTGTAAAAACATTACATTTAAATCCTTTAGAGTGATACATTCTTTTAGTAAAACCCATTTATTATTATCTCTAACCCCATTTATATTTAAGGACCCGAGTCTTAAGATGTCCATGATAAAAGAGGGTAGGATGATAGTAAAAAACAGTTGTAATAGGAAGCAGAACAGAGAGAAAGAGATCCCCATGTGCACTTATTTAGGTGTACCTCTACCTTTAGTCTTGACCAATTTTTTCTTTTTCCTGACTGCTGTTAGGTATTTTTTCAATCTGAATCTTTTCAGTAGTGATATCTAAGATGCTTTCCTTATGTGCTTTCCTAACCGATAGCATGAACTTGTCCAAGTCTGGAAAAAACTTCACTAGTTCAACACTCTTCCCCTTAGTTTCATCCAGGAAGGCATTAATCTGATCCACTGTGTATAAATCACTATCAGCATCATCATCAGTAACTGAATCGTCATCATGGAAACTATCTTCAGTTACTTCTGAAACTGTGTCCATTTCATCACACTGTCCTTCATACATCTTAGCTTCCGGATCAGCCTCACTACAGACAGAGGAGTTACTGCTCTGATCCACATGATTTCCAGCATCACTGCAGCCTGCACATCATCAGCACTATGCACATTATTATCAGCAGCATTCTCTAGATTATCAGCAGCATTCACATTATCGTCAGCCACATTTGCATTTGTCTCAGCCACATTTGCTCTTACCTTTATGTTAGTATCACTCTGTACCTTCACCTGGTCAGGATCCTTCACTGTATCCTCCTGTTCTGAGCTGTGTTCTCCTGTTACAGGTGGGCCTTGCTGATCAGCAGCACGCGCTTTATGCGGGCAAGTAAAGCGCTTGTGTCCGATATCTCCGCATTCAAAACAGCGCAGACTTTCAGTGCTGGCGTACACCATGTAGGAGTTCTCTCCACTAGTGACCCGAAAAGACACCTCCAGGGATTTATTGGGAGAATTCAGGAACATGTACACCTGTCTCCTGAATGACAGGACATGTTTAAGTGTGTCGTTTTTACAGCCTAGCGGGATCATTTTCATCGCTCCAGGTGATTGTCCGAATCTGGTTTGCTCTTTGACGATGGCCTCGTTAGTGATAAATGGGGGGACATTTGAGATGGTGATTTTAGAGGCCGGGGTGGATAAAGGTGTAACTGCCACATACGTCTCCTTCACCCATATACCACTCCCAATTAACCCGCTGACCAGATTCTCGGTTTTCAGGAAGATCACGACTGCTTTGTTCATTCTGGAGGCCGAGTTGATGTTATCATGGCCCACCTGCTCTCCTACAGCGAGGAGAACATCTTCGATAGATGCGCTCACCTCCGGAACACACCTGATCCCATTCCGGAGGGAGAGAGGTGATGCTCCCCCTGAAGGGGTAGACGCCATGTCACCACACACACACACACACACACACACACACACACACACACACACACACACACACACACACACACACACACACACACACGGACTTCTAACTAATATCACTAACCTACAACAAACTAAAAGTGCTCAAAGAAAGTAAGGAAAAGAAAATAAAGATTAAAGAATCTGAGGAAAAACTCAGCAAGCGCTCTCACACGCGGCTCTCACGCTAACCACACCCACTCCCAGCATGCACCAGAGAGAGAGAGAGAGAGAGAGAGAGAGAGAGAGAGAGAGAGAATTCCACTTATGCCCTGTTCAGTATATACAGTATGATACTTGATTTTTTAATCTTTCCCCACAGAGCTCCCAGACCAGGTGTCCATCAGCACTCTGGGTCACAGAGGGCCGATGATTGAAGGCAGACAGTACGAGCTCCAGTGTGATGTTCAGAATGTTGCTCCTGTTCATCTCCTCACTGTGAACTGGTACAAAGGACAACAGCTAGTGAAAAGAGAACATTTTCCTGATGAGACCTTATTTCCAGATAATAAAACTACGACACTTCAGATCTCTCCGAGCAAAGATGATGATGGAGTTCAGTACAGATGTGAGGCAGAACTGAAACTGGGACCAGAAGGACCTCAACCTCCTCCTATAGTAACATCAGATCCTCTCAACATTACAGTTCACTGTGAGTGTTTCACAGAGCCTTTAGACTTTATATATCTGAGCGGTATATTTTTATATTGCATTTTTTCCTGACAATTTCTTTCAGTCTAAATGAGAAACATATTGTTTTCTCATATTAGTGTATGCTCATTTTTCAGACAAACTTGTAATAACTTCTTCAAATTGGTCCCCTATAATAAATATCTCCTTAAGACCATATTTTATAATGTTATGGGAGAAAAATACGGGTTTTCTTGTGTGTATTTCTTTCCCTTGTCTCCGTTGATACTTAAATATTTTGCTTATTTTCCTTAATGTGATTATTTCTTAGTTATTCATTTGAAAGCATATTACACAGTAACCACTTTGAATTAGAAGCACAAGTTAAGACTGGTGTGGTCAATGATTTTCAAGCCAGCTTTTTAAGTTGTTACTTTTTGTAATATTTGGTGAGAGAGAGAGAGAGAGAGAGAGAGAGAGAGAGAGAGAGAGAGAGAGAGAGAGAGAGAGAGAGAGAGAGAATTCCAGAATCTCTTGCCTCTGCCATCTGTAAACAGGAGAGATAAGACTAATGAACATCCAACCAATCAGGACAGCATGGTGTGTCTAATTGCCAATCATGTTCTGTCACGGGCAAATTCTGTGTTGAATTAAGTGCGCATAGTGAGGATTTAATAAAGACTTTGCCCTATCTGTATTCAGACCTCAGACATAACTACAAACGGAAGAGCTAGTCAGATAGTTGTATGCGATTTGTGCATGCAGGGTGAGGCATTTATTTTATTTATTTTTGCATGATGTGAACTACACACAGTTGATTTGCATAATCTGAATGGGATGGCTTAGAGAATCGACTTAGTCACTTGCCAAAGTAAATCATTGTCTTTTGAATGTGTTTCTGAGGATGGTCCTGCTTATATTCGCTTTAGACTGACCAAATTAATATTTTTATTTTGAATGTAAAAAATCTGACTGAACCACATGAGAAACTTTATTTATACACCAACATATTCCAGTACAATTGACAACCGAATGTTGTAAAAGGCCACGTGCCTTTTCAAAACCCAATGTGCTCTCCAAATTAAAATGGAAACTGATTAAAATTAAAAGATTACATGTATTCTATTTAAAATCTGACCTCAAAACAAAAGTCAAATAACCAAAGGTACAATTATCTTTCCCCATAATTATTTGTAAATGACTTAAATGGAATAATATGTTTGGCAGTTGATTGTCCCATTAAATTTCAGCCTATTAAATCTACTTAAATCAAATCAGTTGTGGCAGATTGTCCTCCTGAGCTCAGTGGCCTTGTGCTGGACCCTCCTGAGCTGGTGGTATGATATGGAGAGCCAGTCTCAGTGAGCTGCCGTTCCCTCTCCAACTACACTGATCTGAGCTGGAGAGTTCCACTGGGAAATGTGTTGAGTCCTGAAAATCAGACCGTCACCTGGAAAACAGACAATCTGACCGACTGGGAATAGCAGCTGTATCACAAGTGACAGTATTCCACAACATTAATTGCAGTTATAAATGATTAAAGAGTATGATGTCTAATTCTTTAATAAATAGGAAATTGCAGTAGTTGTCAAATGACTGTGGTATAAGAGGAATAAAACATGCTGTTATAGGAAATTAATCAACTTTAGGGTGATAACAGTAACTCCACCCTGTTGTTGATTATTTTCCTATATGAGCATATCCCCAAGTGCTTTATTCCTCTTATACACAGCCGTTTGCCAATGAATATAATTTTTAATTTATTAATGAATGACACCTCATACTTTTTATCCATTTATAGTTATAATTATTTTTGTAGAACATTATCACTTATTTATGATAAATCCTTATTTAAAAAATTATTTTAAAATTGACTAATACATAAAAAGACAGAGGGGCTTTTTATATTTATAGGACACAAATAACAATATAATCTAACTTTCTGATATGCGTTGCTGTTTGCATTGTAAAAATATTCATGATTATTAGGCTATAATACAGTTACCTACACAGTATTGGAGCTGATTTGTTTGTGTAAACCTTCTCCACAGATGGCCCAAAAATTGACCAATACAGTTCATCAGGGGTGGTGAAGAAAGGCAGAGACGTGTCTCTGAGCTGCACTGCTGAGGGAAATCCAGAGCCTGAAGTGAGATGGAGCTTTCAAAATCAAATTAAGGCCACTGGGAGGCGGCAAACAGCTCTGAGAATTTCTAAAGCCTCGCGTGCTGATGATGGTGTATATACCTGCACCGCTATAAATGATCTCGGGAACCACACAAGGACAGTCTCACTGATGGTAGAAAGAAAGTCTGATGTCACTGGTATGAGTGTAGGCCAGAGGAAACACTGTATGTTGTTATCAACGAAATGTGCTATAAGATTCATAATCTCTCTGTACAGCAATGGTGTGTCAAGATTAAAATTTCATGCAGGTCTGAGCAGGTTGAGCCAAAGTGTAAACAGCAGTTGCTATATATAAATATATATATATATATATATATATATATATATATATATATATATATATATATATATATATATATATATATATATATATATTTTTTTTTTCTATAATTTTGCTACCAAAAGCTAAATTCAGTTGAAATATAATCGTTAATATTATGCATGCCAGCTAACAAAATTATACAATATAGTGTATACTTGAATTGAAAATTATGTAGCTTTTTATTTCTAAATGTTCACATAGGCTATAAAATCTCACCAATTAAAAACTTAAGCAACTAAAACCACACGAGAAACTTTATTTATACACCAACCAATTCCAGTACAGTGGACAACCAAATGTTGCAAAAGGCTGCATGCAAATCTTTTCATAAAATCCAATGGGCTCTCCAAATTAAAATGGATATGTTTTTTTGGCTTTGAAATTACACACATTCTATTTATAATCTGATCTCATAACAAAAATCAAATGACCAATGGTACAATTATGTTTCTCCATAATTAATAGTAAAATGATTTAAATGGAGTAATATGTTTTGGCAGGTGATTGTCCCATTAAAGTTCAGCCCGTTAAATTAGTGGTGGAGTTTGGCGCTTCAGCCTCAGCTATCTGTTCTACAGCCATCGCCCACTATGACATAACCTCCAATAAATGTTTCAATACAATACAATTCTCGAGTGGAATCTTTGCCCATTTCTTGTGTGCAAATTCTTCCAGCTAATTAATGTTCCTCAGTTCCCCTGCCATCACAGCTTTCTTTAAAACCGATTGCTGAACCAAGCTTTAGTTGATTTAGACATAAGCTTGGGATCATTGTCTTGCTGGAAAGTCCAGTGATGCCCAAGCTTCCATGTGCACACTGAAGGAATCACATTTCCCCACAAGAAGGCCTCATATTTCAAAGAATCCCTGATGCCAGGCACAACGTCAGTTCCTGCAGCAGCAAAACACCCAGCAACAATATTGACTCAGATCTATACTTGACCATGGGGATGAGCTTTCCTTCATAAGCCTGATCCATGGGTCCAAACAGTTTCAGTTTAGTTTCATCACTACATAAAACTCTCCCAGTCCCCCAGAACTCCACAGACTTATCCAAATTCCTTCTTGCATATTCAAGTTGACATTTTATGTGATCCTTCATCAAGACTGGAGTACAGCGAGGTGTCTGGGCATGAACTCCTTGCATGTTTTGTGTTCTTATAGTGTTCCCTGCTACTTTTGTTCCAGTTTTCATCAGGTCATCCTAACTACAGTTAAGTAAATTAATCTAACATTTATATATGGGGCTTTGAAAAATGACTGTGATTTCAGTGTAGTGAACACACTCAACAAATCATGAACCTCATTCATATTGTCTTTTTGTGCGTAACTGTTTTTATAATCTTTGTCATTTTTAAAGCACTTGTATATTTAAGATTGCTATGTTTTATTCAATGCTCACATTAAGTTGGGACATTGTGTAAAATGTAAATGATTTGAAAATCTCATAAGCCCATATGTTATTCACAACAGAACATAGACAACATATTGAATGTTTAAACTGAGGAAATGTACCATTTTAAGAAAAGAATAAGGTAATTTTGAATTTGATGGCCACAACAAGTCTAAAAAAAAGTTGGGAGGGGGGCAACAAAAGGCTGGAAAAGTAAGTTTTACTAAAAAGAAACAGCTGGAGGAACATTTTGCAACTAATTAGGTTAATTGACAACAGGTCAGTAACATGATTGGGTATAAAAGAGTATCTTAGAGAGGCAGAGTCTCTCAGAAGTTGTTATATATATATATATATATATATATATATATATATATATATATATATATATATATATATATATATATATATATATATATATATATAAAATCAAAGTGTGTTATGATCAGTTATAAATATAAATCAACCATAAAGGGGAATGTACTTATATATACAGATAATTAACTACAATGGATTATAATTAATTATGAATATATGTATGGTCTAGATCAGCTTGTAGAATTAGCTTTAGTTTAGTTTTAGAATTAAATTCGAAGAGGCTGATCAGTTTGTCCACCAAACTCAACAGTGTAATCTTCATATTACTCTTAAATGGGATTATTCTTCTGGCCAAGAGAAATAATTCTCCGGTTCTATTACTAACAGAACAAAGCATGTAGCGAAAAGCAAAACGTTAAAGTGACCTTATTTATGAGCAGCAACAGAGACAATCAAGCGTGATAATAATAGATTTTAATAAATGAATGAAACTATGAATACATACAGCTAGATCTAGGCAAATAATACATATATACAGGAAAACGAATGTAAAGAAAGAAAGGGGGTGAAGATACAAGAATGGCAAACAACACAAACAGTTAACCTTGAGAACCAGCAAAGAATCACATCACCTAAAATAGGTGTATAAGCTTAAAACACATCTAGAGATCGATTGAGAACGATACTTGCAATTTTTTCTGTGTTGAATTACAGATGCGTGCGAGATTCGGCGCATTCGTGAGCTGGAGTTCGTTGGTTTCTTCCGTGCCGTTAGCGGGAAGTTTGAACGGAGTTAACCTGAAAGCACGTTTTGCCAGGGAGATGAGTGCAGAAGTTGAAGAAGGAAGCAGCTGGGGCTGAAGAAAGAGAGAAGGGGAGAGGAACGTGTGTTGTTGTCTTTTAAGGACAAGCCAGTCCACACCTCTCTTTGGGCAATTGACGAATCCTGAATGTGAATTTTGGGAGGGAGAAGGTTTCCTTTGTCTCCCTTTACAACCTGATTTGCATCTCTGGGGTGGCGCCGGATTAGTATCGTCTTATTACAAAGTATAGTAAAAAGCATAACATAATGCATCCTATCGTAACATAATATGTGTCATCAATCAGGGCATCAAGAGAGGATTAATTGAAGACCAAATTCGATAGGGTAGAAAGACATTAAGAGAGTGGGGTATCCTTACACATGGTTACTGGCATTTCAACTTATTCTAAACTTAACTAAAGATCATACTAGGTTGATTACACAGGACAAACAATGCATGCACACAAGAATACATCATATACTATTCTGGCATAGTATAATTATGGGTTAAATTCAGGGAGTGTTCTGTTATGTGTGTGCATGAGTCCTGGGTGTGTGTGTGTGTGGGAGAGTTTGTGTATTTCGACATTCCACAAAGGGGGTGTCTGGTCAGATTGGCCCTCGGTGCCTGGAGAAAAGGGAGGGGGTCAGTCCAAGAAGTCACTTTGGAACGGTGGAGACTCTTTGACCTGCTGGAGCCAGGTTGGTGATTTGCCTAGAGAGGGCAAAAGTTAAAAACTTTGCTGGGCCTAGTGTAGCATCCAGCCAGTTTGATCCAGTCCAGACACTACAGAAGTAAGCTTGGTAGTTGTCAGAACGAGGTGAACGTGCAAATACTTCGCGCCAAGGCGAAGAAACAAAAAACTTAAATACATGAATGGGAACGAGACTAAACACAAAACACCTGAAACTCATAATGACACATAAAGCAGATAACCAATAAACATACAGGGGTGGAGACATGACATGAACGAAA
The DNA here is from genome assembly GCA_023630585.1 of Cranoglanis bouderius. NCBI lineage: Eukaryota > Metazoa > Chordata > Actinopteri > Siluriformes > Cranoglanididae > Cranoglanis > Cranoglanis bouderius. The sequence goes on along the minus strand of CM042551.1, from coordinate 5,515,449 downwards.
ACAAAGATATACATGGCGACGTAAACAAAATGAGAGTCTGTGAATGCGGAAGTGCGCTCCTAACAGAGCCCCCTCCCCCCCAAAGTCTTGACCCCTTTGGTGGCCCTGGGCCCCTGGGCAGGATAGCAATCTCTGCCCCCCAGGTCCCAAGGCAGGCATAGTCCATAGTTCTCAGGCATGAGCGGAGCGTGGTTGGCCGTCCCATCAGCCACAGGCATGAGCAGAGCGTGGTGGGCTGTCTGGTCGGCCACAGGAGTGAACGGAGTGTGGCGGGCTGTTCGGTTGGCCTCTGGCATGAGCGGAGCATGGCTGGCCGTCTCCTCGGCCTCAGACATGAACGGAGCATGGCGGGCCGTCTGGTTGGCCTCTTGCTGGAACTTGGACTGGAACTTGGACTGGAACTTGGCCTCGGGGGCTGCCTGGTCGGCCCTGGGCAGGAACTTGGACTGGAACTTGGACCAGGGGGCTGCCTGGTCAGCCCCGGACTGGAACTTGGACTGGAACTTGGCCTTGGGGGATGCCTGGTCGGCCCCTGGCAGGAACTTGGACCGGAACCTGGATAGGGACTTGGACAGGGACTAGGACAGGAACCTGGACTGGGACCTGGACTGGGACCTGGACAGGGACCTGGACTGGGACCTGGATTGGAATCCGAACTGGAATCTGAACAGGGACTAGGACTGGAACCTGAACTGGAACCTGTACTGGAATCTGGATGGGGACCTGGATGGGGACCTGGACTGGGACCTGGACTGGAACTTGAACTGGAGCCTGAACTGGGACTAGGACAGGAACCTGGACTGGGACCTGGATTGGGACCTGGATTGGAATCCAAACTGGAATCTGAACAGGGACTTGGACTGGAACCTGAACTGGAACCTGAACTGGAACCTGGACTGGGACCTGGATTGGGACCTGGACAGGGACCTGGACTGGAACTTGGACTGGAACATGAATGGGGACCTGGACTGCGACCTGGACTGGAACCTGAACTGGAACCTGGACAGGGACTTGGACACAGACTAGGACAGGAACCTGGACTGGGACCTGGACAGGGACCTGGACTGGAACCTGGACTGGGACCTGGATTGGGACCTGGACAGGGACCTGGACTGGAACATGAACGGGGACCTGGACTGCGACCTGGACTGGAACCTGAACTGGAACCTGGACAGGGACTTGGACAGGGACTAGGACAGGACCTGGACTGGAACCTGAATGGGGACCTGGACTGGAACCTGGACTGGAACCTGAACTGGAACCTGGACAGGGACTTGGACAGGGACTAGGACAGGAACCTGGACTGGAACCTGGACTGGGACCTAGATTGGAATCCAAACTGGAATCTGAACAGGGACTTGGACTGGAACCTGAACTGGAACCTTGCTTTGGAGGCCGCCTGGTCGTGTGAGCGGAACATGGACTTGGACATGAACTGGGGCGTGAACCTGGGCAGGAACATGGGCATGACCCTGGGCATGGCCCTGGACATGGACCCGGGCATGAGCTGGAGCATGGACTTGGGCATGAACTTGGGCATGGACTAAGACATGGACCAGGGCATGGACTAGGGCATGAACATGGACATGAACCTGGGCAGGGACTGGGGCATAGCTCTGGAGAGGAGATCGCCTCATGGACCTCCGGCATTAATGTGGCTTGAGTGGAGGTCTCCTCGTGGACCTCCGGCAGGAACGTGGCTTGAGCAGAAGTCTCCTTGTGGACCTCCGGCATGAACGTGGCTTGGGAGGAGGTCATCCCATGGATCTCCAGCATGAATGTGGCTTTGGATGTCATCCCGTGGACCTCCGGCATGAACGTGGCTTGAGAGGAGGTCATCCCCTGGACCTCCAGCATGGACGTGGCTTGAGAGGAGGTCATTCCGGGGACCTCCAGCATGAACGTGGCTTGAGTGGAGGTCTCCTCATGGACCTCCATCTGGAACAGGGCTGGAGCTGAGGTCGCCACATTGACCCTTGGTCGGAGCTCCGCTAAGGATACCATCTGCTGGGTCTCCAGCTGGAGCTCAGGGCTGGAGGTCGCCAGGTTGACCTCCAGTTGGAGCTCCACTGAGGAGACCATCTGCCGGGGTTCCAGCTGGAGCTCAGGGCTGGAGGTCGTCCGGTTGACCTCCAGTTGGAGCTCTGCTGAGGAGACCATCGGCTGGATCTCCGGCTGGAGCTCTGTGCTGGAGGTCGCCAGGTTGTCCTCCAGTTGGAGCTCTGCTGAGGAGACCATCTTCTGGATCTTCGGCTGGAGCTCGGGGCTGGAGGTCACCAGGTTGACCTCCAGTTGGAGCTCTGCTGAGGAGACCATCTGCTGGATCTTCGGCTGGAGCTCGGGGCTGGAGGTCGCCAGGTTGACCTCCGGTTGGAGCTCCGCTGGGGCGACCATCTGCTGGATCTCCGGCTGGAGCTCTGGGGGTGCTTGCTTGTGGAGCCGCTTGTGGGCACACCAGCTGCCCTTAAAGCACTCCTGCAAGCAAAAGTGGGAGCCATCTCTCCCTTGTTTTACACAGGTGGGGCACTGTAGTTTGGCCTGTTGGATGCAGCCCTCAGTCGCGCACTCCTGGGTCTGCGGCTGAGAGGTGTTGGCCGTTCAGCGCACAGCGCGGGGGGGGGAACCCTAACAGAAGTAAAGCAGTTTTCAGATTTTTGTGCAACTTCAGTCCTCTGGTCTACAATTACTGAGTCTGGCCCACTCCATATATCACCCAGAATATGTGCCACAGGGCCCATCGCCAATTTAATCAGCACTGTGCATTTTGTTTTGTGTATATTTCATGGATTTAGTGGATAGTGGAACTCAAATTAGTGGAAAACCTCGGACCTGGCAACCCTTACCCGACATTACCACAGAAACCACAATACCACAGTAGAAAAAAAAAAAAAAAAAAAAAAAAAAAAAAAAAAAAAAAAATTCCTAATTCATTCTGATTGGTGTACATTTACAGTCAGTTCACAGATTGGCTAATAAGTGTGCCACTAGCTGAACCCAGTGTAGGAGTTGGAAATTTTCGGAATACGGGTTGGAAAAATAGCTCCAGTAGACATGGAGTGTACTGCACATGCGTGTTGCAGAACGTTAGGAGATAGCGAAGAAGAAATGATCCATGCTCCTGTTTGTATCAGCACCAGGTGGCCAAAAGAAGAACTGCTCTGTTCATATGTGAAATTTTTCCTTCATAAAAATATTTATTTCATATAAGAAAGAAGATGTCTATATTCAAAGGAAAATGCAAACAATAAAGTAAAAAAAAAAAACATGACATTGTTTCATGTGAATATTCCTTTACATTATTATTTTTATTGTTAATAATAATAATAATAATAATAATAATAATAATAATAATAATAATAATAATATTCTAGCATGCGTTCCCCGAGATTTCAGTGAAATAAGGCTATAATAAGGCTATAATTAATAATATTATTCATAAATGAAAATAAAATGAAAATAAATCCACTTTATTAGGAACACCATACTACTCCGGTTTCTCCCCCAGTCCAAAGACATGCATTGTAAGCTGACTGGCATGTTAGAAAGTGTCTGTAGTGTGTGATTGTGCCCTGCGATGGACTGGCACCCCGTCCAGGATCCCTGCAACCCAGTAAGGATAAATGGTATAGAAAATGGATGGATGGACCGTTTAAATTTCCTTATTTAATCGAAACAGTTTTGTAACTTGGAGGAAGTGAACAACTCTGAATATGGTCCCTAATAAAAAGGGAAAGAAAGAGGATGTTTCAACCACAAGTAGAGAAGTAAAATCTGCTGAATATAATAAAGAATCATACACATTTCTGAGGGGTGCTGTTTGGGATGCAAACTAAAGGTGATAAAATCAGCCTATTACTTTTAGTACATCGGTGAAAAAAAGGTAAAATGTCTGCATTTGATACTTTGTCTCACATCATTTATTAAAGGATAAACATTTTTAAATTTGGTCTTTTTTTAAACAAATTCTTTAAGAGGGAAATTTGCTGTAAACTGCTCACGACTGTTAAACCACAAGACAAGAAGCATAAGCTGCTGAATAGATCCGTGAGTCACAGACCAGCCCAGGTGCTTCCTGTTTTAATGCCTTTCCAAATTTAAGGCATAGCCACCATTAGAAATATCCTGACAGGGTAATGGACAGCTTTCATTCTCCTTGAAACCTTAAGCTCCTTGTTACCTTAAGGTCACCTCAACCCCCATGTCTCTTCACAATCTGTGGAATCGTCCCCACCTTTTTCTCCTTTGCTGCACCACTGCTGACAGGACAGGATGAAGCTTGTCTCCACACTCCACAAGTTAGCCTGTTTTCTTTGCTAATGCAAATTTAAACTAGCTTCAATTCCAGTAACATACTGTAATTGTCAAAGTCAAATTCTAGCTAATGGCAAATATACACAAATGCAAACATACAGTGACTGAATGTTTAAAAATAATAAAAAGTATTTAAAAAGTAATAAAAGTTACTTTTCACATCACCCTAACATTTTTTTCATGTGGGGTTTGTGTCTTTAAATTAATCTCTTTAACTTAAACAGCCTCATACACCAATCACCAATACTGATATTGGTGTATACTATATGTGGATACCTGAACATAACACTCATATATGCTTTTTGAACATCCCATTGCATCCCATTGCAGATTTATTCCACCTTCACTGGTATAATAACCTCCACTCTTCTGGGAAGGCTTTCCACTAGATTTTGGAGCGTGGCTGTGGGGATTTGTGATCATTCATCCACAAGAGCATTAGTGAGGTCAGGCACTGATGTTGGGTGAGGAGGCCTGTGGTGCATTCGGTGTTCCAGTTCATCCCAAAGGTGTTCAGTGGGGTTGAGGTCAGGGCTCTGTGTAGGACACTCAAGTTCTTCCACACCAACCCTAACAAACCATGTCTTCATGGTGCTTGCTTTGTGCACAAGGGCATTGTCATGCTGAAACATGTTTGAGCCTCTTAGTTCCAGTTGAGGGAAATTGTAAATGCTTAAGCATACAACGATGCTCTATACAATTGCGGGGCCATCACACATGGGTGTGATGATCAGGTGTCCACAAACCTTTGGCCATATAGTGAATGTGTGTAACTTAACAACAGCAACAACAACAAGTAAAATAATAATCCCAGCAACATTTTGCTTATGTTGTATCCTGTTTCTATTAGAACTTAATGATTTTTACACATTACATATCTCATATTACATATTTGTAAATCAAATGTGAGGTAGTGTTATGAAATTTTTATTAAAGGTGCAGTCAGTGATTTAAACTGCTGTTGTAATATTTGTTGAAGTTCATCACATTTTAGTAGCTTCTATAGAATACCAGCTCAGAGAGAGAGAGAGAGAGAGAGAGAGGAAATCCAGTAGATGTAGACCAACATCCAACCATTCAGGACAACATGGTGTCTCTACTTGCCAGTCATGTTGTGTCAGGGCCATCTTTAGTGTTGAAGTGAGGTGTGCACAGTGAGGATTTAATTCTGACATTGGCTGAATTCAGACCTCAGGGATAAGTACAGACTTAAGTGCTAGTGAGACAGTTGTGTGGGATATGCGGGGTGGAGTTTTGTGCGTAAAATCCTATTTAATTCAATTTTATTTTATTTGTATAGGGCTTGTAACAACGGGCATTGTCACAAAGTAGCTTTACAAAAATATCTAGATGTGGATTTAGATTTAAATCCCTCCTGAGCAAGCCAGATGTAATGGTGGCAAGTGAAACAAAATTCCCTGAGATGACAAGAGGGAGAAACCTTGAGAGGAACCAGACTCAGAAGTGAACCATTTCCTTCTGGGTGACACCGAATAGTGTGAATATGATTTATTACTCTTTATATATATACTATAAAGTCAAACAGTGCTACAAACAGTGTGTTAAACAGATCTTTGGTTTGAGTCATTTTTATTTTCAGTTATTTTAGTTTCAGTTATTTAAGTTACCCACTGAATAATGAATGACACTTAACATAATGAATGAATGTAAACTGCTTCCAACAAGTGGAATCATAACGCTATCCAAGTGAGAACATCCACAACCATCTTTAGGCTATCCATGTGATACCATCCACAGCATTTTCACAGCAATCTTTAAACTATCCATGTGGGGCTATCCTGAGAAGCAGTGAGTGTTCCCAGGTGAAGGAGGCTCCAAGCAGAAGAGCATCAAGATGGATCAGGCAGGACCGAAATAGCCAACAGGAGTTAAGCGTGGCTCAATAGAGAAACAGGGAGAGCATCCAAACATCCAAGTTTACCAAAATGCTTTATGCTCATGAACCCTCCATATCTATGCCTTTACATCAAGAAAGCTATTAACAAAAATTCTTTCCTAAACAAGTGAATTTTCAGCCTAGACTTAAAGATTGAGACTGTGTCTGAGTTCCGAACACTAATGGCTGTTCCATAACTGTGGGGCTTTGTAAGAAAAATCTCTGCCCCTTGCTGTATTCTAGGTACTAATAATGAGCATGTAGCACAAATGAAAATGAAAATGATCAAAGCTGGCATGTTGGATAATAAAAGACTTTTACTGGGAGCCAGTGCAGTGTGGATAAGTAGTGGTGATATGATCAACTTCTTAAAATAACTTACATCCCACACACATTATGATTTCATGATCTCAGTTTAGTATTGCATTTCATTATGTTTTATGCATGGGTAGTGGTCAGCGCACAAAATAAAAAAAAAAAAAAAAAACAACTCCAAACTGAAAGCCTATGCTGGATCAAGTGCTATATTATAATCTGACAAATAATGAGGGTGGAAGCCATATTGTTAAATTAAATAAAAGTTTCATGCAGCAATATATTAGATTTCTATTAGATGCGCGACATTGTCATTCATATGTCATCATTAGTCTTTTTTATTTTTTATTCATAAATTGTGTGTTGCTTTGATGTTATATAATATTACATTTTACCACAGAGCAAATGAGATTTCATTATTCAATCCAGATTTTCTAAATATTGATATAACCTTTGGAACTAAGTGGCAAACACTTTGGAAGTAAATAGTCCGTAATGAACAAAAAAAGAAAAAGGTCGGTTAAACCACAAGAAGATAAGTAAAAGCTTCTGGAGATATCCTATTCACACACCAGTCCAGATGCGTCCTATATTCAATTTTATTTTTCCAAATTTGAGGAATGGCCACCAACTATAATAGAATAACTAGAATAACAGGCCTGGTGAATGTATGTTCTTATTCACTTTTTATTCCTCTAGACAATTTGGGTTGTCTTAGGTTCCCGTGGCCCTTGTGTCTACTCAGAATCCTTGGATACATCCCCACCCTTTACCACACCCCTGCTGAAAGGACAGGAAAGAGCTTGTATCCACATTGCATATACAGGTGCATTTCAATAAATTAGAATGTTGTGGAAAAGTTCATTTATTTCAGTAATTCAACTCAAATTGTGAAACTTGTGTATTAAATAAATTCAGTGCACACAGACTGAAGTAGTTTAAGTCTTTGGTTCTTTTAATTGTGATGATTTTGGCTCACATTTAACAAAAACCCACCAATTCACTATCTCAACAAATTAGAATATGATGACATGCCAATCAGTTAATCAACTCAAAACACCTGCAAAGGTTTCCTGAGCCTTCAAAATGGTCTCTCAGTTTGGTTCACTAGGCTACACAATCATGGGGAAGACTGCTGATCTGACAGTTGTCCAGAAGACAATCATTGAGACCCTTCACAAGGAGGGTAAGCCACAAACATTCATTGCCAAAGAAGCTGGCCGTTCACAGAGTGCTGTATCCAAGCATGTTAACAGAAAGTTGAGTGGAAGGAAAAAGTTTAGAAGAAAAAGATGCACAACCAACCAAGAGAACCGCAGCCTTATGAGGATTGTCAAGCAAAATCGATTCAAGAATTTGAGTGAACTTCACAAGGAATGGACTGAGGCTGGGGTCAAGGCATCAAGAGCCACCACACAGAGACGTGTCAAGGAATTTGGCTACAGTTGTCGTATTCCTTTTGTTAAGCCACTCCTGAACCACAGACAATGTCAGAGGTGTGTTAACTGGGCTAAGGAGAAGAAGAACTGGACTGTTGCCCAGTGGTCCAAAGTCGTCTTTTCAGATGAGAGCAAGTTTTGTATTTCATTTGGAAACCAAGGTCCTAGAGTCTGGAGGAAGGGTGGAGAAGCTCATAGCCCATGTTGCTTGAAGTCCAGTGTTAAGTTTCCACAGTCTGTGATGATTTGGGGTGCAATGTCATCTGCTGGTGTTGGTCCATTGTGTTTTTTGAAAACCAAAGTCACTGCACCCGTTTACCAAGAAATTTTGGAGCACTTCATGCTTCATTCTGCTGACCAGCTTTTTGAAGATGCTGATTTCATTTTCCAGCAAGATTTGGCACCTGCCCACACTGCCAAAAGCACCAAAAGTTGGTTAAATGACCATGGTGTTGGTGTGCTTGACTGGCCAGCAAACTCACCAGACCTGAACCCCATAGGGAATCTATGAGGTATTGTCAAGAGGAAAATGAGAAACAAGAGACCAAAAAATGTAGATGAGCTGAAGGCCACTGTCAAAGAAACCTGGGCTTCCATACCACCTCAGCAGTGCCACAAACTGATCACTTCCATGCCACGCCGAATTGAGGCAGTAATTAAAGCAAAAGGTGCCCCTACCAAGTATTGAGTACATGTAGAGTTAAATGAACATACTTTCCAGAAGGCCAACAATTCACTAAAAATGTTTTTTTATTGGTCTTATGAAGTATTCTAATTTGTTGAGATAGTGAATTGGTGGGTTTTTGTTAAATGTGAGCCAAAATCATCACATTTAAAAGAACCAAAGACTTAAACTACTTCAGTCTGTGTGCATTGAATTTATTTAATACACAAGTTTCACAATTTGAGTTGAATTACTGAAATAAATGAACTTTTCCATGACATTCTAATTTATTGAGATGCATCTGTACCTACCATTTTCCACTGTTTATGTACAACATTGTTCAAAACTACATTGACTATCAGCTATCAGCCCCACCCATTGGAGTACCCTTTTGACCTTCCTTATCCTTATGTGCACAAGGTGCTCTGCCCATCCCTCCCTCCAAGTGAAGTAAACTGTAGGTAACTGATGGTCAGTCTGAAGAATGATGTACATTAAATGTTGTAAGATTTGCAGGAGCTTTGTGGAGCCTGAAAAGGAAAGTGGTGGGTGGTGCTGAAGGCTGGTTTTGCAGTAGCAGAGTAGCTTCTAGAAGCCTGTGAGGTCTCGGGTGGGAATGAACCACAGGTATCTATAGCACTCAGTGAGTTTGTTCACTCAGGGCATGGTGTAGGTGTCAAAGTCTGACGCCATGTTGAACCTCTGAAAGTCAAGGGGACCAATTAGACTTTGACACTATCAACATGGGCCTGAACCTAGGGGACCTTCTTTCTATTATAACAAGATAGAACACATGTCTGGAAAAAAGTGCTATTTGAAATATAAATCAAAGATGATAATATCATTCTAATTACTTTTGGTACTACAATAAAGGGATCACCAAAAGGTTTATTTATTTATTTATTTATTTTTTAAATTTGAAACTTTTCAAAAAACTTGCAACAGCCCATGGCAAATGAACTATAAAGAATTCTATGATTCGTTCATTCATGATGAAGTAAAAAAAAGTGAAAAATGCACACAATGCATCACCTGTGAAAATGCTGAATAAGGGAGAAATAAAATATAACAGGGTGTTCTCTTTTTATTTTTTGCTTATTTGTTTATTTATTTAATATGTTTATTAAAGAATGGCACATCATATTATTTATCATTTATAGATACCATTAATGTTGTTGAATCTTCGCAAAACAAGTTCCTGTTAAAATGTACAATATAGCATCTATAGATATTAATACCCTCACCAGACTCTCTTTATTCTCTCACTAAAATAATAAGACAAAAATTGTAGTTCATATTACTGAGAAAAAAAAAAAACTTCTGCAGACTTTTCTTTGGTGGAAAACTTAAAATTACAGCCTCTGACTGGAGATTCCTTCCATAAATACTAATAAATAAATAAACATCACCATATCTACAGTTCGGTTATGTCAAACAACTTGTCCAATTTGTCCACCATACAGGACCTTGTGAATAAGTTGTAACTGTAGAAATGATAATGTATTAACAAAGCCAGCTTCTTTCATGAGTTAATAATAATAATATCATTAATTTGGCAAATATGGCTTCTGTTGTTGCAGATCCATGGCAAGACTGCCAGCACGTCCTGGACTCAGGAGAAAGCACCAGTAGCATCTATCTGCTGCATCCACGCAACTCCAGCCATCTGTTCCGGGAGAAGTGTGACCAGAGCGGCACTCAGGGAGGCCGGACCATCATCCAGAGGAGACTGGACAGCTCTGTCATCTTCTTCAGGAACTGGGATCAGTATACGGTTGGCTCATCTCACCTTCTTTCTATCCACACAAGTTTATTCCAAGAATTAGTTAATGGGGACATGCAATATAGTAATCTACAGTGGCCTAGAATGCAAGTGCATGCAGGTCTAGCATGTTTAACATTTGTGAAGCCATTTCATCATTTCCTGCTGCTGTAACACAGCTTCCCACACCAAGTCACAGCTCACCACAGCTCACCATGCACACAGAAAAACAAAAGACTGTTTTCTCTGCCCTCCATTACCAAGAATTATTACATACACACTATTTTATGCACATCCTCATGTTGCACACATGTTGCACATATATACAATTGATCTGCATCTGATATATATATATATATATATATATATATATATATATATATATATATATATCTTCATAGTCAACATTTGATCTGTATACATCCACCTAGTACCTTACTGTGTATAACCTATTGTGGGGTCCAAAGTCTGAGACTAGTGAAAATGCTTTTGTTTTGCATTCTTTTGTAATGCAATATAAAATGTTTCAACAGCATAATAAATCTTTGAAATATTTACATGAGTTTCAGAATTTCTTAGTATTTGGTACGTCTCACTTTTACTACTTTTAATCCTATCAGAGTGTCGTGTGACCACCTGCTTCAGTAGAGAGACAAGACTCAGAAAATATCTGACATTTTGTTCAAAGGGTTTGTACCACAAATTTGCTTAAAGTTGAATAGGGGAATAAAAACAGTGCAGAAGCTTAAATATTTCTTCTTCATTTTTACTCCTCATGACTTTTCTTTGTTTTTCAAAATTCTATTCTCATTTCACTTCCTTCATAATGCTCACATTTAAACTGGACATATTCATCACTGGGTCTGTATAAACCATCTCACTGTACTGTACTCGCCGAAAAGTAAGGGTGAAATCTACTGTCTGTGCATTTTAGTTTCACTTTGTCAATGTGGTTATGGTTTGGCACTCTGTCTCAATTCAACCCTTAACCTCCATCCCCCCTGGTTGACTACTGCTGTGCCATTTGCTAAAAGCCTGTCCTGTCAGTTGCTTCTGACCAAATTAGGTTGCTGCCTTTACAGAAATTTAGTATAGGGTGTGACATTTTAAAGTGGTCTTTAAGTTCATTGAGTACATGAGTACATTCTGTATATCATAGAATACTGAAGGTATACTTATAGTTTGCTATTTTATATATTATCTGTACTATACATTATTTGGACTTAATTGAGACACAAAGAATACTTATCAGTGAAATAAATATATTTTTTGTGTATGTATGTATAAGTATGCATAGATATGCTAGTATATCAAAAGTAAAATGTAAATGTGCTTGACAGTTTACTTCTTTCCAAGTGTACGTTACTATGGATGAGCTTGAATTATACTGGAAATAACATTTTGTTTAGGGCGCGGCTGTTGTTTTGGTTGTTATGGTGACTGTGAGTTGTATGTGACTCACTACTCATTGAGGTAGTTTGCACACTGTGTATCCTGTGGTACTGAAAAACTATGGTTTGAGGTTGCGTGCATTGCGTCAATGTGATCTGCTCAGAGCCTGCTTTATGTAGCCTAACGCTAGAAAATGAAGCTGATAAATGTGTGAAAACAATTTAATGCAGATGCATGTTTTACACCCTAAGCACATGTTTTAGGCTTGTGGTTTCAACCATTAGAATGAATTGCACAATGCCATTGTTAAATTTGTTTGTATACTTGACCAGAAAAGCTTTGGTTATGGGCCTGGTGCTGATTTGCCTTGCAATTGATACCACAAGGTTTGTTGTATACACCACAGTGATATTGAATTCTGAATTTTGAATCTTCAGATTACTCTATAACAGCACCTCTGACAATAGTTCGAGTTGCATGACAAATCACAGTTTTATATAAATATACTTGCTCTAATACATTATCATTTCTATAGTAATAGCCTTACACAGGGACTTGTATGGTGGGCAGTCCACATAAACAGAATTAAAAGGGTGTGTAATTGTTCATAAGGGGTCTCCAGTGTTAGCGCTTTGTAGCAGTCTAAGGCAAAGATGTAACTTTTCTGACATAGGAAATTCTTCAGGATAGAGGAGTTTATTATTTTTGGTTTCTTAACATGACAACATGACAAGCTGAATGTTTTTGTGAGATTTGACATTCGGTTCTTATTTTGTTATTGGAAAATAATCAACTTTGGGGTATTAACAGTATCTCTGCTTTGTGTCTGGGCCACACCACACCACATTAGTCATTATTATATATTATTTTCCTATAACAGCACACCCAAATGTTACATTCCTTACTTAATTAATGGCTTCTGTTGAAATAGTAAAATTATTTATTTTTTATTATGAGATCTCTTCAGTGACTGTGGTGTTAAAGGTTCTTTCTTTATCTTCTGTACTTAAAACAAATGGAGGGTAATATACGACACAGCATATTTGTGGGAAATCTCTGTTTGTGCCAATAATCTCAAACCAGTCTGTATATGTCAGGGCATCAGGGATAACTCAAAGTCTGGGTTAGAACATGTCTCTGAACCTCTTTATACACTCAGACTTACAGTGCCGTCCACTAATATTGGCACCCTTGGTAAATATGAGCAAAGAAGGCTGAGAAAAATTGCCTTTATTGTTTAACCGTTTGATCTTTTGTTTAAAAATTCACAAAAATACTCTGCTTTCATGGATATCAAACAATTGCAAACAAAACACAGGTTTATCCCACAAAAAACATACATCTTTGTTAAATATAGGTGTGTAACAATTATTGGCACCCTTTTAGTCAATACTTTGTGCTACCTCCCTTTGCCAAGATAACAGCTCTGAGTCTTCTCCTATAATGCCTGATGAGGTTGGAGAATACATGGCAAGGGATCTGAGACCATTCCTCCATACAGAATCTCTCCAGATCCTTCACATTTCAAGGTCCACGCTGGTGGACTCTCCTCTTCAGTTCACCCCACAGGTTTTCTATGGGTTTCAAGTCAGGGGACTGGGATGGCCATGGCAGGACCTTGATTTTGTGGTCAGTAAACCATTTTTGTGTTGATTTTGATGTATGTTTTGGATCATTGTTCTGCTGGAAGATCCAACCACGGCCCATTTTAAACTTTCTGGCAGAGGCAGTCAGGTTTTTGTTTAATATCTGTTGATATTTGATCGAGTCCATGATGCCATGTATCCTAACAAAATGTCCAGGTCCTCTGGCATAAAAACAGCCCCAAAACATTAAAGAGCCACCACCATATTTAACCGTGGGCATGAGGTTCTTTTCCATATGGCTATCTCTCTGTGTGCGCCAAAACCACCTCTAGTGTTTATTGACAAAAAGCTCTATTTTGGTTTCATCTGACCATAGAACCCGATCCCATTTGAAGTTCCAGTAGTGTCTGGCAAATTGAAGATGCTTGAGTTTGTTTTTGGATGAGAGTAGAGGCTTTTTTCTTGAAACCCTTCCAAACAACTTGTGGTGATGTAGGTGAATTCGGATTGTAGTTTTGAGACTTTCTGACCCCAAGATGCAACTAACATCTGCAATTCTCCAACTGTGATCCTTGGAGATTTTTTGGTCACTCAAACCATCCTCTTCACAGTGGCTGACACAATATAGACACACGTCCAATTCAAGGTTGATTCATAACATTTCTAGTTGACTGGAACTTCTTAATTATTGCCCTGATGGTGGAAATGGGCATTTTCAATGCTTGTGCTATTTTCTTATAGCCACTTCCCATTTTGTGAAGCTCAACAACCTTTTGCTGCACATCACAGCTATATTCTTTGTCTTACCCATTGTTATGAATGACTAAGAGAATTTGGCCTGTGTTACCTCATATTTATACCCCTGTGAAACACGAAGTCATGGTTGAACAATTTCCTGTTTCTAATCACCCAGGTGTACTAAAAATGTAAAATATCAGTGGGAATATATTTCAAATATATTTTTCTCATATGAATTCATAGGGGTGCCAATAATTGTTGCACACCTATATTTAAGAAAGATTTTTTATTTTTTTTTGATAAACCTGTGTTGTGTTTGCAATTGTTTGATATCCATATAAGCAGAGTATTTTTGTGAATCTTTTTTTTTTTAACAAAAGCTTGAACAATAAAGACAATTTTCCACAGCCTTCTTTGCTCATATTTACCAAGGGTGCCAATATTAGTAGAGGGCACTGTATGTAATAAGTGCATGATGGGCTCAAAGATTAATCTGGCTCTGAGGGTTTTCTATTGTTTCTCGCGAGTACTCTTTTAACAATCTGACATAATTTATGATATCATGTTTAAATTTAATCAAAATGTGAAATTTCTGCCTTGTACACTGCAAGGCTTTGGGAATCTGGATGGTGAGCATTGGTTGGGTCTGGAGAATCACTACTGGCTGACCTCACAGGCTTCCTACAAGCTGCAAGTGTTCACAAAGTACAACAGCCTGAGAGCGAGTGGTGCCACCTGAGACTGGTATCCTACTGGCCTACTCAGGTATCCAAGCGTTAGTGAAGTTTTTATATTCGCGTCTCAGACTTCTTAACATTAAATGTACTGCTCACTGGATTCCATCTCCTTTAATTTGCAGTAGATCACTAGATAGAAGGCTATCTAGTGTCAGCAGTCAAAGATCATGGACATTTATGAGTATGACTTAAAGATTCTCTCAGAACTCCTGTCAGTTTAGCTAAGTTAGCTAGCTGGCCAGTATGCACATATACAACATGTATGCCGAGGGCTTTCTTTTTGCTGCTTAAAGAATTCCATATTTAGACTGAAAGACACACCAACATTTCCTAAACTCAAAGACATGCCTTCTGTGGTATGTGATCTGCTGTTGTTAAATTGCATGATGGAATCTCCTGTGCATCCTCCTGCAGGTAACTGTGCTCATTACCAGAAGTGTGGCTGGTCTTGTCATCTAAAAAAAACTGAAAGAAATTAATGATAAACACTGATATACAGCCTACCAAAATAGTGTTCTGTGTTGATATGAAATTATCTAATAACTTCATCAAACTCATGATGTTCTCCAAATTTTTAAATAGTTTACTTGTCTACATTCAGGTCAGAGCTTTGACTGTTGCAGGCTAATGATCTGATAAACTCATATTTATTAAGTTAAGATATGATCACTTCTGTACAACATCTCAGTACCAAAAGAGAGGCGTCAATCATGTGAGAAGGTTTTTTACCAAGCATTTGAGCTTAACAATCTCTTATTAAGCCTTGAGTTGTTATAAATATGAGTGAAAAGGAGAGAAAGAAGACTGGCACGGATTAAGGAGCAGGTCTAATGGAGTTAAAAATCAATACTGTATAGACACAGAACTTTCACTCATGAGTCATTCCACCAAATGAGTGCCATTTCCGTGCAAATTTTATTATCCTGTACATTAATCTAACTGCACATTTAAAATATATAATATAAAATATTAATACAAAACTAGCTAGATACTCTCTAACCTCTCTTACCATTAAATGTATGTGACCCCATATCTCATCTATGCTATAAACATTTTTTTTTTTCATAAGAAATCCATATTTCAGTTAAAATACACATTTTAGTCATGTCCCAAGGTTTTCACTCAGTCCTGTTACCCTAACACATTCCCCCCTCTGAACAATATGGAACATTTTACAAGTCACATGTTCAACAAGAACATTCATTGTATCATCTGGATCTTCTGAAGGCCATGGGAAGACCAAAAGTAAGTTCTCTCATTTTATTTTCTGTATATTTCTGTGATATTGTAACTATGACTGAGAAGGTCAATCTCAACATACTGTCCTGTTAACTAAATTATTTATTAGATGTTATTTATTTAATTTAAAAATACAAATTTTTGGTAAATCACTAGAATGTGCTCAGTGTCCTCATGTTATTAGCATGTACACCATGTGGCTCTATGTAATGTATTTGCTAATTCTATGCTAAAAACCCAATCCTGTTACTTTCAGGAAGGAGCAAGACACACCCACCACCCTCTCTTTCTCCCCTCTCTCTGTCTCTCCTTCTCTCTCTCTCGCTCTTTCTCTCTGTCCCTCCCTTCTCCTCTGTCTCCTTCCCTCTCTCTTGCCCTTTCTCTCTGTTCCTCCCTTCTCCTCTCTCTCCTTTCAATCTCCTTTCCACCTCTTTTGCTGTGAAGACCTACAAGTACACATCCCTTCAATACAGACTTATCACACACAACATGCACGCATGGCCATGCGCTCTCTCTCTATCTCTCGCTCTCTCTCTCTCTCTCTCTCACACACACACACACACACACACACACACACACACACACACACACACACACACACACACACACACACACACACACACGCAAGTATGCACACTCATACGCATGCACACTCACACGCATGTGTGCACACATTTGGACACACATTCCTGTTACCCAATGTTCATTCCTGTTACTAAATATTTTTTTCTAAAAAATAACGGAAAAAAAATTATAAACTTAAGGGTTGGATCTCCTTTAAAAGAAAAAAAATAATGGCTTTGCTTTTTTTTATTTTTATTTTTTATTTTTTTTTAGAAAAATACAACGCATACATATATACAGATTCATCTCAGAAAAGTTCATTTTTCCCGTAATTTAATTCAAAAAGTGGAACTTTCATATATTCTAGATTCATTACACATAAAGTGAAATATTTCAAGCCTTTTTTTTTTTTTTTTTTTTTTTTTAAATCCTGATGACTACGGCTTCCAGCTCATGAAAATCAAAAATCCAGTATCTCAAAATGTTGGAATAAAGAATTTACAATACAGAAATGTCGACCTGAGAAGAGCTCTAATCAGCTAATTAACTCAAAACACCTGCAAAGGTTTCCTGAGCCTTTAATCTCTCAGTCTGGTTCAGTACACGCAACCATAATACTCATGGAATAATATTCATGGAAAGTTGACTGGAAGGGAAAAGTGTGGTAGGAAAAGGTGCACAAGCAACATGGATGACCGCAGCCTTGAGAGGACTGTCAAGCAAAGCCGATTCAAGAACTTGGGGGAGCTTCACAAGGAGTGGACTGAGGCTGGAGTCAGTGCATCAAGAGCCACCAGGAAATGGGCTACAAGTGTTGCATTGCTAGTGTCAAGCCACTCCTGAACCAGAGGCAATGACAATAAAATTTATTTATCTATCTATCAGGAGCGTCTTATCTGGGCTAAGGAGAAAAAGAACTGGACCGTTGCTCAGTGGTCCAAAGTCCTCTTTTCAGATGAAAGTAAATTTTGCATTTCATTTGGAAATCAAGGTCCCAGAGTCTGGAGGAAGAGTGGAGAGGCACAGAATCCAAGTTGCTTGAAGTCCAGTGTGAAGTTTCCACAGTCAGTGATGATTTGTGGTGCCATGTCATCTGCTGGTGTTGGTCCACTGTGTTTTCTCAAGTCGAGAGTCAATGCAGCGTCTACCAGGAGATTTTAGAGCACTTCATGCTTCCATCTGCTGACAAGCTTTATGGAGATGCTCATTTCCTTTTCCAGCACTTTTTTTGATTACAGGAAAAATAGGAAATAGGAAATTACAGTAAAAAATGAACTATACACACACACACACACACACACACACACACACACACACACACACACACACATATATATACATGTAGGGATTTTCTTTAGTCACAAATATCAGTTATTTGAACATGTAACCAACCGTATCTTTAAAATAAACACTTTCTTGAGGGGAAAACAAAGGAGTTAGTTGACATGCTTTTAACCATGCTTTTTAAATGACACGTGAGTTTTGGTAACAGGGCTGAGAAAAATGCAAGTATTGTCCGCTTCGAAACCTTGTAAAAAATGAAATAAAGTTACCTGAGATTGACCAATACACATTTTGAATAGTTAAATGTGTGTTATTAGATTCAGTGTTGAAAAAAAGGTTTTTAAAAAAAGAAGTTTAATTTGGAAGAGTTACAACAAGCAAATGGCGTCCATTCGGTGGAATAGCCCTCATACTACTCATAAATAAATTTATTTTGTGACATTGTGATAGATTTTTATACTTTTTGCTGCTCTAAAAATGAATGACAGGCATTTTGGAGTCATCTATAAATCTCTAGCTGTGGAAATATTGTGTCAAATGAGTGAATGTTTGCATTTTTTCCTTGGCCATGCCCAATACTGATACTGTTATATGTTATTGCATGATATGTGTTGATTTACTGTCATTATTATAATTTGTATTAGTGTTTGTGTAGGTATGTGTGGTTTGTATCTGTAAATTCATTTTAAACCTAAACAGCCCCAAACACTAAGGTCTCCACTACTGAAACCTTTTGTGCTGTAAAATATATATTTCCAGCTTGTTATGAAATGCAGTTTTTAAATGCAGTACTTTTTGTAACACACTTTTTCTTGAAATGTGCTACAGGTAAAATTGGAGAGAGAATTTCTGAGAAAATGCTCAACAGCCATTCTTCCTCAGAAAAGGGTACCTCTTATTAGATCATCTAACAGGATTTCCTGCTGTCGCTTGTTATTTTCTCAGCGCATGCTTATGCTTGATGCAGACAGGAGAACCGTTTCACTTTCCGACATCTGGAGTCATTGCTGGATACATACTTTTTTTTTTTTTTAATCATCATTATCATCATCACCATCATCATCACTGCCATCATCAACATTACTTTAACCTGTCGGTCTACTGGTAAAATAGGGACCATGCTGTACCTTACACAGCTAACCAGTTTGGTCTTTATCGCACTCATAAATGGCGGTAAGTCTGCATCTTTCCATCTCTACAAGGCTACAGCAGATCATTTCTTCTGTGTATTTCTTTCCCTTGTGTCATGACATCTCTGAAATGAGAGCTGTAAACTTCAGCACATGGTATTTAAATATGTTGCTTATTTTCTGCCCTTAACTTTTATTACTCAGTTATTTATTGGAAAGTGTGTTATACATTAACTACTTTGAATTAGAAGCAAAAGTGCAAGAATGCTTGGACCCGCTGATGGGGTTAAATTTCATATTGCAGTAAATATATATTATTAATATAAAAATATTGTTATTCTTTGACATGTGCTCATAGTTGCTGTGTTGAAAATGTTGAAAATGATGTCTTTAGAAACAGGACATTTTAGCTTTTACCAAGCAATGATATGTACGTTTCTACTACATATGCAAGTTTCTATTATAAAAACTCATTCTCTGTTGTTGGATGAGAAGACATACCATGAATTTGTTTCTGTATCTAACACATTTGAAGTAAGTTTGAGAGCCGATTGGACTTGAGAGGAGTTACTGTGAGAGGTGTGGTGATCTGCTGATAGTTTCAAAATGAAGCAAATGCTGCTAAAACGCATCTTCTCACACCCTAGCGGAAATCACGCATTTGTGGGTGTAACTTCAGCATGTCACAGCATGTCACTTAGTAAAAGAGTATCCCCAATATCTTGCTTATCTTGTATCATTTTTCTATTAGAGCATTTTGTGAATCAATTGTGAGGTAATGTTATCCATTACATTTTCATTAAAGAGAGATAGATAGATAGATAGATAGATAGAGAGAGAGAGAGAGAGAGAGAGAGAGAGAGAGAGAGAGAGAGAGAGAGAGAAAGAGTGAGAGTGAAAATCTAGTATGTAGACCAACATCCAACCAATCAGGACAACATGGTGTCTCTACTCTGAGAGCCGTGTTCAGTGTGCATAGTGAGGATTAAATACTGACTCATCTGTATTTAAACCTCAGACAGATTAACACGCTAGTCAGATAGTTGTGTGGGATTTGTGTGTGTGTAGGGTGGAGTTTCAATTACATTTTATTTATATAACACTTTAAACAATGGGCATTGTCACAAATCAACTTCACAGAAATACAGATATGGATTTAGATATAAATCCTAATGAGCAAGCCAGATGCAACAGTGGCAAGGAAAGTTTTGCTGAGACTACAAGAAAAAAAGAAAGAAAGCTTGAGAGGAACCCTGCAGAGTGAAAGGGGAACCCACCCTCCTCTGGGTGACACCAGATAGTGTGATTATGAGTCATTTTCCTAGTGATGTTATCCACTGAATAATGGATGAGACTTCCAATGAATGTTCTGAGTCCTGAACACTACTTGGAAGGCTGTTCCATAACTATTGGGCTTTGTAAGAAAAAAAAAAGTCTGGCCCCTGCTGTAGTCTTCATTATTCTAGCTACTAATAAAGAGTTTGCACCTTTTGATCGAAGCTGGTGTGGTGGATAATAAAAGACTAAAAGATCCCTCAGGTTCTGCAGGGCGAGACCATTTAATGCTTTTTAGTTTATTAGTGGTATTTTCAGGGTTGGGAGGGTTACTTTAAAATGTATTCTGTTACAGTTACATATTACTTCATAAAAATGTAATCAGTAAAGTAATCCAAATATCATAATACGAAAGTAATGTAATCTGATTACTTTTGGATTACTTCAAGGTCACATATGTACAACCCCAATTCCGAAAAACTTTGAGACAGTATGGAAAATGCTAATAAAAACAAAGAGGAGTGATTTGTAAATGTACTTTGACTTGTATTTAAACAAAAAATGTATAAAGACAAGGTATTTGATGTTTTACCTAATCAACTGCAAAGTTGTTTTTTTTTTAAGATAAAGGTTTATTTTGAAATTGATGCATGCAACATGTTCCAAAAAAAGTTGGAATGGGGCAATTTAGGACTAATAGAGATATGACAAGTTGAAATAAGAAGGTGATGTGAAACAGGCGAGGCAATCGTCTAATCATAGTATCTAAGGATCCTCCAAAAAAGGCCTAGTTCTTCAAGAGCACTGATGGGTTGAGGCTCACCAATCTGCCAACAGAATAATCCAACACTTTGAGAACAACATTCCCCAAAGAGAAATCGGTAGGATTTTGGGTATTTAACCTTCTACAGTGCACAATATAATTAAAAGATTCAAGGAATCCGATCAAATCTCGGTGCATAAAGAGCAAAGCCAAAAACCACTTCTGAATGCGATGAATCTGTGGTCCCTCAGATGTCACTGTCTTAAAAACCATCATGAGTCTGTAATGTATATCCTGACATGGGCTCGGGAATAC
This sequence comes from Cranoglanis bouderius, assembly GCA_023630585.1. Lineage (NCBI taxonomy): Eukaryota > Metazoa > Chordata > Actinopteri > Siluriformes > Cranoglanididae > Cranoglanis > Cranoglanis bouderius. The sequence continues at coordinate 5,494,038 of CM042551.1, read as the reverse complement.
TTTGGTAAACCTTTGTCAGTCACCATTCGCTGTTGCATCCACAGATGCAAGTTAAGGCTTTACTATTCAAAGCAGAAGCCATACATCAACACTGTCCAGAAGCAACGCCGACTTCTTTGGGCTCAGTCTCATCTGAGATGGACAGTAGCACAGTGGAATCGTGTTTTGTGGTCCGACGAGTCAACATTTCAAATAGTTTTTGAACAAAACAGCTGTCGTGTTCAATATTTGGTGTGACAAAAAAATAAAAATAAAAATAAAAATAGTAGTCTCCAGTACAATTAGTGCAGTTTTATAAGGAAATGAGCTGGTAAGTTTTATTGAGCATCTTGCAGAACCAGACACAGTTCTTCTGGAGACTTTGACTTTCGCACTCGCTTCTTATTTTTGCAGCGAAACCCAGCAGCCTTCATTGTGTTTTTTGTCTGAAAAGTGTCTCTTACGTAATATGCTGCTTTCTTTAATGACATACAAACATTTTTCTGTAACATTTAATTTTGTGATAGAAAACTAATGTTTGGGAATCTAAAATGTTTTTTATACTGACTTGTTAATGTAGAAGTCATAAAATAAAAAATGTATAACAAAGTTTGTACTAAAAAAAATAGGGTGCCTAAGACTTTTGCACAGAACTGTAGCTGTAACTGTATGTAAGAAGAAAAAAACAAAAAACAAGGACACTTCCCCTTAATAGGAAAACAATAAATGCTCTGCTAATGTAGAACAAACATTCCAGTTCTTTGTAGATTCTTTGTACATTTTGTTCCCATACATTTCACGAACTAATGTCTAGCACAAATTTAGAATTTTTTGCCTTCAACATACTCAAAAAAAGTTGGGACAGAGGCAAAATAAGACTTTATTTTATAGAAGACTTTAAGTTTATAGAATATTCAAGTAACACCATTTTGGAGGATCAGGTTAATTGGTAACAGGGGAGGGTACCAGGATTGGGCATAAAAGGAGCATCCACCAAAAGCTCAGTCTTTGTAAGCAAGGATGGGTCATGGCTCGCCAACTTTGTGAGGGAATTGTCAGTCAGTTCAAGAAAACATTGCTCAATGCAAGATTTCAAAGAATTGAGGTCTTTCACCATCTACAGTACAGTGTGAAAAGATTCAGGGAATCCGGAGAAATCTCATTGTGTAAAGGGCAAGGCCGGAAACCACTGTTGAATGCGTGTGACCTTCGAGCCCTCAGGCGGCACTGCCTGAGAAATCGTCATGCTACTGTGATAAATATAACCACATGTGCTCGGGAGTACTTCGGAAAACCGTTGTCACTTAACACAGTCCGCTGCTGCATCCAGAAATGCAACCCAAATCTCTATTACGCAAGGAGGAAGCCACACATCAAATCTATGCAGAAACACCGGTGAGTTCTCTGGGCCCAAGCTCATCTCAGATGGACTGAAAGGCAGTGGAAATGTGTGCTGTGGTCAGATGAGTCCACGTTTCAGCTTGTTTTCTGGAAAAACAGATGTCGAGTTCTCTGTGCCAAAGATAAAAAAAGACCAACAAGACTGTTATAAGCAAAAGGTGCAAAAGCCAGCATCTGTGATGGTATGGGGGTGCATCAGTGGGGTGACTTGCATATGTGTGAAAGTACCATTGACGTGTAGGCGTATATTGGGATTTTAGAGAGATGTACAGTACTGTGAAAAAGTTTTAGGCACCCTATTTTTTTTTAGTACAAACTTTGTTATAGATTTTTTATTTTATGACTTCTACATTATCAAGTCAGTACAAAAAAACATTTAAAATTCCCAAACATTACTTTTCTAGCACAAAATTAAATGTTACAGAAAAATGTTTGTATGTCATTAAAGAAAGCAGCATATCATACCAAATATTGACTTTGTTTCATTTACTACTGTTTACTGCTCTTTTTTTTTTTTTAGAAACATTTAATTTCATTATTTTGAAGGCATCTTTGCTCTACAGCATTTCTTTGCATGTGCCTAAAACTTTTGCACAGTACTGTATATAAAATGAAAAGCTGAGCAGAAAGTATGCATCACTCGGCAGTATGGAAAATGAATGGAAGACAAAGTACTGGGTGTAAAGAAGACCTTAGATGTTTACACTGTAATAGTGACAGTATTGTGCATAAAAGTTTTCTCATTGCTTTCATACACATTTACAGACTGAAACTCACTTCCTCCAAAAATTAATTCAAAATTCGTGTTTCCTCCAACTGATCCTCAGACTGCCCCATTTAGCTATTGCACAAGTTCTGGTTTTGTGTCTCGACCCAACCCTGACATTAACTGACTAACTGACACACTTCTGTGTGCAACCAGTCAGCATTTCTTCAACACTCAGCACCACAGAGTTTCAGAGAAGATGACTATGAAAGTCCATGGTTATTTCAGCAGGGCAATGCCAGGCCTCATTCTGCATGTGCTACAACAGCATGGCTTCGTAGACACAGATTGCCTGTGCGTGTGCCTGCCAGCAGTCCAGATCTGTCTCCTATGGTGCATCAGGAAGAGGAGAATCAGACAATCTCGACCAAGGACTGTTGAGCAGCTGATGTCTTGTATCAAGCAAGAATGGGCAAAACTTCCACTTGCAAAACTGCAACAGTTAGAATCCTCAATTCCCAAATGATTAAAAAGTGTAATTAAAAGGAAGGGTGATGTAACACAGCGGTAAACATGCCTCTGTCCCCACTTTTTTTCAGTGGGTTGAAGGCACCAAATTGTAAATTTGTTTATATTTACAAAATACAATTAAGTTGGTCAGTGAAAACATTGAATATCTTTTCTTTGTACTTTTGCCAGTTAATTAAAGTTTCAAGAGACTTGACAATCACAGATTTTTGCTTTTTATTGCATTTTAGAAAAAATCTCAACTTTTATGGAAATGGGGTTGTACAAAATGTATCTGATTACTTTGCTTTTTTCACGTAACTGTAACGGATTAGGTTACCAGTATTTTGTATCCTGATTATGTAACATCGTTACATGTATTTTGTTACTAATCAAGCCTGGGTATTTTATAATAAACGCGAAATTTTACTAGGAGCCAATGCAGTGTGGATAAGATAGGGGTTATGTGGTCATATATTCTGCTTCTAGTACGACATCAGGCTGCTGCATTCTAACTGAAGCTTGTTTACGCACCTACTGGAACATTCACACAGCAATGCATTGCAATAGTCTAACCTGGAGGTAACAATAACATAAACTTGTTTTTCTGCATTATGTAGTTATATTATGTTTCCTTTCTTAGCAATATTTCTGTAATGGAAAAAAGGCTATACTAGTAATATTATTTATATGAGCTTCAAATGACAGACAGGGGTCAAAATCACACTAAGGTTTTTCACTGCTGTAAAACAGAGGCGTGTCTCAGCTGCACGCAAGTCTGAATTTAAGATTTTTCTTGAACAATATCAGCTTGAGGGAGGAGCGGTATTAAGTCCAGGCTGACAGTTTGATGTAAACACAATTCGTCACATTGAAATAATACATATTTTGGGCTATAAATAAACTCAAAACTATCTATCCATCCATCCATCCATCCATCCAACCAACCATCCATTTTCCATACCGTTAATCTTACACAGGGTCACAGGGGAGCCTGGAGCCTATTCCAGGGAACTCAGGGCACAAGGCAGGGGACACCCTGGACGGGGTGCCAACCCATCGCAGGGCACAACTGCACACATTCACACACTATGGACAATATAGAGATGCCAATCAGCCTATAACGCATGTCTTTGGGGACGTTGGTGTGGTATCGGAGTAGCCAGAGGAAGCCCTTGAAGCACGGGGAGAACATGCAAATTCCACGCGCATAGGGCAGAGGTGGGATTCGATCCATGAACCCCAGAGGAGCGATTCCAGTTTGCTAACTACTAAGCCACAGCACGCCCCACTCAAAACTATGGATTAATTAATTAATAGTATCATCCTTTTAAAGTCCACAAAAAGGTTTTTTTCATTCATCTGAATTGGATGCTCAGAAAATAATTTTAATATGCCTAACTCAGCTCTGATTATGAGTAACTTTTTTCCATGTAAATACTGACACAACATTAAAATTTTAGTTGCCGGCCCTAAATAAGCCCCTATGTTGAGAAAGCTCTTGCACTAGCATTCAGGCACGTGTTTTTTTTGATGGGAACAATGAAAGCAGGAGCAGTATTTGTTTCAATATTGAATTTCAAAACAGCTAGCTTCAGCAAACTTCACCAAACAAATCCTTGAATATAATATATTTTGTTTTCAAAGTGAGACCTGTGTGGTAACTTGCAAAAATACATCATCTGTTGAATGTGATTCTGAGAATGGTCCAGCTGTCTTTCTGAGACAATAAGTTTTTCCTTTTGAATGTTCCTAGAAGTGGGTGGAGATTGTCCTCCTGAGCTCAATGACCTTGAGCTGGACCCTCCTGAGCTGGTGGTACAATATGGAGAGCCTGTCTTAGTAAACTGCATTTCCTTCTCTAACTACACTGATCTGAGCTGGAGAGTTCCACTGGAAAATGTGTTGGGTCCGGAAAATCAGACCGTCACCTGGGAAACAGACAATCTGACTGACTGGGAAATACAGCCAGTGTGCTACATGATCCTAGATGGTGTACAATGCAACAGAGCCCTCCCACTTACCGTTTACAGTAAGTATCCAATTTTGAAGTGTTAATTTACTGGTGAGTAAGAGTGAATATGTGCACCACAAAGTTACAAATGCAAGAATATTATGTGTGGAAAGAGGCAGTCAGTAGATAAAAATCTTCTCTCTGTGCAGAGCCTCCAGACCGTGTGTCGATAAGCACTGTGGGTCACACAGGGCCAATGACTGAAGGCAAAATGTATGAGCTCCAGTGTGACATTCAGAATGTTGCTCCTGTTCATCTCCTCACTGTGAACTGGTACAACGGACAACAGCTAGTGAACACCACAAACTTTACTGACTTTTCCACCAAGAGTCCAGTGAATCAGTCCAACATACTCCAGATCTTCCCCAGCAAAGTTGATGAGGGTGTTCAGTACAGATGTGAAGCAAAGCTGAATCTGGGACCAAAAGGACCTCAGCCTTCACCTATAGTGACATCAGATCCTTTTAACATAACCAGTGAGTGCTCCACAGATTGTTTTTTTTGTTTTTTTTGTCTCCTTCAAATATTGTAAAGCATTTTTACATATACAATACAGATGCAGTAGATTGAGATTTGGTTGAAGAATAAAAAAGTATTCCTTTCATGTTGGATGTCTGTATGTCATCAGGTATTTTAAAAGCAGTCAGCTTTACGGTAGGTATTAATGGACAACATTTCTACTAATCCTAAATTTGATTGATTTATGTTCAGTTGTGTCTTTCCCTGTGGCTGAAGGTTTCCAGGTGAAAGATGGCAAGAGAGAAAAAAACAGCAATTAAGAAAGATTATTTGTAAGAAAACTATATGGACAACATCTCTTCCTTTATGGTCCTAAATTGTCAAGCTGTGAAAGAAATGTAACTTTATCCCAAGGGTATTATAATAAAATATCTAAAGATTGACTAAAGGTCTGGATAAGCAACAACAGTTACCACTTAATGCTTAACTATTAATGATTAGTTCATAATTAGAAATAAAACATCAGTTTGAGGTGGGTATGCTTTGTTTCCACTTTTTGTTCCAATGTTTTTATTGAGGAAGATGGAGTTAGGTAATGAACAAGCGATACATTTTTACAGAAAACAATAGTTCAAACAAACACAGATTACTATTACCTTATTGTTCCCAATTACTCCCCCTATTCAAATGTATTAACACCAAATCCCACTCATATCACAGAACGAGAGGAAGAAGAAAAAACAAATGAAAAGTTAGTCAGTTTGTAATGAATTAAGTCAAAAATTCATTACAAACTGTAAGTCATAAATGATTGCCATTTGTTCAGGAATTTATCAGAGTCCAATTTAAGGAATGACATCCTATCCTTTAGCCACTGACCAATAGTTAGGGGCTTGTTAGATTTCCAATGAAATAAAAGATGGCATAGAACCAGTTAAGGTGTAAATGCTAAAATGTCTATCTTTTTATAATTAAATTGACCCCAGTCCTTGGGAACACCAAATACTACTCCAGAAGGGCACACATTAATTTTTAATACATCATGATGTTAAAGTAATTGAGCCAGTAGCAATGCAAAGATGGTCATGAGAAGAACATATGGCTCAAACTGCATGGGGAGGCATGACATTTATCACATCTGTCTATGTACAAATAGACAAACGAATAACAAGCTCTATGTAGTATTTATGAATATATTTTGGAATAACAAGCTCTTGTAGTATTTTAAACTGTATGAGCCTGAGACGAACACACACTGTGTTTGTATGAATCCTATCAATAGCACAATTCAACCATTGCTCTGAGGATGGACCAGCTGTGTTTCTCAGAATGACCCCAATAAGTTTCCTTTTGAATGTTCCTAGAAGTGTATATAGATTGTCCTGAGCTCAATGGCCTTGTGCTGGACCCTCCTGAGCTGGTGGTACGATATGGAGAGCCTGTCTCAGTGAGCTGCCGTTCCCTCTCCAACTACACTGATCTGAGCTGGAGAGTTCCACTGGGAAATGTGTTGGGTCCTGAAAATCAGACTGTCACCTGGAAAACAGACAATCTAACCGACTGGGAAATACAGCCTGTGTGCTACAGGACCCTGGATGATGTACAATGCAGCAAAACTCTCCCACTTGTCGTTTACAGTAAGTATCAAGGTGTTTATTTATTTTTTAGTGATTAAATCTTTGGTGGTCACAGTTAATATCTGGACCACAAACCATTACAAATTCAAGTACAATATATTGTATATAGAAGGAGGTTGAAGGCAGATAAATCATTTCTCTGTGCAGAGATTCCAGACCAGGTGTCTATCAGCATCATGAATCACACAGGGCCAATGACTGAAGGAAGAAAGTATTATCTCCAGTGTGACATTCAGAATTTCGCTCCTGTGAACATCCTCTCTGTTTCCTGGTTCAAAGGCGGCAATTTAGTGAAAAACAGAGGATTCTCAGAATTGCCTACCAAAACTCCTAGTAATAAGACTGTTACACTGAGTATCACCGCCAGCAGAGATGAAGGTGAAGCTCAGTACCATTGTGAGGCAAAGCTGAAACTGGGACTAAAAGGACCTCAGCCTCCTCCAACAGTGAAATCAAATCTTCTCAACACTGCAGTTCACTGTGAGTGCTTCAAAGATGCTTTAGATTTTACATGTGCATAACAGAACATGTTTTCACACATTGGTTTATGTCTATTTTTCAGCCAAACCGGTAATAACTTGTTCAGATTGGTCTCCTATGATAAATACCCCCTTGGACTCTTATCCTTATAAACTTACTGGAAATCCATCTCCAAATATCACCTGGTATCGAGACAAATCACCGGTCAGCTCTAGTATGCGTCTCAGCAGGAATGACTCGGGCCAGTATAAATACGTTGCCTCTAATGTGAAGGGAAGTGCATCCTGTTTCACAAAGATCACAGTGGAGTGTGAGTGGAAAAGCTGTAAAGACTATGTGAATGTCATCAATTGTTTTATGATTTCAGATTTATTGAGGTTGATACTAATAGCAGTCTCTGTTCTTTACAGATGCTCCTACATTTACATGTCCTGCACACTATGAGGGGAGAGAGCATGACTCCTTCTTAGATAAATGTTCAGTTATGGCTTCTCCTGTAGCAAACATCACCTGGGAAAAAGATGGAAAAATAGTGAATCCTCTTCATAATCTCACAAGGCGAGACAGCGGCTCATATGTGATAACAGCGGTGAACAAGCATGGGACTGAACAACACAAGTTGACCATTAATGTACTTTGTAAGTTATTTTCCTTTATACCACACTGCGGTTGAATTCTTGATTTAATGGATTTAAAAAAAAAAACTTTATTTAACAATGAAAAAAAAAGCATAATCACTGACATGGCGAAGCTTTCCATCTATGGAAGGAGTCTTCAGTGTTAGTGATTTGTAACAGTCAGCAGGTTTTCCACTATGGGAAGCTCTTTAGGACAGAGGAGTTTGCACTTCTTTTTTTCTTGGTAACATGATATTGAATTATTATTATATTTCTGTAATAGAGAGAGACAAAAGAGAGAGTGGTGAAGAAATTACTGTTTATAGCTGCTGTATCACAATTGACAGTATTCCACAACATTAATTGCAGTTATAAATGGTTAAAGAGTGTAATACTTTAATAAATAGGAAATTGCAGTAGTTGTCAAATGACTGTGGTATAAGAGGAATAAAACATGCTGTTATAGGAAAATAATCAACTTTAGGGTGATAACAGTAACTCCACCCTGTTCTTGATTATTTTCCTATATGAGCATGTCCCCAAGTGCTTTATTCCTCTTATACACAGCCATTTGCCAATTAATATCATTTTTAATTTATTAATGAATGACACCTCATACTTTTTATCCATATATAGTTATAATTAATTTTGTAGAACATTATCGCTTATTTATGATAAATCCTTATTTAAAAATTTATTTTAAAGTGGACTAATACATAAAAAGACAGAGGGGCTTTTTATATTTATAGGACACAAATTCCATTATATTCTAACATTCTGATATGCGTTGCTGTTTGTGTTGTCTGTGATTTTGATATTTTAAAAATATTCATTATTATTCAGCTATAATACAGTTACATACACAGCATTATATTAGAGATTTGCTTGTGTAAACCTTCTCCACAGATGGCCCAAAAATTGACCAACACAATTCATCAAGGGTGGTGAAGGAAGGCGGAGACGTGTCTCTGAGCTGCACTGCTGAGGGAAATCCAGAGCCTGAAGTGAGATGGAGCTTTCAAAATCAAATTAAGGCCACTGGGAGGCGGCAAACAGCACTGGGAATTTCTAAAGCCTCGCGTGCTGATGATGGTGTATATACCTGCACCGCTATGAATGATCTCGGGAACGACACAAGGACAGTCTCACTGACGGTAGAAAGTAAGTCTGATGTCACTGATGTACATGAAGTCAAGAGAACATATGCAAACAACTACTAAATGTGTGTGATTGATGACCTCTTCAGGGTCAGGACAAAACTTCATCCAAGACTGAGCATGTTTAATCAGTGTGCTCTGTAACAGACATTGTATTTAGTTGCCAAAATTCCAAGCTCCATGGAAAGACGGCTAATATTATACACGCTATCTAGCTAAAATACACATACAGTATATGTTTGGATTTAATATTACGCAAAAACTTATTTAAAAATGCCCACACCTTGTCCTTGTCCTCTTGCTTGCAAGATGGTTGCTTCCAGATTTGTTTCATGTGGAATATCAGGAAACTGACAACTGCTTTCAAACTTGGCAAACTGAAGTTCAGATTTATTCCAAAACACATAATATTAGCTTAATTTTTTAATAAGATCCTGAAGCAGTATTAACTAGCCAGCTATCTACAAATCCTTATCCCATAAAACATGAAGCTGTTTTATTGTATGGACAATTTTTTCCTGGAATGCTTTATGTGCTGAAAAAAAAAACCCAGCTCAGGCAATTCACAGATTAGATAATTACATTTCATTCATCTTAAGTAACCACTTTATCCTGGTCAGGGATCTGGAGTCTATCCTGCGAACATTCTGGTGTTAGGCATGAACAAATCTCAGGATGGGACACCAGTCTAGGTTGCTGTAAATTGATTGTTAAAATATAAGCTATACAATAACATGTATTACCATAATTAACAACAAATATTAGATTTATTACTCAGCATTTATCATAACTATATATGTCCAGGAGGCTTTGGATTTGGAAGTAGTAAATCAAGGGAAAGGTGATAGATCTGCAACTTTACCGCACTTAGGGCTCCTGTATGCTGGTGCTGGTGTCCCGAAATGAACACAGTTGACCTCTTGTCCATCTTTGTGGCAGCGAAGGAATATATTTACTGTGACTTTCAATGCAATGGACAGTCACTGTTCTTGGGCATCCTGCTCAATGAGCTGTAAAAAATTATGCTTGGAAGGTAAACTGAACATTCATTCATTCATTAATCTTCAATAACTGCTTCCTCCTTGTGAGGGTCTCACCTGAGAGGCAGGAATATACCTTGGATGGAGTCCATTACAGAGCACCATGTATCACACACCCATTCACATCTAGGGATAATTTATAGTACCCAGTCCACAAATGTTTTACATAAATCAAAATTAAAAGACCAAAAGTATCTTTCTCCATTAATAGTATCGTTTCTCAGTATTAACAGTAAAATGATTTAATTGGAGTAATATGTTTTGGCAGGTGATTGTCCCATTAAAATTCACCCTGTTAAATTGGTGGTGGAGTTTGGCACTCCAGCCTCAGCTATCTGTTCTACATCCATCGCACACAGTGGCATGGGCTGGGAGGCATCAGAGGGAGCAGTAGACATGGTGGAAGGTGTCTGGTTCATCACCTGGAGGGTAGAGAGCCTCACGCACTGGGACATAAAACCAATTTGCTTCATCAATGCAAACAAGCAGTGCAAAGTCGAACTCCCAGTTACTGTTTACAGTGAGTCACATCTTACCTGTTGGCTTTGAGATATAATAACTTATGCCTTGTTCAGAATGCCATATATGATGCAAAGAAAACTTCTACTCTTTCCCCACAGAGCGCCCAGACCAGGTGTCCATCAGCACCGTGAATCACACAGGGCCGATGATTGAAGGCAGACAGTACGAGCTCCAATGTGATGTTCAGAATGTTGCTCCTGTTCATCTCCTCACTGTGAACTGGTACAAAGGACAACAGCTAGTGAAAAGAGAAAGCTTTCCAGATGAGACCAAAATTCTAGGTAATAAAACTACAACACTTCAGATCTCCACGAGCAAAAATGATAATGGAGTTCAGTACAGATGTGAGGCAGAACTGAAACTGGGACCAGAAGGACCTCAACCCCCTCCTATAGTAACATCAGATTCTCTCAACATTACAGTTCACTGTGAGTGTTTCATAGAGCCTTCAGGCTACTACATATCTGTAGTAGTATATTTTGATATTGCTTTTTGTCCATGTCACTTATTCTTTTCAGTCTAAATAAATGTGTTTTTTTCTCACTTTGGTTTGTGTAAATTTTTCAGACAAACCTGAAATAACTTGTTCAGCTTGGTCTCCTATGCTAAATACCCCCTTGAACTCATATCCTTATAATGTTATGGGAAATCCATCTCCAATCATCACCTGGTATCGAGACCAATCACTGGTCAGCTCCAATATGCGTCTCAGCAGGAATGACTCGGGCCATTATAAATATGTTGCCTCTAATGTGATGGGAAATACATCCTGTGACACAACGATCACAGTGGAGTGTGAGTGGAAAAGCTGTAAAGTCTATTTGAATATCATCAATTGTTTTATGATTACAGATTTATTGAATTTGATACTGATGGCAATCTTTGTTCTTTTTAGATGCTCCTATATTTAAGTGTCCTGCAAGCCATGAGGGAAGAGAGCATGACTCCTTCATAGATAAATGTTCAGTTATTGCTTCTCCTGTAGCAGACATCATCTGGAAAAAAGATGGAAAAATAGTGAACCGTCTTAATAATCTCACAAGGCGAGACAGCGGCTCATATTTGATAACATCTGTGAACAAGCATGGGACTGAACAACACAATTTGACCATTAATGTTCTGTGTAAGTTCTTTTCCTTTATACTACAGTACAGATAAATCTAAACTTCTGATTTGTCAGAAATGGTTGATTAATTCTCTGTAAGAGCATGGCTCTGATAATAGTTCCAGCAGCAAATCACAGATTTATATTAATGTGTTCATTTAAAAATTTGATGGTTGCTATAGTAACAACCCAATCACAGTGACGTGTATGGCAGATGCTCCAAAAAGTGCATTAACTTTACATGCTATGAAACTAAAAACAGTACTTGATTTCCTAATTCTGTTTAACATTTACGGGAAATACCAGTTTTTTGAGAAATGGTGTAAGGCAAACTTAGACAGCCAAATTAAGGAAGATATCAGCAAAAGATGCATATCCATATCAAGTGCATATCAACAGAGATAACATCAACCAAAAAAAAAGACACAAGAACATCAGTAAGTGAGAACTTACTGAAATAGAGAAACATGAAAAAACAGAAAAAGAAATGCTGATTTAGGTTTTTAAATATTTGCTTGGGGAACAGGGGATGCAGTCAGAGAAAGTGATAAACAAATTAGAGGAACAAGAGCGAAACCATCACCTCATTTTAGGTACTTTTGCTAACAAACGAAGGCTCATAATACTCTGTCTCTAGTTTCTTATGCTTAAGCACAGGACAAAACCATTGATTTAATAAGTTTAACATCACATCACAGTTAATGAAACCATTAACCATGAAACCATGAGCCTCAAAAAATATGTTCAAGTTAGTTTTTTAAAAAGTTCTGAAAACCAGGAAAGGACACTAGTACTATACCAAATTTAACATAAATAGAAACATGCAGCTGAATTTTAATAAGTAGTCTCTTCACAACTAGGGAAAGGCTTCTAGAGAGTTTCTGGTGTTTTTCTAAAACGGCATGGCACATCGTGTGTTATTATTTACATCACAGCAGATTGAGCAGTAGTTCTGCAAGGCGCATCACAGGTTTATGTGTGTAACAGTATGTTGTATATTGCATTTTCCCATGTTACTTGTTCAGAATGTGTGAATGTACATGTTCATGGTGCCCTGTGATGAACTGGTGTCCCATCCAGGGCGAAATGTCCCACCTTGATTTCTTTGATTTCATGAGCAAAAAAAAAAAAAAGAAGAAAGAAAGAAAAAGAAAACATGGCAGTATCTGTGACATAAACATGATTCAGTTTCAGTATCAAACTTTCTCCATAGATGGTCCAGAAATTCACCTAGTCGAGCCCTCAGAAGTGGTGAAGGTAGGCAACAATGTGTCTCTGAGCTGCACTGCAGAGGGGAATCCAGAGCCTGAAGTGATGTGGAGCTTTCAAAATCAAACTAAGACCACTGGGAGGCGTCAGACAACAGTAACCATTTCTGAAGCCAAGGCTGATAATGCTGGTGTATATACGTGCACTGCTACTAATAAACTTGGGAGTGACACAAGGACAGTCTCACTGACGATACAAGGTAAGTATGATGTCACTGGTGTAGATGTAGGCTAGAAAATGTCATCATATGTAATCAACATGGACAGGTTTTAGTTCTACTAATTGAATTTATAAACAATATACAGCTTAGAAGCAATGAGTTATGTAGTACTAACATACTAGCACTAACTGACTAATCTGAATTTTGTCTGTTTTCTTTTTTTTCAGAAAGCAGCCCTCGAGCAATAATAATAATAATTTTAATTTCACTTTTATTAGTTTTACTTTTACTCACTATTGCATATGTAATGTGGGTCAAACACAGACGATCTGGGAAGTACAACATACAGGCTAATGGTGCACTCAGTATGTCACTATTGAACCAGAATGATGGAAAAGATATGACAATGAACACAGAAAACAACTCATAGGTAAAGGTACCTCTGTGTGATTTTAGATTTGGGATAAGCATTTGTGCTTCATACTCAAGGACTGCCTACTGCTGGAATGAAGATATGTTTGCTTTGTTTATGCTGTAATCTTTTGTGGACACATTGGAGTGAACAAATTTCATATTGGGAGATGATGTGGAGAGAAATTTCTGAGCTCAGGAGGTATAAAAAATATATATATAATCTTTAAGTGTAAACATTTATATATAGCTCTGTTGAAAAGAAAAAAATACAATAGAAACCATCACAGAAATTCGGTTTCCACTACAAATACCATTACAAGCCATCAGCTAACCATTAAAACCATTACCATTGCCATAATTCGTCCTTAATGGTATCCACTAGACATATCATGCCACCAATAGAAGCCAACAAATTACCAGTAGAGAACCACAGGGACCATTACAGTTTCCATTAAAAACTTAAACCAATACAATTCCCGTTATAATTATTAAAACCATTACAAAGTCTATGAGGGTTTCTACTGTCTTTTTTTTTCAGCAGGGAGGGCTTTAAAAAAATTAGTGTGACTTCACTGTACTATGCATTTTGGCACAAATCTGAATACAAACTCAACAAATGATGAACCTCATTCATACTGTCTTTTTGTGTTGTTGTTGTAGTTGTAGGTGTTTTTTTAACTTTGCAAAGTATTTGATGTATACTTAAGATAGCTTTTTTAATTCACTGCTCATATTATGTATGCAATATCTCATAAAACCACATTACTTCGAAAACAAAATAAATGGCATGGATAGATATAGTAAATATCTAGTAAATAGTAGTATATTAAATAGTAATAGTAAAATTTGCCTGAGTTAAGATTGGCCCACCTACAAACCATCAAATGATGGTATAAAGTTTGTATAAAGACATTGTATGAAATTTAAATGTACCTCGTAATGATATTGGTTATGAATAAATTGTTTGTGCTTCAGAAAATGGGTATGTTGTGTTTATTAACATGATGACAATGGAGATCACTATGAACTACTATTCATAACAGGACAAATGGTGTTGTTATATGAAAATATTGCATGCCGGGGGGTGTGATGCAGCACGATGCACAGCTGAGTGCATTATTTTCGTATAACAGCAGGGTCTGGAGTGTGTTATTCCACTTATACAACAGTGATTTGCCAATGATTACAATGTTTAACTTATTAATGAATGACGTCACGCATTTTAACAGCTTATAATTAGATTTAATGCTGTGGAACGTCTGAGAGACAAGTTAGTTCTTGTTCTCCTCTGCGTTATAGCTGATAAAATGACTTAGCGAGTCATTTTTACAGAGAAACCAGAAAACTCCTCTGTCCTGAAGACTTTCCCATGCTGGGAAACTTTGACTGGTACAAAGCACTTACAACCGAGACTCCTTCGATAAATGTTAAATAAATGTCACCACCACATCAGCGATTATACATTTTGCTTTGTTAAACAACACCACGCTCTGTGGTATACATTGTAATATCAACTACTACTGTCAACCGGAAATCAATAGTTGTTACACTTAGGGCCTTTTTGTTATTACTTGTATTGGGGTTTAAACTTACGCCAATCACAGTAATAACTGTATATTTTCTAAGTTCATAGATGTATATTTTTTTCAATTTATAGTTGTATATTTCTAGCTCATAGTTGCATTTTCTAGTCCACACTTGTACACGTTTCCTACTTTCATAGTTGTACCATTTATCATTTCTAATAAAGTTGTATGGTTTCTAATTCATATTTGTACATTTTAGTTAATAGTTATACTTTAAATAAATAAATAAATAAATAAATAAGTATATATATATATATATATATATATATATATATATATATATATATATATATATATATATATATATATATATATATATATATATATATAGTTGAACATATTCTAGTGTAGACAGTTACCCATAGTAATTTTCTAATTCATTGTTACACTTTTTCAAAATTTCATAGTTGTATAATTTTCTAGTTCATAGTTGTACATTTAATTTCCCAATTTGAAGCTTACTAAACTAAATACGTTTCCATATTATTAAATTATAATAAAATATAAATAACGTCAACTCGACTCTAACTGCTATTTTATAAACCTGTTTATATGATGCTGTTCTGTATGAATGTGTTTACAATTTTCTTTAAACATTGAATCAACATTTTACACATCTTAAAACCATGGTGTATATTTGCCCAATGTGTTTAATTTTTTAATAATTGGAATAAGACATTTTTTCACACTTATTCATGACTGCAACAAGTTTGAGACCCACGAACTATACGCCTCGTGCAGCATCCTTTGCTTCAGGCCTGACGTCCATGGGCCGAAACCAAAATGACTCATCACTCCCTATGTAGGAAGCGCGTGACGCAATGCCGTATCCACCCTACATAGTGCACTATGTGTCTAATTCATATCCAATTGGAACGCAGCCTTTCAAATGTGGTACGGCTCCTTTAAGAATCTGGGCTTTGGGAGTGACGCGGATACGAAAGCCTGTTGATCCATTTTAGGGTTTTTTTTGCAACGAAAATTTCTTGGACAACGCAAAGTCGCTGGTTTGTTAAGCTGCATCTTCGATTCCTAATTTGTTATGTACGACGTTAAACGACTAACACAAGAAGGGATATATATTTGTTTGCCTTAATTTGGTTGTTTTGCGGTCTGATAACGTTAGCTGATTCGGGATAAGTTTGAAATCTAACAACAGTTTTGGGACGAGCTGATAAGGAGGCGACAATGGACTGGGGAACAGACCTCTGGGTGAGTTTAGTTAACTTAATAGTAAAACTAACAAATAACAAATGATTTATTACTTGGCACAGATTACATTTTGACTTTAGCACGTTTTTAACGAATTGCTTTGGCGAAGCTGCAGGGTTTTTTTTTAAGGGAAAAAAAAAGTTTGTCGTGTTTTCCCTCAAACCTATTTTCCCCCTTTTTACACGCCCAGCTCTTATTCGGTTTCTGGCTCGTTGGAATACAACAAATATTACTTATATAATTGATATATAGATGCATTTTGAGTACGTTAGCTGATTTTAGTGTTAGACTGACTTTGACTAGACTTCGTTGTTGCGCTAATGTTAGCTAAACCTATAGGATGCGCGTCCGTTAACATTCCCTTGTTGTTCCGTTTTGAATTGGTCTGACTGTGTGAACTGGATCATCTGCCTGGGTTCCTGTAAGATGTTTCCTTACCCGAGTGGTTTGAAAAGATCTTTACTGTTAATGTTCTCAGCTGATCCTGTTTTCTCTTGGGAGATGTGGATTCGGAGTTTCATTTGTAAGGCATATTAGCTCTGACATAATTTACTTTTCATTGAGCTTGTCTGTCTGTCTGTCTCTCTTTCTGTCTGTATGTCTGTGTATATCCCTCTGTCAGCCTGTCTGTCTTTCTGTTTGTCTGTCTGTTCATCTATCTATCTATCTATCTATCTATCTATCTATCTATCTATCTATCTATCCTCCAGACTAAGTATCTATTCATTCCTCTCTCTCTCTCTCTCTCTCTCTCTCTCTCTCTCTCTCTCTCTCTGTCCTCTATCCTCCTCTATCTATTCCCCCATTTGTGTATTTATAGCCATTCACCTAGATCCAGTATCCCTGTCTATGTATATATCTGTCCATCCTTCTATTTATCTATCCCTTTATTTATCCTTCCTTCTGTTTAGCTCTCTGTTTACACTGATGTTCCTTCCTCCATCCACTGCTCTAACCCTCCTTTTGTCTGTCCATTAATTCATTCATCCATCCATCCATCTTTTCATTCATCACTTGACCCCTTCATATTTGTTCTGCATTTCCTTTTCTGTGTGTTTTGGTCTTTGACTGTTTCTGTTGCTTACTGTTTGAAAATGTATAACCTTTTAGGCTGACTAGTAGTAGTTTTTCGTTTCCCTGCCGTCGTTCGCAGCATAAAGCTTGACTAGCTTCCACTGCAAAAAACAAACAAACAAAAAAAACCCCAAACAAAACAAGTTTTTGTTCTTTGGTCTATTTTGGTGTTATAATCCTGAAAAATGGTTTTACACTCACCTGAAGTGCTTCAGTGGTTTTTATGTTTTCGAGGAACCTAAATGTTTTTCGAGATTATAACCACAAGACAATGTCCTACTATGAGACACTTCAGAATGACCTGTACGTCTGAAAACCTTCAGACCTCATGCATGCATCTTTGGCCGGTGGACACGAGTTACAGTTGCAGTCAAAGTTATTCAACCCCCATTGCACATCAGGTTTATTGTCAAAATTTACAGACTTTCAGCTGTTTGCTATGAACAAATCAAACAAAGGCACTCGAAATAGTTCAACACAACTAATGCTTCAAGTGGTTTCCCCAAATTCAACTGAAAATGCAACTTATAATGACTTCTCCAGTCTCAAAATTATTCAACCCCCTGAGCAGAATCCCCCATAACAGCACAAATATGCAAAACAGGAGTTGTCTCAAGCACACTTGATGCAACTAATCAAGGGCTTCATTAGTTGTGTTGAACTATTTCAGTTGCTTTTGTTTGATTTGTTCATAGCAAACAGCTGAAAGTCTGTAAATTTTGACAATAAACCTGATTTGCAATTCGGGTTAAATAATTCTGATTGCAACTGTATATACAACCCCATTTCCATAAAAGTTGGGATTTTTTTGTAAAACGTAATAAAAACAAAAGTCTGTGATTTGTCAAGTCTCTTGAAACGTTAATTAACTGACAAAAGTACAAAGAAAAGATATTCAATGTTTTCACTGATCAACTTCATTGTATTTTGTAAATATAAACAAATTTAGAATTTGATGCCTTCAACACACTCAAAAAAGTTGGGACAGAGGCAAAATAAGACTGAAAAGTTTATAGAATAGTCAGGTAACACCATTTTGGAGGATCAGGTTAACTGGTAACGGGAGGGTATCAGGATAAATGGAGCATCCACTAAAAGCTCAGTCTTTGCAAGCAAGGATGGGTCATGGCTCACCACTTCGTGCCAAACTTCGTGAGAGAATTGTCAGTCAGTTCAAAAAGAACATTGCTCAATGCAAGATTGCAAAGAATTTAGGTCTTTCACCATCTACAGTGCATAATACTGTGAAAGGATTCATGGAATCCGGAGAATTCTCATTGAGTAAAAGGCAAGGCCGGAAACCTTCATGGAAACGGGTTTGTAGTTTATTAAGAAAGCTTCCTAATGATTACAGTTCGCCTACCTGCAGTCTGTGCAGAGTGAGGGTTTGGGCTGTTGTGCTCTGAATTAACCCTGTATCTCACATGGAGTTTCCACCCTTTTCCCCACTCCACCCTGGACTATTAAATTAAATGACACAATGTCAGTGACACCAGTGGTAGCTTCTCCTGTGACATTGACTCTGTTTTCAGGACTTGAAGGAAAGGAAAAGGATGCAAATGTATGTTCGGCTGAACATCTACAGTATGAAAATGGAGCATTAGAGAGAAGTGGGTGGGGAGTTTCTGACCCCAATACACCGGTTCCCTCTGGGTTTCTGTCCTCTGTCCCCTTTCCATCATGTGGCCTACTGCGCCAGCCTAATTAGTTTTGCCCTAATTTCTGTCGCCAATCATCCAGTCCACATCCCTGCGGGTATATTTGGTGTTACGCTGCAGATTTTTCCCAGACAAAGAATGATGTGTTTCCATCTCCTGGCCTGTGATGGGCTGAATTTCGTATCATAACCATTACAAATCCAGTGATGCTTTTTATTTGAGGTTGAGCATGATTACTTTACTGGTCATAACCATTCTGAGCCCCAATACAATACATGTAGGTTTGATGCCTGACGTACTGAGGTGCTGTTTTGAAGGCAAAGGCTGGTCACAGCAAATATTGATTTGATGTAGATTTTTCTTCTGTTCGCTCACTTTGCATTTTGTTAATTGATAAATATAAACTGTTAACGTGTCAATTTTTGAAAGCAATCTTACTTTACAGCATTTTTTCTCACCTGCTTAAACTTTTGCACTGTACTGCATATTTGACGTGTAACATTGTGTGCACGTGCAGAGACAGCAGCAACACGAGCAGCATTGTTGACATACTCACGCTGCATATCTCACCTTGACATATCACATCTGCAGGATTTAAGTGACATTCACTAGATGGTATGTCAGAGCCAAACCATCCTTGTCCATCAGGTTTCCAAGTGAAACTGTAAAATATTTAGCAGTTTCATGCACATGAAACTGTGAGCTGTGTTTCTTTTTAATACTTTGCGCTGTTGTCTTGATCGTTGTTATGATCTGCGTATTAAGTTCAGAAGAATGGTATGCAAAACAAAGTTTTGGTAGGTCTGAAAGCTACATGAGATGCTTTTAAAATTCAATAGTATGTCTTCAATACCTGCATACAATAGTACATGTGATTGTAACGTATCAGATTTGAGACATTTTTTTAAATTTTAGTTTTAGTCAGTTGCAGACACGGTGTCACTATTTACGGTGGTATTGTAGCACTTGTACGCTTAAAGTTACCGTCCGAAGACGTGCACAAGCTACGCTCCAATATGTGCGGCAGCCATCTTGTGTGCACGTACACGTAGTTAAATGCAAGTATAATCCAGGCTTAAGAATAATCCATGGCTGTTGATTTTTTTAATTTTTTTATTTTTTTATTGTATGGATATTTTAAGCAGTTAAATTAAAAAAAAAATAATAATAATAAACCCATTGTTAATTATTTCCTTAGTATTTATTTACCCACAGCATTATTATTATTATAGCTTAATTTATTTTGCTTGCTATAAGAAATCTGCCATCTTCAGCTCAACTTGAAAAGATAGATAGATAGATATAGATAGATTTTTTTTTAAATATTAAAACCTCTTCAATGCAGTCTAGCTTACATATGGTTTTCACTGTATATGCCCACTACATAGGGTGCAGTGTAACACTGGTAGCACCTACGTAGTGCACTGTATGCCCAGTAAAACATAATCATTAATAAATCCAGCCTCCATAAGTGCATGTTTAGTGTTTCCCAGGGATCAGAGAGAAACATGGTCTGGGGACTGGGTGTGGTGAGGGGATGGTGGTGGTGGTGGTGTGAATGTAGTGATACTAGGAACGGTGTTAGCAGGGAAGGAGAAGCTCAAACCAGATCCATCAGGTTCTTCTTTCTGGGTTTGTTGGTTTCCATTGCTGTGCTACTCCTGTTCGTCTGTAATATAACTTGCACGTGGGGAAACAATAGTAATATAATACATTACTTGTAATATACTTTCAGGATGCATGCTATACGTAATGAGAAAATAGATGCGTGTTTTGTTTCCTCTTTCAAATCTTCTCTAAAGCTGAAGTTGCTCTGAGTTTGATAGACTTGTGACTGAAAGCAGAAAGCATGGGATTTTGAAGTCTTTGATCTTCAAATTGCTTTCAAAAATCAAATAGTATTCAAATTGTTTAACTTCCAAAGAAATAGACTGATGAAGTGATATTTCTTGTGAATTGTAACCTGTAACTTGTACGATCAACGTGGAACAGGAAGTTCAAGTCATTTATTATAATTACTGCAAATTTCCTGTTTTGAAACTGCGTTAAACATACCTTTAGTATGTGTCTGTCAGACTATCAGAACATAACCTGATGACGGTATCGAGATCAGTGTGTCACTATTTATCGGCGTATCGGGAGGATCCGGTTCTCATCTGCTCATGTTTCTATGCCACATCCTGAGCTTCTAGTTCTGCATGTGCTGAAGCGAGTCGGTGTGAGTCAGTGGCATGAATCAGTTGAGGCACATCGAGCTGGTGTCTAAGCAATGTCCCGTCTGATCGGTTTGGATTTTTTTTTGTTTAGTCATTAAGGCTTGACTACGTTGTGGCATGTGTCCAATGTTTCCCTGTTGATCCCTTTGCTATTTATGGAAGCTCTGGACTACAGCCTGCTCCTCCATTATGTAGAGTGTGTGTGTGTGTGTGTGTGTGTGTGTGTGTGTGAGTGAGTGTGTTATACTACTATCCCAGTCTCAGTCGGAGCATGTGTCTGGATTTGTGTGCATGTTTTCTAAAAATGTATCACAGCAGGCTGAGTATTCAGACGTGATATCCGTGTGACTACTGGAAGAGGCATTTGCCAAGTACTTTGACTGGGATGATGTGTCCGAGCAGGGCTTGGTGTGATGCTTTGTTCACTCTTTAGATTTTTTGCCCAGCTAGGGAGGGACAAGACAATGACCGGGTTCAAACCAAAATACCAGGAGGAGTGAAGGACAAGGCGAACGCAGTGGCATGGCCCTTTTCTGTAATTAGGCCTGGACATTTTAAAATAGCTTCAGAAACTAAATCCTGAAAATGAAGCCTTTTCTCCTAAACTGTTTGTCCTGCTCATTTTATAAACTCCACTACACATGACTATTGTTTTGCACGGCACTAAAGATTGTATTTTTTTTTTGTTTTTCGTGACTGAGTGGGTCGTGGAGCGAGTGGGCAATGAATTCTTTATTTGTTATGTTGTTCTGTTCATTGACTCCATTTTGAGGCAGCTAGAGGAAGGAGGAGTTTGGGGCATGGACCAGCTTGTTAGGAATTTTCTCCTGAACCTTTTCCCTCCCCTCCCCTTCATACTGTAGTTGAATCCTGTAGCCTGGTTTTGGAAGGTGTATGTGCGTGAGAGAGAGAGAGAGAGAGAGAGTTGGGAAGCACTTCTTGATATCATCACTCACGTACAGGCATGCCCGCGCTTGAAGCACTCGCACCAACACACTATCCAAAAAAGGAACTGAGAAACCGGAGCTCGATGGAGAGACTCCAGAGCACTTCTCTTCTCTCACAGTTGAGGGTTATTTTTTTTTATCTGTATGGAGAAGGAAAGTACTGTTTAATCCTTGTTTAACAAACAAGTTTATCCTTTCCTCTGAGTTTCTGTTTAGCCTGCTTTTCAGCGCTGTAGGAAATAACATGCCGTAACAATCATATTTCTTTCAACCATGTTGATATACAGCAGGAAATGAGGAAGACTTCTACTTCCCGTGTCCTGTGTGCGAGAAACGACTGGGCCTCAGCGCTTTTACCCCGGCTCCCGCGGCGCAACAGGGCTGAGGTTACCATTGTCAGGAAGGCCTCCCTCTGATAAAATGGCTGAGGGTTAAGGGTTACCAACATGCAGAGAATCTGAGGAATGTAGGACCTGGGGCAGAGGCAGATAAAATGACACATCATCAGCAACACGTTTATCTTGCCATGTACAACAATTTGCACGTTCTGATTGGCAGTGAATAACCCTGTCAGATTAATCAGAGAAAATAGTGACGCCGTGATTGATACATGTGTTTTTAGTAAAACAGTCAAATCTTGAACCCTTAAGGGATTCTTTGGTTGTCAGACTGGTTGAAGAACCCTTGGAGAACCCTTAGTGTTACAGCTTGTTTGCATCAGACATGATTTTTGTTTTCAAACAGAAAAAAAACACACATTTGATTTAAAATATTTTTCTAAATGCCTACACATCAAGATCGATTGTCGTCCTGTACTTCCACATCATTGCGTATTTCCGAGCTGTTTCGATTTCTTTTTTAAACTGTAATGAAACCATCAACTAGTTTCTCAGGGCAGACCTCTACTCCCTGCTAGAGAGAGGAACTTGATTCGTCAAGAAAAGTGGCCACTAATCAGCTACTTTCACAGCAAGAGGCCACCGCCAACTGTTTCTAAGAAAACTAATATGTGCTGCTGTGAATATTTGTCATCCCTTGACTGAATCTCTTATAAAAAAACATTTAAAAAAGCTTATTATGTCACGTTGTTTGAAAGTTTGTGTTCCTACTCTAAAGAAAATTGCTGTCTGTGCTGATCATATGAAGCCCATGCAAGTTCATAAGTTACAGTGTCCTCCACTAATATTGGCACTCTTGGTAAATATGAGCAAAGAAAGCTTGAAAATTTGTCTTTATTTAACCTTTTGATCTTTTGTTCAAAAAAATTCATCAAAATACGCTGCTTTCATGGATATCAAACAACTGCAAGCAAAACACAGTTTTATCAAAAAATAAAATCTCTTTGTTAAATATAGGTGTGCAACAATTATTGGCACCCTTTTAGTCAATACTTTGTGCTACCTCCCTTTGCCAAGATAACAGCTCTGAGTCTTCTCCTATAATGCCTGATGAGGTTGGAGAATACAATGCGAGGGATCTGAGACCATTCCTCCATACAGAATCTCTCCAGATCCTTCAAATTTTGAGGTCCACGCTGGTGGACTCTCCTCTTCAGTTCACCCCACAGGTTTTCTATGGGTTTCAAGTCAGGGGACTGGGGTGGCCATGGCAGGACCTTGATTTTGTGGTCAGCAAACCATTTTTGTGTTGATTTTGATGTATGTTTTGGATCATTGTCCTGCTGGAAGATCCAACCACGGCCCATTTGAAGCTTTCTGGCAGAGGCAGTCAGGTGTTCATTTAATATCTGTTGATATTTGATAGAGTCCCTGATGCCATGTATCCTAACAAAATGTCCAGGTCCTCTGGCAGAAAAACAGCTCCAGAACATTAAAGAGCCACCACCATGTTTAACCGTGGGCATGAGGTACTTTTCCATATGGCTACCTCTCTGTGCGCACCAAAACCACCTCTGGTGTTTATTGCCAAAAAGCTCTATTTTGGTTTCATTTGACCATAGAACCCGATCCCATTTGAAGTTCCAGTAGTGTCTGGCAAACTGAAGATGCTTGAGTTTGTTTTTGGATGAGAGTAGAGGCTTTTTTCTTGAAACCCTTCCAAACAACTTGTGGTGATGTAGGTGACTTTGGATTGTAGTTTTGGAGACTTTCTGACCCCAAGACGCAACTAACTTCTGCAATTCTCCAGCTGTGATCCTTGGAGATTTTTTTGGCCACTCGAACCATCTTCTTCAGGGTGCGTTGGGACAATATAGACACACGTCCAATTCCAGGTTGATTCATAACATTTCCAGTTGACTGGAACTTCTTAATTATTGCCCTGATGTGCTATTTTCTTATAGCCACTTCCCATTTTGGTAAAGCTCAATAGCAGGGGGAAGGGTTATAAAAATAAAAAAAAGGAAATGTGATTTCAGGCAATAAACTGATAAAGAGAGCAGGACCTTATAAGTGTTGTGCATGGTCATATAGGCTGAAAAGTGTTTAGGAGCAGGGTTTATTTTTTACTCTCAAGCAGGCAGATATGATGTTACTTGTAGATAATTCAGTTAATGTTCTCAACAGTCTAAAAGTCTCCAGACACAAACATCAGAATTGCCGATGAAGCACATTTTATATCAGAGGTGAAGCTGCTTTCACTGGTTTAGTAAATACAAATGTGCAGATTTATATGAGGTATTGTATTATTACAAACAATGCATTGCTCAGAAATTGAATAAAAAGATAAAGCAGTTAGCAGCACAAATATTACCAGTGGGTATCCATCAACTATACTTGGTCAAAAGTATGTGGACACCTGAGTATTGAATATCCCATTCCAAAATCATAGGCATTAATATGGAGTTATAATAACCTCCACTCTTCTGCGAAGGCTTTCCACTACATTTTGTAGCGTGGCTGTATGGATTTATCCGTTCAGCCACAAGAACACAAGCGGTTGTACGGCAAGAACGCCTAGGGTGCAGTCGGGTGTTCCAGTTCATCCCAAAGGTGTTCAGGTCAGGGCTCTGTGAGGGACACTCGAGTTCTTCCACTCCAGACTTGGCAAACCATGTCTTCATGGAGCTCGCTTTGTGCACAGGGGCATTGTCATGCTGGAACAGGTTTGAGCCTCTTGGTTCCAGTGAAGAGAAATTGTAATGTTACAACATACAAAGACATCCTATACAGTTGTGTGCTTCCAACTTAGTGGCAACAGTTTGGGAAATAACCACATATAGATGTGATGGTCAGGCGTCCACATACTTTTGGTTGTATAGCGTATGACCTCCATAAACTATAATCCATAATCTATAATAAACTGAAGCAATGTAACATTACAGCGTGAAATGTAATGAAGGTCCAAAATCATCTGCCAGTCAGGCTTGCAGCTACATGGAACAAAAAAATAAATAAATAAATAACACTCTCAAGCTTATTTATTGACATGAAGTGGGTGGGACGAGCGAAATTGAGCACAGTTTAACTTTATGCAAATGAGAAGCAAAACCATTAGGCGAGGGCCTGTATGTGTGTGATGCAGTGGTACATTTCACTTTGTTTCTGCTCTATAAAAAGATACATTTTATTTCATCAGAGGGGTGGTTTTACATCCGTTCTGCTGATACCTTGTGTGGATATCGCACTACCCTGGTAGTACCAGTGAAACCATGGCAACCGGCAGTAACATAAACATGAGAACACCCACAAGCAACCACTGTAGAGCAACCTGACCCGGATTGGTGCCATGGCGATGAAGTAAATCTGGAAATACAATGAGATTCTCACTTGTAAACTCTCACTTTTGATGTGTGTGTATGTGTACAGTGTTTGTTGATTATGTCTCCATAGTTCAGTGAAAATGAAAAGACACCCAATGACGTTTAGTATTTTTGTGTATCGATCATTTAAAACAGCTATAAACTAATCGTCATAACCACTGCTCCTTATCATTTTAAAGGATCAGCGGCATGTCATTATTATTCCTTTACCACATGGATGTCGGATGCTTGACATTTCGGCACACCGGATCGTTTTCACCGTGAAGTACAAAACGTTATCATAGCATCTATCAAAGCATGGGATCTTTAATACCTCTCCACCACTTTAGTAAAGTGTGCCTTATCTGACAGGAAGTGTTTTATTCTCTCTACAGGACCAAAATGATGTCATTGAGAAACACACCCTGTCAGGGCTGGACCTGGTGGATAAATACATTAAGTTCGTAAAGGAACGCACGGAGATCGAGCAAAGCTACGCCAAGCAGCTAAGGTGAGAATATCCACACTCTAATCTAACCGGTTAGTATAGATAAATGATGTGTGTGTGTGTGTGTGTGTGTGTGCACATGCGTGCATGTTGGGAACAGTTTTAGCTGATTATGATATTGACGTGGGCCTCATGACTGATTTGGAGCAGAACAGAACTTGCCTGGTCCCTGGAGAGGCAGGATTTGGCGTCGTCCCAAACTCACTCTCTCTTTCTCTCTTCCTCTTTTTTTCCTCTCCCCTCCTCTCTCTCTCTCTCTCTCTCTCTCTCTCTCTCTCTCTCTCTCGTCATATCTCTCCTCTGCTTACAGATTTCATTTTCACTCTCTTGCTGCTGCTCAGTTTCCCTCTCTCTCTCTTTCTTTCTCTCTTTCTGTTTCTCCCTCTCTCTCTCGTTCTCGTCATATTGCTCTACCACTTACAGTCTCTCATTTTCACTCTCTTGCCACTGCTCCAGTTCTCGCTTTCTCTTTTTCTCTCCTTCTCTGACCGTCCGCATTTTGGCCGATGGGCCTCTATCGCTGTGCTCCTTCACGTGGCTCTTCCTGTCCCCCGGGTCTCTGTCTGAAGAGAGGAAGTGGGAGCAGACTGCCGCATGACAGGGCGGATGTGGTTGAGGAAAGTAAAAGAAGAAAGAAGAGTGGAAGGAACTTTTTTACTGTCTTAGCACTCTTCAGTGAAAAATAAACAGAACACAGGACATCCTTTCTGGGAAAAAGAAAGCATGCGTTCAGTGCGTGTCTCTCTCTCTCTCTCTCTCTCTCTCTCTCTCTGTCTGTCTGTCCTCTCGCTCTCTCTCTACATCTCTCTCTCTCTCTCTGTCTGTCCTCTCTCTCTCTACATCTCTCTCTCCCTGTCTGTCCTCTCCCTATCTCTGTCTCTCTCAGTTTTCAGTTTTTCATGTGCTTTATTGGCATGACAGATAATTGTACATTTGTATTGCCAAATCCAGTACAGAGTAAGGGTAGTGCAAGAACAGGAGAAATAAAATAAAAAGACAAAATAAAATACTAATAGATAAAAAAAAAATAGTGCAAATGATGTACAAAAATGAAGGACAATATAAAGGCATTAAGGAGAAGGATAAAATGAGTAAAATAAAATGAGCAGAATAAAAGTCAATTTACTAATAAAGGTAAGAAAAAAAATCTCTCTCGCTCTTTTTTTTTTTTTTCTTCTTCTTCTTGTAGTTAATAAAATAAAGAGTTACTGATAAACTGAATAGCTCAAATTCCCCTGTCCTGAAGGCTTTCCTTTTTCCAGGAAACTTCTCGTTACAGCTTTACCTCTGACTGTTACAAAGCGCTGACAAAGTCTCCTCAAACAGTCCTCTCACAGAAAGCTTCATCGTATCGACCATTAAACGATTATACGTATATTTTTGTAAAATAGCACACTTTCAAAATTATTTGTCTTGATTGTATAGAACTTCTGCCATAGAAGTCCTTTGTATTAGTTGTTACTGTAGAATAACAATACTATAGGTAATGTACAAGCAGGACGTGTGATTTGACAGTTTTGGTTAAACAGTGGTCTCATTTTAAATTCTCTGAGAAAGGAATTGTGACAGAGTGGTGTTTATTCCCGCCTCACATCCAGTGCTCAAGGTATAGGTTCCTCTGTGATGCTGAAGGATTCATTCATCTTCAGTAAACGCTTTATCCTGGTCAGGGTGGTAGTGGTGGATCTGGAGCCTATCCCAGGAGAGAACATGTGAAACTCCATACAGACAGAAACCCCCTGGAGCTTTGAGCTGGCAACACTAGCCGCTGTACCACCATGCTGACCTACAGCCAGTTATTAAGTCCTCAAACACAGCGACTCAATTCTTTATTGTAAATTTTTCAATTTCACTTATTTAATTTGTTTTCCTGCTAATATTGTTTACTCTAAGAAACACGTCACATGATCTTTCATAAAAACAAGCAACCTTTCTGGAATGGCTTGTTCTTTGAAATGGTACAGGTACAGTTCGTTTCTTCTGTACAGAACACTCGCACGTTCATTAAGAGTTGAATGTGCTGTCCTTTTTAGAGTAATAATAATAATAATAATAATAATAAAGACATTAACACTATGAAACAACACGCATACCAAAGAACAGTTGAATGCTCGAATCTGATTGGTCAGAAGGTGGGCATCATTTTCGTAAAACAGCATGGCTCAGACAGTAGTTCCGGCTGTATGGTGTCCGACAGGTTGATGTTAATACACTCGTTCTAATAAGTTATTGTTTCTATAGCAACAGGTCATTCACTCAGACGCTCCACGTAATCTAAGACTAATAATAAACAGATTTTAAAAAACATGATGTTTAACAAAGTAAAACCTATAATTGTTGATGTAGTGAGGTTTATTGTTAGGTGACATTTATTTACCATTTATGGAAGGAGTCTCAGTTGTAAGCGCTTTGTAACAGTCACAGTGCTTTGAAAAGAACAGCACAGGAAACAGCCGAGTGCCGCTACCCTCCGAAGTGCATTGTTTTCGTTCAAGTGCACCGTCTGGAGTGTGTTATTCCGTACTGGAACTATGCAGTGACCAAGAAAATTCCTAAGCAGATCTTACATGTTAAATTCTTAACAGGATTCCTGATGGAGCTTTGCACACTCTAACCCAAACCCTAAGCTTGGCATTTTCTCAACCAGCTTCATGTGGAGCTTCACCCAGGAGTCTGGAAATTCCGAGTTACGAGTTTTAGTCGAATGCAGCATATATACTCAACCATGAACAACTGATCAGTGAGGCGGATCTACTTGCTTGTCACTTGAATCCGTTAATTCAGAAAGCTCCTCCTCTTGAACTTGCTGTAAGGTGCTGAAGCCTAGGCCACACACGTAGACCTTTAGACAGTCCCTCCAAGATTTCGCGATTTTGTGGTAACAGAAATCAACGCAAAATCAAGCAAACTCCCCAATATTCGGAGGAGCTTACAATTTTTTTAAATCACCACAGATTTACCGCAGACGCGTCATGTGACATCAGCCAAAGCCCGCTTCAATTTACGTGCGTCGAACGTGAGTACAGGTAAAAGGTCTCATTTACCAACAAACATCACTGTGAAAACCGTGCAAAACAATATAGTGCAACTGAGATTTCGCCAATTCAAGTACTTTTCTGAAAAAATCACAAAAATTTTTTTTTCAAAAAAAGACGCAGCAAAATCAAGCATTTTTGGCTGCGGCAATCACACCAAAAATCTGTGAAATCCTGTACGGACTGTTTAGAGGAAGCTGTCTTCACTGACCTTTAAATGATTAAATATTGATTGCCCTGAATTCAGTTGTATCGCTTTGCTGTATAGTGACCAGTGACCAAATAAAGTGGATTTGGTCGTCGCTGAATGAACATTGTGTTTTCAACCTGTTTCATACAAGCCTAGAAATGCAGTAGAGAGTGAAAGTGTTTTTAAAGAGTGACAGTTCCAACATGTACACTGTCACAGTGAAGAAATTCATTTTGATGCTTTTAGTGATGTGATGAAATCATATGTGATGTAATGAAAAGGTTTGTCTCTTCATTAATCACATCTGACGCAATCCTCTGAAAGCTTTTATTAATTTTGAGAGAACAGTCAGATTACTGGAAACTAATTTTCTAGTAAATAAAATGAAAGCAGGCTCAGTTTCATAGCCTATAGAACAGGTTCAACAGCTTTGCTATGAAAATAAACATCAGGCAATGAATGTATTCATGTGGTGCCAGGATTGCAGTGCCATTACTGTATTATTAATATCAGTGCTTGTTTTTGACTGGAAATGAAAGTTATCCATTTCCATCAGTCGTAATGATGTCGCTCATCATCTTTACAGGAATCTAACAAAGAAGTACAGCCCTAAACGAGGCAGCAAGGAGGAGCAGGAATGCAGGTAATTCCAGGAATGGTTAATAAAAGAAAATAACCATTTGGACTAAACAAACTGAAGACCTTGGCTGTAATAGCTGGTTTGGGTGGTTTGGGCGGTTTGGGCATTGCGGCTCATTTTGTGCCTCGAGTGAGTGAGCAGGAGGACCCGTGGGGTCTGAATGAGATCGTCCCTCACGCTAACGAGCCGACACAAACAGCTGGGTAGCAATGCAGTGCTCTTGATAGCCCTTCTCTGGGAAACAATGACGAGGTTTCAGATGTAAGTGAGGTGTAATTTTTAGACCCGAGGTGATTCTGGCACTGCAGTCATTTATCTTTGACTCGTATTTCTTTGGTTCTTTTAGGTTTTCAAACCACCAGTCTTTCTTGGACATTCTTAACGAGATGAATGACTACGCAGGACAGAGGGAGCTGATCGCGGAGAACATGATGATGAACATCTGCATCGAGCTCACCAAATACCTGCAGGAGCTCAAACTGGAGCGCAAGGCGGTGAGAGAAAGAGAGGGAGAAAACTGGGCCATGCTTAAAATAAAGGCCGCAGTGGTTTGAAAGGCTGAAGCATGGATGGTTATCATAGTTTGAAGTTTCACATTCCCCTGTTAATATCCGACGACTAAAAGAAAACACACTTTGGACATTTCCTTTCCCTTGGATATGCTCTACTAACTAGGATTGTCAGATTCCTTTCAAATGCATGAGTTAATGTCTGTCATTTGCACAAACGGTGAAAAAGAGTATCACAGAAGTATGTACTTTTGCAGTTCCATGCTTACATACCTTGAACACACAGTCCAAAGGGCTTCATATTCATTAGATACGCTTACTACATGAGGTGTAACATAACGACTTGGTGACCTTCAGCCACAGGAAAAGGCCTAAAAATAGACTACCAGTAATATAATTGTCATTTCACATGACACAAGCCTAGATGCTAATAATGAAGTTATAAATCATGTTTAAAACCACAAATGTAGACTTTTTTTGCCTTTGGATATTGAAATATTACAAAAATTTGTATAGGGAAATTAGTTCTGAAAGCTTTCACATCAACAGTCATATTTAATGTAGGCATCTTTTAGTCCTTGTGTGTTTGTGCTAGTTTTGTGGCCAAACCAGAGTAACATCTATACAGATGGCTCTGTTTCTGTGTCTTAACTCTTTTCCTGTCCGTCTGTTACATTTTCAGCATCTGTCAGATGCCAAAAAGGCTCAGCAAGCGTTGGAGAGCACATACAAGCAGCTCGACTGTGTAAGTACACATGCCTTCATACAGTATATGGATGAGTGGCAGTACAGGAGATGTGCGTGTGTGAGTGAGAGAGAGAGAGAGAGAGAGAGAGAGAGAGAGAGAGAGAGAGAGAGCCTGGCTACCTGCTTTGACTCTGATTTGCAAATGACTGCCCGTGCAGAAAGTGCACATTTGTTTACGTGTGCTTTTGTATTGCTGTATGTATGGCATGCTTATGTGAGGCCTGTGTGTGTAAGTCAGATAAAGACAGACTGTGTTGAATGAGTGAAAGAGGTTGTTGTTTACCTGCTCTTCACAGTGTTTGGTCTTTCTTTCTGTAAATAGCTGGCTAATATTGTGTGTGTGTGTGTGTGTGTGTGTGTGTGTGTTTGTGTGTGTGTGTGTGTGTGTGTGTGTGTGTTAGAGTAAAAAGCGCTTTGAGAGGGAGTGGAAGGAGGCGGAAAAGGCGGCGCAGCATGCAGAGAAAACAGATCAGGACATCAATGCTACAAAAGCAGATGTGGAAAAGGTATTTCCTTACAGCTGAATGTTCTGTTAAGTGTATCTGGCTTCTTTTAATGTGTACATATTTTTCTTACTGTGTAATGGCTACTCAACCCCATTCCTCAGGGATCTACTTTTCTGTTTCACTGTTAACTGTTTAAATGATTTTCTTTGAGCTGGTGCCCAACCCCATTCTTAAAGATCTACTGTCCTGCAGAGTTTAGTTAAACACACCTCTGTCTACTATTCAGACGCTCCTCAAGACCTTGATTAACTGGATCAGGTGTGTTGTATTTCACCCCTCCTAACCACCAGGACTGGTGAGATTCTACTGGTTGTGATCTTGTATACATGCACACGCATGATGAGATCTTCTGTCATTTCCTTTCATCTTTATTTTTTTTCCGGCTGCAATGAGTATAATTTTCATACATATGTCTGATTGGAATGGTTGGAACGCCATGCCTGAGAACTTTGGGTTGGGTTTTTCCTGCTCGGTTTTTTAGTGATCACTCATCCCCTTTGTCTGCTAGTCATGCCCCGATTTATTTTTTTGGGGCTTAGGGCCTCATTAATGTCAGACCCCAACAAGAAGTTCCCTCTTGAACAGTGGCACGCTCAAAAAAAAAAAAAAAGTAGACCCATCAGTTCAGAATGAAGGTTACTCAACATACATTCTCATTTACAAGAAGGACAACGTTTTCCAGCTGTTTTTAGATTTCAGATGGCTGGACTGGTTCCTAAAAGTCCTCCTCTTTCACATGCTAAGACTATCAGGTGTTATTAAGGCTGTGTAACCACAGGACTGGTTCATGACAGTGGATCTAAATACTGCATATCTCCATGTTCATCGCCCAAAGGACAGGCATTTCAGTTCAGTGGTCTACCCTTTGGCCTCTCTCTAGAACCACAGGTATTCTTGAGATGTATACAGGTCGCCATATTGCCACTGATGGCCAATTCAATTCAAGCAGTCTCTGATAAACCTTCTCAGAAGTCTCTGTGTGGTACCAGCTCAAGTTTAATATGCTAAGATCACTAACTACAACCCCACTGGTACTTCCCTTGGGCCTGCAGGAACCTAGAGACTTTCTGAAAGTGGGTTAACATCCTGGGGTATGAATTATCTACGCCACCACCTCATTCACAGTCTGACTACTGCAGCTTCCCCTAAAGTTCTAATTGGTCAGTGCTACACAGCTGCTGTTTGTGATTTGCCTAAATTGAAACCAGCTCAACCTGTCTGATCCTCACCACTTGTAAACCCAGAATTCCTGCACTTTTTTTCCCTCTTACTCCAGATGGCGAATTTACTCTGTGTGCACACACGCTTAGGTTACTGCAGAAACAGAACTTTTTACAGCAGTAGGTTTCAAGGAGCAGGTTTGATCACCCCTGTTTTACAATAACCAGACTGTGTGTGTGTGTGTGTGTGTGTGTGTGTGTGTGTGTGTGTGTGTGTGTGTGTGTGTGTGTGTGTGTGTGTGTAGGCTAAACAGCAGGCTCATATGCGTGCACACATCGCAGAAGAGTGTAAGAATGACTATGCTGCCCAGCTGCAGAAATACAACAAGGAGCAGAGCCAGTTCTACTTCACTGACATGCCACAGATATTTAATGTAAGCAATATCACATTCCAATTCAGATCTTTTTTCCTGAGTAACTATGTCACCAACTGCACACACAGTTTCGTGTGTGTGGTTTTTTTTTTTTTTTTTTTTTTATAAACCTGACAATTTCCATATAACCTCTCTGACATTGTGTGTGTGTGTGTGTGCGCACGCGCTCTGTAGAAGCTACAGGACATGGATGAAAGGCGTGTGCGGAAGCTATCTCAAGCCTACATCCTGTTTGCTGATACGGAAAAGCAAGTCATGCCCATCATCGGGAAGTGCCTGGAGGGCATCACCAGAGCCGGCACGAATGTTAATGAGAAGAATGTAAGCGTTCCATCCGTGATCTCCTTTATATTGTCCAGATATTTGTATTTCTCCTCTTTTACACGAGGCACAGTAGCTTGTCCTCTCCCTCATCTGCCCTACTGCCTAATTGTAGAGGACGAACAGTTCTCCCGAAATGTGAACCAGGGCAGATCTAAAATTATGTCACTAATGTTATCTGCACACCTTTACCTCTAATCTTCAGTCATTCAAACTTGCAGCCTACATATGGTATTCACATTTGCCATGCAAGTCCCATTACACAGGATGTGGCATATAACCAAACCAACCTACTGGTTTTATTTTATTAAATTTTTTTTTTGGGGGGTGGGGGGTGGTGCTTAGCAACCATTTCCCATGCTGGCCATTTATTTGATAAAGAAGTTTTCCTGTTCCTCTTGTTCATTGCCTTTTAGGCTTTTCTTCCTGTTGTTTCTTTATTGTGCTAATCGCTACCTTCAAACGGTGTCAGCTTGTTGTAGGATAAATAGTTGTCACATCATGCTCTTTCTCAGTAGATGTATTAGTATTATTAGTATTAGAATTAAATGTATTAGTGTTCACACATGAGCGCTGCTGATAAATCATACTAGGTCCAAAGATTTCTGCTCTTTTCGCAAATAGAAGAAAATATACCCCCATGATCCCCCCACAAGACACGCGCACACACACACACACACACACACACACACACACACACACACACAAACAAGCCATCATAGCATGTGTTCATATGAATTGTGGTCCAAAGCCATCTTTATCGTTTTTAAGTGGTACCATCCCCAGTAATTTCAGTGATCCTTCAGGCTGTCCAACAGTGGTAAGTGGTAGCTTGACTCACACCTTATCCATTGAGCTACCACTGCCATCATGCATATGTGTAAAACGGGGGTTAAGAACCATGATCTTAAGTGCAGAGTCTCAGATCACGGTGTTTTGCAGTGAGATTGCCTTCCATACTTGCTCGTAAGATGCTAGTTCCCCTTTACTCCACTCTGGGGCACTTGGGATCACACACAAGGGCTTCTCTAATGGAAGCACTGGACATATGTAGGCATAGACCCAGCTAAGTGAAATTCTGGTATGAATGTGCATGCGAGGTTTCAAAGCTGAAAAGAAACAATCAACATTAGATTACTTGCTGTTTAAAGACACTTAATACTTTCTTATGCCTTCTTTGAGTCTTTGTGATATAATGCATTGCTGAAGTGAAATCATTTCATTGTTGAGCTGTTAATAGATAAAAGATAATTCATTCAATATCATTGGTGAAATATCTCTGTGATTCCAGGACTCCGTGGCTCTCATAGAGCAGCACAAATCAGGTTTTGAGCGTCCTGGCGATCTGGAGTTTGAGGACTACAGCCAGGGCATCAACTGGGCCTCATCTGACAGCAGCCTGGGCACGCCCAAAGGTCCACTGGATCTGCTGGGCAAAAACAAGAGCAAACCTTTCTGGCTTTTCAGCAAGAAGAGCAAGGTAGGATCACCCTCACATCTGTGCTGATATTGAGTGTGATTGTGCAGTGATGCTTTATCCAATGTGATGTACTTTTCTTCTTCTTATTATTATTAGGGCTGCATCGTTTTTCTTAGATATAACCTACAACAATAACCGTAACAACTTTGAGTAAAAAAAAAAAAAAATTATATATATATATATATATATATATATATATATATATATATATATATATATATATATATATATATATTTATATATATATATATATTTATTTACTGAATAACAAAGATTATGAATTACAGATTTAAATAATGCTACAATACATCTGAAGATTTAATGTGAAGGAATAGTTCGGGCAAAAAATAAATACAATTTTCCTCTTCAGCCCAAAAATAATCAATTTGTGATGATGGTAATGATGATGATTATTATTATTATTATTATTATTATTATTATTATTAGATTACTAGCGCCAGGAAGCTCTATAAAAGCAAACTCAAGCTTTCAACACCAAACATATCTTACCAGATCGATTATGTTTGGGGTAGGAGAAAAATTATGTATATATATATTTTTAAGATGAACTTTCTTTCCTTCATTTCATTATTTGCCCTTGAAAGCAACACCGGCATTGACTGTTGCTAGTCAGAGAAACAGAGCTAAAAAGTTCATCCTGAAAATAAAAATAAACCTGAAATATTCCATGTATGAGGTAAATAAGTGTGACACTTTTTTTTAAATTTATTTATTTATTTTATTTTATTTTTTTTTTATACCCTAATAGCGTCTTTTGTAAGGACAGGTAAAAGAGGTTTAAAGCTAGGCTAACATAATTTCTGTCTGTAGCCAGTGCATATCTAACCAACTAAATTGCCTGTCATGCCTGAGCACATCTGCATGACATCACTCCTAATGCTTCTTGCGACCTCACCCCCAAATACGCTCTTATGCATAAATGTGATGGGTTTTGATTATGAACCATATGTTGCTGCTGTTTAAGTCGAAAACTACTTGTTCCTTAAAGCTACATCAATGTTTTTTTTTTGTTTGTTTGTTTGTTTGTTTTTTTTTTAATAATGTGTGTTAATTTGGTTGTGTAATCATTGCTGCCCTAATTGTGATGTGATGAAATCAGGAATCCTTACAAGGAAGTGAACAGATGGGGAAAAAAATGTTTATTTCAAAGTAATTAAATAGAGCAGTGATTTGCTAATGTGAATCTTTGAGTTTTATGTGTTGTGTATGGTTGTATACTAAGTGCAGTTTATAAATTGCACTGTTGTCAGTCCTGTTCAGAAGCAAAGGTCTCCAAAAACTTTGCATGGTTTTCCAAGAACCTGAAATTCCTCTCAACTCTTGCATTTCTTTAAAACAAACACAAATCACATGTGCATTTGCACAGGCACGCACACATTCTTAGCCAGCACCCTTCTTTTGCATGGCTCTCTCTGGCTGTGAGCTCATTTATTTTGCACTTGACAAGAGTTTAGAGATGCTTAACGCAACTACCATACCTTTCTGAAATGTCACGTATCAGGAAAGATAGTTGCAGTGGCATCTGGCTAACCTGGTTAGCGTGAATAAGAAATCCCATGAGAATGAATCTGTGGGGCAGCAACAGGGAGCACATTCATCTTCCTGCAGCCATGTGACCATGCAGGCAGGCGTCCGCCACAAACACAGCACAGTGCTCTCTGTCTCCTCTCCCGGAAGGTCAGTACTGGAACCTTGTTCTCCTCTCTCGGCCCAGTACGGATGTGACTGATTGCGAACGGTTACAGTTTTATCTTGTTACTGTACAATCACCGAGCCTTCTCTCACGTGGCTTAACTTCTCTACTTTCCCTTTTTGCTCTCACCCGCATGTACATGTTGGCTGTTCTACCTGTCTTCCGTTCTTGCTTGCTCTGTCTGGTCAGCATGTGCCTCTGTTCCATATCGCTACTCAAGACCTAATCAAAAAGACAGCTGAGCCTCAAAAGCACCATAAAAACCCTTTATCAGAGTGTTAAAGAGTCCCTTGGGCTGTTTTTGCAGGGGCAGGTTATATTTGTCACACAGTTTATCCAGATATACTTTTAGGGCGTTTTCACACTTGGCCTGAATGCGTGAGTCCACACCAAGGACAGATCCTGGGCTCATTTTTGGGAGGGGCTCATAATGGCAGGGTTTTTTTTTTTTTCTTTCTTCTTCATACGTCATTTTTATGTATGCAGGTTTACATAATTGTAGGTAGTAGGTTCACCGTGTTTTTTTTTTGTTTGTTTTTTTTTCTTTTTTAAATAATTTTCCTTTGGTACCGACACTCAAGTGGCGAAGAGCAGGGGTTTATTTCGGATGCATTGTGGGGTAATACCCTCAAGCAAGGAGACAATCTAAACCGTTTAAGAAGATTTTTTTTAGCCATGCTTACCTGTATAAGATATGCATTTTTTGCAGTGCTCTCAGAGCAAGCACTTGCACCACAATGGTGAGCTAATTACAGTGCTACAGTCATAAGAAAGTGTGGTTTTATACATCAATATGGTATTACATCTTCTCAGCTGACCGTAACAGCCCTTTCCCTTCAAAACAGGAAGTAACATAAGTTGAACCAAACACGTTACTCGTCATGCAGCTCTTAGAGCAGATAGTTTAAACACCTGATGCGGACCGCACCGCAGCTCCATTGGAGGGAGCCCCAGACCGTCATTTTCAAAACGACCAAGGATCAGTTCTCTGGACCACTCCCATGCCAAAAATCAGCTTTTACACTTCGCCAAATACTAAGTACTTTACCAAGTACCGAACACTTTGGGCAAATTGCTCTGAGTCCGAAGAGAGAAAAAACGCAAGTGTGAAAACGTTCTTAGATGTGCTATAGCACCCATTAGAAAGTTAGATTATTTAGTTAAACATTATCAAATGTTTAGCTCTCAGGATTATGCCATCTGCATGAGGAGAATTCTATCAAGTCAGAGGCACAGTAAAGCTGGTTCCATATGATACCAAATTAAAGTTTTGGCCTGTTTCCGCTGCATTTATGACCCTCACAATGGCTGGGATGCATTTGTTTTGCTGTTGGTCATTCCATTGCAGTGTTGCACGTTATCCATGTGGTTATTACAAGCGAGGTTAACGGGCAAAGTGTGGCTCTGCTACAGCAGTCCTCATAGAACCAGCCCTGCATTTAGCTAATTCAAAGTGATCCAGGATTACTAAAGCTAAAGCTCTACATGATATTAGGATATATATGTGTATACATGTATACATCATCTGGTGCCTGTAGACAAGACCCAAGGTTCTGTAAATGTTACTGCAGTTTACATAATACTTCCACATCCCTTTGTTCCCTGTTGAAAATGATTAGCTATTTAGTCACATTATTCATGTGGAACAAATGAACAACCTTTCATGGTTTTATATTAATACCCTGTGAAGGAAGCAGTTAAACATTCAGTGAGTGATGGCTAACAGTTCTTTTGAAGTAGTATTTCAAACTTCATAGTAATACCTGCAGAATTCTGCACAATTTGTCAAGAAACAGCTTGATATCAGAAACCAGGTACTGTCTGCAGGCTCCCATTGATGAATATGCTCTGTAAAGCTTTTCTTTGAAACATAATGAAGTATTGATTGAGCAGACATGGAAAAGATAAATAACAGCTGTTGTGTGTTTTCCATTGGCTGTCCTCCATGGTTTGGAGAACAGTGAGGTCTAGCTAGTGAAGCCACACTTTGTTCCCTCCTGCTGATACTGCATTGTTGGGCTCTGGGATTGGGGTTTTTACTTTGAACCAGGCTTTAGTGTTTGCCTGTGGGGCTTTACTAATGGGCTTTTGGGCTTAAAGTAATGGGCTGTTGGGCTTTAGTGGTATGCTGTGGGGCTTTAGTGTTGGGCCGTGGGGCTTTAGTGTTGGGCTTTAGTGGTAGGCTGTGGGGCTTTAGTGTTGGGCTGTGGGGCTTTAGTGGTAGGCTGTGAGGCTTTAGTGTTGTGCTGTGGGGCTTTAGTGTTTGTCTTTAGTGGTAGGCTGCAGGACTTTAGCGTTGGGCTTTAGTGATGGGCTGTAGGGCTTTAGTGGTAGGATGTTGGGCTTTAGTGGTAGGCTGTGGGGCTTTACTAGTAGGCTGTGGGGCTTTAGTGGTAGGATGTGGGGCATTACTAGTAGGCTGTGGGGCTTTAGTGGTCGGATGTGGGGCTTTATTGTTGGGCTTTACTGGTAGGCTGTGGGGCTTTATTGTTGGGCTTTAGTGGAAGGCTGTGGGGCTTTAGTGGCAGGCTGTGTGGCTTTAGTGGCAGGCTGTGGGGCTTTAGTGGCAGGCTGTGGGGCTTTAGTGGCAGGCTGTGTGGCTTTAGTGGCAGGCTGTGTGGCTTTAGTGGCAGGCTGTGTGGCTTTAGTGGCAGGCTGTGTGGCTTTAGTGGCAGGCTGTGTGGCTTTAGTGGCAGGCTGTGTGGCTTTAGTGGCAGGCTGTGTGGCTTTAGTGGCAGGCTGTGTGGCTTTAGTGGCAGGCTGTGGGGCTTTAGTGGTGGCCTTTAGTGGTAGGCTGTGGGGTTTTAGTTTTGGGCTTTAGCTGTGGGGCTTTAGTGGAAGGCTGTGGGGCTTTAGTGGAAGGCTGTGGGGCTTTAGCGGTAGGCTGTGGGGCTTTAGCGGTAGGCTGTGGGGCTTTAGCGGTAGGCTGTGGGGCTTTAGCGGTAGGCTGTGGGGCTTTAGCGGTAGGCTGTGGGGCTTTAGTGGTAGGCTGTGGGGCTTTAGCGGTAGGCTGTGGGGCTTTAGTGGTAGGCTGTGGAGGTTTAGTGGTCGGCTTTAGTGTTGGGCTATGGGGCTTTAGTGTTGGGCTGTGGGGCTTTAGTGTTGGGCATTAGGGTTGGGTTTGGGATTTTTTTTTATGCTTTGTAGTGGGTAGCTCTCATTCTGCCTCTTGTTCCTCGCTCTGTGATGTTGCTTATGGTGTTTGATGGTGTCTCTCTTCTTCCCTTGTCATTTGTGTATGTTTTGTCTCCCTCGCCCTCTCTTCACCACCTCCTGCCATCATGTCCCTGCCTTTTCATGGGTTGCTTTCCCGGTGTTGGCCCTGTCCACCTCACCCCGCCGTGCCCTTCCCCAGCCCTCCTCCTCCCCGCTCACGCCCTTCTCCACACCCCCTGCCCCCTCACCCGCTAACGGACCCCCCTCCCCCAAGTTTGCCCGGGATCCCCTGTCCTACTGTTTGAAGGAGATCAATAAGACAGTCAAGCCACGAATCTCGTCCTTCCGGACCCTGCGCAGAACGGTGAGTGAGAATGGACGGAGCTCAGGAGCCTCTGTATGGTGTTTAGTAGCCTGAGTAATGGTCCTGTGCAGCGAGTGGTTAGTCAAGTGCACACTTGAGTCTTGTTAGGATTTCCCCCGTCGTCTCACGATTGGGAGATGAGAACACTCAGAGAACGTTGTAAGGCCACTGAGGAAACTCGCCTCCCTACAAAACTTTTGTGTGACTTTGCTCACGGACATACTGCCTGTCTTGTCTGTATGTGTGTATGTCTCTCTCTTTTTTTAGAAATATACCCTGGAGAGGATCACGGTAATATACGTCAGGGTGATGAGGTGTGGTGTGGTGTGGGGTGTTATATAATGCACATCCTCTCTGCTGTTTGGTTGATTTATTTAAAAAAAAAAAAAACATGTGCAAGTTAAACAGATTTTCCACATGGCCATCTATGCATCATGCACATGATGCGGTTAATTATTATTAGTAGCTGGGTCGCTCCAGTCACTCGTGAAACTGTTACCAAAAATGTTGCATAGACGGCCATGAAGTGGGGCAGACACTGAAGCTTTTTCAGGCATACGGGTTTATTTATAGTGCATCATCATGGTCTGATTTCACAATGTTCGAAAAGTCCAGCAGGAAATCACATTTGCCTTGAAAGTTGTGGTTAAAATCGGTATGATGGTGTACTGTAAAACGGCCACTCTTTTGGAAAGACTTTTAAGACGTTGGTTTGACAGCTTCTTGACTAAAACTGTTATTTTAACTGGTGTAAGACAGAAGAAGCTGGTATTAAGGTTTTTTTGCATGTTGAACTTTGCCACCTTGGTTTAATTATCACCTAGACCATAGATATCATTTATCTATTGGTGTGTTTGAGTGAAAATTTGTTTTGGCACACCATGTATGAAAAGAACACATACTAAAGATAACAA